>OY720637.1:1785531-2430531 GCA_963169105.1 Ceriagrion tenellum
AATTTACATCCAACATATTCGCCAATGTCATTTTGTTTGTTTTTTTTTGGCTTAGATTGGTGTGTCTGGAGGTATAGCTGCCACTTTGGGTCAGTTGTCTCCAAGTACAGAAGTTCTCACTCAGATGGCTGCCTGCATGGCTATTGGTGGTACACTTGGCACAGTTATTGCTAAAAAAATTGAAATCACTGACCTTCCACAGCTTGTGGCTGCATTCCATAGGTACTGTCGCAGTTCTTTTAATTTTGAAAAATAATGAAGTTCTCCTGATAAGTGGTATAATTTTTTATCACTGTTCAAAGCTAACTTTTCTATGAAAATTTAAATTCATGGATGGAGATAATTTCAAGGTCTTGGTGATCATTGCATGAAAAGGTTTCCTGTTCAATGCATAATTTTGTCAATCTCTCTTTGTAGTTTGCTACTTTTGGGAGGACATTTGTCTCACATGCTATGTAAAATAACTCACTTTTTAAATGCTTAAACGGTTTTTGCTGTCAGTTCTCTAAGGTTTACTTAAAACATTTTCTAGATAGACATGCTTCTTGGCGCAAAGCTGGGCATCAAATTGCCTCAGCTATTCTAATTGAATATATGTACATAATCCAGACTGAATATTTAATATGGTACTGAAAAGGTTTCTTTCAAACCTTGGAAACTGAAGAGGCATAATGGTAGCATATGTGAAATTAATTCTCCATATTTGAGGTGAGTTTCTGTAGCTGACAGTGTCTGCCTCAATGAAGGCAATGAATAAAGTCTGGAGATTATTCCCCTAAGTGCAGCAGAAATTTCCATAAGAATCATGAAACCATTGCAGTTCACAATGTCAAAACAACTTTCATAGTTACCACATATTGTAACTGTACCATTGTAGGGTTTCTCTTCCAGGAACACTTGTATTTTAAAAATCATTTTTACTTTCGTAAGTGGTTATCTTTAGTTCCTCTCATCTCTTTTTAACAATTCCTCTTGATATTCACTGGATGTGGAACAAAATGTCATGCCCTAGATGTTTTGGGGTGGCAGTTAAGAATGAATGGGAAGCTAGCTTTGATTTCCCTCTTTGAAATCTTAACATTCAAAATGGAAATCAACTGGCATGTAGAGCGAAGTGTGAAAGAAGTATACTAATATGAGATTCCTTTCTCTCTGTACGTCAGTAATTTCCTTGTTCCCAGTTTCATGGTAGGACTCGGCTTTATCCATTGTTTTCTCTCCATTTTGCAGTTTGGTAGGAATGGCTGCTGTTCTGACATGCGTTGCCACCTACATCCATGACTTCCCCAATTTTGCTACCGATCCTGCTGCCAATGTAGTGAGGACCGCTCTTTTCCTTGGAACTTACATTGGAGGGGTAACTTTCAGGTTTGTCTTTCCTCTTCTGGAAATTTCTGAGACTCCTCTTTAAATTTTAATTGCTGCAGTGGTAATTAGCATCAAGTTTGCAATCAGGAAGTCATTGTAACTACTTCTATTGTTTTTCAATTATAAAATTTTATTGCATTTTCTCAGTGGTTCTCTTGTTGCTTATGGAAAACTCCAAGGACTATTGGACTCATCCCCATTGCTGCTTCCTGGAAGGCATGCTTTGAACGCTGGGCTCTTGGCCGGTAATGTGGCTGCAATGGCTTACTATTTCTTGGGAGATCAAACTACATCTACTGTTGGATTGTCTATGCTGGGAACTACTGCAGCCCTGTCGTCTATTATGGGAGTAACTCTCACAGCTGCCATTGGAGGTATTTTACATCTCTTATAATCTGCAATGCTCTTATTTAACTTTTTTCACAAGGCTGTAAGAATTTATCTAGATATAGTACATTCCATGTTTTCACTTGAATATGGTGCTTGTGGACCACACTGTTTCTTGCCCTACATTGCTCTTCTCCCTCAGCTTCAACCCCTTCTCCTTCAGTAGAAGGCTCTTGTCCCCCCATTGGCTACCTTACTTGTAGGTTACTCATTATTTATGTAGAAATGCTAGATATTTTCTAATCATCAAATTTTTATTGTGAGGATGAATCATTCAGAATTTCTAAGTAAAGTTCAAAAGGTACCTGTTATGTGTGCAGAGACATGCAAAGTAACTTTGGTTGGTGCTTCACATGGCCAAGTGGAAACGCAAAGTTTTGCAGCCTGTAATTTCTGAAATTTTGGTTGTTGAGTGGTGAGAGGTTCAAAGGTTTGGTTAAATTCTCTCTATTGTTTTACAAATCCACATTTTCATTTCTTTGGCTTGCGTTTGATGATATATGGTGCTACAGAAGCCCATGCAGACATTCTTATCACATGGTCAGGCATTGTAGGTCTTTAATGAGGAAACTCATGGAAGAATAGTAAAGGAGTGGTGTTTGAGCAAAACTGTCTTTGACCTCTCTGAGGTGAAGGCCGAAATAAACGAGGGAAGACTGCAAGAGGCAATTGGAGAGTAGGCTCTGGATAGTGAGAGAGAGAGTTTCCTATGATGTCATGAGCATGCTTGCAAATAAAATAAAATTGTTGACAATCTAAGTGAATAATATACAACCGAATTATATTTTTGTGCTAAGAAAAACAGAACCATGAGAAAAGCATAGAAGGAGATTTGCTTAAATCACGGTATGAATTATCATCTATATCTACAAGATACTGTGCAAGCTACCACTAGAGCACAGTCTAAATAAACAGTCACCTCACTCCCATAAGCCCTATGGGAAATTGCTTTTCGCAGCCACGCCCCCCTCCAGTGGCGCTTCCATGTTGCCAAATTTACCTTTGCACGTGTTTACCAAATTTACCTTAGCGTGGCAACTACGCATAGATGGAATATCCAAAATTATCCCGTGTTTATTATATCAGGTAGAGGAGTGAATGCTGCTTATTCCAATCAAAGAGAGTGTTTGTTCGATATGTTTCAGATTCCTCTTCATTTAAATTCAGGATAACCTTCATAATGATGAAGTTATTGGGGATTTTATTTAATAAATATTTTTGTGGGATTAGAGGTGAATATTTTTTTATTTTTACCAAGGGGCATTGTTTACCTTTGTACAATTGTATTGGAATGATGTTAATCTAAACAATCAAGTTATTTCATAAACAGAATGCATTATCATTCAAAATTTTGCAAAAAGTTGCACAAAAGTTATCATAAGAATATCTATTAGACTTGAGAATACCTTTCCCATGGATAATTGTGGAATTTAGAATGAGCAATCACATGAAGCAACATTGATAATGCTCTTGTAAAAAATCAAAACTACAAAGTATGTAACATTTATTCCACTTCACCAGATCGTGATACATAAGGTCTCGCTTCCGGCGCACGTCAGCCACAGCCTCCCTGTCAAGTTTTTGCATCACACTGCACAGTAAAAATTACTGCCAATTTTTTTTCGGCATCTCTTCAATTGGATCTAACGCTTTTATCTCATATACCTCTAAACAGGAGCGGTGTTGTATTTGTTAATATGTTACATGTGGTTGTTACAATGCTATAGTTACTTGTAGTTATGTACTTCAGCATAAACAACTCCCGTTACCTACAGGTGCCTCCCGCCTCGAGTTTCCCACTGGCTATTATATTAGTCAGACAAGAGTGTGTATACTTATTTATTTGTGCAAGTTACAGTTAAATTATATCACTCATTCTTTAAATATTGAAATAAATATACTTCGATAGTAAATGTCTCTTTGACTGTCTTTCACTTCAAGGACAATACTTATAGTGACTTGCGTCCTTTCAGCCTACTGATGTCCATTTTTCGGCAAGCCGCGATGACTGTTTATTTAGACTGTGACTAGGGTGTGTGGCTCGGGGGTCAATTTTAGTCAAATTAATGCATATTTATGAAATTTTCTCCCTTGCTTTAGAGAAAAACACCAAATTTCTTCCTTTTTACCTCCTTAAATAGCTTAAACCACAAGTAGCATTTTCGTGGCCAGCCTAAGAAGTAAAACTAAACACTTAGCCCAGTGAAAACCCCGTGAGCGACCACTCCTATGATCACTTCCATTGCCAGCTGGTAGTTTCCTCTGTCACTAAAGTTTGGATTACCGTATCTCTCTGCCTTTACATTCAAATGCAACAGTGTTTATTAAAAATAAATTCAATGCTTGCCAAAAATCTCTCTCGATGCATGTTTCAGGATATCTCCATTGGAAAAAATATTTTCTTGCTAGCTGACTATTTCCTTGTGTAAATGTTAATGACATGCTTATTTTAAGACGTGTATGTGATATTTTGTATTTATCAATTGTCAAAATTGTATTTATTTCTTACCATTGGAAGTAGAAAGAATAAACTACTAAATGGTTTTAAAAAAATTCAATTCAGTCTTAGTTGGTTTAGTTATGGTGTTTTGAATGAAAATGTTCTGCAGATTTTCCATCCTGAGAAAATTTATGCAAATTAATATTTATCCAGCCAATTTTTATAATTTTTTTTAGATTCAGCCATAAAATACCTGAGATACATTTTCTCTCAGTGATGGTGATTTTTTCAAACATGTTGTCACAATGTAAAAGCATCGTTTATCTACCAACATAGGCTTAAAATGCCCTATGCTTAAACATGGGGAGATAACCCAGTTAGTGCTCACAGTAAAGTGAAAATGTCAAATGCACCTTAGTTGGGAGAAAATAGTGTCTAAATTGCTCCTCAGAACACACTCAATTTATTGCTTTCTGGGTTCTAGGCTTATATTTCTAGGAAATCAGTTACAGCATCAGATCCGACTGTGAACTGGTTTTCTTAACGCTGGATATGTCATGTTTTTCTGACTGTTTATGTCAAATTTGTTCATCATGTACCTTTTTCAATGAAATTGTCCTGTTTGATGGCTTGTTTATTATTCTTTCCTAGGTGCTGATATGCCTGTAGTCATTACCGTGCTCAACAGCTACAGTGGATGGGCTCTATGTGCTGAAGGATTTATGCTTAACAACAACCTAATGACAATTGTAGGAGCTTTGATTGGGTCCTCGGGAGCCATCCTTTCTTACATTATGTGCAAGGTAAGTGCAACCACTAAAATAGGCCGACCAGGCATCTCATTTTTAATAGGATTGCCTCTTAATCCCATGGTGTCCCACTGTCTTGAAAAATTGTTAACTGATGCCAAATGTCACGTTTTTTCTGTATCTAGATACCTGCAAATATGATCTTTTTTCTTTAATTCGTTTTGTGTATTTATTTTTTGTATCATTTTAGTCTTATTTGTTCATACTTACTTACTGAGGTCAAGACAGATCTTGAATAGTTGAGGGCTTGCAATTACAAAAAGAAATTGAGAATGATGAACGTGTGAATTAAAAATTTTTTCTACAAAAATAATGGATTACATCTAAGTGGGATAGAGTAAGCAGGAGTTTTTCTTATTTCGGTGAGCAATCCGGATTAGATTAACCTTAATTTGTTCTTGAATTATTTTTTCTGAAGCATCTATGTTGACAGCTATGAATGAAAACATACACGTGTGCAATGGATTTTTTTTCATTCAGTAAAAATTTATTACATGAATCATTAGAGGGTTACATATTTACTAATTCAGGTGCTTAAGAAGTAATAAGGGATATCATATGGAGGAAAAATAGCTGAATAGCTGAGCACATATCGCTATGATTTAGGATTCACTGAACTTTATTAAAAATATGATTTAAACTTGCTAGACTTCATACTGATGTTGTAATACTATCAAATGAGTCACTGTCATGCAGAGATCTCTGAATTTAGCAGTGTGTTACAGCTGTGAGGAGATGATTCCATTATAAAAAAATAGTATTATAATTCACTATAGTTATACCCAGTCACTTGATCACATCGCTTGGTGAAAGAGTTACTCTGGTAAACTCCAGCAAACCAGAAATCCATTGCTGGTGTCCAGAATGAGGAGCCAAGGGAGACAACCAGACATAAAAAAGTGAGACATTCAAGAAATAAGATTAATTCTATGCACAGCAAAGACTAAACGAATAGCATGTGAAAACCTGTGCCAATTACTTGAGATGTGAACTCTTAATGGGGGTGGGGGGAGGCTGTTGAAGTATAGGGACTGACACGTCTGGTCGCCAGAGACTCCTTTCTCTTTGGGAAATGGAGGGAGCAGCTGTTTTTTGTAATAAATTTTCTACCATTGCTTATCAATGCTATAAAGTTGTTGGTACAATGAAGTTTATTATCAAAACTTACTCCCCCACAGTCTGATGGATCTCTCTCAATGCGAATGTAATTTTGATTATTTAAGAAAATTTTCACATCTAATTTCCAAGACTAGTGAATCATGATTAATTTGGGTCATTATGGTCAATGATGTAGTTTGCTCAGTGTACCAGTTGTATATAATATACCACCAACAGAAAGATAGGGCTTGTTCTTAATGCATGAATCCCTTGGTCTCTGTTAGAGTACAGCTTTCTATATTTTCTTCAGTAGATGCATTTAATGATTCAGTCCAAATAAATAATGATATAGTTACCTAATGATTCTTATTAACCTTTTGCCATTTGCTTTTCTTTTGAACCCAGATGTGTCTTAGTCCCTCTATACTCTGCTTAGATATTCATCCTTTGTATTGATATATTAGATGTAGATGGATCCTTATTATCTAGCTACCAATCAAATCCTCTGCATTCTTCCTTGCAACCAAAAACCCTCCACCTCTGTGTACAGGCAATGAACAGATCCCTGCCCAATGTCATCCTTGGAGGGTATGGAACGTCATCAACAGGAACTGGAAAAGCAATGGAGATCACTGGGACTCACACTGAAGTGGATGTTAGTGGGGCAGCCGAGATGATTGAAAATGCCAGAAGTATCATAATTACTCCAGGTAGGTTGAACTAGGATATGCTCTTGGAATCATTCTGCTGCATCTTAAAATTTTTCAAAGTAGATACAAGTGGTGATATGTTAATAGCGAAAATTCTGGAGTGGCATTTTTTATCAAACTGGTAATTTTGTCCTGGAATTTTTCTCTTGCATCTGTTTAATAATATCCTTTTATTTCACTTTAAAATCCAACTCTAAATTTTCCCCTGAATTTATCAAGAAGGTATGATATGACAGAATCATTCTAAACAACTGATATAAAGCGAGCAGATATCTGTGAAGGGAATGAATTGATCTTGCATTGATAATAAGACCTTATGTTCTAACCATGGAGGTGTACCTAATTTTCTCTTTTATTTCATGAGGACCCAAAGAAAAAATTACACAGCATATAGTCAAAATCATTATGAACTTGTTCTCTTTTCAATATATGTATCTCTGACCCTTTCAACAGTTTCTCTCACTTTTGAGCTGGAGCATGTACTCTGGCATGTTAAAAATCACTGCCCTACTTCCTCAACCATCGGCTGCTAGGAATTTCACTGTCACTTCTCAATGTTAAAGGTATTCCCAAGATAAGCCTCCTTAAATTGCCTGAACAGATATTATGTAGTTTGATAGTGGTGAGTCCATTCTATTCTGGACGCAGCACCACCAAACTACTATCTCTTATAATTGACAATAACTATCACCAAGACTCATGGAGGATGAGGATAGACTTCCCTCTCAATTTTTGTAATCTCAGCTGTGTTTTGTGCACTTGTGTGTGGTCTTGCATTGTCAGACAAAAGCGGGATGTCCACAGCAGTTTTTGATGTGTATTCTCAGTGAAGATGCAACCTAAGCTTCTTCAGGGTACTGATATATTGCGCAGAGTTGTGTCCTGTGGTGTGTCCTTCTCCGAAAAATCCATCAGCATCACATCCTCCTCGTCCCATCTTATGTTGGAGTCACCTCAGTGGTGTGTCAGCTTCTTATCAGCCAATGGCATTCGTCCAGCTGTATCCCCACAGTGGCAAACCCAGTACCTAACTATGCCAGTATCCACTGTCGCATCCCCATAAACATTCTTCAGCATTTCAAGAATATGAAGTGGGGATTCTTTGCTAGTACTGACATCAGGTTTCTCTCCACCCTTTCTCCATTCGCCAAACTATCATTCCAACAACATACACTGATTGCTAATGACCTCAGATATTACTGAGAGAGAGATTGACTATTTGAAGAGCTTCACTCTCTATATAGCCAACCGCGGCGGCGACTTGAAATTGCTGGAAAGACATCACGAAGATGGGGTGAGCTTCTTACGGCTAGACAATGAAATAAAAGAGAGAAAATCTCCAAAAGCCGTAAACAATTGACACCCTTCGTCAACAAACACCAAATTTACTGTGTTGGTATGCTGGGGAAACCACAGCAGCGACCAACCACAGCCTCTCAACCCAGAATACTCCCCTGTGTTGGTTTTCGGGAATGTTACTTCCTCGCCAGGGACCATACACAGACGCACACACAACCAAATAGGATCCTTTGCAAGGGGTAATGGGACCCCGGTAAGGATGTTTGGGTTGTAACCTGGGATCCCATTTCTAAAGAACATTTCTCTAAGGAGGAACTTACCTTATTAAACAGTGGCCTAAATTTCAATTTACAACCAAAATCTCCTCCTGTTATAGATTTGGCTGCCCACGTTGAAGGTTCCCTTAAATTCTTTGATTACGCCACCAAGGACTTTATCCGCAAGGGATGTGAAAAACAAATTAAGAAAAATCTCCTCAATTCCTAAGTTAATTTTTCTTCTAACTATAACAAAAATTTTGAAATAGTCAAACAATTAAAAAGTAAAAATTGTTTTTACATGAAGGCAGACAAGGGAAATCAATGTGTCATTCTTGACAAAGAAGATTCTTGACAAAGAAGAAGTCATTCTTGACAAAGTCAATCTCTTACTGTCTAACGGGCCTTATATTGAAGTAAATAAGAACCCAATTAATAAGCTCACTTCACAGTTCAAATCCGTCCTTAAAGACTGCACTATTCTTGTTGGTAATAAAGTGAAGTTCAAACTCTATGTTACCAATCCCACTTTACCAAGAATGTATTGCCTACCTAAAGTCCATATAATCGACTGCCCAATGAGACCCATTGTATCTGGAATTGATTCCCCCACATACTTACTATCAAAATGGTTAGTTTCCCAGTTCACAAGCCTCGATTTTAAAAGCCCTCATTTCATTAAAAATAATTTTGAATTCATTGAAAAGACTAAAAATTAAATTTTCCTCGAGGGTGAAATAATGGTCTCATTTGATGTAACTAATCTATTTCCTAGTGCACCTGTTGATATTGCTATCCAAGCACTAGAGGATTGGTTGAAGTCACTCTCTTTGGACTCAAAGCAATCGAGGAGTACATTAGACTTACCAATTTGGTCATGAACCAAAATTATTTTTCTTTCCAAGGTAGATTTTTCAAACAGGATTTCAGAACTGCCATGGGCAACTCGCTTTCACCCTTTCTAGCCAATGTTTTTATATCTCACTTTGAAACTTTTTTAAAGAAAAATTTACCTACTTCCCCTCTGTATACTTACGCTACGTAGACGACATATTTGCAGTTTTTGATACCACGAAATATAACCTGGATAATTTTGTCAGTGATCTAAACAGCCTGTTTCCATCCATCAAATTTACAGTAGAAATAGAGAAAGAAAACCATCTTCCCTTCCTTGATCTCTGCCTCACTAGATCTGGAGACAAGATATCTTTTGATATTTATCGAAAACCAACACACACCACCAACTACATCCTCAATCTTTCATTCGACCATGCCAACCATAAACTGGCCGTCTTCCGCTCTCTCGGTCATAGACTTTTTAAGTCCCTCTCGATAGATCGGCCTTCAATAAAGAATTTAATATTATTAAAGATATTGCTAAACGGAATGGTTTTCAAGATTCCACAGTCGAAAACATTGTGAAGAAGTATAAATTTAAACATTTGATTTCTAACTCCACCACACACAAGAAAGATGAAGCCGAAAGGTACATTAAATTGCCTTATTATCCCCGTTTAACGAAAGGGATCGATAAAATCTTCAAATCAGTTAAAACTAAAATCTCCTATTCTAACCAAAACAAGCTTAAAAACCTATTAGGAAACGCTAAAGATAAAATTCCGGCATTAGAAAAATCAAGCATTTATAAAATTAACTAACACTTGCCATTTAGCCTACATAGGACAGACACGACGTACTTTGCAAACCAGATTCAAAGAACACTATTCTCACTTCAGAAATCACAATCCTGAAAAGTCTTGTGTAGCGCAGCATCTAATCATGACAGGGCACGACGTTACAAAAGATAATTTGAAACTCGTAAAGCATACAAGTAATAACCTATTAGACGCTTACGAGAGTATCTTTATATTTAAAAAATAAAGCCAAACTCCTAAACAGCGACGCTGGACCCATCCCTCATTCCTCCCTCTACTCAGTTTTGAACTTTAAATAATTCGTTACGTCTCTTAACGGACGCCGTTAACCGATCACTTCCTTTCCCTTTCCTCCCCCCCCCCTCCCTCCAACGATCTACTTTACGTCCGTTGCAACCCCCATTCTCTCTTTTACACCTCCCCCTTCACTTCCCCCTTCACTTCCCCCCTCCCCCCCTTCCCCATTCATTTTCTTTGGTTGTTTTCATTCGCGTTTTGTTTATCGCCCTTCCCCCTCTCTCTTTCCCAATTGGCTGTCTCTTTCCCCCCCCCTCCTCCTCAGTTTACCTTTATTTACAACTCGGATGTCTTGACCCTTCCTCACTTCAACCCTGCATTGAAATGACGCGTTACCTTCGGTTCCCTGAAGAGGGCTACTTTATTGCCGAAATACACGTATTCGACCCCCACCCTCGCCCTGTTGTGTAGAAATGACCACGCTCTTTTTGAGCTGATTCTCCCAGAAGTTGGGCCCATTTGTGTGTGTGAGTGAGTGATTTTGTGTGCTTGTGAGTGTGCTTGCGTAAATAACCGGGCATCCTTAGCGGGGTCTCATTAGCCCCGTGAAGGATCCCAGGTTATATCCCAAACATCCTTAGCGGGGTCCCATTATCTTTTGCAAAGGATCCTATTTGGGTTGTGTGTGTGCGTCTGTGTTTGGTCCCTGGCGAGGAAGTAACATTCCCGTAAACCAACACAGGGGGGTATTCTGGGTTGAGAGGCTGTGGTTGGTCGCTGCTGTGGTTTCCCAGCATACCGACATAGTAAATTTGGTGTTTGTTGACGAAGGGTGTCAATTGTTTACGGCTTTTGGAGATTTTCTCTCTTTTATTGAAATTGCTAGTTGTTGAAATAAGAACTCTGTGAATCCTCCTTGATTTTTGATTGATAGATAATATTTCTTTGCAGAATACTTTATATAGAAGCACTCATGTTTTCCATAATTGTGGCGACTTTAGACCAAATATTACCACTCCTGCTGTGTATATACATTAATTTTTTACTACATATTGGTATCTATTGATTTTTCTTCTGATTATCTAGATGCATCACTTTCTTGGTAATATTTCTTTGCCGAATATTTTATTGAAAGGCAGCCTAGTTTGCTGTCCAAACATGCATTTTTTTATTTTTCTTGTTTTTCAGTGTCTCAAAGCCATAATCCATGCTCAGTTGAATTGGGAATAAAAACACAAAGCCCAGAGTATTTCAGAAAGGCAGTTACGTAAATGAGAAAATAGTTTAGGTATGCCTGCAAACAGATTCACGGTACATAAATAATTCACTTAAATTCAAACATGGCGGGTGGCGAGAAGATGACTTCAAAGAAGCCACAACCAAGAGTCAGTATCCTTCGAGCACATATGCCGTGCTTAGCCATTTGAAATTCAAACATGGCGGGTGAATTTTTTTTGAAGAAATTGCCATGAGAAAAATTTGGCCTGGACCGGGAATCAAACCACGGACCTTTGGTTTGCCGGACCAATGCGCAGACCACTACGCTATCCAGGCTTCCTAATTCCCATGGCAATTTTGGTGGATACAAGGCAACTATATCTTAAGCCCTTGCGGTCCATCAAAGATGGAATTTTTCTCATGGCAACTCACTGAAATTTTTGACTTTTCCTCAGAGAAACCTTGAATTCTCCTTGTTTTGTTGGTTTACGATGGCCCTCCTGAAATGGAAATAGCTGCCTTCATTGTAGATCCAATCCTACCTTTGATTATTAATAGCATTCAACTCTATGTATTATAAAAATATATATTTATGTATGTATTGTAATCCAGGCATAGTTATTTAATGTTTTTTCAAATTCGCTCATTTATAGGTTATGGATTGTGTGTTGCCAAAGCTCAATATCCTCTTGCTGAAATGGTTGCTTTGCTCAAGAAGAAGGGAAAGAATGTTCGTTTTGGAATTCACCCAGTTGCAGGTATTGTCATGTAGCTTTCATTCACAATGGGTTTTAGGATGAAGAATTACATCTCAGCAACCTGGTTGCTGGGAATTTGGTGTTCACTTGAAAATATTGTGACTGTATTTTTCAGGACGTATGCCTGGACAGTTGAATGTTTTGCTGGCTGAGGCTGGTGTTCCTTATGACTCTGTTCTTGAGATGGAGGAAATCAATGGAGACTTCCCAGAAACCGATCTCACCCTTGTTATTGGAGCTAATGATACTGTCAACAGTGCTGCGGAAGATGATCCCAACTCAATAATCGCCGGAATGCCAGTATTAAGAGTTTGGAACTCTAATCAGGTATGCTTAATGTTAATATTGCTGCTCAACCAAGCAAGGAAGTTCAGTGAAGTGGGCTAGGAAACTTCTGTGGGTGATGGGAGAGTGGGTGATTGGAAGGGGTAATGAGGATTGGGAGTGTGCTGGAGGCTGTAATGGAGGATGCTGGATGTATAAGGAAAGAGAATAAGCTTTATGGAAGGGATGAATGGGTAGGAACCCTACCATACTAAGGAATGAAATCATCTTGAGAGACTAGGGCCTCTGACTGAAGAAGATAAGTATGTATTTGCAGTCTTGAGTATATGACTGCCCCTACCAGACAAGTTATGTATTAACTTTTGTAGGGATGAATTTAAAATGGTGGCTCCAGGTGTACTAGTAATGTCTTTTGAAAAACTAGTTATTGATATCGCTCATTTCCTCAGAGTGAAGACCAGCAGCCCTCTTAGTATATATTTGCCTTTACTTTTGAATGGGAAAGTCCCAGATTTAGTTGGTGGCAATCCCATAATTTTGGCAATAAGTAATCCCATATATGATTGAGTTTGGATGGAATATCAACCCTGATAATGTTTATTTAATATATTAGCAGTAAAGGATATCACTGCCATAGGTCAATATCTAGAAAATGTTTGGATAGTTTACTGTGCACGGAGAAAGCCAAAGCATTCAAGTTAAATTCTGTAATGTTCATGTAAATTTAAGAGGTGATACATCAGCAAGTAGGATACTACGGCCTTTCCTAATGTATTTTACATGGCACAAAGAGTGCTTTTCCTGCCCAATAAGTGTGTTTAGTTTCAAAGTATTTAGGCCCCGTAGAGCATGGGTTCCCAATACCTAAGACTGATGAAACTTAAACACATAAGTTAGCTCTCCACAATTATCAGTTATAAAAGTGGGAGACATTAATGTTATCAGTACTGAAAAATGAGTGCCATCCTAGTGCGCAGGGAAGAGAATGGGAGATTTTTTGTAATTGGGGAGGGGGAAGGTGAAAATTAGCCTTTTGGATGGGATTGAGAGAGGTAGAATGGATGCCAGTCTAAAGAAGGATATATGTAGCACAAGGAGTTAAGGGCCTGATGTGGCAAAAGATAGTGTAGTTTGTAATCCTTTATGATGGTATAGTTATTCCTTCCAACATTCAAACCAACATGATGTTCTAGAGCTTGCATATTCCATCTCCAATTACCTTTGGAGAGGGAAAGCTCAAGTTACTGTTTATTTACTGCTAAATTATTGCTTGATCCACATCTCATGGTTATTTAGATCCCCAATAGCATGGATATAATGCATTATGAATTATAGTAATGACTGATTGGCCGTGTAGAGTGATTTATTGCTTAAACAGTAACTTATGAGATCTGTTATGCTAATTTTGCGTGATTCCAACAAATGAGAAGTGTGTGAAAATTTGTTGAAATCATGCGAATTAACACTTACTCACCATTGTTGTATATATATCAGGGCGTCCACTGACCACAGGGAAAATCGGGAATTTTCAGCACCGGGAAACGTTCATGGATTATTTGTGAATTTCTGGTTTGAGTCGGGTATTTTAATAGTTATCATAGCAAGACAAGAGATCCTTATTTTATAAATAAAATCAACAACGATGACTTTGATGCATATCTGTTATTTGATAACTGTACATGATGTAATGGATTTACCGTTGGTATGAATAAATAAATCAATGACAGTAGAGAAAGTAAAGTAAAAAAAAGTAAAGTAGAAAAACTAAGAGTTAGCCTACTTCTAGTTTAGTCTTCTTAAAACCAATTATATAACTTACTGCCAATAACACTACATATTTTATTACTTTATTCTTGGGTTGGGGTTCTTACTTGTGGGTTTGGCTTGAAAAATACATATTCTACTTAAAACTTGAAAAACGTCACTTTGGCTCATATAAAATACGCGATGGAAGGTATTTTGATGAGGGGTCCCAACTTTGACATCTTATTACAGGCGATTCTGACGACCTACAAGGGTGTTTTTTTATCTCATTTTAAAGAGGAAGAATGCGGAATTGTAAATGTAACACCTTTTTTTACCAGATTTTACCTTATTTCCATGAAATTTGTACTCAAACATCGACTACTCTCACCTTAATACCCTTGCACTTGGAAGCCATATTTCCGTGTTTCCAAAGTTTCCACCAGAGGGAAAACAGTTATTTCACCTCTTCCATATGTCCAACTCCCCCCCTCCCACCCAACAAGCTTGCGGGCTTCTGGAGTGAAACAGGGGTGCTGGGGTGGGACGGTACGCATCCTTGAAATGACCATTTTCCAAGCTGAAAATGCCATTTCTGTCATTCATGACACAGATTCTAGCCATTGTCTACTTATTTTTCAAACGCCAAACACGTTTTTTGGCTATTTTTATCGCCGCTCTTTTGCATTTTACATATCTTTCACCCTGTTTTCCCATCCTTTACCGTCTCGAGGGACTTGTTTCTAGATTATATACCTTTCTAAATGCCTCCACATCTAATTTTTACCCTTATAATCACCAACCGTCTCGAGGGAGATTTTTTTCTACAGGATATATGATTCTACATGCCTCCTCCTCGCTAAAATACCAATTTCCCACCTCACGTCTCTTCCGTTTCACCATTTACACCTTTCCAATATGTATCTTCAATTTGACATTTTTCCACTCTTTTTTTCACTCATTTTCACCTAGGGTTCCGCCCCACCCCAGCACCCGTTTCACTCCACAGGCCTTCTTTATTGGGGGTGGGAATTTCAAATTTTTGTGGTTTCCCAGCTTCTCTCGGTATGATAAAGGTGTTCCTCAAGGATCAGTGTTGGGTCCTATCTTATTTGTCATTTATATAAATGATCTAACAAGTTCAGTCCATGTAAACCCTCACAGTAATTGTGTCATGTTTGCTGACGATGTGAGCATCTCAGAAGTCATTTCAAGATGTGATTGCTTTGGGTGAATCCATTATTCATGACATGAGCATGTGGTGCAATGGGAATAGCCTCATTCTTAATGAAAAAAAAACACAGGCCATGATATTCTCTGCTAAATCTGGTCAGTTTGATTCAAGTATTTCAAATCCCATGATAAACAACTGTCAAGTCATCAATGACTATAAATTTTTGGGAATAAATTTTGATGAACACCTTAAGTGGGACCATCACATTATATATCTCAGGAAAAAATTAAATTCAGTGTACTATCTTCTTTCAATTTTGAAGCCCACAGTTAGTATGGATGTCTTAAAAACATTATAGTATGGTCTATTTTATTCTATTGTATCTTATGGCATAATAATCTGGGGTAGTGGGTCTTCTACTAAGTTAAACAATGTTTTTATTATGCAAAAGAAATTGCTCAGGTCTGTGTAATAAGCCATACAGAGCTCATTGTAGACCAATTTTCAAGAGCCTTGGCATTCTAACAGTGCCCTGTGTTTATATTTATAATTCAGTCATTTTTGTAAAAAAGAATTTGACCTTATTTCCATCTAACAATGTAAAACATAGTCATGCAACCAGGACAAGTAAACATCTTTGTGTGGTATCTGCCAATATGTCAATGATGTCCCAAGATCCCCGCTCTGTATGCATAAAAATGTATAACAAGCTACCATGAGTTTATAAAATGAAAAATCATTAACTATTTTTAAAAGAAACTGTTTATGTACCTTAATGAAAATTGTGTTTATAGTGTGAATATTTACATAAGCTCAGTGTAATATTTTAATGATATCTTGTACTGATATATGTACATCTTGGTGTTATTTAATATCCTTATTTTGCAAATACTCTTGACGTATCCTATACAATTACATGCTTTATGATATTTTGTACCATATATTGTACTTGTCAACAGGGGAAAAATAAATTATTATTATTATTATGTATGACAGATGTTAAATTCACTACATTGCTGCGCCATCTACTAAAAATATCCAAGATGGCCGCCCAAACCTTCACCTCACATTTTCATTTCCCTGTAAAATCCGTGTTTTCGCACTGATCGCCACATTTATTTCACTCAAATACGTCCGAATCCGTGCACTTTGTACCATAAAATTTTACTTGAAAACCACTGATTTCTTGGGGGAAAAAAATTTTCCCTGGGGACCCCTCAGCGAAATATCTACCACCGCGATATTAATACCTGGAATTTTGTATAAATTTAGCCTTGAAAACCTAGAGTTATGCTTGAATTTAATATTTTGTCTTTAGTGGACACCGTGCATGCCTTTGTCAAACCTGCATTGTTTAAGTGGATGCATATGTTTGAGCTTTTACCCTCCTCATGTATCATAATGAGCTCATATCGTCAAAATATATTTCTTAAATGGTTTACTCTAGGTAATTGTCATGAAGAGATCATTAGGAGTTGGTTATGCTGCTGTGGATAATCCAATTTTCTACAAACCAAATACATCGATGCTGCTTGGTGATGCGAAGAAGACCTGTGATGGCCTTCTAAATGCTGTCAAACAAAAATATGGAGATGCTAGTTAAAAATCTGTAAATAGGAGAGAAAGGTGGGTGGACTTCACAGCCCTGTGCATGAAAAGATCAAATTTTTTTACTGTAAAAGTTTAATATGTTTTGAGAGCCGATGTATTAGTCTTTTGCTATGATTTGTGAGCCAACTTCAAGAATTTTATGCATGCATATAAAATATGAAATATCTGATACAACGGACATAGACATTTGTAGCACATAGGCTGTCTGGCAATTGGAAAGTCAATTTCTTGGAACTGCCCGTAATGGAAGGCATGAGTGGGTGACTGCTATCATTTGGCATTGCTTCAGGACTTGGTTTTACTTCCCCTCCTTGCCTCCTCCCTCGACTGAATATTTCCCTCAGAGTTATTCTATCTGAGATTCTCTCTATTTTTTTAAAAAAGAAGACCTTTACAGCATCAAGTTGCTTCATTTCTCACTTTGTTGTTTTTTGCTCAATTTTGTCATGATTTTACCGTGTACTTAAGAGGTTATGCATTATAATGGAGTGTTTATATGATCTGTGTACTCATGAAAGTATGGGGCTGGACAGATGCATGAATTTTGACAGATTTGAACAGGGGCTGTTTTTTGTCCATATATTTGTGCCATTTTGCTTTTTACATAATGCAAGTTCAATGGTGAACATGTTCACGCCTCTACTCATGCTGGTACATGAATCATGTAAATGCAGCTTTAGTGTGCAGTAAAGAATTGTGTACATTCTGCTTACTGAACTAATAGAAAAAAATAAAAAACTATGGTTGGTTGAGGATTTGGAGTGATGCTTATAATGTGAAAAGTTATTGTATTAGTTTGTATAGGGCCTCTAATTTACAAAAGTCATCAGGGTCAAAATCTGTTAGGTTGCAATAGCAATTGGAGTCACTGTGAGGAGATGAATCTATCAGATATTCTGCGTGTCATATCTCAGATAATTATTCTCATTAGGGGCATATTTTTTGTAAAATATCTACTTGTCATGTACCGTAATTTTCCGTTTATAGTATGCATTTTTTTCCGTGAAAATTCGTCAAAAAACTAGGGTGCGTATTATACATGGATACAAACTTATCGTGTGTTTATTCGGGCCATAGATCACATTTGAAGTAATCTCAACATACTTATAGGTATTCGATTTTACAATGTTAAATTAAAAAATGTAATGAATCAATTTAATTTATTTATTAAAACGAAAGTTTACACACAGTCCCTCCTGTCTTTAACACTATTAGCACTGAATTCAAAATTTCTATCCTCACTTGATTTGAACAGTTTGCGCAAAGCACAGACATCACGCTCGCTAGGAGCATATATTGTGTCGCCAAGGACATCATATTTTTCCTCCTCATCATCCACTACGCATCCTTCATCCCTAAGCAAATTGTCGTCGGACCCTTCTATTGCATTCGTGAGGCAGCATTTTTTAAAACCTAAATCACAGATGAATTGATGGCATCCCAGGACTCTTTAATCCACTGTCTAATTAGCAATAACTCTGGTTTCTTTGACTTTCCTGAAGTTGTCAAAGGATGTGGTCCGGATTATAGCCACTCATTCCATTTTGTATGCATCTTTGTCTTAAACAGGCAGTTGCAACCGACATCCAACACCTGTAACTGGCTTGTCTTCCCTCCAGGAATAATGACGAGATCTGTGCCATTCTCGTGCAATATATTCTCGATGCATGGCATTTGACAGCATCTAAATGCATATATAACCAATATACGACGTCCACAAACCCCATCTTTAAACCACACAGTTTGCAGCCAATCTTTGGTTGAACTTTCATCCATCCAGCCTTTTTATTTGTGCGTACGAGCATATTCTGTGGCCATGTAACATTCTTAGGGAGAGTTTTTCTTTTAAATGTTACACAGAAATGTAACATCTTCAAATTACAGAGTAATGTGTCTTCCGCTAGTAGCTTGGATGGAATCCGACATGAACAGACATAAAGTTAGGCAAATTGAATACAGACATAGGTACTTTTTAGCGACAGTGTAGCAATTCTATCATTTTTTGACAAATATTTCCATAGACATGCATGGAAGTTTTGGAAGGGAAGAACCTACTACAAATAGATAGTAATATTAAGAAACCAAAGGGGTATGTAAGAGCAAGGGGAAAAGCCATCCATAGGCAGCATTACCACTTGTGCAGTGATCTTTTGGATGCTGAACATTATCTTTAACACTATTAGCACTGAATGAGAACTATTAGAACTGAGTAAGGTGGACAATGGCGTAGAAGGCCATTCTCTTAAAGCTGACTGCGTGTTGTACATGGTGATGAGTAAATTCTTACATTGCGCTCGCATTAAAGTCTTATAGCGTATTATAATTGGAAAATTACGGTAATCTTCAAATATGTAAAACTGGTGATTATTGAAGATGATGGAGCCATGCCCACAAGATAAGCTTATCTACCATTGCCTTTCTGTTCATGTTTTATGCACATCTAATGGTGAATGTGCTTTCATACGAGCTTCACTTCTGTCTTGATTTGATAAAATTTTTTTGATGCACGATAACGAATGAATGTGTCAGAATAAAAGAAATGGTTCACCCATTTGTATGAAATTTGTGTAACTCAAGCCTGAAGCATTTTTTATTGTAATGGTTTTATAGTATTTGTGTGGTGGCAAAGTTAATTCTGTCCCCATTTTTTCTCCTATGTGCTTGAAATGTTACATTTATTGATTTCTCAATGCCAATCAAGGGTTGTATATTTTTTAATGCTATTTATCTTTTTAAATAACTCCCATATGTATTTTTTGTTTTACTTGCAGGTTTGGAAATTATTTTCCACAGAAGATCCTGGCAATGGAAGAGAATAGAGATGAATTTCTCAAATTTTAGAGCGTTATACTGTTTCACAAACAAGTTTCCAAGTGGAATGGCACATTTTGAAATTTTAATCACTGGTGGCCATTATCACTTGTTTTGTGTAGCAACATTGACAGGAAGTTCTTTCACGGTACTGGGAAGGCAGGGCTACATAATGCTTTTATGTTGCCCATATCATTCCTTAAAGAAAGGAACGAAAAGCACTTTTTAGAAAATATGCATTTGGTTTTTCCTTTGTATTTTGAAGTGAAATTCATACATTCTAGGACTGCAATATCATTGAAGATGAGTTGTCTTAAGAAAAGACATTAATGCATTAAATTTTTTGATCTATGAACCTTTTTTATTAGGAAGAATACCAGCTTCAGAATTAAGTGCAGCTCATGCTATTGAAGGACTATTTTTTCATTGGTCCTAACATATTGGAATTGTTACTTCTGACTGCATTTACAATTGCCTGTTTTCTGATCTTTTTATGATTGCATGACATAGGAAATCAAGTGACTTATTTGTTTTTATGCATTTTATGTGATTTACAAATTTTCGTGACCAGCATAATTCCATAATAATTTATGAAATTGATATTTTTGTCCAATTTCTGATTTTTGCTGTTATACTTATCTTCAGTGAGATAAATTAAAGTTGGTGAAACACCATCAAGTACAACTTATTCAGGGAAAAAATAATAGTTGTAAAGCTCAAAGTCATTTTTTTAAATTGTACAGCTGACAAATGGAAATAAAATAGTGAATTGGAATGGATTTTTTTATTCTTGACAAAGAAATCAACAATTGACACTGTATAAGGTTGACATACATTCTAAAACCTCATTAACAGCAAATAACAGACCAACAATACACTTCAGTGAGTAACGGGTTAAATCTGAAATACATTACAGATTTAAACAACATTAGAAAACTATGTCTCTGATGAGCATGATTGTATTAATTAGTTGACTAATGCTAAAATATTTGGAATGTTTGTGCTCAGTTATTGTTGTCTTTGTGTGCAGATATATATACTTATAGGTATATTGAAATATGTGCCAAAAATGTATTTATGAATGTTTTCACTGTTGAATTCTTTAAGCATTTTCTCTAATTACATAGCTATCTACTGGAAGCATATGTTTTCATACATGTATTCATGATGTTACAACGCCGTTTCTTGTGAGTAATTAATCGGGTGGAAGTTCTCTTAAAAATTCATTGGTGATCGGAAAATTTTTACTCCCATTCTGTTCTCATTTTCTTTAAGGATTTTTTCAATTGTTTCCCACTGTGATGTAATGAAACAGCATAGTTATTGCATTTATATAAACCTTTTCAAAACTCAAAAGCAACAATATATATCGTTTGGTTTGCCTATTTCATTAAGGCCAAGTCATATGTAACAAAACACCAATTTTAGTATGAACATTGTGCCATGGCATCGAAGTACCACCATAAAAAGTTTATAAAGAATGTATCAAAAATTCACTGCAACTTCTTTTACATTCATGTGAAGAAATAAGTCATGTACCACCTTATAAATACAAGGTATCTATATGAAAAATTGCTATAAATATTTATTGAGGCTATAATACTGATAATAAATATGATTTTATGATAAATTATCAGTTTAAATGAATGAAACCAATAAGTAATTCCGCAGAATAACTTCCAAGTATTGCTGGTAGAGTATATTTAGATAAAATCAATCCATTAAAATATTAAAATGAACTAATGTAATACAATAGGTATCAAGTGATAACTATTTCTTTCAAAGAGAGGTAAAATTAAATTTTCCTTATATTATAACAGCTTTACTCTTGCGTGAAGAATCTCATTTTTTCGAAAATTGCTTTATTGCAAGATTGTAATAGTACCCTTAATTCTTATGATGTCTTTCTGTTATAAAAATGCTTTTATCTTTAAAAATTATTTGGCTGATTTTTCATTCCTGGTTATCTATACCATAGTGAAATGCTTACTAATCTTGTCATTAATTTGAAATACATTTCATAAATGTACTGTCTGGAATCAGTAACAATATTATCATGAAAAGTTTCAAGTTGATAAATATTTTATTATTTTCTTAATAAGTTAAAATAGTATTGCAGTGTTTATTAATTTTAGTATGAAAGAAATGAAAATGAAATATGGCAGTTAAAAATTCATTCGATGTGCATATATTGTACATAATTCTCTCTTGTGTTTGAAAAACATTTTTAAAATATTCACTTTGTTTCCAAAGTCATTATCCTAGTAAATGTTATGAAATTATCCCTATAAATGGAATCTTTAGAAGGGGCCCTGTGGAAAGATCAACTAGATTCCTGTGTGGACAAATATAATTTACATAAAAACCTTAATTCCTAATTATTATTTAAGGATATTCCTACATAAAAGTCACACTCAAAGGGGATGGCATTTATGAAGGATACTTAATGATGATACTACTACACATTAAATATTGGTAGCTAAAAAGGTGACTGTGAGAAATGCAATGCATGTGTTTAACATGAAAACATTTTTAGCATTTCATAAGCAATTCATTGTTTAGTAAAGTTGGTGACTAGACTTCAGATTAATTGAAATACAGACATCCATACTTCAGAGTAAGACCTGCTTCTTTGAAGCTTTTGTCAGAAAATAAAAATGAATCAGCATAATGATATGTAAAGACAAAATGCATACATTTTTTGACAAAAATTACAAACAGCACACAATAAGGTACCATGAAAAATGCTAGTCAACATACAATATCACAGAAAAATAGCAGTCTTAGGATACACGGAGAACATACAATGGTTGAAATATTGCAATAAACCTCAAATATATGGTGAAATTCTACTTGAGGTTACATACATTTTCACGCCATTGCATTGAAAACATGCACATACAGTTGTGCAGAGAGGCACAATTGTCAGGGAAAGGTAGCTGTTGGCCCCACAGTTCGACTAGTGAAAGATTTTTGAAAGAATCCTTGTTGATGCGAAGACTTCAACTTTGTCAGTTTTGGGTGGAAGTTAATTTCATTCAAGCGAGGGAAGTATGAAATCGGGATGATAAATTCTCATTAATGCATAACACATGCTTACCAACATCAGATTGTCTCCGCTATCACACCAAGAGGTAGAAAAATGTTTCCTTGTACTAATTTAAATATCAAAACTCACTCACTAGTTCAAGATCCTTACTAACAAATCAAATTGAAAACATAGGAAGGCAAAGAGGGGACTTTTTCGACAAATGAATTAGTAAAATCTAATAATATTAACATGGAATAACTTACACTTCTTCGGAGCATATTGATATCATCAGTTAAACCTTTGTTAATATTGTCACATACCAGCATTATTCTATTTTACTATCACTAGGAACTGCTCTTGTAAGACTCAAACCAACTAACAGAGCCCAGCTTTTGGAATGGCAGCACATTTATGATAGAGGATAGAAGATTCTATAAAGTTAGGGTCACAACAAGGGGAAGGAACAATAGGTTCCAAAAGATGGGTTTTTATAAAGGCAAGATGGACAGGGAAGATGGCTTTAAGGCACAACCAGGTTGCACCATCAAAGAATGAAAGAGTATGAAATACAGTACCAATGGTAATAAAAATACTGCATCCTTTTAGGCACTATATAACAAAAAAGAAAGGAAATCTCTTCACAAGAGTAGTAGGAACAAGGAAAGAGATACACAACAGCATCACAGTAGTCACGTCATTTTTTCGCCTTCAGAAAAATTTTGCATGAGTCGACAGGGTCAATATGTAAGCAAGTGTATACTGGGAATTCTAAAATGGTTGATGAAGCATGAAAACCATGCATAAATTGAGGCTTGTCATCTAAATTACAAACTATCTCTAGAGTTTTTGTATAAAAATCTTTGAAGGCCACATAATCAGATGAAATAATTTCTGAGAAAAAATATCGACAGTTCAGAGAGGAATCTTTCATGATTTCATGACATACATTTGTAGGTATCAAGTGTCTCCATGGAAAACACTGCACTGCTCAAGAAAGTGTTGGTTCATTATCAGTATGGATCAAAATTATGGGATAACACAAATTAAGGAGCAGTAAAATTGTCCATTGAATGAAAAATCCTACTTTACTACGGATATAGAATCTATAGCCAATTGATAATTTTCTATGAACACTGGATAGCACTTAACAGCAGAGGATTTGACAAATCAGATGTAATTTGGTACATGATAATGTGAAAATTATATGAGTGATGCTTGGTAAGGTCTTATCACTTTGAAGGGTCCTGTCTGAGTTACCAGTAACTCTATCATATTTTTCAAAACTTCCCTCAATATCATTCCATGAAGGTGAAGTATTTGAGTCTCAGTTAATCCTTGTAGCCACTGGTAAATAACCAACCAGTTTTGGTATGGTTTTTAAGGGAGAAGGAAATAATTTGGAAAAGATTTTAATGGCCCAATCAGGACCTAATATTTGGATTAGACTGTGACTCAGACTAGTGAGTAAAGAATTACCTTACCACAGCATCTTAGTAACTATTATTATTTCTTTGTGATAAAAGATTGATATTCAACCAACCTGCTTCCTAACTTGATCCCAAAGATTTCAACACTTTGGATGTCCACTCCAAATCATGAAAAATACCTCTTTCTATATACCTTTGAGTAACCATTAAAGGAATACTAAGGAAGTGACACTTTACCAAAAATTTAGAAGAAAAATTTTGCTTTTGCACAGCTTTTCATTAGTCAATAGTTGCTTAGAAGAATACTTAGAAGTACATTTATTGCTTTATAGTTTTGATTCTTTAACAACACCAGTTGTCAATGCATTAATACTTTTTAATCAGTGTCTTTTATATCGCATTTGACACGTGACAGTTTCTCTAAATCATCCTCTCTGTGATGACTCCTATTCCCTTCTTTATGTTTGCATTAGCAATGACGACGTTCAGGACAAAAACAGGCACCTATATCCACTCTTTTGTGAAAATAACAATTTCAAAAGGGATACAGGAATCGCACTCCCACTCATTTTACAATCATTTCGGGTTATTGTTTTCAGTTAAAGAAAACATTTGTTCAACTGTCATATCATCATCACGTTATTCATTACCCGTAATTGATTTCACTCACTCAGCTGGCCCGGACGTGTCCTTGCCCTGCTGGAGGTCTTGAACGGCAGCGAGGATGCGCTTCACGTGACCCACCTTGACGACTCCCAGTTCCTTCAGGTCCCGCCTGCCCAGAGCCACGAGCTCCTTACCACGGATGTCATGCTTCTCAAAAGTATTCTTGTATTCCGGTAGCTGGAGCCTGTCCAGCCAAGTGCTCACCTCTTCTGTGCCCCACGTGAGGAAACTGGGAGAGGCCGAGTGCGCAGAAGAGCCATCGCTGCTCCCGCCACTTCGAGCTCCCCTCTTAAGCTTGGCCCAGAAAGGAGGCGCCTTGCCTCCTTTCTTGCCTTCATCACTACCCTTGCGTCCACCTGGCTGTAGGTGAACCAGGCCACTGCTATCCTTTTGACAGAGCTGCAGCTCACGCTCCATGCTTGAGAGGGCAGAACTTAGTTTGGACTCCAGGTCCTCCCTTATGGACTGCAATTTCAACAAGGAGGAAGATTATCATACCAACTGCCATTCAAGCATTCATAGGTATACATGCTGAGTAATAGTGTGAGAAAGGAATGGGAGGAACTTGATGTGAGACTGAAAGTGGAACTTTGTTCACACCTTGAGCATTGGCCATTTTTACTGCAAACGAAGCTTTTTTTTATTTTTCCCGGATAATGATTAGGAAAAGGTTATTTATACTCTCTTTTAGCTAGTTATTTCAAGATTATAACTTCATAATAGTTAATAATGATTACTCAAAAAGGAATTTAAATGTTTAATATGATGCCAATATATAAATATACACCAAATAATTGTTAGAATTAAAAGTATCATCATGTTGCATTGCCATCAGTTCTTGTGAGACTAACAGCAATTTAACATTATGTTGTTTACATTCTAAGTATTAAGCTGACAGATGAGCCTCATGCACCTTTCCATTCTTTTTCCCAGGCTTTCACTTTTTCTCCAGCACCCATAAGCAGGGTCCATTCCACTCTTTTGTCTAAGGTGCACGCTTTATCTTAACACGTTGAATTTGACACCAGTACGCAAATCGTCTTTTAAGGCCAATTGTGAAAACTGCCATGGCATAGCTCTGTTGAGTGTGGTCTATGGGTCTTGACCAAAATCTTTGATGGAGCACATTGTTGGAGACTACCAATGTAGCTGCAGATAGGGTAGATCAATGAAAGACTATATCTTCTCAATTTGACAGATAATGGAGAAGTGTTATGAATATAATGTGGATGTGCACCAATTTTCTGTGGATTTTTGAAAAGTGAATATAGTGTAAAGAGGAAAATGCTGTGCTAGACTATGGTGCACTTGGAATTTTCAACAAAATTAATCAGATTGATACAAATGACCCAACAGAATATGAGATGTAATATCAAAATATAAGGAAGCCTCACTAGAGAATTCAAAGGTAATCAGGGCATATGAGGTGAAGGTGATGTGCAATCCTCCTTCAATGTGGTCCTGAAGTGGCCAATGAGAAAAATTGAAGTCAGCTACTGATGTGTTACATTGTTCAAACGTACATAAAAAAATGTAGGTCAACTCAATGATAGTAACAAGGGTCTCAAAGAAGGACTGGAGGGATTAGATGTGGAGGCAGAAATAGTTGGAATGTTCTAGCCAGTGGGTGGGGGCCCATGTTGGCATTAATGACGCCATTGAGTGCACTTGACACTGCCAAATATAGAGACAAAATGATGGAACTCGAGGCTAGGGAAAACTATGTTACTAAACACAAAAAAGCACAGAAATAATGAGTACTTCTCTTTGAATCTTGAAGAAAGAATTGCTTCGAGAATCATTAGATGAAAACCCTAAATCATTTTAGTCCTACACTAGAGAACTTTCGGATTAATGTTCTATTGTAGTCTTGGAAGGACAATAGTGGCAAAGCAGCCACATAACTGACCTAGCCAACACATTAAACTACTTCTTTCAAAGCGTATACACTGAGGACAACACCATGAATGACTCAGACATCTCCGTAATTTCTGAACTGATGGGTGACACACTTGTACGGTGCAATGGGATTAATGCTCTATTACGAGTAAAAAGAAGTGTCTTTGTCCAGAACAGATACCTGCATGCATGCTCATAGAGGTTTGGCCCCACAAATCACAGTATCATACCATTTCTAATGATTACATGTATTTTACGACTCATTATCCAAAGGTAAAATATCACAAGAGTGGAAATAAGCCAATATGACTCCAATAAAAAAGTCAACAAACAAGACCCAGGACACAACTGGATTGTGCCATTAGCATCTCTATCATGAAAGATGTAGATGTTTGGGAACTTATGAAGTAACCAAGAGATTGAAGTTACTCTTGGATACATAACAAAATCAGAGTTATGTCATGGCATTTAGAAGTATGAAACCTGAAGTCATAGGATTCTCAAGAAAATGGAAGGCTTGTATGATGATTTCTCTTACTGCCAGAATATGGCTATGAAAATAGCTGCAAAAAATGGCCTGACCAGGAATTGAACCATGGACCTTTTGCTTGTTGGGTCAATGTGCAGGCCACCTCCTACTTCAGCTTCATAACTCTTGTGGCAATTTTAGGGGATTCAAGATGACTAGATGTCCAGCTCTTGTGATCCATCAAAGCTGGGGACCCAAGAGAGATGATGACTTCAAAGAAGTCAATGAGGTTGCCATTGCCAAGCCAAGAAAGTGCCCAGGTAAGGTTCATCTACATCTCCATCTACATACTACCCCAGGAGCCACCACATGAGTGTGTGGCAGGGGGTGGTAGGTCACCAGCCGTCTAAAGATGTAAAATTTTTGGAGGTGAAATGGTGACATGTACTATGGGAGTGTATTTAGAGGAGATCTGTTTTTATTGCGGTCGCTTATTGTGCGTGGAAAGAATGAGTTTTTGTACCTATCTGTTTGGCTCAGTATCTCTCTTATTTTATTGTATCTGTCAGACCTAGAAATGTAGTGAGGCGTCATGATAATATTCTGTGTGTCGCTCTGAAACACACCAGTTCTGAATAGGCATCTCAAATAGCCTAAGCCTAGCGTGCAGCCTCCAAGTCTCTAGGGGCTCCCACCTTAATCCCTCTAAAGGTTATGTTCATCATCACACAAAATGACAAGCAAAGCAAAAAATAGGCAAAAATCCAAGCTGTTGTTAGGCATTATGGATGAAAATGGGTAAAGTTTTCACTTATATCAAGGGGGAGATTTGGGTTTGCATTGGAGAAACTAACAGAAGGGAAGCGATGTAAGGGGTCCATGGAAAACACGGCTTGGTATGTGAATAATCAGAGGGGTTCCTGAATAATTTGTATGGGGTGAGGACTAATTTAATTTTGTAATGATAGATCTACCAGGGTACATGAGATTTATTTTCAGCTGCACCAACCTGATAACTTTTGTGTATCAGAGACTAAAATTCACTGTATTAACCACATAATTCAGTTATTTAGATGCATTTTCTCAGAACCATAGAGAAAACTAAAATTAGCATTGCCTCTCTGCCTCCTTTCGGTTGGCACCACTTATGAAGTAAAACATTAAAATGTCCTTTAGCTGAGATCACTGAGTGGTTATTCCAGGAAAAGAAGTTTTCAGACCTACAATTCTACCTTCACAATTATTATCATTTCTAATTCATTGCTAACATTGAAAAATAAAAATTTATAATGTAAACTCACCAAGTGCTGTGCCTTTTCTCTGAGAACTGTGCAGGACTCCTCATGCAGCTGTCGAACACTGTTGTGGAGCTCTGTGAGCTGAAGCCTCAAGTCAGGCTAAAACAAGAGAAATGAAGCAAATTTTATACCTCTTTTTCATTACTTAATGGCACGTAACATACTTTCACACGAATAGACATGACCTATTACTATGGTCTTTACTGATGTCAAGACTATCTTCCTTACTATAAACCTGAATGAGAATGTCAGCATACAAGGGGTCAGAATAAATATATTTTCCATTCCATTGGTGTAACATGAGAAAATTTCCCTTCTTCCCTTGCCCCATTCAGAATAGCAATAAAAATAGAGGTGACACTGAGTTATCAGTTTACATATATTTCCTTACTATTCCTTCTGCTATTCCCCTCCCTTCTTCAGTATTCTGACACCTCCTACCACACACTTCAACACATTCCGTGCGGGTGACATCTTAAGATGTCACGAGTTTCACCCATGGGTGGCGGGTGACATCTTAAGATGTCATAAGCTGTTTCACGTTTCATTAATTTTTTTATTGTCCGCGAATGAGGTCAGGTGCCTTTTTTTTACTTTTACTAGCAATCTGCATTTCAGTATTTCTAAATAACGCAGCCGTTCTTGACTGCCAACATTTTTGTCTAATTATCACCAGCTTGTTTCTAAGGTTAGCTGTGCCTAATTATAATGCTCTGTGTTGCATATTGGAGGGTTACTATGAGTAATGTATGGCTAGATTTAATAATTTTTATAATAATTTTACATTATTCTATGTTATGTATAATAAATATACCCTTTTATTACATATCGTGTGATTTTAATACAAAGAGTTCTGTATGTACGTGTTTACACGGGCTTGTCTGGACGCTTTTCTACTCTGTGCCGATTGGCACTTTGAGCGGTCGAGAGAGCCCCATGAGCAACCTTTTACTCTCCTCGGGTATTGGTTTCCTCTACGGAAGTTTTACATTGTTTCATATATCAATTCATTTTACTGCATGAATCTTGAAAATGTTCTTTGTTCACCTTGCACAATGTAGCACAAAACTAACGTTCTGGAGTGAATCAGGAGAAGTGAGCTATACTTGAAAATCTGATCCTTCCCCGTAGCAATTCTAACATTGTTTCATTTACGTAATAGCACCCTCTAGTCCGAAAACGTATTCATTTCACAGCGTGAAACTATGTCGTCGATGGTGCTGTGTACTACGACAACACATCCAGTTCTTCCTGAAGACAGTTCATATTAAGGTGACCACATAATAGGTATCTTGTGTTTTACGTGCAAAATGAACAGAAGAATATATACTTCCTATGTAGAAGATGACACCGAACTTTCCACTTCTGATAAGTATTCACAACACTGCCATTCATATTCAGCTTAAAGATATGTGCATCTAGATATTGTAATTATATTTACATATGTAAGCACTGTAAAGAGGAGAAAGAGGATGGCAGGAGATGAAAGTGATGACACAAAAAGTGAAATGGAAGAGGGACCATCGTTCTCCTGTGAGTTTCAAAACATCTTTTGTTTGAGATTTTTTATTTCATTTTAAAACGTCATAATTTTTACTTTTACCAATACTAAGTTATTTTATCTGTCAATCACAAGAACGTTCAAAGAATGACCCATTGCCAGCACAACCGAGAATGACCGAGCATGAGCTGCAGAGGCTGCTATTTGAGACGGGCTCATCGGGAGAAGACGACGTGTCATTGGAGGAGGGTGATGAAGATTTCGATTTCGCAGAGAGCAAAAGCGGAGAAGGGATCAAGAAGGAGGACCTGGGTGATTCCGAACAAGAATAGGCAAACGTTTCTTCGACTACTTCAGCCGTCATGGAAACCGTGACAAACCCTTTGTCCCTCAACCCCTCACGTACCGTGTAATTTCCCGATACTTGAAGTAATGACCGACCGGGAATTCTGAAAATACAGTTCACTGGGTGTCCCGGGTTGAGGGAGTTTCCAGCTGGGAATCACCCTTGCCATAATTTTGACCTCATAGCCAACGAGATTTTTTACGACCTCATAGTGGGTGAGACAAATAGACAGGCCAAGACCCTTGTATCGGCAAATGTTTCGCCACATGCAAGGATTGCCGACTGGAAACCCATATCAAATGAAGAATTTGAAAGATTTCTTGAGTAATTGTTCCATATGGGAACAGAAGGCTAAACAGAATTCCGGATTATTGGAAAAAGGATGATTTATTCAATTTAACTTGCTTCTCAAGGTACATGTCTCGGGATAGGTTTCTTGCAATTTTGCAAACAATTCACTTCGCCAAAAATCCCACAGAAAACGAACCTCGACCGGCAGACAAATTGTACAAAATAAGGCCAATGATGAACCTTTTTCATGATAGAATGTGTGCTATTTATTCCCTTGAAAAAGAGTTATCATTAGATGAATCCATGGTTTTATGGAGAGGTCGTCTGGTTTTCCATCAGTACATGAAAGGAAAGCGCCATAACTATGGCATAAAAATTTATATGCTGATGGAATCATCAGGGATGCTATTGCGAATGCTGATATACTCGGGATCTGCAGATGAGGAGGTAAGAGCAACGTAGATGGGCACGTACGAAATGTAGTGCATAAACTCCTTGAGGGCCGAGAGGGTTTTGGTCATTCTATTTATCTAGACAACTATTATAACAGTCTACAATTGGCTAGAGAACTTCTAGAAAAAAAAGACATATTGTACAGGAACATTACGGGCCAACAGAGTTGGGAATCCCAAAGAAATTGTATCCCAAAAGATTAAAAAGGGTGAAGTTGTTAAGCGATGGAGTCATGACGGCATCTGTGTCTTGAAATGGAGAGATAGACGGAATGTTTTAATAATTACTTCTGAGTTCGGCAGCCAATTGCTTGAGGTCCCAAATAGGAAAGGGATCATGAAGTTGAAACCAGAACCAGTTGTCAAGTATAATAAATACATGAGTGGCATTGATCACAGTGATCAAATGCTAGCGTATTACCCCTGTGAGCAGAGATCGCTCAAGTGGTACAAGAAAATAGGTATTCACATCTTTCAGTTGATCCTTGTAAATAGTTACATTTTGTTTCAAAAATATAGTGGAAACAGAAAAACTCTGTATGAGTTCCGCATAGAACTAATATGTTCCCTAATTGGAGCACAAACCGGCCCTATCTCACGACCATCTACACCAAAGTTCACCGAATATCATTTCCCCGATTTCCTCCCTTTTGAAGGCGGGGGTAGAAGGAAACAAAAGAGGTGCCGTGTTTGTCATAAAAAAGGAATCAGGAAGACTATCACCACCTTTTGCCCAGAATGCCCTGATGAACCAAGGCTATGCCTTCGTCCATGCTTTATTGAGTATCACGGGAAGATGGATGAGAAAGATAAGATTTTTATTTTAAGCAGAGAAAAACAAAAGTGTATTTGTTACATCTTTGATTTGACTGTAATTTTGTTTTAATAGATAATTTTTCTGTCATTATAATTTACTTTTTATACTTTACAGTGTTATTAGCATTCATTTATTGTATTTTGAGTATAATAAGGGTGTAATACATGATATTTTATGTATTATTGCAGTTGATAGTTTAAATGTGTATTCAGTATAGTTTGTTGGCAAAAATGATCAATAAAATTTCAAATGAACAAAAGAATCTGTTGCAATAAATAAATAATAGCTATCACATGTGTAGTGCTGGTTGCATATGCACATGTTTTTGTCGTGGCGGATGACATCTTAAGAAGCCATAAAATAAAATTTTTACAAAAATTGTTTTCTTGTGTTATTCACTACTAATAATATAAAACCATCCTTCAAATGCAAAATGTAATGAATTAGGCGAAAAAAAATTTTCAGTCACCGGGAAGACCGTGTGATTTAGCTGCCGCATTGAATGTATTAATGCAATCTTTATTTCCACTTATTCATTGAATTTCATTTGAGTGTTCTACCAGCTGATTGGTAGGTTTTTGAACAGTTTTTATCCTAGTGGCACATCATTCTGTTTTTGCTAATATAGACGACCTGCCGTTAGATACCTCTTAAATTCCATATATATTGTCTCCATCCTGAATTCCCATCCTCTCCCTCCCTCTTCCCCATTTCTCTCCCCTATCTCATTGTCTTTCCCTCTCTTCTCGTTATTATTGACAGTTAAATAAATTGACTATTTTTCTAAAATATTGAAATGAAAAATAAGGGCATCTTATGGGCTGTAAAATATGGTAACCAAGATACGTGCACACTCTTGAAATAAAAAGGAAAAAAGACCAAGCATTACCCCTTCCACAATCTTCCCTCCAGGGTGGACTTTCTCCAGCTGAGTGGAAGTAGCTGCTGCCATTTCATAGAGGTCAGCCTTTATACTAGGGTGGCTGATGGTAAGTAGCTTAACACACCTGAAATGAAGCATAGTTTAAGCTACAGCATTTGCAAAATATCATATATCTTTATGTATACATATATGGTACGTGCATAAGCCCCTTAAATTTTGTCATTACACTACAGAAATTACACATGTATTTCATAACATACGAAAACCAATGGAAGACGCAGAAGGGTCATTGAGGATAATGAAATAATTGGAGTTGTTTAAAGAATTATTAGCATAAATATTTAGTGATATGACATGATCAGCTTGCAGTGGATCTAAACAAATTTAGCAAAATCATGTTCCAAAATGTGTTTGAATCACTTAAAATGTACGTAGAGCTACCAATTGGACATAATTATTTTTCCAGCTACATAGCATGAGAAAGCATGAGGAAAGCTTCTGTGTTTTTAAGAGGAAATCTATCATTAAACTGTTGATATTTTATGCAAAGTGCTGAATAGTGATTTTTGCATTTTAATAAATTGTATGAGTAGCAATGTTACTTTCAAATGGGTGCAGATTTCCCCTCTTCCCTCACACATTGAATGTCTGCAGCTCAAACAGAGCAAGACACTGATCCATAAGTATCGTGGTTCATTATTTACCTAGCCAGATTCCTTTTCCCAATTTCCTCCCTTCTCCATGGTTGATACCCTGAAATCCCCTGCTTCATTCCCTGGCAGGAGTTTATAGGGTAATATGCAGATGTCAAAGGATGAATGGAACAAGAGCATAGTTGGTCAAAAATCAAGCATGCTATCATGAAGGCATTTAGCATAAATACTTGATATTTTAACACTCCTGAGGTAGATTTTTGGGGAAATGAAGCTCAAACGATTTCGTACTGTCTACTAATTTGTATTTCACCTCTTGCTACACGTGTTTCGACTCAACAGCAGTCATCATCAGGCAAGACTAATACAACATAAACAGATATGAGCTAATAATAATACGTGAAACACCATATTTACGTCACACTGGGAAAGGATAGAAGGACAAGTGGGAGAAAATGGAAAAGGGGGGGGGGGTGGTGTGAGGGGAGAGGGTGGTTTGTTGGAGGAGGTAAAGTTATTTAACAATGGAGTCAAAAATAGGAGAATGACAAACAAATTCAATCTCATTCAATAAGTTTATTTTCTTTCGTTTTCTTTTGACTATTTCCCACTGTTCCGAAACATCTAAACGGTGTCCTTTATCCAGGGAACAGAGGATTTTCACATTAAATGTGGAGTGGTGAGATTCTTCCATTAGATGTTTGGCGAAATAAGACTTAGGGTGTCTGTTCACCAAACACCTTTTGTGTTCCGACACCCTGGTTAAAAAATTTCTCCCAGTTTGACCGACATAAACACTACCACATGTGTCACACTTAAGTTCATAAACCCCCGATTTTAGCAGGGGGTCAAAAGGATCTTTGGCATTATTGAATATTGTTCCCAGAGTTCTTGGAGTGCAAAAACTCACTCTGCATTTGTCTTTAGGGAATGATTTAACTGCATCGTAAGACATTTTTCCCAAGTAAGGCAGATTTACCCATTTAAGTTTTTTATCTTTGACTGGTTGCAATGATGAATTGTCTTTTAATGCCCTATTCTCTAATTTCTTATTTAATATTTAATTTACAAAATTTCCGTCATAACCACTAAATTTAGCGATTTGTCTAAATATATTTAATTCTTTTTCAAAATTATCCCCAGAAAGAGGGATATTTAAAGCTCGCTGGATCATATGGTTGAACGCTGCAGTTTTATGAGACCACGGGTGGCACGAATCGAACGGTATAACATGGTCTGTATAAGTTGGTTTGCGGTATATTGCAAATTGGTGGAGATTATTTGAAGTTGAGATACTTAAGTCAAGAAAATTTAAATTACCGTTTGATTCAGATTCCATGGTAAAATTGATACGTGGGTGTCAGGAATTTAAAACAGTTAAAAATTTGGTGGCTTGCCTATGACTACCTGTCTAACAACATAAAATATCATCCACGTATCTAAACCAATGAAACACATTAGATAAAAGGTTAACATTTGAATTGTAAACTTCTTCTCTAAGTGATCCATAAAAATGTCTGCTAGCAATGGAGACAAAGGTGATCCCATGGCAAGACCTTCTTCCTGACGATAAAAGTTACCATTAAATAAAAAGTAATTTTGATTTGTACATATTTCCATGAGTCTGAACAATTCATTAGTAACCACTGGGTTGATGGTTAAATCAAATAAAATTTCTTCCACTAAATTTAAAGTTTCTCTCACAGGAACTGAAGTAAACAAATTCGTTACATCAAAAGAGTAAAGTTTAGCATTGTTTGGTATCATTTTCTTGCTCAATTGCTCCGTTAGTTTACTAGAATTCTGGACGGTATATTTCGGCACAAATTTGGAAATTTGACGGAAGATGCTATTGATTTTGTACGCCAGTTTGTGGGTCGGGGAACCTACCCCCGATATCACTGGGCGGATAGGAATGTTAGCTTTATGAATTTTGGGTAAACCATACATTCTAGGGGGTCGAGGGTTCATTTGAACTAAGTACAATTTTTCTCTGTCACTCATTAACGCAGAACAAGATTTTAAACAGTTTTTTATCTCAGCATTGTATTTACGAGTGGGGTCTGATGGTAGACTAATAAAGGAATTATCAGCAATAAACTGCAAACATTTGTTCGCATAGTCAAATTTGTTGAGAATCACCACACTATTGCCTTTATCTGCTTTCGTCACAATTAAGTCATTGATTGAAATAGCATTAGAGATTGATTTGATAGTTGAGTTAATAATATTGTGGGTAAACTTATTAGTTAATTGCTCCCTATTGAAACTTCTTCGCAAGGAGTTAGCGCACAGTTGTTTAACGTCCTGCTGTTCACCACGTAGGGACACTTCACAGTCAATCACTAGTTCTTCTCGCAAAGAAAGACTCGGTTTTGGGGCAAACTTCAAACCTTTCTTTAGCACGTCCTCTTCTATCGATGTGAAGTCATGGCATGATAAATTCAACACCCTTTGATGAAATGTGTGGGCACTGTGCACTGAGGGGAGGGAAGGGAGGACTTCAGGGATGGATGCTGGGATTGAAAACTGCTGACACAGGCACTTAAGTTTCCAGTGGATAGTGTTCCTTTTCCTCTCCGTGATGACGCTGGTGCGGGATCTCACACAGTAGTCCAAGATTGTGAATTCCATGGGGTGCAGGATGAAGGCCAGTTCCAAATGCAGCTGATAGAGATAATGAGCCATTGCATCCCTCTTGCTGCACCAGGATTTCAATTCCTTCTGTACCCAGGCCTTCTTCGCCAAGTTGATCGCGAACGCAGCTGCCGGAGATTTGGATCTACTCTCGATGCACACGTATTTCGGAGTGATGCCAAAAGTTAGGCATCTACTATTGAAGAAAATGTTCAAATCCGCTAAACGGATTTTAATAAAAAGTTTAAAGTATAACTTCGCCTTGTAAGCTGTACTAGCTTTACGAATAAACTCCACTTTCTCAGGCGAGATATTGTAGAACAGCATAATGAGTAATGAAGCTCAAACGATTTCATGCTGTCTACTAATTTTTATTTCACCTCTTGCTACACGTGTTTCGACTCAACAGCAGTCATCATCAGGCAAGACTAGAGACCCTAAGTCTTATTTCGCCAAACATCTAATGGAAGAATCTCACCACTCCACATTTAATGTGAAAATCCTCTGTTCCCTGGATAAAGGACACCGTTTAGATGTTTCGGAACAGTGGGAAATAGTCAAAAGAAAACGAAAGAAAATAAACTTATTGAATGAGATTGAATTTGTTTGTCATTCTTCTATTTTTGACTCCATTGTTAAATAACTTTACCTCCTCCAACAAACCACCCTCTCCCCTCACACCACCCCCCCCCCTTTTCCATTTTCTCCCACTTGTCCTTCTATCCTTTCCCAGTGTGACGTAAATATGGTGTTTCACGTATTATTATTAGCTCATATCTGTTTATGTTGTATTAGTCTTGCCTGATGATGACTGCTGTTGAGTCGAAACACGTGTAGCAAGAGGTGAAATACAAATTAGTAGACAGTACGAAATCGTTTGAGCTTCATTACTCATTATGCTGTTCTACAATATCTCGCCTGAGAAAGTGGAGTTTATTAGATTTTTGGGGATTGGGTTTATGTGATGGCTCCAGTACTGGCTTCCTATCCCTAGGGCCTGGGTTTGAGCCTTGGCTGAGGCAAAAATTATTCTGTAAGATTCCAATCCCTTCTGGAGTGTAATTCGGAAATCACTTGAAAGGCACAATTCCATCTATTGGCATTGATGTTAAACTGTGGACTAGTTAGTTCCTCTCAAGAAGGGTTAGCCAATATCAATGATGAGTTTCTCTCCTCCATTTCAACTATTCCCAAATAATTCTGCCTTGAAAAATTTTGAGGATAACATGACTAGCAATGGCATTACCATGGAGGTATAATCATTTTCCAGGACTGAAACCCAGGTCTCTTGACACCAGGCCCCAGAGTTTTATCCAAATACGTTACTGAGGTGTCCTCTCCTTCTCTATGCCTTAACTGGCAAAACCAATTAGTACAATATAAAGAGGTTCAGGTTTGAGTCAAGCTCAAGGCGAATGAATTTTCCTCTCAGGAATTTCAAAATTAATTCTTCCCTTGCCAACCAACCAACTTATACTGTGGGGAGCAAATGACTTCAGTGGTCAGTCACCTCCAAAAATAATCAACCAAATGATTTTTGTGAAAATGTGACAGCTGTAAAAGGTAAGCACACAAAATGTTCATATTACTTCCCTTTCAATTCTCCTCTTTATTTTGAAGGGATAAGGAATAATACGCATATGATACCACACTCACTTCCTAGCCAGTGGGCATTAGGGGGAATGTTAGCTGCACAGTCCTTCCATCTTGTTTGCGTAGCAATTGGCTGGCTGAGGATGAGCATAGAGAAACAAATACTTCATGCATTCAATGATGCTGGAACTTCTACAAGTGGTATGAAGAAAAGCAGTGTCCTAAGTGTTTGTGCAAGGTGATACAATTCACAAAAACTGAAGATAGTTCAAGTATAATGAAAGTGAGATAACTACAAAGTACAAGTAAATATTTTCTTAATGATTCTATGCAGTAATGCATCACGTGAAGCTCTATAGCCAACTCAGCCTAAGAATTTGCAATTGCTAGGAAAATATTTGCACCTGATTTTACTCTTTTCTCGATTTCTCGTCAATCAACTTATTCCACTACTGTTGCTTAATCAGGGTTGCAAAAAAATTGCCAAAATAAACCTTTTCTTTGTGCAATATATGCTCCCCTTCAGAGAGTCAATATTTAGGATTTCACATCTGCTGAAATGAGAAAATTGATTACAGGAATTTCTAGACAGCCCTTTCCACTGCAGTGCTTCAAAGACAATTTGTACTTCCAAGGATTGAAATTCATAGAATCTCATCAACTTTCATGGGTTACACAAACATTAAGATCACCATGAAAAGTATCATTTCTCTAACTTCCACAGGTTTTATTTCTTTCCTTTCCTGGAACCCACTCAACGATTTCCTTTCTTTGATAATTTTCAGCCGTCCAATACTTTATAGAGTCTTCATTCTCAGAATGCTGCCTGCACCATATTCTGGCACTAACAACTTTAATACTCAAAAGAGTGGTAAATATTAGTATAAATGAAATTGTTATGCAGTAATTCAACTTCCACTAACTTTACGAGTGTAGTTGCTGCTTCTATGAATCCCAACAAGAGTTGCCCTTCCTCTATGGAGAAGGGCTTCACGCTCGAGCCCTGAGAGCTGAGGCTCGAAGTGGTGCTGCTCGATGTGTGCTGCAGCTGTGCCCGATGCTGCTTCTCCTCCCATGATCTTAGGCATGTTTCAAGGGCCTGAAACAAAAGAGAGATGGCTCTTCACCCTGAATGGAAAATACTACCCCTGACTTATAAAATGATAAAACGGAGAAATGGAAGGTGTGCAAGAATGCACACATAGGTTGCACATCAAATTTCAACAAATAATGTTACATCACTAATTACCATCTAATCTTTGCTTGAAATTACCACTGGTAACCAATTTCACACTAATTATCATCACTTTAAAAACTCAGAAATGAATGTTCCACAGCTAGATTTAGAAAGATGGAGATTCTCCTGACATAAAGCATACGCTACTCACACAGCTGGGTTTAAAATATTTTTGGAATGATTCAATTAAATCTCAAATACATGGATTTGGCAAAATTTGATCCATGGTATTACTCTTACAAAATCATTGCTCTGATAAAACTATATAGACTCCAATTGTATTAGCCATGATATTACAAAAAAAATCCCTGAAAATTTACTTTTCTGCATTCGGGCAGTCCGTAACTCAAATTACAATTCAACTTTAATTTTGGTATCAACTAAGCAAAAATATCTTCTTGAGGTTCATTAAATTGAGTATTTGTGGTATCTTAGGGCAATATTTAAAATTAAAATGAAGCTATGAGGTGCTTCAGAAAGTTGAAGCTAATTTGAGTTTAGGGTTGCCATGTTTTGACTAACTTCCATGGAATGGACCACACAACTCAATTTTTGAAGTGACTAGAAGAAGGGGTAGACGTTTACTGAAGACAATGCTAATCTAAATAATCACTCATTGATTCCCCCTGTAATTTTTGCCTAAGGCTTTCACCCCTAGGAATTCCATGTCATAAAGGAAGACGTTGTTGGTTGAGGATGGTTGGCATGATTCAGAGTGACCTTAAAAAGGTTGTGAACAAATTTAAGATATGACTACAATGAACTAAAATGCAAATATACCACATCTACAACAGCCATTACGCTCCACCAGTCATTTTTCTGAAGTTGTTAATGGTTTTAACAGGTGAAAAAGGCAACCTGGTTCTTGAATGCATTGGTAGCAGTCATACTTACTCTATTCCGGCATAACATTTGCATCCTATTCTTGTGAATGATTCGTACAATCCCTGGTGGCTGAACCCAGGCTTCACCATCCACTTGAACTGGCACACCTTCTTCACCTATTTTGAATACAATTCAATGTGGTCTCATTAATGGACTCAAGATAAACTCACATATATGAACCACAAGTATACAAAGGCAAAGAGATTGCAATCACAGGAAGTCCAGAATAATGGAGAAGACGGGAGGGAATAGGGCCGGACAAGGTGGAATAGTTTACTTATCAGGGGTGTAGGTATTCTGGTAGACAATTTATTAAGCAACCAGCAGACAACAATGGCAAAGGATTCATATTATGAAAGGATGGAATTAATGAGTGAAACTGGATGAAACTATATAAAATAAATCAAAAAGATGAGTTAGAATCCTAGCATAAAGCAGAGTGTTTCACAGCTCAGAAACTTTGTCATCATAGGTGGAAGATAAGAGTAGATGGAAGGAATTTATGGTAGTTGTTGGGGATAGATATGGGTAGAGTAATTTAGGTGGAGTGGACTTAATTGAAGAAGGGTTAGATATGTACCATGGTATGGAGGTAGGATGGTGATGAGATAGATTTGAAGGATACATCACAGATGGGGGATGTACTGAGTGTTGATGACAAATGGGAGAGAGTGACAGCCTGGATAATATATTTCGAGATTGGGGAATAGGAATTTTGAATAGAATGAAAAGAGGCAAAAGGTATGAAAAGCTTGAAAGAGATTTTAGCATATGAGGAAAAATTACCAATGAATTAAAGATGACCAAAGCACTCACCTAGAATGGTAATCTGTATTGATTGGCATTGTGCAATCCTATGGTGCTGAAGATTAATCAGACGAGATGCAGCCATTTGAACTGAACCAAACACTGCAACTACCTCCAAAACCCTGTCATCAAAACTTTGTTCCAGGAAGCAGTCCTCCTCCTTCCGTCCACCCCAGAAGTTCGTTCCACCCATGAAGCTGTTTGAAAACAAGAGGTGAGAGTTGGCAAAACTATTTCTGGAGTTTTTACACAGTTCATTCAGCTGTAAATTTGGCAGCACATCATTTTCTCTTTAATGACAATTTTTTCATCCTTGAAAATCTCTGAAAAGGTGCTTAAACAAACAAATATTGCATGAAAATTAATTTAAAATTCATAACTCATGTGCAGAGAGGTAATATAATTAAAATTAAATTTTAAGTTGCTAAAATAACCACGGGTAAATGGTAATTAGTATAGCATCTATCAACGGAAAAAACCCTAGAGACTCATTCAATGGATCATCAGTAAAGAGGAATTTTCATCACAATCTCATGGTTCAATCCAGTGAATATAAGAGCCTAATTGATTGCAAGGTAATGTAATTAAGGAACAAAAGAATATTTAGCAAAGGAGGAAAAAAATATGAAATAAAATCAAATACCATCACAGATAAGTCAAGTCCACCTCACTTGTGGTTAACTTAAGATAAAAAAAACCTGGTCTACTACTTTTTTCCAAGCCACCATAACTTGCAAGCCACTTTTTCAATGATCCACTGATTGTGACTATAATAAATGTTTAACCTGGATGGTATATCCTCTAGGTACCATGGCAATGATAGTGAGAAATAACAACTTCTTATTATTAAGTCATAGCTCAAGTGAAAAGTGATACCTTACCTTGGTATGTTGAGAATCACTATGCCTTGAAGGGATGGTAGGGGGATTCTCTGTCCATCACACTCTAGTTGTACTCTCTGCTCAAGATTTTTGTAAGTTTTCTGGAGTGCACCAAAAGAATCAGAAATGTGATCAGCATATTGAATATATATTTACATAATTAATTTTTATTCAGAATTCAGAATTTCTTCAAAACAAAACTTTCCTACATACTAAGGAACAAACCAACCCTCAGGTTAGTGCACAGCCACAGAGATGTAAACAATACAAGGAAATACACCGCATTCTACTCACTTGCAACCACTCCTTGCTACCAAGAACTCCATACCACATGTAATTCTTTGCTCTGGAGCGGCACTTCTTTGGATGCTCTTCTCGTTTGTTGTGGAAATCTAGAGAAATCTTGGCATCAATTCCAATTCCAAAGTAGTTATTCATCACACAGCGTTCAAAGAATCCTTCTCTGAAAATATAAATAATGAATTTGTAAATGAATAAAATATGGATAGACTAGGCTGGAAGCCACTAGAAACTTGAAAACTCAACAATAAACCAAGATCTATTAATATTGTGGATACATGCGTACCATGCCAGTTCATAAGTGACAGGAAGGATATGATATAAACTCTTTACCACATACTGGGAGCAGACATAAGTAAGAAAATAATTGACAGATACAGTTGGGCAGTGAGGTAAAAAAATTCTTCTTCCTCTGCTCTATTTACCAACAAAACAGAAATATAAAACTTAGGCAACTGTAGATTCTATCCTAGAAATCACTCTTCTTACATTATATTGACATGCATTAGAACAATTATCCACCCTCCATTATTTCAGCCAAGCTTGGATGCTCAATTGAGGTAAAACACTTTTATTGGATGTTTCATCAAAACATTTGTCTGCAATAAATCACACTACTTATGTCGTTATTAGTACATATGATTACCTGCTCTATCAGACATAAAGCAGAACAGGAAACAGATGACCATATTCCAAGTTCCAAAACTTTTACCTCCAAACCCAGCACTTATGCAACAAATTACTGAAAACTTTTGGTAATAGTCATAGCTAGCAACCACAGAATATTCAAACTACCATGTCTAACCCTTTCGAGATGGTGGAATTCTCTCCTGTGCATATCTGCTGAACTGAGTACCAACAGAGACTTTCTTCCTCTGTAAACGGACCATTTTTTTACACCATCCGTGGAGAGAGTTCTCGCAGGTTGACTCACACTAAGCTCCAACCTTTCTCGACCCCTCCCAGCTGGGACCACCTTGCCATTATCTCGGACTCTGGGGACAGTTGAGCACAACTCTTCGCTGGTTTATAACCATTCCAGCGGCTTGGGTTCGTAGTCAACTAATTGTTTATTTATTGGTTTTACTACATTTATATTTGTTGCTTGCTCTAAAACTGTTGACTCTGAAATGAATTCCTCGTTTCTTATAGTGCATTTACAAATTTTAAACGTGACTCTACCATCAAAATTAACGGATTTAATGCATAAACCCATTCCAATGCAAACATAACATGCTCCTGAAATACCCTTTTTTTGATTCCAAGCATGCCCTCGACTATCCGCATTAATTATATATTTCCTTGCAATGCATTAGCTGGGATTAAAATTTATTTCTCAGAAAAGCACATTATCTACCACAGCTATGACCTCCATGATATCGTTTGGAAAGTTCGCTCCACCATGGGTGTACAATACACCTGTGGAGCTTCTCTGGAATTGCATCCATCGGCATAATTACGTTTTTCTCGGAATAACTTATTCTCATTCGTATCTCCAAAATGCTTTTTGAAAAAAAAGTTTCTCTTTAGTTCTGTCTCAGTCTTCAGTAGCTTCGGTAGTTGCAGTTTTCGTTCTGCGCTTGAGTACCTCTCCTTCTCCGCTGTGAGAAATTTGGACACCTCTGATTCGGACCCTGAATTCGTAGTTTTCCACGACTAAAATATGGCAGAGAGATCATTCAGTACCGATGAACATATATTGGAATTATTGACTCGAAGTGATAGTGATGTTGGAGACCAGTGTCTTGATTCCCATGATGATGTTGTGACAACAGAGACTACCATTTCAGAGGTTGCTGGTGAATTAGCATCCAAATTGCTGGAAAATAAACTTTGTACAAAATCAATAAAAAGAATATTTGAGCAAAGTTCAAAGTATACTAGAAGAAATGATGTAACAAAATATTCCGGTTATGCATTATCAAACGTTGGTATGCTATTTATCTTGAAATCAAGATGTTAGTTAACATTGATGGTAGAATTTCGTTTAAAATTTGTAAACGCTCACCAAACGGTAAGGAGTTCAACACTGATTTAATAATTTTTAAGAAAGCAACAAATATTTATTTAGCAAAATCACTCAATAAACAATCATATGACCGCGCTCCCTAGCTGCAAAGAGGGTGCTAATACGATGAAGGGTCCATGTACCTGCTCCCAGATTCCGAGGAAAAGGCCTGACCCCTGCTGCGTTGGGTCCCAAAATGAAGAAGCGGAGTACCTGCGAGCGCCAGAAAGGGGGAAAGCATAGCGACGGATATATACGACGTTCGTCTCCCCGGTCAGGAAACCTACTGTCGTATATATCCGGCGTTCATAGCGAAAGGGTTAACCAGCTTCCATTCACAAAGTTACAACTAATTTCACCTGGGAGATGATAGCATGGGCATAGGATACTGAAAAAAAGACTCAAAGCCACTTCCTACAAAAGTGTCCATTTCAATTGTATATTGAAGTTAAACCCATAATTACTGATATAAGATCATGATGACTCACGCTTTTCCATGGTAACCCCTAATATTTTCCTTTCTTATGATTTTCCTGGGTCAACTCTGAAGTGTAATCTCTAGCAAAAACGATTAACCTTCTAAATGCAAAAAATAAACTTGAAGGAATTGGTACATGCCACTAAATGAATGTGCATTTTGCATATTCCACTCTTCTCCATTCCCAAACATGGTTTTGCACTCATTTGCACCACTCTCAACTGAGGTCAATAATGTTACCAAAGAATACTGTTACATCTACATCCTCTCTTTCTTCATTCTTCTTTACCCCACCCCCAAAACCTTTGCTGCCCATTCCTTCAATCCCTCTACTTATATTATCACATAAAAATGCTCCTACTTCTCTCACTGTTTTTTCTATTACCCGTTTGCCCTTCCACCTTGAAAAACAAAATCCCCAGCCAGCCCTCTCAGCTATAGTGCATAAGAATGGCAAATGATAACCATTTTTCCATTGATAATGACTATGATCCTGTTATAACCAAGGCCAGAAATAAAAGTTCAGAACATGTGAAGTATTTATCTAATTACTGACATTTTAACTCCTTTTACCCATTCAACCACATCTGATCACCATTTCTATTCTTTGTTAAACAGTAAAATATTATATGACCTGACACAGTAATTGGTGAGTCGACTTGTTATCAGTTTTACCTGGTGGGAATAGTTACAGCATCTGATTAACTTGCTGATTGAGATGAATCGTTAAATTATTTTTCCCTATATATTATACAGAAATGATAATTGACAAGTACTGGAAAAGGAAGGACAGAACCAACTTTACATACATTTTTATAAAAATACCTGAAATATTACATAAGTAATCCAGACATTTGATTCTGGGTGAAAACAACTTAAGATGAAAATGCTTCCACATAAACTAGGGTCAAGTCATATTTTTTTCCAGCACAATAAATAATGGATTAAGAATATACAGAGTTTATGATGCTATTATATCAAGCTAAGTGCATTCAATGACTTCTCTTCTGCCACAGGTTATATGATTCACAGGGTTTATGATTCAACATAGAAAATTGCATGAGTTGCACTTACAAGAGTGTGTCATCAGGGTCCATCAAGGGTGATGCAGCAGCACACAAAGCATCTGCATTGGCAAGCAATGCTTTGCTTATCAGTCCTGCACCAAGTGCTGAATTTCCACCTCCAAGGCCAAATCCTCCCACATCTAACAATCATGGAAGGAGAGCATTCATTGAGTGAATCAAAGATCAAGATTTTCTCATCTACTAGAGGAAACTAGATGATGCGATGATAGTTATATCATTGCTCATGATAACAGTTAAAGAGAAAACTATTTTTCTGATGAATCACTCTGGAGCATTCTCAAATTAAACTCTATTTTTGCCTCAAGTCACGAAAGCTTCCAGCACAGGGGACGAAGGATTAATTTTTTTCCCATGAAAAACTTGACACCACCTCACTTTCTAATTCTACATTTGCAATCTATATATCAAGCATTCTACAATTAGTTTTCTTCAGCTTTGAGTGTTTCTTAGATATGGTTTATCATAATATGATTTTTAGACAATATTTTTTACGTGTAGCAGATGTAAGGAAGACTGTTCTCTTCCCACTGCCATACTTACGATAGCTATGACTATTACCTTTGACAGTGGTGGCATGGATTTACATATACTAGGAGAATGATCTACTCCTACAAAAGAACTATGCATTTTCATATCATGGCAATTTGACATTAAAAAAGATTAATCAGACACAATTTTCCAAGCAATAAAATTAAGGTATGTGTTCACTATTGGTTTAATAAAGTTTTTAATCCTGGAAAACACTCCTCAACAAGTATTCTACTACACAGCCAAGCTGTTAACTTACAATAGCATAGGCATGCCTTTCATTGAAGTCACAGTTCTTAAATCTCATAAATGGAAACAAAAAAATTGCTCAGAGGTTTCAAAAAACACATTCAAGAGCCAAACACCCTTACAAACTCAGAACATTGAAGAGCATTAAGGGTCAGACTCACTTGGCCACATGGGAAGCCTGACTAGTGGGTTGATGATTGGAAGTTTCCTCTTCATAAGTTTGTTCTTTTGGTCAACTTTTTGGGACGATGTTACCTCCATGCTTCGCCTCCTAGCGATTTCCTCGAGAGATCTTCCTCCTGGACCTATCTCAAGAGAAGACATGCTTGGAGCTGAGGCGGCAAAGAGAGCAGCATCAGAAGCCTTTAGTAAGCATCCACTTGATATTCTTCTAGTAGCTGCTGCGAGAGGTCAAAAAAATTACCACTAAGGCACTTTTCAAGACAGCTTCTGGATAATGGATCTATTCATGGTATGACATGAAAGCTGAAAAAACCAGTCATGATGAATGACTTGGTTATACACTTATTTCACTCTTATTTTAAGAGCCACATATGGTTTTATTTTTTGGCCTTTCTGTTCAATCCCTGATATGACAAACATATCATCATTATTTTTCAAAACTCAATGGAGTAAACACCAGGGTTGAAATTTGCCATGAGAAAATCATTTGACTTGACCGGGATTCGAACCCGGATCTCCCAATTGACGGTCAGGTGTGTTAGCCAGTTACACATCATTTGTTAATGCAATGATTGGAAATTTGTCAATGGAGTATAATTTCTCTAAAAACCTTGCTATTACTTGTAAAATATCACAATTCAATCTCCTAAAATCTTGGTGATACAAACTTTTAGAGCCTTTGCTTCTCCTAATGATGAAAGTGAATTTGATCAGCACAATATCCATTATAGCATGAATTTTTGTTGGGAAGGAGATGCATATGTGAGATAACATTAGATGACAGTTGGTGATTAAATGGCTGTCAAAAAAATTATGCAAAAGTCTCATTTGTACCATTTTAAAAGCCCATACAGCTCCAGGGAGAGACATGTATGAGACTACTCTATTCGGCAATAACAATAAATTCATTGGGAGTCCACAAAAAAATGCCATAGGTTAATTTAATGATAATTAACATGTCTACCCAAAACCACTCATATGCTCACAATGAACATAATTCACACAAAGTCACAATTGCCTTGCTTATGACCTTGAATCAGACTGGTTCACAAAAAGTAAACTTTCAGCACACTACAAAACTAGATTCAGAAAATACAGGAGGGTGGCCATGGTATTTATATTTTACAGATGAAGGAGTTTTTGAGAAGGAAAAACATTGTTCCTGGGAGAATGTAAATAAATGGAGAATTTTATTCTCACACTCATTTTTTTGGGTTCATCCTTTAAGGCCTTGGCCATTTTCAGGATTCAGAAAAGAGTCATTCATCTCATGACTTTTTCCAAACATGACGCCCATTGCTGTCCCCTGTTAAAAAAATTGGATATATTACCAGTGCCATGTGTATATATTTTTCATGTACTTGTAAATACAAAAAGAAATCTATCTCAGTATGTTAAGAACTGTGATATTCACCATTATTCTACCAGGCAGATTGATCAGCTGCACATCTTATATGTACGCACTAGGAATGCAGGTGCTGGTCCAAATTGTATGGGCCTTCAACTTTACAATAAACTACCAGCTGAGCTTAAGGCTCAAAAAAGTGTAGCTGCATTTAAGACTAATCTAATAAGGTATCTGAAATCAAAAATGTTTTATTCCATTGATGAATTTTTTAACAATGTGTGACTTGTGTCCTGTATCCACTGTATGTATTTAGTTTCTTTAACCTGACGTGTCCTATATCAGTGTAACCGTTGTAACTACTTAATCTCTGGACAAATAAAACTTATTATTATTATTATTACTGATGTGGCAAATGAATTTCAATGTACACTAACTTCAACACATTAAATTGAAATCCCTCTCTATTTATTTAAGCCTACCCAGAGTAACTTACCTATTTTCAGAAATTATCTCATATTATTTTGAGCTGTATGGAAACCATAACCCAATGAATAGTATGAACGAACAGTACGAATAATAGTACGAATGAACAAGTAAATATAGAAAAGACCAAATTTACTCAAAATGAAACAATGATACTGTAATTTTTACATACAGTAATCATTTTAAGGAGCTTTCTCAGCTCTAAGGCATGGTGGGCCCCTTGAGCATATGTAAACAACTTTGTTAACAACAATAAGCCTGTTATTACACTAGAGTCAGCATACTATACCTCTCCTCATCCCATCATCGCTGTGCCTCCTCAGATCTAGGTTGCGTATAGGCAAGGTCACATCCAAACCTCCAAGGCCCATCTCATCCCATACACCCTTCTCGGTGGGAACGTTGTCCTCCGAAGTGGTCGGAGATGGGCCACTGATAACCACGTCTGGAGGTGTGCGACAAGTTGCTGGAGGGGTAACTTCCTGAGACTCCTCCACAGCTATTGGTGCTGTTTTGGGCTTCTCCGCATCTCCAAAGTCATCCATGGTGCGAACGGGAAGGTCTAGGGTGAAACTAGGCTCGCGGTCTCCACCCTCCCTCAACGGACTCATGCTCTCTCCAAGTTTCCTCCCCCCACCAAACTCTGGAAGGTCCAAGCGAGCGATCTCCTCATCGCCTTCATCATCATCAATGTCCAACAAATTTCCATCTGATCCTAAGATGTGAATTTCTATGGGATCCTGATTATCTTGTGGATCTGATGGCGCTTCTTCAGGCTCGGGTTCCCCACAATAACTACTACCACTGTTCCTTCTGGTGTCTGCAAATTCACTTGGCACGGGCAGTGTTGCCAGATCCTCATCGTAGCCCATACTTCGGTTCGAATCTCTCCGGATGCAGGGGAGGGGTGAAATAGCCTACAAGCCAAATTTCAATTTTACCATGATATTTTGAGGCTTAATTGAAATATCTACTTATAATTAGACTCATAGAAACTAACCTCCAAGCAAAATGGAGGAAACTTAAAATAAAATAAAAAAAATGTTTCACAGCAGATGTGTCTAAACCCACAATCAGCAAACTGAAGAAACAACATTCTAATAAGATTTAATCACTGGATACAATTTCCAAGATTTTACCAAAAAACAATGAATTTCACCAAGTGACAACAGTCAGAATCCAAATAAACCATTCAGTGATGTAGAGGGAAAATTTGAGTCTATTTTCATGCTACATATGCATCAATGTCATCCAATTAATATGTTGAGCATGGTTTTCTTGATTGCATAAAACTAAGGATAACTGAAAATGTAACCAAGAGATTCCACACATACTTATGAAAAATAGAGTGCTTCTATTGTGCTCATATATTCCTGTAGCAAAATTTAGCTGATGAAATATATTAAATGCAGTTACAGCAGCAATCCACTCTCATTGAAGGTGAATCTTCTAAAAGAATTTTGAGGCTGACATATAGTAATCTGGCTAAGGGTTTGCACGATGAACAAATAAGAGACCCCTTACATGTGTCATATTTTGGATGTCATTGCACCTCACTTTCAATCATATGCAACAAAGAATTAAGAACCCCAAAAATACATGGTGCCAATCATCATTTTGCCTTTTCCCAGGCATGTTAGTATATTGCATGGCCATAAAGGTACTTAAGAAATTAATTAGATGGCAAGTAATCTCTAGGAGCTCTTCAAGAAAAAATTGATGGAAATAATCAATCCAAGAGTGAACAGTAATATGAATGGATTTCAATCTACCTTGCTCCAGTTTGCTTTCCTGATGCATTTTGTACAAAATGTTATCAAGCAGACAGGAATTAAGTAACATGGAGCCGGACAAAGCAGCAACATTTGAACTGTAATATATAACTATAAATTATAATGCAAAATTCTTTGACTAAAAATAAGTTAATATCAATTAAGATGAATGCTAAATTGTACATGAAGATTCCTTATGAATTTGAGAAGTTATACACCAAGGAATATTTAGTGTGAGAAATTTTTTTCTGAGATTTCCAATTATACAGAGTTAAAGATTTATGTATGAAGTGTACCTATCTGTAAGTGCAAATCGTGAATCTTAGTACGTGTAAGATAATGTAATGAAAATAGGTAGGGTTGAAGGAAACTTGGCATTCGTATTAGCCAGCTCTCAATGAAAGGGCACGATTGGTGTCCACAGTTCTGCATCCAATTGGACAGAGAGAGAACCATCTTTGAAGAGTGCTCCACATTGATAGGGATAGGAATTTCTAAGAAAAATCTATGTCACAGTCAGGCTTCAACTTGTATACTTGATTTGGGAAGGGAGTACATACTCTATCCAGCTCAACTACACAGCACACAGTACACCTCTAGCTCTAGGTTATTCACCTGAGGAAGAGAGAGGAATTCCATTCCAGATGGTGTCAGGTACTGCATTTGAGGGACGCCAAGGAAGTTGTCCGATGATTTCCCAGGCTCGTCTGCTGCTTCTTCCACGTTGAACGAGGGTGGTGCTAGGAAGCTCTTCCCAATTGGTACAAATCCCGTGGAGCTGTCCCTCCTCACTGGGTCACTTCCATCACCAGGGGTGATCACCTTCACCTCTGGCTCACCCATGGGCTCATTCTCCACGGCCAGCGTGGGAATAATGGTGGTGATGAGAGGTGGGGTGCGAGGACGAGGAGGAGGGGACCCGGAGCGACCTGGGCTGGGCTCCGGTGGTACGGAAACCTGGAAGAGTTCACAATTAAATAACTATCATATTCACAAATATAAAGACAAATATTAGGGTTGGCATGGATGAGTCCTTCCATAATCAGTCTTGCATGTTTACCCAAAAATTGTTTTTTTACATACTATTGCACATGCATAGTGTCGAGTATCGAGATCGTTAAGCAATGTTCCGAAGGACCAAGTGATCACTTACACTAGCACGTAATGAGAGAAAAGAGATTAAGAGATCACTAATTTAATGAAACACAAATGAAATATAACAAGTACAAATATAACACTTTTCACTGCGACACATCTAGAGAGTACTTAAGTTTCTGCTGCACGTTGAGGGCTCCTGAGCAGGGAAGGCCGGCCGGCGGGGGGAGGGCGGATTAACGACACACGCATACCCTGTTCCGGGAGCACTTAAACCTAACATGGGTTGCATCCGAGTCACTTTTTAGTTCTCACCGACTGACTGACTGCTCAGTCGAACAAGTTCCTTTGAATTGAATCACCAAAAAAAGGCGCCCTCCTGTGGCAATCTTACGGTACGCGTAACAAAAACGAAACGAAAAGAACGAAACATACCGGCCCCCTTGGTCCCCTGGGACCAATAAACAATAAGATGAAAGTGAAGGAACTAATTGAGGGGAATGGGAAAGACCTTGGTTGCAGGACGGGTAAGGGTACCTCCTTGTGTGCGTAGGTGGACAACTCTGACGACACCATCTTTCCCTGGCGATGTAGCATCTATCCGGGCAAGAGTCCAGCAGAGGGGTGGAGTTTGAGGGTTGTGGATGAGCACCAAATCGCCGATCTTCAAATTCCTGCCTCTTTCGGTCCACTTGGAGCGCTGCTGGAGGGTATGCAAATATTCCAAATGCCAGCGTCTCCAGAAATGTTGGGAGAGGGATTGTACCATTTGCCATCGGGTGAGTCTGTTTAAAGGAATGTCCGAAAACTGTTCTTCCGGTACGGCCAAAAGAGAGCTTCCAACTAGAAAATGTGCTGGAGTGAGGGCTGAGACCTCGCGGGGATCTGTCGAAAGCGGTGTTAGAGGGCGTGAATTCAACATTGCCTCCACCTTTGTGGTAAGGGTGATGAATTCTTCCAGCGTGAGTATTTGTTTCCCAATTACTCTCGTAAGGTGATATTTCGCACTTTTGATGGCACTTTCCCAAATACCACCTTGATGGGGAGCTGCCGGTGGGAGAAAATGGAAGTTTATATGGTTCTCTGGTGAGAAATTAATCATTTTATCCTGAAAATCTTGTGATTTAAGAAATTTCTTCACCACTGCAGCTAATTTAGCAGAGGCGCCCTTAAAGTTAGTCCCGCAATCTGAATATAAATCCGTACAAAGACCTCTCCTGGAGACAAAGCGGGTAAGGGTTGCAATGAAGGCATCAGAGGATAGGTCAGTCACCACTTCAAGATGGACAGCCTTAGTGGAGAGACACACAAATATGCATAAATATGCTTTGATAAACTGAATTCGTTTGAGGTGATGGAGCTTTATCTGGAACGGACCTCCATAGTCCATTCCACTTTTTAAAAATGGGCGTGCGGGGCTGACTCTAGGCTCTGGTAGATTTCCCATTAAGGGCGGCGTATTTGTGGGCTTGCATCGGTAACACCGCAAACATTTGAAAATTCTGCTACGTATTACCGAGCGAGCTGATAGAATCCAATACTGCTTACATAAAATAGATTGTAGAAGCTGAGGTCCTGCATGCAAATAAGTTACATGATAATAATCAATGAGTAGGTTCACGATATGGTGTGATTTCGGTAAAATTATGGGATACTTTGCATCGTAGTCCAAATGTGAATGATACAATCTTCCTCCCGCTCTGAGCAATCCATCCGTATCTAGAAATGGGGAGAGGCGACGGATCCTCAGGCTACAAGGTTGATTGTGATGAAGCTGAGTTAGGTCTCCCTTGAAGCAAGAAGTTTGTACAATTTTACAAATGGTCATTGCAGCTCTTTTCAGCTCTGAAGACGTTATGAATCCCTTTAACTTACTCATCGAGCGAGAATTGTGGCAAAATCGCATGATATAAGCTAGGACGCGGAGCAATTTTGTCCATGATGAAAATCTCGTGAGTAAGTTCCATTCATGTGACTTTACACTTACAAGTACATTAAGAGGAGATGGCAGAATTTCAGGTAAGAATTCATCTTCGATTCGAACGAAATGAGAGATAGGTTGTCCATCAGCGGTTGATGCAAGCCATTTCGGTCCCTTCCACCAGAGGTTGGTTGCAATAAGCTGAGAAGGGAAAAGTCCTCTAGAGGCACAATCAGCTGGGTTTTCCTTTGAAGAAATGTGATTCCAGGATTGCGACGGAGTCCATTCTTGGATTTGGCTAACGCGATTTGCAACATACGTTTTCAAACGATAGGGTGGTGTCTGAATCCAACTTAGAACAATAGTAGAGTCACAATATGCATATACACTTTCTATAGTCATGTGGGGAGAAAGTTTTAAAGCGCAATGATGTAACAATTTCGCTAAGAGATGAGATCTGCATAGCTCCAAACGCGGCAAGGATATGCGTTTTAGTGGGGAAACACGAGTTTTAGCGACCAGAATGGACATTTTTGTTGATTGGTTGTTGCTTACACTTCGGACATAAACAACAGCACTATATCCTTGTTGCGAGGCATCGGAAAATCCATGTAATTGAATGGAAGTTGAATTCGCAAGGAGTAGATGACGATGCAAATTTATGTTGGCTAGGAGTGGTAGTTCCCTTAAGAAGTCATTCCATTTCTTTGAGATTTCTGTTGGTAACTGAGCATCCCAAGTTAATCCAAGAGTCCAAAGCAATTGCATTAGAGATTTCGCCCAAAAAACAACAGGGGCTATCCAGCCACAAGGATCATAAATTTTTGCGATCGCTGACAAAACCGACCTCTTTGTAAGTAGCGAATCTTCGATTTTGATTCTGTAGGAGAAGGCATCGGACAATGGGTCCCATTGTATTCCTAATATTCCACATAATTGGTTTTCACTTGAATTGAATGGAATGGGCAGTTGGTCTTGAGAAGAAATATGTTCTAACAAAACCGTTGAGTTACTCGACCATTTATGAAGTTCAAAACCTCCGAGGCGAAGCAGATGCATCAATTCATCTTTGAGGGCAGATGTTTCTTCGATGGTATCAGCACCGCTTATTATGTCGTCTACAAACGTCTGGTTCCGGAGGACATCCGCTGCATGAGGGAATTTCTCTTCTTCATCCCGGGCTAATTGCTGTAAGGTTCTGATGGCTAGGAAGGGTGAGCTCGTCATGCCGTAGGTCACAGTTGTCAGTTTATATTGACAAAGAGGTTCCGAGCTTTGTGGTCTCCAATAAATTAATTGGTAGGGCTGGTCGTCTTCATGTAGTATTATGTTGCGAAACATTTGGCTGATGTCGCAAGAAAAGACGATAGCATGTCGTCTAAAATGCAACAATACATCAAAAATACTGTTCTGTAATTTGGGTCCTGAAAGTAAGATATCATTCAGGGAAACATTATTTGAAGTACGAGCACTAGCATCAAAGACAACTCGTAGTCTCTTGATAGAGCCTTGTTGTTTAAAAATCCCATGATGAGGAAGAAAGTAATGTGGTGAACCAATGGAGTTGGATGAACACTGAGTCATGTGTCCTGAATCTAGATAATCTCGCATGAAATCCGTGTACAGGTTTTTAAATTCCGGCTGTGACGAGAATCTCTTCTCTAGAGAGGAAAAACGTCTTTTCGCCATGCCAGACGATTCTCCGAGAGGGGGGTGGTTCCTTTTAAAAGGAAGTCGCACGACGTATCTTCCTGAGGAGTTACGTTTAAAAGTAGACACAAAGTTTTCTTCCGCATATAATTCTTCTGGTGAGCGAGAGGAGTAAGGTGGTTCCTCAACTTGCCAAAACTGTTGAATCGCTGAATGGAGATCCAGATCACTGGTAGTCAGTAGTACTACATCCTCATCCAGATCTCTCGAGTCTGATGTAAGACGACATGATCCCATCAGGACAAATCCAAATATAGTTTCAAAGGCGACAGGCATATCAGGACCAAGGGATAAGCGTTGTCCTGTTATTGCATGCGCAAAGAGATCAGCTCCAATTAACATGTCCACCGGGGAAGGAACATCAAATGTGGGATCTGCTAAAATCAATGAGCGTACTTTCTTCTTGACCTCTGACGAAATTGTTGAGCGTGGTAAATTCGAACATATTTTTTCAACAATTTGCACAGGATAAGATCGGACTAGTGAATCTCCATTTAGCGCATCGACATTCAAGTGAGTGATTCCTCTTGTTTGCACGTACGCTTGTGATAACCCACTAATTTGGTTTTGGGTCCTGTTGCGCCGTACCATTAAAAGCTGTGCGCAGTGTTCGGATATACAGCTTGTTTGGGCTGCGGAGTCCAGTATTCCCCGCACTACGCAATAATTGCCTTGAGGGGTTGAGAGTTTTACTAGTGTTGTAGCGAGAAGTACTGACGTTGTCGATTGGGCAGCTGAAAATCCAACAAATGTGGTGGACTGCGCATTTTGTGATGATGGACTGGATAATGGCGATGGTTTATTAATCTTCAGCGACGAACTTGAAAGTTCAGTTTTATTTACTTTAAGAGACGCATCGATATGTAGCAAGGAGTGGTGCCGTTTGCCACATACTCTGCATACTCGCGTAGATTTACAAGAACTTAACGAGTGAGAATCACCTAAACAATTATAGCACCAGCCTTTAGATCGGGCAGATGCACGGCGTTCCTCGGGTGATAATCTGGAAAATGAATCACAACTATACACGTTGTGATCAGAGCTACTGCAGAATTTGCATGTTCCTTTGGCTAACGAGAGAAGCGTGACCTTGGTGTTACGTGAAGATGTGCTACTTTGTGACGACTGTACACAATGACGTCCAATAGATGCAGCCTCCAAATGAGAACATTCATTCTCTAAGAATTCAATCAGGTCCATGATTGAAGGTATTTCACTTTCCGTACTCTTCACGTCCTCAAAGCGTCTTCTAGTTTCCGAATTCAGCTTTCGTAGAAGGAGTGTCAGTAGAAGTAGACTTTCATCAGTGATATCATGTCCTAGGGCAATTAGCGCTTGGGTATTTTCACGGAAAATGTCCAAAAAGTTTCGGATGCTCTTCAATGAAGCGTTTACATAAGGTAAGTCAATAACATTGCTGATATGATGGCTCACCAAACGCCTAATATTATTATATCTTTTATAAAGCAAGTCCCAGGCAATTTTATAATTGTTGGCGGAGATGGGCAACCCCTTAACGACATTTAGAGCTTCGCCTCGAAGTGAGGAAAGAAGATACTGAAATTTTTCAATTTCAGAGAGACATTCATTCTGATTAATCGTTTTTCCGAATAAATTAGAAAAATAAATCCAACCACTAAGATCTCCAGCAAAGTGAGGCAAATCGAATCTAGGTAATCTCACTGACGTAATAGGCAACGGCGAGGCGGGTAGAGGGGCAGCATGGGTTTGGACATCTGCCTTTTCTTCTGATCTTAGTAACGTTCTAATTGTTGCCTTCACGTCACCATAAATATCCGAAATTTCGTCCGAATAGATTCCAACGGCCTGATCGTTGATCTCGGAGGTTTCGTCGCCAGCATATAACCTTTCAACAAGGTTTTGGAAATTTAGGTGCTTTTGTTCTACTTCCTCTAGGTAGGAAAGTAATTTTTCCCTCTTGTGGTCGGGAAGTCGAACATCAGGAGGAGGTAGGATTTGTTCAACATAGTCCTTTAATTTAGCAAATCTACTTCTTATTAAGTCTGCTTGGCGAGAAAAGGCTAGATAACGCATTACGACAGCTGTTTAAGCTTAAGAAGACGAAAAGTAAGCGACAGCTATTGGGGGAGGTATAGTGCGTTCCACATTTAGTTGACAGTACAGGCCTTATGGAGTACAGTGTTGCCAAACCTACGCTCCGTCATCCGGCATCCTGATGGTGTGGGCCACCACTCATAACACCGCGCCAAAATGTCAAATTTAAAAAGAAATAATGGAGGCCCTCGATTCACGTCGTTCCGATTTATGTTTGATTCGATATTATGCGTCGTAAATAGCGATTATTAAATTCTAAAATTCAATACCACAGCGCGCAATCATAATTTTTATATGTTTATACTGTAAACATGCATTAATCCCATCATAAAAGGCCATTTAAATATTTTTTTTTCTGAGTGAAGGAGTAAGAATGAACGTAGGAATCAACCACTGGTATATAATTAAATTTAAGTGGTCACGAATATCTTGTTGTTTTACGTCCATTGGATTTTCGTCGCACATCGTCAGCACGCATCTCCGACTCGGGAATCGGGTACGAAAAAAGATTGATAGAAATGGAATTATGAAGAGAAAAGACATACTATTTATTAGAATATGAATGGAAAATTTTATAAGTTTTAATGGAAATTTTTATTGATGGAAGTATTTATCCAGAGAATGTCCCAGGAATTTGGGGAAAATTCAATTCTGAAGAAGGGGAGTTCTTTGGTTAATCAATTTGGTTAAATCAAGGGATTTGTACATGAGAAACAACTAACCCATAGGTGAAAAGTAGGGCCTACTCTTACCGTTTCAGTAATTTTTAAACGGAACACTTCATAGGCTAGTGTCTTTGGGGCATCGAGTAAATAATATTTAAAGATAGTGACAGTCGTTGTTTACAATATTTTGTGGATTATTTTCTAGCACCAATCGATGCAATCATTCTCCTCAATGAGGTTAATGATCCTGCAAATTTTTTGCATGCAACAGCTATTTCTACTTCCTTGACGCGCTGACGAAGACTGAGGAGCGTTTCTTATTTCTTTCTTACTCCAACTCATGTCTGCAAATAGCTTAATATTGATCCATATGTCGTCTGTGAGCGCAAAAACTTTTTTCACGATAATTTTTAGCTGTCTACATTAATTGTATAGCAATTGTATAAAAATCGTCCCTTTTAATAAGAATGATTCGTTTCCCTCTGCAGTCGCATACGCAGGGCCGCCCAGAGGTAGGGCAAGGGGGGCAGTTTGCCCCAGCTCAGCGCCTTTTGAGCCTTGAAGCCGCTAAAATAAAAAAAGAGCACTCAATATTTACCATATTCTGTGGAGTAATTTCTATTTTCCATTGAGACAATAAGCAGATAATACACAACACTCCTTAAGCCTCGTTTCCCCTTACCTTACCATAATCGTAACAAACGAACCATCCCCAATTCCATCCATCCATTTCCAATTTAGTTGCCGTATTTTCCTCCTTTCGAGGATTCGCGAGTCTACCGGATTCCCTTCTACTTGCGACCCTTCTTAAGCCCCCTGCCCATTTCTGCACGTAAGTTGTCCCTAGAGTACCCAGGCCTGAGGTCTTACGTCTAGGTTCTTTTGTACATACATTTTTCTTTAGGCGGGTCCCTCCCACTCCGGGCGGGTCCTCGCACAATGGAGCCCACAGGGCCCCACAGGCGGAAACCAACGGGAAGGACACCGCGGGTGACTTGACACAGAAGCTATCCATTTCGTTGAAACCCTATCCAGCTCCCAAGCATTTAATGCAACCTATTGAAGGGGAAGACGCCAGGCGAAATCCTTGAAAGAACAACCAATTGCTGCTGCTTCCTACTGCCCTTCTCCGGTATTCCAACGATTAATTTTGGAACAACAACGTCCCTTGTGAAAATGTATCGCATATCCTCAATTACCTGTTCGAAATTTGCTTTTTTTATATTTTACCAAAACACTTTCCACTTATGCTAGGAGATGAAAAACATCGCCTACAACTAAATGATAGTGTAAGTATACGTAAAAATGTTAGCAAAATGATTCACTACCGCCGAAGAATTATTTTCCCCTTGTTTTAAGCAAGCTAAGGTATTTAGATTTACTTTTATTTTTTACTTTTAAAATTCTAAGACCGATCAAGTGAGAACCTCTCTGGCAAAGTTTAAGGAAAATAATATGACGCGATGCCAATACACGCATGCTCTAGGAATTATACTCGAGTTTTTTTTTAAGAGCTGTCCTCTTCATGAGTTTGACTTTTTCAATGAACTTATGTGTCGCTTATACAGCAATGATGATAATATTTTTATGTTTCGGCTGATTACAGTGCTATTATACAATCTGCTTTAGACAAGAATTATTTATGGAGACTTGGAAGCGTAGAGTTTCACTATTATCAAAACAAAATGTCACCATACCTTCTTGTTCATGAGTCCGACAGATATTCCACTCCCTCCATGTAGCGCGATGTGCTCGGCTGCGGCTCGTCCTCCATTGAGGGAGATGTCGACTGAGAGGATGAAGACGATGTCAGAGGAATAATTAACTCTTCGATGTCATCTTGCAAATTGTCTGCATGCCACATGTCTTCTTCCACTTTCTTCACGTGCTCGACATAGTTTTTCCAATTTTCGGAAGTGATGGCATCAAAGCTTTCTGCGATGAGTTTTTCTACTTCTTTCTTCTTAAAAGTGGTGTTCTTCATCCCAACGTAATGTTTTACTTGAGCCCAAACCATTTCAATTGGATTTAATTCGCAATGATATGGTGGTAGTCTTAGCACTCTACAGCCACAACTCTTCGCTAGTTCATCTATCTTAAACTTTTCATATTTTTCCCGTACTTGATTCACCACAAATAAAAGATCTCTTTTCAAGCTGTCCTCATCAAAGCTAATTCCTTTGCTAACCAACCACTCTTTAATGGAATTTTTCCTCCAGCATGTGGTAGGTAAGGATTCCAACTTCCTCGAATGGTATGATGCATTATCTACAACTATAATTGTGCCTTCGGGTATGTTTGAGAGAAGTGAGTGCTCAAAACAGCTCTCATAACACTCGCCATCAACTTCGTCACGCTCATCCATGGTGTTTTTCTTCCATAAAAAACACGTGCTGCTCCCTCTATGAACCCTTTCTCCGTCCCTGCATGTATAACTGCAAAGCGTCCACCTCGGGAGGTGGGGGCCTTCAGCCCGGCTGTAAGTCCAGAAAGGTAAGCCTGACGAGGAGTTTCTATTTTTTTGTCGCGCCCAGTCATGTTCACTGTTTGTCCGACATTGATCCAAGTTTCGTCTGTGAAAATAATAACCCTTCGTTCACTACGATATTTTTTTAGCTGCCTTAAATAATTATGTCACCAACGAATAATATCATCCCTTTCAATTAAAATGCTTCTTTTTCCCCTGCGTTCGTACACGAAACCTATGTCTACAAGAAGGCGATATAATGTAGTCCTCTTGAAATTTGGAAGATCTTTGTCCATGTTGACTGAGCTTGAAATAGATTTAAAATTCGGAGTCGGAGGAATATTTTCATGAAAAATTCATGTTCTTTTCTTCGAACTCCCGATCTCACAAAATCATCGTGAATCAACGCTCTCAAAGTCTGTCTAACTTTTTTAGTCTTTGAAGGTGTCACCAATGGACCACGGGACGCTTCCTTTCTCACTCTTTAAATAGTGGACTGAGACCAGCCTTCGAAGTTTCACGGCAGGCTTCAGTTATACTGAGGGATTTGTTGAAGTAAGAGAAGACGTTGAACACCAGCTCTCTTTCACTGCTTCTCAGCTTCCCCCCTTTTCTCCTCCTCTTCGCATCGGACATGGTGATAGGGCACCTTACAGCAGATATTGATGAAAAATACTCCACAGCTCTGATGAACACAGCAGACTACACACCACTTGTTCACTCAAAAAATCCTACAAGAAACTGAACGTCTTCGCTAATTCTTTTCCGAGCCCCTTCCGCTGGGGTTGCTTCCCGTGCAGATGTTTTATGGCACCCTACTAACGGAACTTCTGAAAAACCTAGAGTGCCCTTTTCCTTAAGGGCTTACCCCGAATACGAATGCTCCTCGTGCGGATTATGGAATAATTTCTTTCATGTTTCCTACGGCAAGACTCGTAAAGGCGAAATTTGCGCCTTATTTCAAAGCCGTCAAAAGGTTCATGGGATAGGCTTACGTATGTCATTGTCTTGAAATATAAATATTTCTAATACAACGTATGAGTACTCTCCTTAAAAAACATCTAACGAAGAATTACATGCATTTTAGTAAGCATTTATATAAAGATATAAATCCCGGTTTCCACCGAAGAATCTCCCGTCTGCGCTGTCTTGCGTAGCGCTGTAATAATTTTTCTTAAGATCAAAACGTTGTAGCTTTCTTCACAATTGAGATAACTAAATGATTATTGGACTAAAAACAAATTAATAGTTTTCTTCAAATTTTATACGCAGGATATACGGACCTAAAACTTAAGGAACGTAAGTTAGCAGGCGATTACTTTTTACCTTACAAAAACCTAACTTTTTAGTCCTTACGATATTTACATCAGTATAACAAAATTTCAGCTCAATTAACTTCTAATTGATGTACATCTTTATTGAAATAAAAAGAATACGGAACGTTTTGCATAAGTTTCAACCCAGTATGAAGAACGGTTTTCCCACAATTGAGTGAAGAAGACTAAGTCGAAAGAGCCGCGTTTGTTGCGTAAATTAATGAAAATGTTTTTTATAACTTTTATTATAACTTTTATGGAAAAACTATTACGACCAGTAAATGTAGCGTCTCCCTTTGCATTAAAAGAGATGATGATAAATTGGATAGTGCAATATTAATTTTTCTGCTGCTGTTGGCAACAGCGCATCTCCAGCCTTATGGGGATTAACATGGGAAACGAATCTCCATAAGAGCCCATACTGTCAACAAAATGTGGAACGCAAGAGGAGGGGGAGTGGTATGAGAGAGGATCAGGGCTTTGGGAAAAATCAAATGAGCTATGAGTTTTCCGACGCGAAAGAATTTGCCCCGACTAACTGCCACAGGAGTACGCGTACATTTACAATATATTGCACAGGTCATAAGTCGACATATCAAAATGATTAGAGCACAATAGAAAACGACAAAATACAATAGCAAGCACGGAAAACAACAGACTAAAATGCGGTAAATGTGAACAATAGTGAGGAGAAGTGACACTGTAAATCTAAAGCTAAAGTTCAATGAAATATTTAGTTGGATACGTGTATAGAATACCAACAAATACATCCGGCCCGAAGGACCAAAAAGATGTCGAGTATCGAGATCGTTAAGCAATGTTCCGAAGGACCAAGTGATCACTTACACTAGCGCGTAATGAGAGAAAAGAGATTAAAAGATCACTAATTTAATGAAACACAAATGAAATATAACAAGTACAAATATAACACTTTTCACTGCGACACATCTAGAGAGTACTTAAGTTTCTGCTGCACGTTGAGGGCTCCTGAGCAGGGAAGGCCGGCCGGCGGGGGGAGGGCGGATTAACGACACACGCATACCCTGTTCCGGGAGCACTTAAACCTAACATGGGTTGCATCCGAGTCACTTTTTAGTTCTCACCGACTGACTGACTGCTCAGTCGAACAAGTTCCTTTGAATTGAATCACCAAAAAAAGGCGCCCTCCTGTGGCAATCTTACGGTACGCGTAACAAAAACGAAACGAAAAGAACGAAACACATAGCAATGAGAACTCCCTTTTGACACAATATTTCAGGTCTGCATGCATGTGGAATTTAATACCCTCAGGTATGCCACCAAATTTGAAACATGGGAATGGTGGGAAAGTCACTGGGAAATAAAAAAAAACATCAAGGGGGGCTTAAAAGAACTTGAATTATAAAAGAAAGGAAAAAATATCAATGCCAGAATCAATTTTTCATATGAAAAGGCACTTCTTAAAAAGCTCATTGGACACATTCTGAAATATAACAGCGTCATGAAAACATTTATAGAAGGAAGAAAGGATAGGAAGAGTTTCTAAAAGTGACCAAAGGATTGAATGCATCATGTGTATTATTATGAATGTTAGATTGCTCTCAAGGTTGAGGGCAATCTTGATATTTTTCCTCAATTTAAATCAGAGCCACTCAAATACGACATCAATTTTATACTATATGGGGAAAAAATCAAATATAAACTTTCATGCCATTTCATAAATGTATTTAGGCCTCACTTGTGTTAATTTCATGTACCTATGTTTTTGCCAAAATTGAAAAAAATCAGTAGTACCAAAAAATTGAATGCATGAAAAATTATGGTAGAACTATAAGAAAATATGTCAACATCTAGGGATCCATCATGAAAGTTTCAACTATTTAAGAAACATAAAGTAAGCCAGGTTTACAGATAACCAACCATTGAATAGTTGATTAGCTAGTAGATTACCGGTCTTCATCAGAAACTGAATAGGGAGGGAAGATTGGGAGAGGGGCAGATTGTTTCTTTTCCACCGAAGTCTGAGTAAACACAAAATTCATGAAAAGGCTACGTCATCTTAAAGATAACTTTGACGTAGCATTATAAAAACCTATCCTTAGTAATGTAGGCAACGAGGAAATCATCAGCAAAACTCGGAATTGCTAGGAAATCCGTGAAGGATTGACGAATGAAAAAAAACACCCTTTGTTTTGAAAGCTTTGACAGATACAACTAAAAAACTTTCAAGTAGCCCCAGCGATGATCGGAGTTTTACATTCTGCGAACTCGACGTTTGACTGCGGAGTGCAAAACCGAGCATTAAATGCGAGTCCCGTTCACTTCTCGTTCTTCGCCGTAAGCTCGTAAACACACCGCCCGAGTACCAGAGAATTCACGCGCTCTCCGGTCGGATCGGCGCCGTCGGTGAGAGCGCAGTTCTTAAGTTTCCTCAATGACTCCGGTGTGCGTGGGCCCACTCAATTTCGTCCAGTCCGCGCAGTACCGACTACGTAAAGCTGGGTTCACATGCGTGCGGAATCTACGAAACGGCGTGCGTGCGGAAATGCATCTAGCCAATCATATAGGAGTAGGCGGAGGCTGTTCCGCAGGGGGCGGAGCTTAAGCCCGCGGAACGTGCGGACAAAAAAGCTGGGTTCACATGCACGGAATCTGCGGAACCGCGTGTCTGAGGAAAGCCTGAGGAACGTGCGGAAAGGAAATGAAGGGCCGAATCTTTGGGCAGGAATATAATTCACACTTATTTGGACGCCGGGAAAAGCTGACACTAAGACTTTCCTCTACTTATCGTTTACTATATTATTTGACCTAGCCCTCTTGGAATAACTCTTTTTGGATACATATTGCTTTTGATACTGTTTGGTTTCCCGTTTCGACCCTGCTTTAACGAATTTCGGACTTGGGATGATTTGCGCTTCCTGTCTCTTTCGGAAGGGGAATCTGTTAAGTCCTCACAGTGCAATTTCCCTGAAATCATAGCTTTGAATGTAAATACAACTAGCCTAGAGAATTGAATATCTCATGACATATTCCCCCAGGATCTAACTAATCTTTAGATTGACGCTGTCTGATCAGCAAATTATTGTTCCAAGGTTTTATGACTAATTATACTAATGGTGGTACAGTTTGTTGACTGCAAACAAGGATGAGACATCAGTCTGTCTTATATTCTAATATGATCGACCCTGGCGGTTTTTGAGAGGGCGTTCGACATTGTTTAAGCATTTTTTTAAGCTTCAATAAGGCGTCGTAAATCCTTAACCATTGCTCAAGTAGGCGTTCAATAAACACAATTGTAAACGCTTAAGGCATTTTGTAAGCGTTTCTTAAAGATTCTTAGGCGTTTCCTGGGCGCTCCGTGAACGCTTATTGTCTTGGTGAGGTTTTTTCAGGGGTTGTTGAGTGTTCTCGAAAAAGGCTTTTACAGCGGTTCTTAGGCGTTCGTTGAGAAATGAAAAGCTTGGTGGGACCGGGTGGTAGGGATTCATATAGCGTTCTGTGGGCCTTTCACCGACGCTAGGCGTTGTCTGCCCTACCGATAAGCGTTTGGTTAAGCCCCCAGATAGCACGTACGTTTGCAGCAAGTTTGCACTATGTTTGATTTTCACTTGCTAGACTTTCCCTGCTTAGAAAGTGTGCTGCAAGTTTGCTGCAAGTCACCATGCAAGTCTGCTGCAAATTTGCTTAGAAAGTGGGCTGCAAGTTTGCTGCAAGTCTTCATGCAAGCTTGCTGCAAGTTTTCATATAAAGTGTGCTGCAAGTTTGCATAAAAAGTGTGCTGCAAGTCAACATACTATTCTACTGCATATTATCCCAGATAGCATGCAAACTTACGGCAAACTTGTCATAGGGTTGTCATAGGCTTGTCACGACAAAGTTGTCGTGGCAAGTTTGCATCAAGCTTGCTGTGGAAAACTAATTCTAGCTTGAAAACTATCTGCATGTGTTACGGAAACTCCATTTCCAGCTCATGCTCCACTCATGCTCTTGCAACGCACGGGAAGAGTATGTCTAAACATTCAGAAAAGTTTCAGAATATTCAGATGTGTTTATAATTTGAATTTTAATGCCTAACGAACGTTCAATAGAAATTTGTAATGCAACCATCTGAAATTCACGTGTATTTTCCTGCTCTTTTGCTTTATCACTGTGTGTTTGCCCATTTGCGTTATTTCTGCATATTCTTTATTCTAAAAATAATGCGCGCTAACATTTTGAAGACTTCAAACATAGGATTCGTAAGGCGTCAAGTCTTAAATATTAAGTACGATATTGTCTATTGATGATTTTCCCCAGTTTCCTGCGCATCGCGATGCTCCATTGTTCCCGTGAGGGTTTGCAACGTTTGCAAGCTTGACAATTTTAATGTGTTTTTATAAGTGTTTGTGATATGAATTTGCTGTCTTTGATGGATCAAGATCATATAACAACGAGAAAAAACTATTGGCGTCCGTCGCCGATCTTATACTCACACACTTCATACCTCAGTTGTGGAATTTGTGCTTCATAAAAGTATCATGACGCGGGCGAGGACACCACATTTTCCATGGTGAACTTGGAATGTTACTTGGGTGAACATGTTCATCTATTACTCATATGTGGACAAACATCTGTGGAATGAATCCAATGAGGGGTGGAACCATTCCAAGATGCTGAAATCTTCTTTTTGACGGTAAGTTCAATCATCCCCTATGCCTTAATTCTGTTTGTTTGCAATGCGTGCGAAAACTGTTAAGTCTCATACTCGTTACTTTGTCGTGTCTGTATTGACCGTCGGAAATTATTCGACTTAGTCGATGGGTAAACGTCCGCATTCGTCACCCACACAAAAAATTATGAGCCATTCTCACTTAACGCTGTCATTAACGTGAAATACAGGAATTTCTACCAAAAATTTTTAGAAGTGGGTGACGGAAGCGTACGTTTACCTGCCTTTCTGTTATGTATACTATAAGTTGATGTGAAATTGGATTGTGCCTCGTATCAATTATATTGTTTTTTGTTGAAGATTTCGGTGAGGCCTGTTTCCTGCCGCAGTATGAGATGGCCAAATCTGAGGATAAAATTCATTGTTGCTACGTCAAGGGTAAGAACGTAATGCTTTGATATCATCTACCTTGGTCATGCAAAATATGTACATATGTTCATGCGATCCAAATGTTTGAAGTGTTTCACATACATTACCGAAATAGTCAATTTAAAAAATATAAAATAGTGAAGGGTTTACGTGCTTGAAGTTCTAAAAGTGTTTATCTTCTTTATAGGTTTTCGTCATGATGGAACCTGGGAAAAATAAAACTATTTCAAGGTGTCATTTGTGAAAAATATTGATAATCATTCGATTAGGTTTTTTTCAAATATGCTTGTCAATTATGTCAATGAAACTTTGGATCCTTAAGGAAGGTTTTGCATTTGAGATCTACAAATGAAGTATGTATGCTGTTATTGATTATCCATGCACCAACTGTCATTATCCTTAAAATAAATACTTTTATCAAAGAAAGTCTATTTTGCTGCAGTTTACTTTTTAATTTTTAAGTATATGTAAAATAACACAAAGTATAATATCTTACAAGTGGCTACGTTATCACTTCTATTTCATTTATATTAATGTGTGTTTACAAATTACTTTCCCTAGTATTTAGGTATGTACATGTGTTTAAAGTATCTGCATTTATAATTTTAGTATCATATCTTAAGTCGTGGCTGTCGGTTGATTAGGAATGGCCGTTGGCTGTCAGTATGAGTCATCGCTTAGAGCTTGCATTAGCTGGAGTATTTTCACTAACATTTTTCAGTTGTAAAATTTCAACTATTGTTTTTTATCCTCTTGAATTATACCTAAGTTTAGAATGCTATCTGGGTTGATGCAGGCACTAAAGTGCAGATCATTGACTGTAGACAGACAAAAAACCTTAAAACCATACCTCTATAAGTAATTCCTTGTTTTGTTATTGGGATATATTTTAGTCAAATACTTTCATGTAAATTAGGTGCTGAGCTTCATTTATGCAAACCATATAATGTAAGCTTATGCTGCATACCTGCTGCAGGCTTACAGGGCAAACTTGATGCAGGCTTACCGTGCACACCTGCTGTAGGTTTACTGTGCAAACCTGCTGCAGGCTTACCATGCAAACTTGCTGCAAGTGGACAAAAGGTATATTAGCAAGTTTGATTTAGACTTGCAGCAAACTTGCAGACTTGCATTGCAAGTTTGCAGCAAGCTTGCTGGACTTGCTTTGCAAACTTGCTGAAAGTTTGCAGCAAGTTAACTGTGCTATCTGGGGCCTCTTTGGGGACAGCCCTAAATCAAAGTTTGGGCCCAAATGTTTGGGCCGCGTCCATGTGACGCCAAATATGTTTCGGATCCTGGATAACTGTCGAGAAAAAAATACTGTAGTGACATGACTTTCCGGGCGCGATTGATCTCCTTGGTACGCCACAGTTGCTACCAAAGATTAATCTTTATAATAATATCATATCTTTATAATTATAATACACAGATTGCTATAATCGAAACAAAGTAAGTAACATGCTTCGTTGTCATATACTACTCCGTTTCCGTGAATCACCCTGTGCAACACAATCTCGAGTTGGCTCGATTTCTATCTCGTCGATGTAGAACCATTGATAGAATATAACGAATGATGATGAGGCGTAAACCACAACCTTGTTTTGATTGGGGGAGTATGTCCTATCGAAGAGAGAATGGTATGCTGCACATTCACTGTGACATCTGTGAGTGATATTTGCAAATAGTCGTAGCACAAAACTTCCTTCGAAGGAATAGAAACTAGCAATAGATGATGGCGCGTGAGTTAAAACTTAGTCTCGATCGCGGCTACTACTTACCGATCTGAACCTAATCCGCCATGAGCGATCGTGGCAACTGCTACTTACCGAGATGAGCTATAGCATCTTATGCGACCAAGCCGTTCGAGGGTCTACTGCACGTTCAACGTGCACGTGTAAAAATTAGCTTTTGTAGAGAGCTCGTGAATGCCGTAGAAACGCCCACTAGGGGATTCCCTATGCATTTGGAAAATCTTTCGCGAAAAGCATTCAATAAGAATTCTCTATCGGCGTAACAACTCCCGCTCACTAAGCATTCTCAGTCAGTATTACAAACACTCAAGCAAACGCCCAGGAAAGCATTCCGAGGCTTTTGTTGAGCGTTTATTGAGAGCTTGCTTGCAAGCCTTTGGCGAGGGCTTGTAAATGCCGGAGGTACGCCTAGTAGAGCATTATAAAAGCGTTTAGAAGGTGTTTTCTTGAGAAAGCGCCCACAAGGTATTTGCAGTGCTCAACTAACGCTCGTAAATCGCCAGAACGCTCGGGAAACGCTCGACAAATGCTCTTTACCCATTCCCACTCACCGCAAAACCGCCAGGGTCATTCATAGGGTTACCATAGGTCCATCATAAAAAAAGAGAACACTTCTTATAAAAAAGAGGACACTGCTTATTTTGTTATTTTTTCCACCATTTTAATCATAATCATCATTCCATTCATGTATTTCATCACTATATTTTGTACTTTTGTGCCGTGAATATTTGGAAGATGAAGACATCTCTGTTATCAGTTTTCGGTTTCCCATGGCTGCAGCGAGTATTCATAAATGCTTAAGCAGTCGAAGTGTTTAAAATTGTACTGAACACACGCTACACCTTTCATGTTTTCTATTTTAAATCTGGTCCTGTCTTTGGTCCTCTGTGCGTTGACAAGAGAAAACACACGTTCTGTGATAGCATTATGACTAGGAATAAAAAAAAAAGAATTCAGCAATTATTAGAAGTTCAGTATGGTACACATAACTAGATGACTGATAGAAATATGCACACCACACTTAACCTGCTGGTTGGTTTTGTTTTCTTTCATAATTCTTCAAAAATTTTGTGAAATTACAAAATTTATGAAAACACTTCGCGTCATTTAGTCTTATATTTGTTTTTTCATTAAGATACCCTGAAAACCAAATGAGTTGCAAAAACGTTGTTGAAACGTTGCACTGCAACCAAAATGGAGTAGCTGCAACATAATGACACCGTTGCAAGGTTTTCAAAAAAAAATAATACCTGGCGTATCGCGAAAATAACAAAAGAAATTTAGTAAGACAAAAATGGAATACTTGACGGCATTATCACCAGTGTGGTCTCTGCATTTGGGGTCAAAAGTGCAATAGTTGCAATTTTACGACTCAGTAAATCGACTACATATTTTCATGTTGAAAACGAGAATTTTTTCTCGGAGCTAAAAAAGAGGACAATTCGTAATTTTTCGTAAAATCCGCCCGGACATTTTTATTAACCTGAAAAAGAGGACATGTCCGGGAAAAAGAGGACGTCTGATAGCCCTAATCATTCAAGTATGTGGCTGACCATGAGCAACATACACTTTTATATCCACCTGACCTTTGGTTATGATATTCTAAAACTTTTCACACAACACATTTACATGAATGGTTGTTCCTTTCATGAATTCGATGAGTGGTTTACCTGGGTTACTTCATGAGAGTATTGCATAATTTAGAGGTAAATTCAAGGCATAGGCATGTAATTGGAAATACATGTATTGACCTGATGGATTTAATAATGGGTGGTGTAGACTCAGGGCAGAGGTTAAGCAGGAGCCTTACACTTCTACAATTCCACACTCACGGCTTTGCGAAAGAAATAGCTATATCTAGATCAGTAGTTTCTTTGTCTCCAGTAGCTCCAAAACAATTGATCACACTACAAAGGCAAACAGGAAGTCATTAGAGAGGGAATACTTGAAATGCTTATTCCGTAATATTTCATTGTCCCATATCTTCACTATATTTTTGGAAAAATCCAGTAGGTCAGAGACGGAGACAAAAAACAATAACGAATCGTATTAACTTAATCATCCGAGTAAACCGAAAGCAACGACTCAGCAAAGTAAAAGTTTTCTGAGAACACCGAATACGGGTTCCAAACAACTGATAGCTAATCGTTAATTTTTGCGAATCAATTATTTCATAACATCCTAAGCGTAAGTATAAAGAACTCCATTCACATACGAAAGACTATTTTCAGATCGTGACGTCACAATACTTCCACGAGCTTATGACTTTAGGACAGCTCACATATTCGTCTCATATTTCAAGAAACCTCTAGCTAAGTTTACACTCTCCGCATTCTCTCATTTGGGAAGGCACACAGAAGTCAGCCATAGAGGGGGAAAAAGCGGGTATTAGTAACGCCACCTAAAAGGCCTGAGGGTTCAAAACATTGGATGAATGTTTGGAGAAGCTCCAGAAGTTCGTGTCTCCTCCATCATTATGAAAAACGATAGATTGCTTCTCGGCTATATTGCTTCCGATCCTTATCCTGCAGTGAAAGGATGCGTTGTTGTTGATCGTGATTTAATGGTCAATTGACCATTGACCTTAAGGTATTCCTTGGCCATGCTGAACTGAAAAAAGGTTGGTAATTTCATCTTTCCAATGCATGTGGAAGACACTAAATGCATTTGAAATCTGGAAAAACCTAGAGGACACATTTCAGCGTGGAAGTGTTATTATTATAGGAAGTGTTATCATTAAGAATAAGGTTGCATCGAGAACTGTCATCCATGAGGTATGATCCAATCCATGACACCATTGAGACGCACTTTGCCCATTTTGATAAAAAGGTACGTGAGTGGAAGCATGCCGGCGCCTCTCCTGATGACATTGATGTCATCGGATATTTGCTGCAGACCATGCCATCATCTTTCAATATGGTGATCATTGCAATTGAGACGCTGCGTAGTGATCAACTTACTCTTGCATTAGTTAAGAGTAGACTTGCAGATGAAGCTACCAAGCAAGTAGATATTGCTGAAGCGGTAGGTGTGAATAGTGATCAATCCGCCTTCCTTAGCACGAGAGGAAGAGGCAGCAGCAGAGGAAGGTTTTCTGCGCGCAGTGCAGGAATAAATCGAGGTATAAACGGACCAGTTAGGACTGATTCCAGTGTGACTCAAGGGCAACAGTACCAATGCTTCAACTGTGGTCAGTATGGGCACAGGAGGTTTGAGTGCCCAAATAAGACTAAGGACGCTCATCTGGCGGACGAAGAAGAGATTGAAGCAGCAGTGTGTTTTGATGCAGTGAATGCAGCTGGATCTGGCGAAGAGAGTGAGGTGAAAAATGTCTGGTATTTAGATTCTGGTGCCTCTGATCACTTGGTGAATAGTGATAGTGAATTGAATAATGTAGTTGATCTAAGGAGGCCGGTAAAAAATAAAAGTAGCAAAGAAGGGTGAACTTATGTATTCTCAAAAACGTGGTGACATGAAACTAAAAACCATTGTAGGTTCAAGTGTGAATGATATCAGTGTCACAGATGCTCTGTATGCTCCAGGGCTTGCATTCAATCTTCTTTCTGTCAGTAAATTATAGATGAAAGGTTTCATTATTCTGTTTCGTGATGACAAGGCTTCTATAATGAAGAATGGTAAGGTGTGGGCTGAAGCAATTCGAGAAAATGTCCTTTATAAACTGAAGCTTTTTAGTGATAAAAAAATAGCAAGCCTTACACTTCGGGAAAATTCTGAATTGTGGCACTTCAGGTTAGGGCATATAGGAAATTGTAATCTTGAAAGAATTACTAACTTGGTTGAAGGTGTAAATAACGTTGAAAAATTGGAAGGAGTTTGTCAGACGTGCAATGAAGGTAAACAGGCTGCAAAACCATTCAATGGTCACAGACCTGCAACTACCAGGCCACTTGAATTAGTTCATAGTGATGTCATTGGACCTGTTTCTCCTGTATCGTATGACCAGAAAAGATTTGTTGTTTTATTCATTGATGATTTCACCCATTTTGTTATAATTTATGTGATTTGTCATAAGTCAGAGGTTTTTGATTGTTTCAAGAAATATGAAGCGCTGGCAACAGCGCATTTTAATGTACCATGTATTAGCCATTTCAGGTTTGACAATGGAAGGGAATATTTGTCCAAGGAGATGGAGCGGTACCTTGAGCACAAGGGTACACAGTACGAACTAACTATAAGGTATACTCCACAGTTCAATGGAGTGGCTGAACGTATGAACCGTAGTCTGGTGGAAAAGGCACGCTGTATGTTGCTGAGTTCGAATCTTCCAAAAAGTTTTTGGAGTGAAGCTATGAAGGCAGCTGCCTATGTCCTAAACAGGTGTCCTACGAAAGCTCTCAGCTCCCAAGTACCTGCAGAAAAATGGTATGAATGTAAACCTAATTTGAGTAATATGAGAATTTTTGGTTGTGTAGCCAGCCTCAAATTACCTTCAGAATTAATTTCAGAAAAATTTGCCCCTAAGGCAGAAAAGGTGTTTATGGTTGGTTACTGTAATGGAGGGTATAGATTATGGAATCCTAAGTTGCATAAGATTGTATTAGCTAGAGATGTCATTTTTGATGAACTGTCAGCATTAAAGAACTTTAAGCTTGTTAGTTTTAACGACAATAAATTGTTACTTGGAGAGGATGCAAGGAATTGTGAAGAAGGAAAGAATTTTGTAGAAACATTTGATGAGTTCCCTGAATCAGGCGGAGAAAGTTCAGGTATCGATGTGCATGAAATACCCCGTAGAACAGGTAGAAATAGGCAAAAACCTGACTGGCATAAAGATTATGTTATGGGAAGTAGCTTTGCTTATGCTATGTGTGCCAGGATCTCTAAGACATTTTTAGATGATGTTCCATTGTGTTATGAAGAGATTTCAGGTAGACCAGATGCACAAAATTGGTACAAAGCTGTAGGCGAGGAACTAAATGCACTTTATGAAAATGAAACTTGGGCTGTACTGAATTACCACATAACAAAAAACCTTTGCAGAGTAAGTGGGTTTTTCAGCTTAAGATGGATAAGGACGACAATATTAATTATAAAGCTAGACTTGTGATTGAAGGCTGTCAGCAGACTAGAGGTGTGGATTATGAGGAGACCTATGCCCCTGTTGCCCATCCGATCACCATTAGAGCTTTACTTGCTATAATAAATGCTAAAGATCTGTTTGCTGAACAATTTGATGTAAGAAATGCATTCTTGCATGGTGAAATATCAGAAGATATTTACATGGATCCTCCTATTGGATCTAATATTGAATTTCCATATGTATGTAAAATTCACAAAAGTCTGTATGGTTTGAAACAAGCTCCTAAGGCCTGGAATGATCGCTTTGACACTTTTATGAAGAGTCTTTGTTTTAAACGTTCTCTCTGTGATGATTGTTTGTATTCCTTCATTGAAACTCCAACAATTGTTTATTTACTCATTTATGTAGATGACATTATTTTAGCTGGAAACAATGTTGACACTCTTAATCATGTCAAGAAGTCTCTTCTAAATGAATTTAAAGTTTCAGCTCTAGGACCCCTCTCCTTCTTTCTGGGTGTGAAAATTGAAAGATCTAGGGAAGGTATGTTCCTGAGTCAAGAGGCATATATCATTAAATTGTTACAACAGTTTGGCATGGAGGATTGCTGTCCCGTGTCCATTCCTTTGGTACCTAATCCAAATTTAAATGTAACTGATCAGGAGTGTATTATTGATAGCAAGCCATATAAACAACTGGTGGGATGTCTTATGTATGTTACTCTTACCTCACCCCCAGATCTCAGTGCTGCTGTTAATTTTTACAGTCGCTTTCAAATTAATGCTACAATGCATCAATGGGCTGGTCTTGTCCAAATTTTACTCTATTTAAAAGGGATGTAAGATTATTCTATCCTAAGTCTGTCTCAGATGTGTTAGTGGGATATGCTGATGCTAATTGGGCTAACGATGAAGATCGTAAGTCTACGTCAGGCTTCCTTTCTGAATTACATGGTTCTTTAATATCATGGAATACCAAGAGACAAACTGTAATTGCCAGATCAACTTGGGAATCTGAGTTAATATCTTTGAGTGAGGCTTGTGGTGAACTTTTATGGATATGTTCTCTGTTAGAGGATTTTCACATTGATGTTCCTTATCCAGTAAATATATTTGAAGATAATCAACCTTGAATAAAATCTGTAACTCGATGGAAGCAGAAACATTATAAGTGTATTGATGTGAAATACCACTTTGTAAGAGATCTTGTATTAAAAGAAATTGTTAGAATTTCTTATGTTTCCAGTAAGGATATGAAAGCTGATATTCTGACCAAAGGACTTCCAAAACCAGCCTTTGTAAAGCTTAGGCATTTACTCAATGTATTTTAATTTATATTGTCAAAACCTAATCAAAATTAAAATAAGGCGGAGTGTTATAATATGCATTTCGTCATTCACTTGTTTCTCTATTCACTTATATATGTTACCTCTGTACTCAAACTAGCAGTTGTAGAATAAACTGGTTAACGTGTGGATCAGGCTGTTATTTCACCGATCCTGTCTTACACTGCAGGATATTGTGTGAGGTCTTACCTCAAAAAAATAAACTGCTTGTCATGCAAGGAATTGTTTGCTAAGGATTGCATGTTGGAGGGCAATGCAAATGACAATTTCATTAACTGTATTAGCCATGGAGGTCTGTTTCCTCCACAGGAAATGTCATTGAATGCAGTTCTTTTTTGTTTTGTCATTCTAAGCAAAATAGTCAGTGGTCCTTTGGAAGAGAAATTCCTGCGGGAAAATAATCAAAGAAATGTTTTGTTCAGTGTTTCTATAAATGCCTTATTATTAAGTGACTTTTTTAGTGATGAACAATATAGTAATGGTCATCCAATATCAAATAGCATTAAAAAACTTGATATGTTGCCTGTAATTTATTTTTGAAGAACTACAACCGTAAAGTGAGTGATGCCTATTGTAAACTTGGATGTAGCAGGAAGATTGTTACCCTCTTGAAGTGAAACATTTTATTAAATTATGTTTAAACAATTAAAATGCATTTCATTGCATTAAATGTAAATTTAATGAAGTTGTGAGAGTAAGTTTATACCATTCACCACTCCCTAGGCTAGTTTACAGGCATTATCATCCGTTGTCATCGGTCAGAAGATAGGTTTGCTACAGCATTCTCCAACACCCTCTGGTAAGGTAATTGATAGGAACCTGGAAACAGGATTTTGCTTCAAGTTTAATATTTCCTGGCCAGCGATGAAATTTCAGTCTTCATCTCTAACACGAAGCATGACGTTTATTTTCTGTAAGTTAAATATTTCATGACGATTTTGCCATTAGTATTCAGCATCATACTCTTGTCCCTGTCATATCAGTGTCATTAACATTTGGCGATAGTATTCAATATCTGTATAGCTTTCGGTAGGTTCTCTTTGCTAGACATATTGCACCATGGATATATTTATAAAATGATTGGCATCAGGTAAGTTATTAAAGAAGTGACGAAGATTACTTTGCCATTGTTAGGTCGACGATATGTTTCAGCGTGCTGCAAAAATTGAAGAATATCTATTACAGCGTCGCAGAATGTGATTCTCAACTTCTCTCTTTTTACAACCATATGACGGCACTAACTTCGGTGATTGGGTTACGTGTTTTCTGCAATACGCTAATTTGTTCACTCCCCGAAATGCGTTAATATACAGCAATAATGCGCAACATAACTTCCGCTTGAGCACATTGTGAGAATCTATTTGTAAAGGAAGTTCAGAGAGTTAGTCAAAGGGGCTTATTGATTATCGATTGGAATATATGACAACTTTATTCTAGCAATACTCCAATTATTCTTTTAACTATAGATTCCTAGATGTTATTGAACTCAGCAAATTGCCTCTCAATAAGAATGCGTTTCTCCCCCGTAACTCAACTACTTGCCTACGGAGGCGGAAGCGTTTTCGGGAACAGTGGCGCCTCTAGAGGGAAAACAGAATTGCAATAAGCCTGCGCAGCTCCGTGGGAGACCATGATCTTGGCGAAAATGATTATTCCATGTCCATAATTATTGTGGGTGATGGAAGTGGATTACTTCTTTAAAATGCTTCCCAACCTTATACGGCAAAGTAACAGAGAATATTATTTTTAAAATCTTATTGCTTATGAATAAAATAATTCTCATATACCATAATATGGTGATTAACTAATATGCTTCGATTACTTGGGGCTGCGAAAGTGGACGACATATCGCTCACTGTATTTCACCACAATCAACGTCTTTATGCAAAAAAAGGCATCATAATATTTTTTGCCTGTATGAAAAAACACGTAACAATATATTAATGCATTACACTCCGAACTAACTACCTATGATCTCTGACTGTTGACTGATAAATACGCGCGTTTCAACTAACATAATTAAGCTGAAAACAAATTACATTTACTCTATACAGTCCCATTTCTTTGATGAATGCTGTGAAAACCTCTCCAATGTTAACGTTATTAACAATTATTATGTTCGTTAGCTAACAATAATGCTGCCAATGAAATTATGGCTACCTTAGAGTACTTTCCATCGGACCATAATTCTTTCATATAATTTCTTTCATCATTATTTCATTTCTTTTCCTTCCACAGTAAGGAAGATAGATTTTGTAGGTTCAATGAAGTAAACAAGGACGGTACATTTACAATGTACGGAATTATTCACACAACTATTAGGTCTTACTACAACACACATAAACAACTACCTATCTTTTATCAGTATATTCACATTTGAAAAGCCTTTAAATATAACGAATTCATCAATTTTTCCGCAAAAAAATAATAAATATCACACAATTATACGTAGTAATTATAAAATAGTATCCATTTGAAAGTTTCTTCACTTCTATCTTCCGTACAAGCCCATATCATCACACCCCGAGTTCGAACTTAAAACCTAGCAAGTCTCCTTTTTCGTTGACTTGGTATCTTTCCTCGATAGCTAGTGAACAAGCGCTTGGTGATGACTTGTCCATGACGTCATAGCTTTCGATGCGTACTAGGTTTCAAGGCAAGTAGCTAGATTTGCCAAGTTCGAAAACGGCCTTTATAGGCGCTGGAGTAATAATGACACAGATATCACAAATGATATATTTATGAACATTCAACTGCTCATCTGAGCAAAGACGTAGTTGATTACAGCTTTGTACGCATCTCGGTAAAGTTTACCGGTGGTATTTCAAAGTTCAGCGAAAAATTTCCACAATTTACACGGTAATTAATCATTTTTTTCGAAGACAAAATGAGGAAATATCTCCCAAATAAAAATAAGAAAACCTCTGGTCTAAGTTATTATTGTAACGTTTTAATTTCGAATTCAGCGGACTTCCCTGGTAAAGTTGAACACTTTCCTTTAAGTCACCAGTGCATGCTTGCGCCAAGCAAAATTATTCTCGAAGATTAGGGACGTATTTCATGCATTCTGCGTCAATTCCATGCAGTGAGTAGTGAAAATCAGTAAAACGCACTGAAATGTAAGAAAAACTTGCAGAGATTTTCGGGGTATTTCGTGAGCAAACATATAACGACATGGAACAGAAATTGAACCGAAGCAGAGCCATTCTTGCTGAAGTGGAGTTTCAAAAACAAGGTGATTCTATGACAGAACTTGGTTTGGAATAAAATAGTAAACGATCGATAAAAAACGATCTGGTTGGCATTATCAAGCAGAGTTATTGTCCTCATTATTAGAATTATTAAGGAGAACTGATGGAAAAAATCCAGCATCAGACTGAATTTCAGATACGGTAATCACAGTACAAGACCTAGAGAACCTTAGTTACGGTAATTACTGTTATTTGTGACAATATTGGGTTGTTTTTCCGTTCCACGAGTCTAAAACCAAAAGTTTCGGGCATAACTAAATCTCTCCTTTTAATAGATCTTTATCACCATTTCAACCCATTTGAAGCGCCCCGCTAATGAACTGAAACAATACTGCTCGTCCACAAACCGTTACGCTCCTAAGCAAATCGATTTCAACGAATGAGTTTCGTTCCAAGCTGAAGTGGACCAAATTCAGCATTAAGTTTCATTCTGGTTCACATCGGTTCGGTTGTAATTTGCTAACAATGAGCCGCCGGGGGGATCGTTATGTTCATATTGAGGTTTGCTACGTTGGATAATACATGCAAAACCAACAAGCCATAGTCTTTCGGAGTAGGCAAATTCTTAGAATTTAGTCCTACCAGTTGGTCCAAGAAAACTGTCTCTCTTTGAATGATCTCTTCCATAATGCCCTATCCTTTCAAACTGCTTTCGTTTTTCTTACATTCACACAGTTTCATGCACTCTCTCCTATTCTTAAGACTCCTAATATCCCTCTTCTTCAGAGCCTCTTCTACCACATTCATCGATGGCGCGGTCCACCTTAAACTGCCTCATAACATATGTCAAAAATACAAATGAAAAGTATATGTTAGGAATATATTTAGACACCAATAACGTATTGTGGCCAGGAATTTCAAGAGAACTTAAAGAAATGGAATGTCCCAGGAACATATATCGCACCATTAAAAATACTTTGAAGAACGAGAAGTCACCCTGGAAATAAAAAAAAACATCAAAGGAGGTAAATATACCACGAAAGGCTGTTCCACAGGGCTCGGTCCTCGGACCAACCCTCTGGAACATTCTCTTCAACGTCTTTGTAAGAATAGACCCAGGTCCAAATGTTAGCACTGCGGCGAATGCAGATGACGCTGTAGTGCTAATAAGAGGGAATAGTAGAAGAGAAATAGAGACCACGGGGGAGATGGTCTCACTCCATTCACTCAACTGTCATTCGATATTCGACTCTCATCAATTCTTCCGACATGGCCGAGTCAACGAGGTTTTCACATGTGTCCACTTGAGCAGTCAACCTACATCCTTTCATCACCTATCTATCACCTGCCATCCTTTCATCATCCAACCCTACTTTTCCCGCACACTTTTCTCAAGTACTCCATTCCCACTGAATTTAGCCTCCTCTTAAGCTTATCCTGACATACCCAGGTTTCGCAGCCGAGTAGAAACATCGTTAGTACATCTATAATCGGGGGCCCTGCGAGCCGCCGCATGGGCGTGGGGCAGGATGTGTTAGGTCACCAGCCGTGTAAAGATGTAAGGGATAAGGTTTTGGGAGGTGAAATGGTGACGTGTATTTAGGTAGAGCTCAGTTTGTATTGTGGTCGCTTATTGTGCACGGAAAGAACGACTTGTTCTACCTATCTGTTCGGCAGAGTATCTCTCTTATTTTATCGCTTCTGACAGATCTAGAGATGTTGTGAGGAGTCATGATAATATTCTCTGTGTCGCACTGAAAAATATCAGTGCTGAATTTCTCCAGCAACCTACGACTAGCATGTAGCCTCCGAGCCTCTAGGGGCTCCCAACTTAATCCCTCTAACAGTTGTGAGACACTATTTGTACGATCGTAGCAGTTTTTAACGAAACGCGCTGCTTTCATTTGTATTTTATTAATTTTTTTGGTTAAATATTTATGACCAGGGTCCCTAATGCTCGTGGCGTATTCGAGGTGTGGCATAACCAGAGCGAAGTAGCATCTCTCTTTCACTTTTTCATTGAGGGCCTTCCTATTATACACTTAGAAGAACACATTAGCAAAAATGCGCTTTTTGCCTCAATAGACAAGCACTCATACCTAGATATGCTCCACGGTCTTTCTTTCCGACATTCGCACGCCTTAAAAAAAACTCTTCGTCAACCCTTTAGTTTATCGTCGTTGATGATGTGAATTGGTTTCACAGCTCATGAGTGTTGCAGCGTCTCTGTACCTTGAGTGAGATCTCCTTTTTGTGCAGTTCCGCTCTCCTTTTGAGTTCCTCGGTCATCTCGACGGCGCTGCTTCGGCGGATCTTCTCCATCTCTTCGACGGCGCTGCACCGCCGGCTCGGCTCCACGTGTCCCGACTTCCGCCGCGCTATCCGCCGCTTCCCGTCCGCGTCGACGCGGCCGCCCGTCTCCTCCACGATCTTACGGAACGCCTTCTTCAGACTGTCCGCTCTCGACAAGATGAAGTCCTGCTTCGCCTTGTCTTTCAGCTGTAAATTGAAAGGAGGAGAAGGAGCACACGGAATGAGTACACGGAATCACCAAAGGTGAAGGTTATCGCGTAACATTTCGAATCCGATGTGGAAAATAGATTCGGCTAGTAATGGATAGAGATTAAGTTAAAGAATAGTCCAAACATCAATAGAAGCAGAGGAAATGCTAGGAGGAAGACTCCTGTGCGAGTATTTCGGTCGTCCAGGTGACAATCTGCTCAGAACAGGGAGTTTTTATCTCGCAAACACACGTCATTACTGTCGGGGGCAACAAGCACAGGCATAACTCCCAGCTACCCACAAATGGTCGCGGAAATGCATGCCTAAGAGTCGAATTTTAATCTCAAAACGATCAACGCGATAGTTACTCAGCAACCCCTATGACACAGTCAAAGACGACTGGATGTAATTCGCCGATAAATGCAATAAAATGACCTTATGTTTTACGACTGTTAATCTTTTAAAAATGAATAATACAGTTTAAAACTTAGTCTCAGTTGAACGTAAAATTACGAACATGGGATGGCATGTGATGTAAATTAGCTTTTCAATTCCTCACATAACAATTTACGCTGATTAAAACTATTTACAAATATACTTACAGTAGAAATGCAGAGATTACAAGAAATATGCTTACCTTGTCAATTTTTTCGCTTTTCCGAGATTGCTCTTGGCTGCTGGTTCTTTGAATGATGTTGGTCATTTCCTTCTCTTGCTTTTCTATGCTATTTTTCCTTTCTTCTTCGGCTCCATTGTTCTAAAATGAAAGAGGAAACACTTATATCACAAACTACACTATCTCTTCAGGTTTATTCAAAGTGTTCGACTTTAACACCACACTCCCGCAAACTATTACGAGGTAAACGGACAGTAGAGTCATTTGGCTCTCAGACACTCGGAGTTCACTGTCAGAAAATCCCTTGGATCTTCATTAATAAATTGGATCACAACATAAAGGATCTAGAGTGCTCTAAAGCTCAATCATGAAGGCCTACCGTGTGTATCAATGACTTCCTATAGGATATATTGTTATTCCCGTTAGAATTTTTATTTTATTCCCCCAAGCGTACTCAGGACGCATGGCTTATGTCTTCCGCAAGACATTTGCACGCATTCGTGGATTCTATCAAAAGTAACTTAAACATTTAGATCTAAACGAATACAACGATGCAATCGGCGCAATTGACAGATCACCAGTCTTTGTTATCTACACCTTTGCGGCTAGGGTTGCAGAAAATACGAAAATGGTTGACGAAATGTAAGAGGTCACACGGGAAGCAGAGGGAGAACGGGCGACAACAACGATCTCCTGAAAGGCTAGGAAAATTGTGACTGACATATAAAAATTGACTTTCATTTGATACGATTTTTTCACGAATTTTTTTTAAATTTATGGACATGTATTCCGAACGAATCCTTCGATTGATTTTTGCTCCATTTTTTCATCACAGAGGATGACGTTAAAGACTATACTTCACATACAGAACGCTCATCAAAATATCAAGAGAGGACACCAATACTGAAAATAAGAGCTAGATCACGGTCGAAACTCTACTTACCCTGTAGAACATAACGTTATTGAAATATCATCATCATATATAGATAGATAAATCATTGAAATTAGTCCCGCTCAACAGGAAATTTCAAACAACAACTAAATATGTGGAGTGTACGACTAAAGATGCAGAAGGGTTAGCGTCACTTGAGAGGCAGATTTTAAGCTATCCGCCGGGACTAGCCACGGAGTTCCACTTTTAAGGAGGCACCCGCAATGCAAAATTGTGCGAAATTTCTCAGAGAAAAAAATCATCCGCTTGACCGGGATTCGAACCCGGATCCCTCGATTTCCGACCGAGTGCTTTAGCCAGTTAAGCTACCGCTACCGCTCTTCCCCAGTGATCGAGGGATCCGGGTTCGAATCCCGGCCAAGGCGGATGATTTTTTCATTTGAGAGGGTTGAGCTGACTCCGTTTCATGCGAGCAGTATTTTGTAGGTGCGGCCTTCTTCGGCCAGCATTGACAACCTGCATTACCGGTCACCCAGATAGTTGTATACTCACGAGCACACTCCCAATGTTCTCACCAACAATGCTGCTCTTTCAGAGTGATTAAAATGTGAACATTTTATTGAAGTTTATATATATGCGTGTCTTTCCCCTTAAATCCATGAGTACATCCCCAAACACACTATCTGCGGGCGCCATAACGGCTTTCGGAGTATCTTTTCCATCTTCGTTTCTCCTCAAGACGTTTATGGTCTTTAGTTAACTCGTAAAAAGGAAAGGATCGCTCATAAAATAGACTAAATGCTCGTTAACATAAAAGATAAGCCAAAGAGCACTAGAATAGGCTCACTCACGAGAATTTTTCTCAGGACCTGCATGAACTAGTAGGTATACCTCGACGGCTCATTCTTCCCTTAACTTTTTTTATCAATATTCCAGGTTTTTTATATGCACTCGTCCTTTTAAAGTGACGATAATCCAACGAATATGAAGGGGTTAGAGTAGAAGAGTATGACTGTTAATAGAATTCGAGGGAACGTGAATGTAAACAAACCACTCTTAAAATTCAAAGGCTAGTTGATGTAGCCGTGGCGAAGGTGCGAAGGCAGATAAAGCGAACCCCATTAGACGCTCTCTTTGCAAAGGCACACTTACAAGCACCATTAGCCGATGGCTCTGACAGATTTGTTTACTCAAAAATAAATTTCACAAGCTCATAGGTTAACTTCACAAGTCACAAGCTCCAACTTGCTCATTAACATGCAAATAAAATACTGAAAGATTATCGAAATACAAGGTTTTACAGTTATCTCTACAGGTCAATCATGAAGTTAAAATTACATTAGTGCGATAAACAGAATTAACCGACATAGATGAACTACTCACACCCTAGGTATCATAGCCCTGGCGAAAATGTGAGCGTTTTCTGAGCGTTTAGGAACGGAGGTGTTCATGAATTGCGAAGAACGCGCTAAGAACACCATCCCAGTGTGTTCTCGAGCGTAAATGTGAACGCCTTGGAGTGTTCTCAAACACATTACAGAGCGTTTAACAACGTTCTCGAGTGTTCGTGAACACCCTGAGTCACAATCTTCAGCGTTTCAGAGCGTTTACGTGCATTTCAGAACATCCTGTCTAGGGTGTTGAGAGCGTTCATCAACATAATGTAACATGCTAGTGTGTGTTTGTATCGTTCTGAATGTTAGGCACTCATCTGGAGATTTGGCAATTTGTCATAATAAAATTATTTTCATAAAAAAATGTTGTGCCCTTTAATACCTTCGAAGTTATTACTTCATATCTTCGTTAAACGGTGAACATCGACTTCAAATAAATTCCTGCTGGCGAGGGGAATGGAACCTACGACATTTCACTCAATAAACCTACACTCTACCACTACGCTATATCATATCTGAAAGGAACCTGTGCATGTTATGCTTTATAAAGAGTGTAGTCGCTTCGTTAGATATGGCTCTGCTCTAAGTACGCGATTTCAACAGAGCTGACGTTTATTACCTAAGGCTGATGATTTTTAAGCTTCATATCTGACGTCAGGGACGCTTATACGGCTTTTCTTTATAACACATTATTATTGGCGTTCTAATATACATTATTTTGAAGTAGAATTGAGAAAGAAATTGACAGATTGCACCAATTTTCATGCCGCGTTAGGCCACACTATTGATATCACTCACTTTAGTCAACTTTAGACAACTGGACATCCTTTTTAACTTTATTAATAATTTGCATCCAGCCATAGCTTTTACTCGTGAACTGGAGTGTAACCGTTCAATCAATTTCTTAGACTTGACTATCTCCCTTGAAGAAGGGAGGCACCATTTTTCAATTTTCCGCAAACCCACCTATACCGACCATGTCATACCTGCTGATTCCAGATACCCTTACTCGCAAAAACTTTCCACTTTTCACGCCCTTATTAACCGCCTGTTCAACATTCCCCTGAACGACTCAGAGTTTGAAAAAGAAACCCGAACCATCAAACAGATTGCGGTGAATAATGGCTATCCACTCTCACTAATAGACAAATTAATTCGCAAGAATAGGAGGAAAAGAGCCGTGGCCAGTTTATACAACAAAACAGAACCCCCTGTTCAACAATGGCGTTTAATTACCTACTTGGGGAGATTTCCTCTCGAGTGGCGCAATTGTTTATAGGACCGTTATACGAAGGACCGTTATAAAGTGGCATTTAAAACACTATATAGTGTGAAAAAACTATTAGTGAACTGCAAGGACCCCATTGAACCTCAGAAATTAAGTGGTGTATACTTAATGAAATGTAATGAATGTGGTGGAGAGTATGTTGGACAGATGTGCAGAAATTTTGAACTTAGACAAATGGAGCATTAAAAGGGATTTTAGAAAAGTTAATTTTAACGGAAGCAACCTCGCCCGACATCTTTCAACCCTCGGACATAAAAGTGATTTTACCATGACACCTCTCCATTTTACAAATGACAGACGCAAGCTGAATGCTTTAGAACAGCTAGAGATTTTTAAAAATCAAGTTGACTGTAATAAATTCCTTGTTAATGAATATATGCTCCCTGCCTATTCCCCCATCCTCGAAGCTTTAATCCCCTCCACTTCGTCCTCCTAGTCCCCCCCCTACACCCTCCCGCGACCACCCTCCTCCTGTATTGTTCTCTTACCCCCCCCCTCTCCCCACCTGGTAATGTTTACTATATAAGGCCTGCACATCGGCCTCCATTTACCTGAAGATGAAGTGAATGCACATCGAAACCTGGGTCGTTGTTTAATAAATCTAGTGGTTTTAGTAAAAGTTGTCATCTTAAAAATTTTTAATTCACACTATGGATGCTATTATTAATTTATTATTGATATTGAATATGCATTTGGGAAACTAGACACCCGGTATACACGACTCGCAAGCGACGCATTTCTGTGCTGTGTGGGTTGGCACAAAGAAATAGAAGGTATGCATTTATTCCCTTGAGGACTACCGGAAAGAAAACGGCTGTGTTTTCAATAAATGCACAGATGAAGATGAACCGCTACAAGATATCCATTAGATGTCTATTAGATATTGATGATTGAGGATTGGGTGCGTTTTGTCATTTCTCAGAAGCTTATTCTCACAATGGATTTGTTAGTGCAGTTGTAGTTATTCTCACAATGGATTTGCAATCAAAATGGTAATACTGCATCATGACTTTTGGAGCGTTCCAACATGTTTCAAAACATTCTCGGCAGCATTCATCTGCGTTCCATAACAGCTCAGTTGGACAGCATTCTTGAGTGTTCCAGAACAGAAGTGCAAACACTATCAGTAGGCGTTTTCTCGGGCGTTCATCTGCGTTCCGAAACAGCCCAGTCAGACAGCGTTTTCTCGGGCGTTCATCTGCGTTCCAAAACAGTCCAGTCAGATAGCGTTCTTGAGTGTTCCAGAACAGAAATGCAAACACTCTCAGAAGGCGTTCTCCGAGCGTTTCTGACCTAGGTCGTCGGAACAGCGTTTACTAACGCATGAGAACAGTGAGGGAAACACAGTTGAACGTGGATGAACACTGACAAACGCTATGAAAACGCCAAAGAACGCACAGGAACGTTAATAGAATACCTGTAAACGCACTCCAGCAGCGTTCTCAGCCTCCTTCATTTTCGCCAAGGAGACCATAATGTAATAGTATTATTAATCCTTATAAATGGGGGTCTACATCTGTAACCCCACAAAAGAACGAAAGAGTTAGATACAGAAAAAAAAAATTTTGGAAGAAAAAATTGATGGATGGATTCATTGACAGGTAGTGGGTAGCCGAAAGCTGAGATAAAATGGAGAAGGCCGGAGGTAACTAGGTACATAAGATAAGATGTCGACAGAAAAAGCTAATTGGACAGCATAAGGTGATTAGAAATTGGACGGTGAGAGGAGCTGAAGGTAAAAATAATGCGATGCGCACAGTCTGAATGCCGGTCGGAAGTGTTAAATATGAGAATAGTGGTCCCGTGGTAGCTTCGCGGACGATGCATTATTAATGTGCTTCGAATCACCAATGCCAGAGCTTCGTTTTAAGTATTAAACGGCTAAATTAATTAAATGACTAAATAAAATTTATCAGACATGACGCTGAACAAATTTATACCCGAGTCTACTTGCGGCGATCAAATGTTTAATGTATCTAAATCCTAAAACCCCGGGACCAGAACCTATGGGTCAGGAAAATTTGGGTGAATTATTTCATTGTAACGTGAATTTTTTAGTTTATTTCCTAAAGAACATTTGCAAAATAACATGTTCATACATCTATTTGTCCAAAAAAGTTGGCGAAGAGAATAAATTTCACGGTTTAGACCTTTAAAAACTAAAGAAAATACCATTCTCATCATAAGAAAAACGTATCCTCGTAATTCCATGCTTATAACTTTCATAATTTAATTAGTGTTTCAGTTGCTTAAGGAGGAAACTACAAGCAATATTTTCAGAGGAGTATAGATTTTTAGCGTAATTTATGAGCGTGTTGATGAAAATTTTTGCATATACATCCGAATATACGAAACATTCCCATTCAGAGAACACTTTGCATTAATGAAAAAACCTTCATTTCAGGAGAACTCTTACATCCTTCACTGGGGGAACTTCGGCGTCCAGCTGTTCAGGCGGCGATGAAGCTGGCGTCTTGTCACCTCCTCCGTTGTTCTCGGTGGTGCCGAGAGCTTGCAACAAGAGTTGCAATTTCTCGTTCAGTACTTGGCACTGTTGGGCGAGATGCATTTGACTGCTTTCGGCGGCACTCACTTCAAGATCTTTCGCTTTTCTTCTGTCCTCCTCCATTTTGAGGCTGAACTCGGCCATTTTCTCAGTGAAGTGCTTCACAGTATCACATAACATTCTGGAAATTAATAAAAGATGAATCATAAGCATATAGACCCACAAATAAAGGCAGAAAGTTGGAACGAGAGGACGATTCATGTAATATACCCAGGCCACAGATAGATTACGATGGTTTTAAATGGCAATCACCCAATAGAAATTACGTAACGGGTTAAATATTATACTTTATGTTCATAATCGTGAATGAAAACTTTTATTAATCTAATCAGGATCATCGCGTAAGATAAAAAAGAATATACTATGGATAGAAAGGCCCCGGAGAGTGTAGAAAACCGAGAGGAGTTTCTCTGACATTGAGAAAAACCTATCTTAACAAGAGGAATACCAAAAAAAATCGCGTAAGATGAGCAAGTGGAGGACTGAAAATAGTTCTTGGCAATGAAAGACTCAAGAGAGCCATTACGCTATTATTTATTCAGGGGATGCCAAGCATTTTGTGAAATTCAGGAATTTTTTAAGCTCATCGACGTTGACAAAAACGGAAGGAAACAAAGATTACGATACATAGGCCGACACGGACATAGGTGAACGCTATTGTACATGTAAATATACCAGGAATTTGTGTAAATTTCTCGGGCTCGCCACCGGGTAAGATATTCATAGGCAGCATAGGCAGCACTGGCTGCCTATGAATATCTTACCCGGTGGCGAGCCCGAGAAATTTACACAAATTTTATTCGCCGGGAAAGTGTAAAATCATACATACCAGGAATTACCTCACGAATTAATTTTTCCTGAAAATGATAGTAAAAAATAACAACAAATACCAACTTCGAGCATTAGAAGCACAAGCACATTTTAAGGAAGTTTCAACACTCATCCTTGCGGAAACCGTTAACAGTTAGGTAGTAAAAGTAAGATTCAGCAAAGACTTATTTAAATGCTAATGGTATAACGCAGAGTTGTATAGTTCTGAAATTTGACTGTGAAAGCAGAAAGATTAGGGTAGACTGGAAGCCTTCCGGATGTGGGAGCGATGAAGGATGGAGAGGGCAAGTTAGGTGCAGGGGAAAACGAATGAAGGAAGGAATAGGTAGGGTGGAAGAGGGATGGATTTTGAAGTGAGACATTGGGAGGCAGTTAGAGTACGTACTCATTGGAAACGAATTGCTGAAGAAGAGAGAGTATTGGTCATGTTTGGGAGAGGAGAAGGATATGAGACAAAATGTAAAACGCCGCCCAAAGAGTGTGCTAGGAGCCATAGTCAGCCGAAATTCGGACACAATGAGGCGTTCCCTCTTTTGGACCAACTTTGAGGAATTACGAGACTATATAGCCGAGGTATTAACTTAACGGCGTCACACGCAAGTGCACACGTGTGTGAAATTCTACACAAGGGGATAAACCTTGAGTGGAATTCGAACCCGGATCTCCCGATATCGCGTCGAAGCGAGTGACTCTATGAAGGCAATACCGTGTCCAGACCCGGTATCCTCAAAATTGGTCGAAATGAGCGAACACCACATTGTGTTCAATATTTGGCTATATATTCGCGAGGAGAATGATAGGAAAATTGGACGATGGGAAGGGAGAAAAAAATAAGGTCTTAAAAGGAATGGAATACAGGAATATTGATCATAAAAGTAGGAAGACACAAACAGGAGCAAGAAAATCAATTTAAATACTTGGGTAGTTTGCGAGAAGAAAATGGGCGTAGTAGCAAAGGCATATAGAAGAGAATAGCGCTGACTAAGGAAGCGTTTAGTAGAAGGCGGAAGGAGACGGCGCGGCGGGGACATTGGCGGGTAAGGATATGAAGAAGAAGTTGGTGAAGGGCTTTGTATAGAGTACAGTCATGCACGAGGCAGATGCGAGGATTCTTGAGAAAAGAATAAGACAAGAATAGGCCGCATACTTTCGAGATGAGGGGAGTGTGGAGGAGAACGACGAGGGTGCGGTGGAGGGAAAGGAAAACGAACGAGGAAGTGCGCGGTATGGTGGGCAAAAAAAATTCTTCTGAATGAAATCCGGAATATGCAGGGTAGGTAGCTGGAGGAAGTAATACAGGTTGCTAAAGAGGACTATGAGAGAGGGAAGGATGTTGGGCAAGTGGGAAAGGGGAAGGAAGAGAATAGGTTTTATGGAGGGGATGAAGAAGTGTTGATCGTAAGCTGGGGCGAAAAAGAAATATTTGAGTTGGTAGGACCCTGCAAGTGCAGAAAATCGGGAGGAGTCTGCCTGACTTTCAGCAAAATCTACCTTTAATCGGTAGAGTACATGAATGAATCCAACGATCTTTTCGTAAGGTACAATCTCCTCACGGTCGAGGACATGAAATACAGGACCGTCAAATAATCTTCCATTCACTCGGTCTAATAGCTATGACGAAGTAGGATTGGCACTCACTTGGCAGACGCAGTGGCCACGGCCCGCGTGTCAGACTGCAGTATCTGCGCCAGGTGGTCGGCGACGGACTCGTAGGCGGCCATCGGTCCCTCGGACTCCCATCCGCCGACGCCGCCCTCCAGTTCGCGGTGGACTCCGATGGCACCTCCCGCCTCGCCCTCCAGCTCCTTGCCGCCCATCTTCCGTGCGCTCATCGACACCGCCAGCGGCCGCTCGAACGTCATGATGCTCCACCTGCAGTCAAGGAAACCAAGGATCGCATGCGAAATTGGTCTATGCCGCCGAAAAATTTTAAAACTAGAACCACGGCGAAAAATATTACATTTGACTTGATTATTTCTTTCGTAAGCTTTTCAACATTTATGCAGGCGAGGCAAAATGGCAAGACAGGCATGGGAAGAACTTGAGGTTGTAATCAAAGTAGAAGGGAATCTGATAAAGTCGGTTAGATTCGCGGACGATCAGGCATTGGTTAGTGGATCTCCGAAGGGACTGCAAGCTTTGGTAGATGCTTTTGAAATGCAGTGCGGGATAATCGGAATGAAGAGAAATCATAAGAAAACAAAAGTAATGAGATTCTCTAGGACAAAGAAAGCTAGGATTGTGATTTAAGTTAAAGGACACAAACTCGAGCAGGTAGAGCAATTTAATTACTTAGGTAATACGCTAGAGGAAAACAGACATAGTAGCAAAGACATACGGAAGAGAATAGCGCTAGCTAAGGAGGAGTTTGGTAATAGAAGAGAGCTGATGACGGGGACATCGGGTAAGGATGGGAAGAAGAGGATGGTGAAGAGCTCGATATGGAGCGTAGCGTTGTATGGTGCAGAAACGCAGATCATCAGAAAGGAGGGCGAGAATAGGCTGCAGGGAGATGTGGGTGTGGAGAGGGATGGAGAAGGTGAGGTGGACGGAAATGAAGACTAACGAGGAAGTGCTTGACATGGCGGGCGAGCCAAGAAAACTTCTGAATGAAATTCGGGATAGGTAAGGTAGATGGCTGAGGGGTGCTATAAAGGACGAGGGGCTGCTAAAGAATGTGATAGAGGGAAGGATGTTGGGCAAGTGGGGTTTTGGGAAGAAAGAGAATTGGTTTCAAGGACGGGATGAAGAAGGGTGCTGAGGCGAAAAAGGATATACTGGAGGGGGATGGGGCCCTGAATGTGTGGAGGACCGGGAGGAGATTATCGGACATTAAGCATTACCTACCTGAACCAGTAGAATACTTAAAAAAGGTAGTTTGAGTCATAAATATTTTCACAAAGAATTCGATGAATTTTTTACAAAGAATTTTTTCATTTTATACAAAAATATCTCACCTTTTCAAAGACACCAAAATATCAGCCATTTATCCAAGTAATTTTAGAGTTATTTTCCAAACAAACTGAAGCCGCGCTTCGAGATAAATGGGGAGGGAATGGGTTCCAGAGAGACTTGATTAAAATATATGAATTCATAGGCCTCGTCAGGAATTTAACAGCGTATGACTTCGTATGCATTCTCAATCACTTTTCAAAAATGGCTCTTTCACTCATCGCATATTTCTTAATTACGCACCACACCGCACCATCGATTATGCACTATAGTTTGAACAGAATATCAGGTTTACCAGTCGTGAAGGCGATTTCACTGCACGGCGATAAAAAAATGAGTTTAGTGGAAGACTCATATTGGTATTTCATTACTAATACTGCTGAAATAAAAAAATAAATTTCACAATCGGTCTCGACTATGACCAGGCAAAAATGTTTGAGTTATCGCGCACTCCCGCACCGCGTAAGCGGCCAGTCTTTGCCCCGAAATTGTCGGTTGCACGGTTGTCTGAAATCTAAAAAAAGGTTTTTTTCCAACATGAATATTCAGACTATTCTTACATTGCAAATCTATTGCCAGCGTTTGTTTTCAACCGCTACTGTCGATTAATTCCCTTCGATGTGATACCCCAAACCTTGAGTACGCTTGAATTTGCAGTGTGCTCCTCCACGTTGAGCTTTGATTCAATTTATGTTAAGGTACTGCAACGACAGATAAAAATAAATAAATATTTCATGCTCCACTTTTTACAGCAAACTGCCCTATTTTTTTATTAAATGAAGACTCAGTTCTATCCAATATGAGAAGCAGTAGCTTTATTTTTTAACGACTATATTTCGTTGACAAACTAATCTCTCTTTCTGTTTTCCAAGAGAGGTTTCATACAGATCCACAGAGTTCAGAGTGAAATCTGGTTTCGTGGTGTTCCCCAACTCTACAGCAGTTTGAGTGTGAAAGAATATTTTGCACAAAGTGGCACATTTTACCGGCATGGGCTACTCTGTTTGCAACTGCAGCTGTCGCGCGACCACCGCGACCCCAAGCCGCTCAGCAGTCTCAAATCTCAAAAAGCTGGCCAAAATCCTCAACAAATTTTTTCTATTTATGAACTTTCAACTAAAGAAATAACTGTTGTGGTACTTATAATATATGGAAGGAACAAAATTCAGAGCATTAAAGTTTTTAACCCAAACGCGTATATATTTTTTTTGTAAGTGACTGATTTCCATTGTGCAAGATTTTTTCTTCTCCGAAAGGTAATAAAAAATAAATAATTGTTCCAAATCACTGCAAAAAATTTACAGAAATAGTCACTTCAACATAAATTTATGGGGGATTTTTAATGAAAGCGCGCAAAGGGAAAATACATAAAAAGCTGTAAAGAAAAAGGACCGCGAGGTACTACCTTTTAATTATTTCTTCGTTTATTATAAATAGAAGTAGTGAGGGAAAAAAGCTTGAGTGAGGAAAAAAGCTAGTGTTTTTTGAATAGCAGAGGTATATAGGACCTTTGAGAGGGAAGAAAAGAAAGTAGGACAATGCTGGCAAATTTAAGTCGTATGAATCGTTATATGTGAGTCTTGCGTAGAACGCGTGCACGTGAACCCCCCTTTAGTGTATCGCTCAATGCAATGACGCATTCTTCGAATTTTACAAGAATATATGGCCTAAATAAATAACAATTTATCTTTAAATAGAGCAATCGGATGTTTATGATTCAATTTTTTAATCACTCTGCGCTTACTAGTGAGGGTCAAATGGAGTAAGGTTTCGATGGTATTAGTTTGCTTGATGGATATCAATGGATTGGTTTGAGAGGACCAGCCTTGCATGCAAATGACGGAAATATTTGATGCCACAGAAACTGTAAAGGGATACATCGATGAGAAAGTACAAAATCAAAATCGACAAAAAAGTACATCGATGAGAAAGTACAAAATCTGGTGCTCACAAAATGCGTGTAAAACGGCAAAGATATTTATGTATCGCACATGCTGATATTCACGATGGTCGAAAGTAAGGTGTATTTCGCCGTCACAACAGATGTATCTATAGGGCGTATCGTCAGGAAATGAAATGTATCGATACGGTATTGAAGTGAGGTGTGGATGTAAATGCTTTAGACTTTGGACTGTCGCCATTCATGCCCGCATTAGCTGCGTATCCATTGTGATAATGAATGGATAAATATAAATATATGAATAAACATCTTAGCGCACGGTCTGGAAGTTTTTCTTTTTTTTGACGTTTTTTGGAATTTTTCCGGCACGTTTTTTACCACTCAAAAAACCTAAGCATGATTCCACTTCTAAGCAAAAAGAAAGCGTAGCTGGAAAAGCTCATATTTAAAATTAATTCATAACCAAAACTGTGCTATTAGTAGATATAACGAAGCAAGAAGCTGACATAACCAATACGACGGGAATATCGCAGGCCGATTTTTTGACGATCCTCCTATGAGTGCAGCCACCACAAGTGTCGACGAAAAATTATTACCCCATTCGGCAATAACATTCACCACTTTTTCTTGTGGCAATGCAATGGATTAATGCAAATCTGGAGAATATAATAAGAGCAGAGAATACCCACTTTTATCACCTTAAGGATTGAACAAAATGCCCAGCTCTGTTCACAACGAGTTGGTTATGTAGAGGAGTGAAATACCTTCCGTTGCATTTGACCAAACGGTCCAATATCCGAGGAACCGCAGGAGGAGCGAAACAGAAATACAAATTGGGGAGGGAGTAATATCCAAGGAAATGCTTGACGTGAATTGTCAAACTCACTACTGACTAAAATCGAGACAAAAATATTAATCACCAGCGAAAGGTACCCATTGTAACTCAACGGGCGTGAAAAACACTGAATTTATTATATACAAAAGCCACAAAACCTGAAGAATACTGAGCGGCCATCTTTAAGTCGTCTTCTGAGTGACTGAACTCAATCGCTTCCCTGGAGTACAATACATATATTTGCATTCAGTGACGTATTTCAGTAGCGATACTCATTTTTGGTATGGGCGTTGAGTATCTTCAAACAGGATTGGAGAGTAGGAGTACAATCCAGCGGTTGAAAATGTCAAACGGATCACTTGCAGCAGCATCCATGTTTATTTGACCAATTAATCCTCCGTTACCTGGACTGCGTCTTAGGCGTAAAGGGCAACCATAATCATTGGTTTCGTTTTTTAAATCAAAAATATATGTTGATTTTTAGGGCAATTGTCGATTGTCATGCATGGATGGCGTTCATTGAGCAGAATAAGTACCTCGTTCTTCTTTCGGGTAAGATGAATGTAGTGACGTTATTATAGTTTCCGCCATATTAAAACAAATTGAAGTTTCGAAACTGACGGGTCAATATTTGAACCAGATTTATAGCCGAGTACCCTTCCGTGGTTGGGTTAGGATGAGATTTGTGCGGTTCTTATTGTAACCCGAGAAACACCGCGGGAAGGTGACCGACACTTAGTTTCCCATTTTTCTTGATATAGGTTTCTTTTTTTGGCATTTTTGTTTTGGATTTTGTATTTCTTTTTTCGTTTAATGCTTATAAACACTGGTCAATATTAAAGCATCGGTACCAGCTCATTAGAAAATAAACTTATACCTTATATTTACGGCTTTCCCTCAAGAGTATTGAATGTATAATTATTGTAAATATGCATTGAATTTATCGATTACCCACCTAAGAAATCCATCATGGGGCCCATGGGACTCTAGGCCCTTCTTATACAGATATTCTCTCAACGTGATATCATGGGCCTGCAGGAAAAAATGTTATTTAAAGAAGCGTGAATATATTTTGAAAATCAAATCTTTGGTTGCCAAGGAAATATGACATTGTTGATTTCAGAGAAAATGTGAGATTTTTCAGCTAAAAACATGACTTTCACACGAATACGAAACGTTATAGAAAATCGATCGGAGGAATTTGAATTTTCATTTATTCAGCCATCCGACAAAAAAGTTCCAGCTCTCTATCTTGAGTGAAAGTATTTTTAAAAAGCAAAACATAAATCCACTGCATCGAACCCAATGATTAGCATGGACCACCAGAGGGGCCTTTGGGGGGCCTTAGGGGACCCTGAGGGCTTTTTAATATAGCCTATATTACTCACAGATATATTTTATATCTACATGCCAAATTTTAGCTCAATTGGTCAAGTAGTTTTTGCGTGATTTAGTAACAAACATCCAAACATACAAACTTTCATTTTATAACATTAGTAGGTTAGCCTCTCTGAAATTAACATCATGTAAAATTTTACGTACAAGTAATAGGATGGTTAAGTTAAGAAGGACAATTTATTCAGAAGGCTGCTCCTAAAATCCGATCCATCGTTATACTCCAAGCAACGAATTCTGTCGAAATCACAATATATTTTATCTGCAAAAGTAAGAGGGACTCTTAAAAGCACAGAGTATTATGATAAAAAATATTTGATTGGGTGAAAAAAATGAACTAGAAACATCCGATTAATCTACTTAAAGGTAAATTGATATTTTACATCAATACTTAATAATCATTTAATTACAAGATATCCATACATTTCATGCCTTAAACGTGCCAGAATTGTCCCACATTCTTTGTTTTGTTCTCAAAGATATCAGCGATTCAGACTTTATTTCCTCTATTTTTCGATTTCAGCCCACTATGAGTTGATTAGTCAGCTTTTAAGGTGGCTGAAGCGCCAATCAAGAGCCACGGAGTGCAAATATTAAATACCAATTCCAGAAAGTTGAACGAAAATTCGAAAATCCGTTGAACGAATGAACACCTAATGATAATAACATGAAATGTACTATTTCGCGTTTATGGGAAAATTTGTTCATTTAAAATCGAATAATTTCAAATTATATAAAAGTGCCATAAGCGTATGTAGTTAAACAGCATTAAATTGACAAGAAATAAAATCGGTAACGAGCAATTTTTCACTTTTGACAATATATATAACTAATAAGAACATGTTTCAAAATTTTCACGCAAATGTGTAGTACATAGACGAAAATTGCTCCAACCACGTTGACGCACAACCGAGGCAATTGATGGAATCAAGAAAAGGATGAGAGGCTAACGAAGGACGAAACATTTGACGGAAATACAGAGAGCACACCGTCATCGACATTATGCTGCTCTTAACAAAAGGCTACGAGGAGCCAACGTCCCATCCGATGTAAGGTGTACTGCATTAGGATTGCTCTCTTCGTAGCACACAGCACAGATAGGGATTTCCGTGAAAAATCTCCGACACCACAGAGAAACAAATATCTTAAGATAAGAAGACATTTGGCTTTCACACCAACCTCGATCCTCCCGTCTAATCCTACATTTTACATTTCCGTCAATGAATGTGAAAGGAGTACCTGCAAAAATGCACCACTGAAGAGAGTTTGCCTAACAAATTACAAATTTGTCATTTAATACGGGAATTAAGCGAAATATTTTGGAAAGCGCAGAAAATAAGTATCAGATGCATACTTTAATGTAACGAGTATCAATTTTACAGTGACCAGCTTCGACTAATATCAAATCTAGGGTCTATTATTTTTTATGCTAGGGATGACCAATTTTCTATCATATTTACAAGTCTATGATGGGTGAATGAACTAAAAAACTCACGGCTATACCTCCTCAAATTCTTATTTTAACTTTATCACATAATTCTACAATGAAATACTTTTCCTCTATGGCCTCTAATATAACTCTTATAACATCCATTATCTCATTTTAATTTCCATCGGTAGATTTTTTATTTACCCAAAAATAACCGGGATGCAAAGGCTGTCTCCTCTGTTACTTATCACGGTTTTTTAATCTACTTAATAAAGTCCAAAATTGACTTAACAAGAATTTATAAAGCCATGTCTTAATTGCCACAACCGCAATCCATCATATTCACTGGCCATTTTACTCTCCAGCTCCACCTCTTGCAATGCAATATCCTTGTATTTGCTTTTCCGCGCCTGCATTAAGGGGTCCCCTTGACCTCGGCTTTCAACATCTTGTAGCCTCTAATTACCCCCATTAATTAATCGGTCGTCCTAAAGCCAACTTTTCCTTAATTTTAGTAAGTTATCCATCCTGAGTCGTTTCTTGTATTTTATTCTCTCGGTAATAAGCTCATTTTCGTTCAGATACCACGCACATTTGAGGGCATTTCCAACTCCTATGATGCATAGTTAAAGTAAGGCCATAAAAAGCACAATAATTGCGTTACATAAATTAAAATATTAAATAATCGCAACATAGATGTACAGCTCCTTCACAAAGACCAAGCCACATTCCACGTAAAATCAAACACCATTATTAGCTAAATGTGTAGGAAAACATTTCATGGGCGCCATTAATTGTGACAGGTCTGGTTTTTCGTAAATCAACTTCACAAGCAAAACCGCTTCACAGGCAATGCCATTCTCGTCATCTAATACGCAGCGTTTCATAAAGAGACATTAAAATAGGAAATATAACGCATTTCAAGACAATTTAATCTCATTCTGAGCAGAAAAAAACGAAAGAGATGGCAAATTGACGGGCCAGATTAACGACTCATTCATCCATGAAACGCTTTCACATACCAGTTCACCAGTCAAAGTTGATTTGAATATAAATATTCAAATTTAAAAAGGTAGAAGGATGATTTTTACGCGAGGATGTGAACGATCTGTGATAATAAAATCCTTTCAGCAGGATGAATACCATTCTCTGATTGAAAAAACTCGCATTCACTCGCTTTTTGGTGAGAAAGACATCGAATGAAAGAAAGAAGCTCACGAAGTACACTTTTTGGAGCGCCATTCTTCACAATTGGCGCCAAATGAACCTATTGTGCACTCTTCGACTAATATAATAAAATTTCATACTTTTCTCATAGCGCCATAGAGAATATTCGATTCAATTGCCGAGAGAATGTCAAAAAATCAAGCGAAATCCGATTAGCACGAGGCACTTTTGATCATCCGATTCAGCGAGTATAATTGGATGTCCTGCAAGCTTAATCGGAATTCAATCGAAGCGATGACGCCGAAGAGCCCTATTACGACGGGGATTCTCAAATTTCATTCGCATGTCTAAAGGGCCGCTCAGCGTCCCATTGTGAGCAACTTTTATGCGTACTATCTCTGGGATATTTATAGCTAACGAACGCGCGAGAAACGTGACTGCGTTGGAGCGACGGAACTCAGATTCAGCTGATAAATTTATTATGCATCACACTAACCTACCATAAATTCAACAGGAGCGTTTTAAGGGGACAGGATACCTCGCTAAGATGCGTCCGGCAGACCGACGGCATTCACTCTGCTAAGACGGATTGTTGGCAGATAAAAACTACTGTTTTCATGATTCGACGTCTGTCTATGTCGAAAGTTATTTCAAGTATACGTGATACATACCATATTGAAGTGACAAATGCATATATTATGCCTAAATAAACCGTTAACGGCAGGAACGGTTCACGGGACAACGTAGACACCCATACAGAAAATGAATTTTTGATCCAATATCGATATTCAACCCCTCCTCGAGAGACAGCATCGACATAAATATGGAGAAAAAGCCATGCAACTTGAAAGTGTTCTTGGTTGCTCGACTATATGGAGAGTAGACCAACATGTGAGGTCTTTTGATCCTTAACAGATGATTGGATATGTGGTGGAGTCATGATTTATTGGGGAGTGAATGGATGGTGGAGAGAATCTCGACTAACAATATGCCTTTGGATATTTTTCGGGTGAAAACAAAATAATAATTCTCGAAAGAAGATAGGAAAATCTGCCTGATGATTATGTAACGCTGAAACTCGGAAAAATAAAATTACTATAAACTACACTGAACTTTTGACTTTGAAAATGAAGGTCAAAACATCGACTTTTTTTTAAATATAAAAAAGGCACACAAAATGCACATGCTTACATATTTTTCATAGCAGCAATGAAAACTACGGTAAATTCCACGTTTGACCATACAGATAGCTTATGGGTAATATTCTCCCATGAATGTTAAGTGAAGATTAAATATTATTTTTTTCGTGAATAAGTAGCAGGGCATGACGATCACTCGAGTGTTCGAAAAAAATATTTGAACGCTATTCACTTGCAATAAAGCTTATATGAACTGCTTTTGTTTTCAAAATTCGATGATTTGACCTAGATTTTTATCGTCAAAACTTCAATATCAGTAACTCATTTTATTTATTCGGTATCATGCAATGCATCATCTTCATCGTGTTTTCCTCATTTCTCCATTTTATTTCTAACAACAGTAATTATATTTTGACACGAAAATTGATCCAAACGCCGCGCGGAGTCGGCGCAAAGCAATCCCTGCAAAAAGAAAGGCGCAACGAATAGGTATAGGAGTTGCTCAGCAGTCACCAGCCGATTATCAAACGGAATTCCTCGGAAAAATCTCCGCTGGGATTTAAACCTATGGCCCTCTGGATGGAAATGAAGTGAACACACCACCCCTTGGCCCTTGCAAAACATAGTGCCCGTCGGCGTCTTTTCCTCCTCACCTGTCCAGCATTTTCGTGGAGGCCTTCTCGTACTTCTCGAGGAGCTGAGGCAGGTGGGCGTCCCCGTCGCACACACTGCTTCCCCAGCCGAGAACCCGGGCGAGGTCATTGCCTGTTCCCAACGGGACGACTCCAATCTGGCATTGCTTCTAAGGAGAAGTTTGTACACTTAGAACAAGATACAACGCATCTGGGGGATATTTTTAAAGATAACAGTTATCACACCGCAAGGGCAACTCCCTAGCGGCTGTGGTAAAAAGCGGCAACTTCAGTTATTATAAAACATCAGTTTTGATACCGATTGACTGATTTTTGTATACGGTGATGTGTTTTTAAAAATCACTTTAGTCTATTTTATGGTTTAGAAATCGATGTTTTACAAGACTAAAGATCAGAAATAGAAAAGTCTTCTCAGAAATTAACAGACATTCTTTTTAACCTTACTTTTATATATGTATGTATGTATGTATGTATGTGTGTGTGTATATATATATATATATATATATATATATATATATATATATATATATATATATATATATATATATATATATATATATATATATATATATATATATATATATAAGTGGAGGAAATTTGAAAGGAAGAAGTAGTATGAGCAGAGGTGAAAGAAGAAGTTAGTGGGATTTATTGAGTCCTGGCGGAGAGAAAGCATGGAAAAAATAAATACGAGAGGACTCTAGATCTTTGAGTTGGAGTGGGGAGGGGGAAGGGGGAAGGGAGGCGAGAATACCAATCTTAAAAATATTATTAAAGGTGGAGTTGTGGGAAGAAACGTGGGTGGCGACAGGAAGGGAAACAGAAATGGAAGGTGGTTCATCGCAACTAGAGTGGTGGCCATTCATGCGGATGTTAAGCGGAGTCGTGGTCAAACCAATGTAAAAGCTAGGGCATAATTGACAAAGGAGGATATAAACAACATTATGGGAACGCAGGAGAGTGAGGGGACGGAAGGAAGATGAACAGCAAGGAATTTATCAGGCAGAGGCTGGGTGATAAGGATGCCGCAAGTTTTGCAACGCGGGCGATTGCAAGGCGTCGGAAGGGATTTAAAAGTGCTGGAGATTGATTTAGAAAGAGGTTTAGTAATTTTAAAGAGGGTGGAGAGGTTGGGGGGGGGGCGTCTAAAAGTGAGAGAAGGACAGCGGGGGAAAATTTTGGAGGTGGTAAGGTTGTCAGAGAGGATGGGGTAGAGGTTTTTGATTATACGACGGATGGAGTGAACTCCAGGGAAATAGGTGGTACACATGGAGATTTAATCACGAGAACACTTATTAAGAGAGAGAGATTTAGAAGAAGAGGGTCGTTGTAGGATTATTTTCTGAAGAAGACGCTTTGGGTAGCCTCTGCGAAGGAGGAATTGGTGGATATTAGAGAGAAAAAGGTCAAGGGACTCGGGGTTGTTGCAAATTCAGTGACCACAGATAGAGAGAGAAAAGGGGAGGGATCGTTTAGTATGGGAGGGGTGGCAACTGTTAAAATGGAGATATTGTTGCTTGTTAGTGGGCTTGAGATGGACAGAAGTGTGGAATTTAAGGTTACTGAGGGAGATGTCTACATCCAGAAAGGTGATGTTGGAGGCAGAAATGTTAGAAGTGAAGGAGACAGAGGCAGAGGAGTTTAGGGAGGAGATGAAAGAGTTGAGGGAATCATGGCCATGTGGCCACAGAAGAAAAATATCGTCAATGTAACGAAGCCAGAGAAGAGGTTTAGGAGAGCAAGACGAGAGAAAAGATTGCTCAAAGGCACCCAAGAAGAGGTTAGCATAGGAGGGGCTGAAACGCTGAAGGGGCTGAAATAGGAGGGGCTACCCATGGCACAACCTTTAGTTTGGATGTAGAATTTGTTATTGAAGGAGAAAGCATTATTTGTAAGTATAAGGTTGGAAAGGTCAAGGAGAAAATCAGAACTAGGGGCGTGAGGAACAGGCCGCTGGTTAAGAAAAAGACGAATGGCGGAAAGTCCTTCAGAGTGAGGAATAGACGTGTAAAGAGAGGTGATATCTATGGTGGCCATTTACCGTTTATATATATATATATATATATATATATATATTCGGCGGACACAACCGCCTTCGTCAGAAATAAGTAGGTACTGCTATATATATATATATATATATATATATATATATATATATATATATATATATATATATATATATATATATATATATATATATATATATGTATGTGTGTGTGTGTGTATATAAATTTTTCTACTTCCTTACGACCAAGGCGCGCGACGCGCCGAAATATTAAGGAACTTCGCGTGTTTTTATTTTTTTCGTGATTCTGTGTTTATCGTATGCCTTCCTGTGGCAATTTTTATCTATTCATCACACCAGTGATCCTCAATGAATTTATTTATATAAAACCGATCATAAATATGTCGGTATGTGATATATCGAAAAACCATTCATCCCTTTCAAATATCCAGTATTACTCACATGCATTCCAAGGCTGTCAATCTCTGAGAGAACCCAACCAACGGAGCCATCGCCACTGCACACAAGGATGCGAAATGGATCGAAGTGCCGGAAGAGACGAAGGCTACATAAAAAGTAACAGAACAAGCACACATTAATTGCGAGAGAGCTATCAAAAATACGACAAAAAATTGATGCCCGCAACATGTCAGCATCAGTAGTGTGAAACAACTTGGCTCAAAAGAATACCAAAAATTATTGTCTTTCTTTAAATTTTGGACCTGCTTCTATATGTAACACCATTAAAAACTTAACGATGAGACATGTCTTACATGTACTCATGGTATCATGGCTGAAAAGTTATGAGCACTAAGGCTCTATAGCAGGATGGATCGAATAACAGTATTTTTCGAAACCAGTCTGCGGCTATTGCTTAAAGTTTGTGGTTGGTGGTCCTTATAACACATAAAAAACTCCAACACGATCGGACTATATCTTCAGGCTGCGCATTTTAGTCAACATTTTAAACTTTAATGAAAAAATGTCAAAGTTTGCAATTTTTCCTTATGGTTTCTCTGTTTCCTGAGTGATTTAATGGAAAAAATTACATATATTGCTTGTATGTTGCTTAGTATTAACGATTTAGTGTGTTTGAATCAGGGAAACTGGTTACTTAGTTCGCCAAAATTAGTCAAAAAATGTCAAATATACAAATGTTACGGATGTTGGGTAGGCAATGACCCGCTATAATAATTTGACCACACCGACTTGAATTTATCAACGACGATTTATAATCAAGAAATAAAGTAAACTGAAGCTCTTAGTTTATCGACTAATCGACTATCCATCACTCACCACAATGAGGTGGCTGCAATCGAGTGCCGTCCACCCATCCACCCGGGTAGACTGGCCAGTTTAGGTTTTAAAGTCCGTTTTCATATCAAATTTTGGCAATAATTTCCTATCCATCAATCAAGCTCTAATGTAGCCATCTCGGGAGTCATAACCACATACAGAAATTGATGTAGCAGTTGTATCCTTTGTATTGTATAACTGTATTTTATCTAAAGCATCTACCAAAGCTTGCAGTCCCTTCGAAGATCCACTACCCAATGCCTGATCGTCCGCGAATCTGATTTTATAAGATGCCCTCCCACTTTGACTCCAACCTCAAGTTCTTCCCATGCCTGTGTTACCATTTCCTCAGCATAAATGTTGAAAAGCAACGGCGACAACGGACACCCTTGCCTTACCTCGCGACTTAGAGTTGCCCACCCTGATTCACCATCAGCCACTCTCACCTGCGCCCTTTGCGTCATATATAAGTTCCGAATTAGTCTCCTGTCTCGCCGGTCTATTATCATTTTCCCGAGTATTTCTGTTAGTATATTCCATTTTACCCCGTCAAAGGCTATTTAAAAATCAATCAAGCATGCGAAAATGTCCTGGTTATACTCTATGTTTCTCTCTATAAGCGTTCTCATCACCGCTATCGCATCCCGAGTTGACCTTCCCGCCCTGAACCCAAACTGGTCATCGCCTAAGCAGTTTTCGGACTTACTCTCCAACCTTCTATTGATTACTCGAAGTAAACCTTTGGCTGCGGGTGAAATAAAACTCATTGTTCTGTAGTCCTCGCATTCTTATGCATTCTTCTTTTTCAGGATACGAATCAAGACTGTTTTCAGGAAGTCCTCTGGCCAAGCTCCTTCCTCGTAGATCCTACGTATAAGCTTGAAAAAAGCTTGCCTACCTTCATTTCCTAAACTCTTAAGCAATTTAGAGTGTATGTTATCAACTCTTACAGCTTTTCTTGCCTTCATCTCTTTCAATGCTTCCTCTATTTCACTGTCGAGAATCTTTGGCCCGAGGTTATCTTTATCAAGGCTTCCCTCCTCCTCTATATCTAAATTAGTTGGTCTACTATCGCTGTCATATAGCTCCTCCAGATATTCTCGCCATTTTTCTTGAATATCTTCCAGCTCGATTAATATTCTCCCTCTTCTATCCTTAATCTTTGGTACCCTAAAACCTCGCTTGCTAAAACCTTGCTTGATTATTTAGCTCCTTGTATTTCGCCTTACCTATGTCAGTGTTACCATTTTTCCTATTCCTTCTTTCCTCCACTTTCCTAATAATTTCTTCCGTAACCCACTGCTTCTTTACCCACGTCAATTCCTATTGTTTTCTCCTATTGTTGCTCCTATTGTTTTCTCGGGCGTTCTTACAATGCTTGTTTTTATATTCTCCCACTTGTTTTTATATTCTCCTTGATTGTTCCTGCTCCTTTGGCTTATCCTATGTTCTCATCCGCTATCTCTTGATATTCCCTCCATGTCTCCCCTTTCAACGCATCCAGGTTCCACCTCTTCATCCTCCTGCTTTAATTTAGCTTTTTGAATCCAACCTCACAATTCATCATCACTAAATTAAGACTCGAGTCTGCATCAGCCGCCGGGTAGCTCCTCGAGTTCTTCACGCTGATTCTAAATCTTTGTCTAACCATCACACAGTCAATTTGGTATATCCCAGTGTCACCTGGCATTTTCCACGTATACCTCCTCCCGTGATGGTGTTTAAACCAAGTGTTTGTAACTATTTATTTATTTCTCCTACAAAATTCAACTGCCTTCTCTCCACGATCATTTCTCGTTCCTAATCCAAACCCTCCCACTTCATACCCATCTCTCCCTTACCCTACTACTGCGTTCTAGTCGCCCATTACTATTAGGTTTTTCTTGTCCGGCACTTCTCTGATTGCTGGTCGGTATGTACACCTGGACCAATACGAAACTTGTAGGGCGTGCTTTTATTTCTACCACTGTTATCCTGTCGCTCACCTGTTCAATATTTACTCCCCTCCCCAATTTTATGTTCAATACTATGGCTACCCCACGTTGACTCTCAACCCCACCACTATAGATTACTCTGTAACTATCACTCCAGTAGTCCCCGCTGTCCTTCCATCTCACATCGCACAGCTCCAAGGCATCCATTTTCTCTGTATTCATTTCCCATTTAATATTTTCCAGCTTCTCTGCCCTCATCATTGTTCTAACGTTCCAAGTCCATATTCTTATCGGTACTTTCCTTCTCTTCTTCCTTTTCTTCTTATCTTCCTTGATCCTTAAATCCTGTGATGACTCTGTTGTGCAAGGATTTCGGGTGATGACGAACTCGGGGGCCTTGCCTCCCCCGATGCCGGGCCCGACACCCGCCCGATTGGGCAGCGTCCCGTAGTTGCCAGGATTCATTTCTCTTCGAGCGACATTCATATTTCTGGGTAGTAGAATAGTCGAGAGGGGACTCCCACCCCCACTTCCCAACAGCGTGTTTCACGTGACACTATCACGGGACTACCTTTCGTCTGGCTCCTACCCTCCGACCTGTCTGGCATGGGTGGCCCTACCAGGAGCAATATTATTTGCTCCCGCCAGTCCAGCTCTAGGGGAACGCGCAAGCCCTTCTACCACTTCAAGGTTGTAGTCCGCGGATGAAAAAAGAAAAAAAACCAAGAGTCTGTGCTGCGTTAAAGGTGATTATGAAATGTAGTGACTCTTTTAGGCACTTTTCTCATTATTTTATTTATCACGAGATAAAGGATATTTCTAAAGTATATAGCAACTGAGTGGCGAATTTGACTTACCCAAGTCCTGGCCCACTTTGAATAAGATCAAACACTTGAGCGGGATTGAGTAACTGTTTGAATCGTCGTAAAAACTTAACACCTTGATTGTCTCCTGATTTAGAATTCACGAACACCAAAAGCGGAGAACAGCTAGTAGGACGAACGGCTTCCCAAGCCTCGTCTGTTCCTAGTCAGGTAAAGAAAAACAAACAACTGTCAAAACTGATGAACAAAATTATATGAAATATGATCACATTATAAGTAAAAACTGCAGCAGATTTCTTTATATATATTTCCTCACTTCACGACCCCATACCGAGGAGATGAAGATAGAGCTGGTCCGATACAAAATGTCGGATACTCCATTGGCAAGTGAGTCTATTTAACCTTCTACTGCACACATGGACGAATTCGTCCACTAATACGAACATGCTTCTATATTGGACACGCGTCTTTCAATTCCCAAACGGATGATTTCGTCTGATAGTTGTATTCTACCTGCTACTGACGGCATTTACCGTTTTTAAATTGTTTTCGACCCATTGGAGTAAACTTGGAGTGTCCAATATAGAAGCATGTTCGTGTTAGTGGACAAATTCGTCCATGTGGGCAGTAGAGGGTTAATTGGACTTGAATGACAATATCGATGATGTCCCGCCGATCCTTGGTCGAGGTCTCGTCATTCATAAACCGAGGAGTTTTTATATACATATCATACATGTTTTTATATTGTTATTCGAGGAATACAAATTTTGCACGCATTATTCTTCTTTTAAATTTGTTGATGCAGTCATACACATCTAGAAATGCCTAAACAACACTAGCGAAATGCAAAGTTCATTCAATCAAAACTAAGTTGCGCCGAGAAAGATTTAATATGTATGTGTAGGCATTCGATAGCATTTAAATGGGAAATTTAAGTGCAACCTACTTTGGTTACAACATGGATTATGTTCAACTATAGTTGAGAGGAAGCAGTTACCACAAAAAGCTAATGAGTAATTGAAAGGGGAATAATTGCTAAAAGAATTGTCGATGAATATATTATAATACGACATTTGAAGACTTTAATTTCTTATTTTTAAAATTCCTTATGATTTACACAGTGTGTCCCATTTCCGTCAGGACTGTGGCTATAAAAAGTACAAGACATGGATTATGTTAAAAAAAAACACTGTATTTATTCAAAATAGTCTCCATCTGAATCAATGCACAGCTGAAATCGATTTAAAAGTGTTTCGAAACAGTCACTGTAGTCCTTTTTAGGAATTGCATTTATTAGTGCGGTACAATTTTCTTGGATGTCCTCAATGGCGTCGAAACGGTGTCCTTTCATTGCCAACTTCAATTTAGGGAACAACCAGAAGTCTGCTGGGGCCAAATCCGGCGAATACGGCGGGTGATCCAGGACTGTCATCCCTTTTCTGGCCAAATACTCGCGTACGATCTCCGCTTTGTGGGCTGAAGCGTTGTCGTGGAGGAGCGACCAGGAACCTGCATCTCGGTATTCGGGTCGAATCCGACGAATTCTGGCCCACAAACGATGGAGGACGCCGAGATAATACTCAACATAAACGGTTTGCTCTTCTGGTACAAACTTCTCGTGAATGGTTCCTTTGGAATCGAAGAAAACTGTTAGCATTGTCTTCGCACGACTCTTCTGCATGCGTACTTTCTTTTGTTTCGGCTTCTTTGGGCTCAACCACGCCGCACTCTGCCGCTTTGTAAGAGGTTAATACTGGACAGACTATGTCTCGTCGCCAGTTACAATCCATTCCGTGAAATATATGTCATTTTGGGCAGTCTTTATTAGGTCTTTACAGTGTTCGACTCTGCCATGTTTTTCATCGCTTGAAAGTGCATGTGCCACAAACCGGGCACAGACCTTCCTTTTACCCAAATCCTCGGTCCAAATTCTGTGCACAATAGTTTTAGATATTTCTGACATCTCCTCGATGAGTCTTGCAGATACACATCTATCTGATGCAATGATTTCAGTGATTTATCGAACATTTTCGTCCGTGCGACTTGTTTGCGACTTTGATGCTCGTGGCGCGACCTTAATGTCCTCCCTGCCGTCACGAAATAGAGTATACCACAGAAAAAACATTTGAACGACTTAAGCGATCACCACCATAAACGCTTTTCATCATATCGAACGTTTCACTGGCAGATTTGCCTAACTTAACACAAGACTTGATGTTGCCTCGCTTCTCAACCGCCATTTTCCGAAGAGTGTCAGACACGTACTATTACATTCGCGGCCAGAGCGCGTAGTTGCTGCGATACTAGCGCTTTGAACTTCTACACGGTTGTTGCTGAAACTTCAAGGATTGTAACGCCGCAACTTGCCACGAGATAGCATTACATTGTGGAATTTCACACAAGCAGTCCTAACGGAACTGGGACACACTGCGTATGTTCAATGAAGTTTTTCCTTGGCCTCCCTCATAAATTCTTTCCATTCCTCTCTTCTCCCAGAACAGACTTTGCGTGGCATTCATATCTGAGATTGTGCCCGACAAGTCTGTCCCTTTTACTTTGATGATTTTTTAGTCCAACATCCCCTCTTCCACAGGACTTCTTCACTCGCATTAAACTGATTTACAAAGGCGTCATATTGAGGGTTTTACAAGGTTAAGCCAAGATTTTACCAGGGTTTAACTGTGCTTTTTCATTCACGATTTTCTCTTTTTGATCCTATTTAATATAACCACATATAAATTCCTTATTTTCTTTACTGCTCCTCAGCGTTTTTCGATAACGAACTTCACCGCCATTAACTTACAGCATGCTCCATTTGCATATTTAAAAGAAGCGTTTCCTAAATTCCCAGCCTTAATTTCTAGTTCTCAAGCTTTAATATTGACTCCTTCCATTCAGTCCAGTGCCCTAATCACAGCAAAAAACAACAGCGCACTCGCCTTGTTTCATTATAGGCCCTGTCCAATAGGTGGCGCTCATCAAAACAGATCGGAAGCGAAGTTGATTAGAGCTAAACAACAAAAGAACGTCGAGATTGACGTCCGTAATTGTTGTCAGGTTTGTTGGTTTTCAGTAGAGGCATCAAATAAGAATATTGTAGAGTTTTCAATTAATCTGTAATAAAAAGTTAGGACTTTAGACGCTTATTATGAAAAAAAATCCAAAAACTTCACACAAACCCTTCGGCCATGACTGTTGTTTTCCGACAAAATGCTATCAAACGACAGGTTACGAAACATTTCGTTTCATTCCACTTCACTCGTGTGCGTTTAAGGGAGCTGATGTGTTCTGATGAGTGCCACATCTTGAATGGAAAAATTCAATTGAAGTGCCCGAGAAAATATACTATATAAAATAAAAGTGCCATACACCGATAGATAATCCATAATTGTAGCTCACCAGTACCGTATCATCCGTATCTAGATACTGGTAATTAAACTATCGGCTACGGATAGCATACAAAATGAGCTCGAGCCAGTCCAACATAAAAATAAAACATTACTGACCTATACTATGTAATGCTGTCGGCGGCACAACGCTGACTCTTCCGCCGCCCCCAAGGGGACACCTTACAGGATGATGAGGGCGACACTGCGTGTGAACGGTCGCTCGACACCAAAGGCATCTCCAGTCCTGTAGCCTGCATGCAAGACGTTTGCAAAATGCCGTCAATAATTATAGAATAACGGCTATGATGTGATTCAAGTTAAAGGTCAGAAAAATCGCTCAAGTGACGCATAAACCTTTGGTGTTTGACTCTAAGAAATTCTTACATTTCATTTTTTACATTAGGGAAACACGTTTGAAAATTAGGAATACGAATTAGAATTTTATAACGTTGCCCAGAAGGCAGCGTTAATATTTTTTCACACATACTTCTATAAGTTTGTGACTTAAAGAGTATATCTCATGAAAATTATAACATCGAAAGTTGAGAATCCAGTAGATATTTAAAATTTTGGCCATGTTTTACATGGTATATAATATTGGCTGCTTTTTTTAAGTAATACGCTATTATGTCACGTAAATAAGAGACGCAGACGAGTCAGATTTTCACCTTATAGTATGAATGAATGTCCTATAATTCAACTAAATTCAACTAAGAAGGCATGCTATGAGTGACGTGATAGAGTACATTCTACTCAAGATGCTGATAAAACCAAACCAAAGACTAGAAAAAATAATACCAGAAATAAGAAAAAAAGTGAAGATGAGAAGAACACAGTAGTTAAAGTCCTCTACTACAAACATACACCTGAAATTAAAGAAAAAGAGAAAAGGAATTGTGACTAGTCTGGAAACATAATAAATCGTTAAAATAAATAAGCAATAACATAGGAAAAAAATTTATCAAGAAAACAGGAAAAAACTCAACAAGCTATTAGTTCACTGTAGAGAGTTAAAGATATTAATAGCCGAAGAGAGAGAAAAAAGGAAAATTTAGAGAGTTTTTCATAACTGATTTGAAGATAGGTAAATCAATTCAGAATAATTTCAAACAGCTGAATAGGAGACTTGCCTTAAAACAGAGCCACACGTCTTATCACAAACTGCACATTTAGCACTTACAGGCAAATTGCCCTCCATCCATTGGTGGGGCATCGTTATGTTCTGACCAAGAAATAAGAACAATGGAAGAGTGAAATGATGTTAGGCGCACACTCCCCCAAAGCAAGTTTGCTCTCCTCTCTCTGGGGTGAGCTCTTAATATTTCAGTTAGATATGTAAATGAAAAAATGTCAATTTTTTATACTTGCAAGTGACAATATTATTTTGTTGAGTGGAAAATTGAAAAAGTAATTTATGCCGGCAGGCTACATATTTTAGTTAGAACAACCAAATGCTTAAAATATTAGAGTGGAAAATTTAAGGAACAACATTTATCATATACTTCACATAAATACATATTTCCAAACAATGTGATCACACAAATTTAATGCTGCCAAGTATAATGTACATTAATTAAGATGAAGTCATTGAATTAGACACTTGAAGTAATCAAGTGGTTGGTAATGACTCACAACGATCTCCATATTCCTGCTGCACATCATTAAAGATGGGATTTGCCAATAATTCAGTGTCCCAAATCCATTTACCTCAACTGATGCTTAGCACAGTAATACGCTGGCATTTAAGTAAAATTTTCAAGACTAATAAATGTACATGGGGTATCAAAAGATAACTCAAAAAGGTTATCAAAGGATTAAGATGCGATGAATGCGGCACCTAGCCACTGCAGTACATCAAATTCAGTGACATTTCCGTGGCTCAGCCCTAGAAACCACAGAATTCTTAGAAAGAGTTGCGACTATGTCGACACCAATTAAATGTATTTCTGCGAATGAGTTGGTAGCCTATAATCCTGCTAATCAAAAGAAGAACAGATTATAATGATGAACTGCTTTATCATCTGTCATATTTGGCATTTGGCAACTTATACTGCCAAAGTAAACGACTATGAATCACAATCGAGTGCAGAGCATTGGCACAGTTTTTAACGGGAGAAAACTGTTATTCTAGCGGACTGATACGTATCAAAATAAGTGTAAATAAAAGTATGCCGGCGATAAAATATGACTTTTTGCGAAAAGGAAATATACTTAAAAAAACATGTTTTATGTAAGGAAATATACTTAAAAAAAAGCAAAATTTGGGGTACAAATTTACCCTTTGATTTTTCAGTCAAAGATGACAAATTTAATATGGTAGTTCTAAAATTATCAAGTCACCAGAAAGTAAATTTGCGTTATTGATTAAACAAAGAAGAATCGAAAGAAAAATGAGCAAATCAAAAGGCTCTTCATTCGTGCCTTTTACAGCAGGTGGCATAGAAAAAAATCACGGAAATTATATTTCATGAATTGAATGTTAGGTTGAAAAAGGTAGTGTTGGTCCAACTGGCCCAATGAGAGTCGTGGGAAACAAAATACTTATGACATACTCGTATCTTTATATTGTGTATATACGAGTACGCCATAAGTATCCACTGTCCATTTTCTTCGTTTTTGCATTTTTGTCCATTCCCGCACCCCCTTTCATTTTGATTCAACTCCTTCTCTTAATTATCGAAGCATGGTAGTGCGACCAGCAATCCGTAGACCCGACCGGCGCGCTAAAGCTTAACCACTGAGGTTAACCCCAATCCCTCATCCCATCAAATCTTTCACGTTGACTCCACGAATTGCTCCCCCGTTTGCCACCTAATTAATGCACCGTCCCCAAAGGTTGATGAACACTTGTTGCGCTTCGTACGAATCATATCGACGCAGCCGAAACAGTGCGAAGCGAGTTCAAACAGTTCGAATCATAATTTTAATTACATGACATGTCTTATTCCGGCGAGTAATCAACTTTTCGCAGTTATCTCATGAAACATATGGAAGCTACGAGAATTAAAAGATATTAAGCTATTTTTCAGACTTGCAGAGAGCCTAATTATTTTTACATTTTACAATGTTTTGAAATTCCAACAGTTTCCAGTTTTTAGCTCTTTGCCCTCCTCCCTTGCTCATGATAGGCTATTTAGTCCTCAGCGCAGAAGGATCTTTTTGTGAGAGGGCTCTTCCATCAACGCAACCATAGGCATTCTACCAGAAGAAATGGTACGCCATTGTTATTTTCTGCCCATAATTTCTAGTATAAATCTTTCCACACGGTAACGCTATCAAATGCAGCCAAGAGTTGATGTCTCATCAATATTTCATAAGCGAAACAGCTGAATAGCCTTAGAGTAGTCTATATGCAAAAAATTGCAAACATCTCCGATATGATGAACTAGAGTCGGATGTTGAGCATTCACAGTTGAAAATACCGTTAAAACAGCCAAGGGGGCAGTTTAATACGCCGTAAACATTGGTTGTACAGAATGTAGCCCAGAGTTGGGCAATATTTTTAAGATCTGAATTTCATTAATGCTACCAATAATCCCAATAGGCAATTAAGAACATGATTACAAATTAGTTTTGCAAATTGAAGACGCTATCACTAGGCTGAGCTTAAAAAACTTGCTAAGTAAACAATAATTTTAATTCAAGTTCATTATTCTTCCAGGTTTTAATTAAGCGACTAAATCCTTGTGAAAAGGTCTTTGATAATGACACTGTACGTGAAAACCATAGGCATTGAGAAAGTTTTAAGAGCTTAATACGTAGCGAAAAATCATTAATTCCTCCTTTGTCACTACACCGTTGGTTAATTCTTGAGTAACACAAGCATGACATTTAAGCAATCAATTCACTCAAAAGGACCAATTATCTTCAGATTTTTTTCGCATCACTTATCGCCGGCAGTTCAAATCATGGCCGCTCCAGTCAAAGGAATTAAAGAATACTACCAATGAAAAATGTGTCACATGTAATTCAAAATAATGGAAAAGTAGTAGCTAAAGAGAGTCACAACCGTGCGTGCATCAGTAGAGGTTCATTAAGAAGCTCCATCGCTCTTTCCAGTCAGTTATAATAACAGTAAAGCAAACATAACATCTTCACGAACAATAGAAACTTGTAATGCTAGAGTCGGAGAAGTAACAAGAAATCGCATCCTATTCAGCATCAGAAATATGGAGACCTGTGAGCAGATAGTATCTGATTACTCGTCCAGAATCCCTTACCCCTTCGGAGTCTTCTATGATATCTTTGCCAACTGATGCAAGAGTTGTCCACTTGCAGTTGGCTATTGCTTTGGCGGCACATCTCTTGTGAACCTTCATCTTGCACACCTCACAGCTAAGTCCGTGAGATGTGACTCCTGGATTTGGAGGAAAGCCAAATTTAATTTAATTTTAAGTTGAGAGGAAGATTTAAACATTGCCTCGAAGATGGCCAAGAAACATTGCGGGTCGAAAGCAAATAGAGCTTTGTACAGTAACAAACAATTTTACCAGTATAAGTATTTTGTTCCCCAACTACATTTAAAGAACTGACGGTGAGTCAGAGGGCTTTAGAAACATTTCCACCGATTTTCAACCGTTCTACTTTATAGCCATCGAATTTCAGCGAAATAGAATCCTGAAACATTTTACCTTTCCCAACTCATCTGCTCCATCAGCTTCACTCGTGGATAACAATTCTTATAGCAGCACATCACTGATTTATATATTATAAAACGCTTATTCAGTTAAGTATTACGGATTTTAAGAAGCTCATAACCAACAAAAGTAAGACATTTTGGGACCATTTCATAGTTTCAAATAATGTTTTAAAGCCAACTACAAACATACAGAGATATAATAATCGTCAAAAAATTCCACGAACCACTTTATGTGGACATTTTGCAATGAATATGTGAAATATCATATGAGAATAATATTCCTTAAAACGTGACTCAGTTAGGATTACAAGATCGCACAATCATTTTGAGTAACTAAAAAAACATTTTCTGAATATTACCTCAATAAACCAAAAGTTAATAATTTTTTTAAAAATAATGATTGATTATTAACAGATATTAAAATTTTACGGATCCAAATGCCATAAAAATTGTTTTAAGTGAGCTTCATCCAATATTCGTATCTTATTAGAATTGATAACTATTATTATGCTCAAAAGGCCATACCTTACTTTAAATTGAATTGGGAGAAATGCAGTGTTTCATCAAATAAATTGTTTAATTTCGCAGCCCTTCCGCATACTGCATTAACTAACTCCGAGTGCAAATGGAGGCACCAAAGAATCCTCGCGTGCTCGACAGGAAGCTGAGATCAACTCACCTGAGAGGGCGTCTCGGCATACGTTGCAGTACGTCGGCCGGGCGTGGGAAGTGGCGTACCATTGGTGGCGACCGGACAGGAAGTCCGCAGACGAGCTGTCCCCGCCGCTCTGGGAAATCGGAGACACTCCGTAAAAATACTGATCGTGTTGGTCCATCACAAAATTAAATTGCACGTTGCTCAATTTATTACCACTGGCAGACATGAGAACACAAGTACATACCAAATTAAGCGGAATTATTTTCCGCGAGCACGGAACTTGAGAGGCTCCGAAACGAGAGTTACAGCAGTTCAAGCGGGATTATTCCCGAGTCATAATGGGGAACCAGAGTCGAATTTTATTTCAAAATTCAGAAATCGCAAGAAGTATGCATAAAATATCGTAATACGAATGGAGCATAAGTATTGTTTTATATGACTGAAAATCTCAGGAATGAAATAAATATGCATGCATTATTCTTTGACTCATTTTTTCTCGCCATACGGTAAAAAACGCCTTCACCACCGAAGAATTGTTTTTGATTCCGTAAATATTCTCCGCGGCGAAGAATTTATGATATCTAAAGGTAATTGAGAATGAATACAAGATGCTCCCAGTTGAATTTCCGACGGGATCCATGCGTCAGATATTCCTTATTTTTAAAATAAAGTCTCTCTGGAGTGATTTCCCGCACCATGGTATGGAATTCATTCACGTACTACCATGGGAAATACACTCGAAAAGTATAACGGTGTAGAAAATATTTTATTATAATTAGCAAGATGATATACTTTTCTTTATGATACAAACAAATTCATTGTATTTTAAATGAAACGATATCTCACTCAAGCTACCTTAATAAGATATTTTAAAGGACAAGGGTACTTTATATGTGCGGTATGACTTGAAAATATTGTCTAAGATTGAATGGAAAATGACACTGTAATGACCAATCGAAGGCTTTCAGGTTCTCAAGTATTCCCGGCGAATAGTACACTTGAAGTGTTCGCGGATTTCCCACAGACTATCAGGGTTGATTATCACCAACGTTTTGATGGACAAGACTACCATCATCAAGTTCGAAACGTGAAGACTATGGCAGTCTTAGCCTCCAACACGCCGTCAGTAAAAGATCCTTAGATCTGGTGGAGAACCTGAAATCTCTTCCTACAATTAAAGCTCTGGTCTTAGCCAATCTAATAACAACCACGGGAAAAAATTAACTACATACTATATTTATACGACGAAAATTTAGCGTTTGGTTCAAGCGAATGATGGCAATACTGAAAAGAATGCACAAGTCTCGCGTTTCTAGAGGCACAATGAAAGAAGAATTAACTGCACGTAAAAAATGTTTTGGTCAGAATATTGTAACACCTTCATTGAGTGGTAAAATGTAATGCCACTGAAAGAAATTTAGTGCACAAAAATGAGGACCAACTCATAGGTTTCCATTATAGAGCATACCAAGAGGCCAAAGGACACGCAAAATATTTTGAGTCTCATAAGTCCCTAAATATTACGCATGAGTTATATCTGACTCAATGTTTGCACTTACCTCATAGTACTCCCTGCCCCCAGGAGTCTTGTGGGATGACATCCACTCCTCCATTTTGTCGTAAAATCCCTTAATGGCGGCTAAATCACAACATTTATGCTAATCTGGAATTGAAAACATGAAATAATTAGATTTTTACACAATCAAGTCGATAAACTATATTCTAGATAATAGATAAGTTACAAAGACATACAAATGACTGATTGCTACCAATAAAACGACGTTCCACGAAAACGATGACAGATAAAAGTTACTGTTGATTAAAAATAATGTGCCTTTGAAAAGTCAGAATTAAAATTAACGCATATTTTTCAATATGACTATATCCACAGTATTGCCAGAAATAAATGACAAATTAAGTATGAGTTACAATCACATATTTTCATCGAAAATTAAGTCAATCACGCAAAGTATAAATTTTAGCTACTTACTACTACGGTTTATGAAGTTCATTCCAGAATAAAACAATATTTGATCTTCAATATGTTAGCTTGAGACAAAGAATGATATGCACTGCGCCAGATAGTTAACTATTTCTGTCACTCATTCAAATGTTTTCATTGAATAACCATGCAATAATATTCGCTGTAATGTAATCAACAAGCGTTGCTATTTGATACCATAACATCAAAAATAAAAGCGCCATCAGAGCTAAAAATACAAATTTTTCCTTGGCAACCTCCAGACCTACAAAATTGATAGTGTCAATTTCTGACCTCAAGGAATATACATACCCGTCATCATCATCATCCATATTGAATAAAACCCAAACGTTTAAATCCCAAAACGTCGCTTCGTTTCTCTATACTCTACTGAGATTTATTCAACTTGTAACTACAATTCGCATTCTCCCGAACAGGGAAAGTTAAATGTGCAAGAATAACAACGCACAGATTACGCTGGCCCAATTGTTCGTTATGACAGTAATCTTTCTTCTCGACTCCATCAAAAAATTCCCTTCCATTCTCCAATTCTTCATTTAAATATATTACGTCGTAGCTTCAAAACACTCTTTGTCTCAATGCTTTCCTCCCATGAGTTTACACGCAAAACTAAAAAATAACGCTCCATGAAAAAATTGTACGATAAACAACCCTATTACGGCAAAGAACAGCCAAGATAAAAATAATTGAGGAAAACGATAAAAACATTTTGACTCTCACATAATTTCAAAAGAAGAGACATGACAAGCGAGAAAATACAAAACCCTGTATCGGCATTTGAAAAGAGGGTAGCTCTCCAATGGATAATTGCGATCGTAAGCTTTGTGATGATAGGAGCGATATTTGTTTATGAACAGATTTGCGTGAAACTTTACATACATACATGTTCGCATTTGTTATATATGTGTATGATAAAACTGAAAAACATTGTGTGACTTAAATTCACACTTAAGTCAGGCATTTCCTCGGCGTAAGTAGCCCATGATTACACTAAGCTGACTAAAATTTCATTATTTCACGAGACTTCACCTAAGTCACGCAAGAATAATTAAGGCAGTTTGAGCGAAATACGATTTTACCTAGAAATCAATGAATTTGGTCTCGTTTTAAAGAAAAATATATCGCCATTAAAGAAAAATATATTCCATTAGCATTAAAAATTCAACCCCCTTACCACATTACTTTCCGAGATATTTGCCAAAAAATACCAGGCCATTTATATGGGAAACGGTACGCGTATGCACTCCAGAGAGACCTTATATTAAAAATGAGGCATCCCCTACCCTTATATCTCGTCAAAAAATCAACAGTGTGTAGTTTGTGTTTTCTCAACTATTTTTGAAAATATATCATATTGTCACCGCAGTAAATTCATCGGGATCACAATCAACCTTCCGTTTTGATGGAGTTTCAAACGTATCGCGTGAGAAAAATGAGTCAAGTTAAAGACTTATTTAGATATTTTCATCTGATTACTTACAATTTCTGTCATGTAAAACTCTTTTATTGCACCATTAATAATGAAATATTGTATTCGTGATTCTCACAGTTGGTGAAATTAAAACATATATATATATATATATATATATATATATATATATATATATAAACGGTTTGCCACAGGAAGGCAATCGATAAACACAGAGAAACACAAAAAAATGAACATTCAGAGTTTCTTGATATTTCGGTGCCACTAGCACCTAGGTCGCTGTGTTTATGTTCTTGTTTGTTGTTTATAATGTTGTTTACATCCTCCTTTGCCAATTATGCCCTAGCTTTTACATCGGTTTGACCACGACTCCGCTTAACATCCGCATGAATGGCCACCGCTCTAGTTGCAATGAACCACCTTCTATTTCTGATTCCCTCCCTGTCGCCACCCACGTTTCTTCCCACTTTTCCTTTAACTCCACCTTTAATAATATTTTTAAGGTTGGTATTCTCGCCTCCCTTCCCCCTTCATCCTCCCCACTCCAACTCAAAGATCTAGAGTCCTCTCGTATTTATTTTTTCCATGCTTTCTCTCCGCCAGGACTCAATAAATCCCACTAACTTCTTCTTTCACCTCTGCTCATACTACTTCTTAAATTTTTGTGTTTCTCTGTGTTCATCGATTGCCTTCCTGTGGCAAACCCTTTTTATATTCGTCACTCGAGTGATCCTAAGTGTAGTTATATATATATATATATATATATATATATATATATATATATATATATATATATATATATATAAACATCCGCATGAATATTGAATATGGCCTCTATTATGATTAGGGCACTATCTTAATATAAATCAAATCATAAGGAACTTGAATTATAGCTAGTTACTAAAACCCAACCTATTTACTTCTTATCCCTGGAGACAATTCTTATCTACAGCTTTATCAGATATATATGAATAATTTTGTATTAACTTATAAGAGGAAAAATATATTGGAGTATTAGAATGATAGAACGCAAGAGATTTATTTGAATTTATATCTTTGTATCTTGTACGGGTTTACCACTATCTGGATGGAGTTGGTGGTTTCCGGCGATACTTTGTGGAATTTGCTAAACATTTTGAATGAATAGGGTAAACCTCGATTTTCCACAGAGAATTTTAATGACTTACGATCATGGTTTTGTCCTATATAAGTTGTTGTACCAAAATGTGTCTTCACCTGATAATGATGTTAATCGTCGAAACCATGGTCGTAAGTCATTAAATTCATTGTGGAACAAAATGTTACCCTATTCATTCAAAACATTATCTGGATGATAAAAAACTGGTACCTAATCTTGGTTCGGGTGATATAGCTTGTTGAATTTGACTAGATTTTAATGAAGTTTTCACGATGGAAGTCCAAGGAACAGCAAAATTTTTATTCGGCTCATGTGATTGGACTTGATGAATTTTATTATATTTGGATGAAGTGATGACTGTGGGTTAACTGTATCTTCTATCACATTATAAACAACATTTGTAATTTTGGCATGTTTTTTTCTCAAAACGATTCCTGAACTTGTTAGAAGATTGTCTTAGAATGTATAACTCAAATTCTCCCATCGAGGGGATCGGGATGGTGTGGTGGTGGCGCTAGAGTACTGGGTAACCATATGGACGGCCAGGGTTCAAATCCCTGCAGAGGAGGATGTTTTCCAGAGGAAACCCGATCTCTACTTGTGTGTCTTGTGGAGGGCACTTCAAGTACAGTACTGCGTCTGTCGGATGACACGTTAAACCTTGGTCCCCTTGGCGCCTTTCGCAAAGAGCAGGCTAATGCCGACGCCGGGTTTCTATCCACCCTTCTTCCCTTTCCTATGGCGCAAATGACCTTAGCCGTCGGTCGCCTCCCCAAAAATCCAATCCAATTCTCCCATCGATAATGAGCCAATCTTCTAGCAAAAAAACATATTCATAGTTCTATTTTCACTTGCATAGAATAGTACTCGAATAGCTTAAAAAAACCCTACAAATGAAAAGTAAACAAGGGTAACTATGCAGGGTTGATTAAAAATTTTGAATTGGCCATGAATATATATTATGGATTCGGATGTTTGGCATTGTTGCCTAGGCTACGTGTTGCCTATATTTCCACTTTTAGGTCACCCAGTCCTTGGCGCTTCTTCGATTAGAGTCTTTTCTGTTGCTATTGTAAATAGACGTAGTTAATTGTTGCTAACGTGAGACTGGTAAAAATTCAATAACGATCGAGGAGATATGAATTAATTGATGCTTAGAATATATCTTGCCATTTTTTCTATCTTCAATTTACTTTTTAAATGCTAGAGAGGAAATATGTATTACAGGAAAACAGTAAGAGGTTAATGAAACGTTCATCGTGTGCCGACTACGTTGTTTGCCAGAATCCGATTATAATTGGAATGCATTTAGCCTGTTTTGCCTAAATAAAGAGTTCAGAATGCCTTGTTTGAACAGAACTTGCATCGTACCAGGGTGCAAAACAGGGTATGCGTCTACGAGGATCCAAAATAGGAGACTCGGATTGAAAAATAAGAATCTGTTCATTGCGGCGGTAAGTGCATTCCTTTTACCTGCACTGCAATGATGGCCATTGGGAATACTCATGAAGTCACCTCGCATTATTATTAAATTTCCGTACAGCGATATTCACTATGTGCTAAGAATTTGTGCATTTCTGTAATAAAATTTGGAGAGGAATGAAATATATCTGTAGACTGGACGACATTAAACAAGTATATAATTACATCCCGCGTGTAGCACTACATTTTTTATCCTCTTCCCACTGCATTATGATTAATTTTAAGTAAAACCCATGTTTATTCATGGTAAAACCGAGTTACAATCTGTCGACAGTATTTACATTTGAACTTCCGTCTTTCATCACTAGGCGGAGCCACTTTCCAAAAAGTTGTTTGTGTACTGGAATTCTAGACAACGCTTTTTCACAACGAGATCCCAATCCATAATATACTTATATTCATGGAATTAGTCTCGCTTCGCTCGGGCGCTAACTTTACGCCTTGAAATAATATGCCACTTAAGTCAATAGTATCGTAATGTACTATTAATACCTAGCCTTATGGCACTTGACATGCATTCCGAAAGAATTCGATTGCATACGAACAAACACTCTTCTAAACGAGAAATAATACGTCAATTCGAGTATAAAACACGCATTTACAAATCATTTTCGCTGAATTTTGGGCAAAGCGCCGTGAACCCTTGTCATGAAGTACCTTATTTGAGACGAAGTTTCTAAATTATATTTATTGCATCGTACATGTTACTTCATTTATTGAAAAGTCTTTATTGCTCTGGGACTTTAGGTCGCATGGAACACTGAAACATCATTACATGCCAATACAAATGGGATCAATGGTGACTGCTATACATACTAATTTCATTTAGGAGCACCACATATAAACCAACAAAAAACAGTGAATAACAATATATGATAAAAAACGAGTGAAAATCAGGGTAACAGTACACAGACTTAAGATGGAACATTAGGGATTGAGAAATTAAAATTGGAAGCATAGATATCCAATCGCATTACTAACACATTACAAATTAAGCAGAATGGAATATAAAGTGTAAGAGGCAACATCAAACAGTATGATAGTGCGATAGAACATGGCAAATCTCATTCAACATTGCAATGCACAGTTATGAAATCACATTTCAAGAATTGATCATGACGGCTTCGTACGTAGTGAACGGTTATTTCTACCGCACAAATAGATATAAATAAGTGATGAGCGGTGAAAGAATTCATTTATCGATTCACTTGATAAGTTATTAATATAAGCACTTCATGACTCACGATTAGCGCTCCAAGCACCACAAACCTCGCTTTAGAAATGGAGGATCTAAAGATAGATTGTCTCCTGGAAGTCCATGGCGCTGCACGCTCACGTAAAGTCCACGCTTTCTAATCTGTTGGTTTAAAAAAAACGGGACGTCCTTTTCCACCCTCGTGTGACAACATGCACGACATCTACATTTTCGCTCCCCTCGTGACGACTGTGTTCCGAAAAATGTCGCCGACGCTGTTTTCCATGCAATTCTAATGAGAGCATTATCGTAGGCGGGTAGGAAAAAAAAAGAAACAGCGACAGCCCTCGTTTTTGGATTTCCATGGTGGGGGGTATCGGCGTGTTGCCCAACGCCGGTTGGATTGCGGAGAAAAATGGAAAGAGTTCCAGGATGGATTGGACCATCCACAGGTTTACATCCTCACTTCTTCCCCCTCCCGTGAAATGTCCTCGGCACACCGGTGCCAAGCATGAAAAGACAATTCAAGTGAGCAAGAGATATACTGACAACGACACGCGATTTGTCGAAGATGTCGCATTACGAAATAATACAACCGGTGTTCGATATATCGCAAAGAAATGTGACATGATACGAAGTAATTAATGCATATGTAACACATACGACCGGGATATTTGTGTGTAATGCGATGCAAAGCAATACTAACGCCGCAATGCAATTCAATATCGTATCTTTTAATAAAGAACTGCATCTCAGGGCGACATTAATATGTGACTACCGTGCAGCCCCACAAGAGAAACTAATGCATACAAAACATATGCGGCACATCATTAAAGAAACCAGGTTTTGTTAAGCGTATAATAGAAATAGGTCCTCGGATGAAAAAGTGAAAGAGAGATGCTACTTCGCTCTTGTTAGGCCACACTTCGAATACGTCGCGAGCATTTGGGTCCCTGGTCAAATAGATTTAACCAAAAAAAAAATAATAACATAGAAAGAAAAGCTGCACGCTTCGTTAAAAACTGCTACGAGAGAACATATATTGTTTCGCAACTTTCAGAGGGATTAAGGTGGGAGCCCCTAGAGACTCGGAGGCTACACGCTAGGTTTAGCTCGCTTGAGAAATTCAGAACTGGTGTGTTTCAGAGAGCACAGAGAATATTATCATGACGCCTCACACTGCATCTCTAGGTTTGACAGAGGCGATAAAATAAGAGAGCTGCATTGCCGACCAGACAGACACTAAATACTCGTTCTATCCGCGAACAATAAGCGACCACAATAAAAAATGAGTTCCACTAAATACACTCCCATTAGTACACGTCACCATTTCCCCTCCCAAAACCTTATATCTTTACACGGCTGGTGTCCTAGCACCACCTGCCACACGCAAATGTGGCAGCTCGCAGGGTATTATGTAGATGTAGATGAATGCATGTATGCTGCTTAAACAGGCATGTTTATTTTAAAATGCTTGCCTAATTAAATTTTTTATTCAGAATTTTTTAGAAGGATTTATTTTTTGCTGCATCATATTCTTCGTATTCTCCCTCTAAATTGACAGGGACAAAATTACTAACGCTATCCTGTGATACCTTTCGAACATTATCCAACGAGAGCCTGATAACACAAAATTAATTACATCAGAGGTTAATCATATCATTCGACTAATTTTCAGAATTTAAAATTTTCTACCTTCAGCGAAGCTCCCTTTCAGGTTGATCGACCTCATATAACTGGAACAAATCATTGTCAGCCGAAAAAAATGAAGCCTGAATGCAGCATATAATTAGCGCCGCAGATGGCGTGATTCCAATTTGAATTTAATTTTACCTCCTTTCCAGGATTTCTCCGCTCCGTTAGTCCATTTCCAGTTTTGATTGATCGTTCGCACCGTAGAATATAACTATAGAATGTCCATGAGATTGCAATTTAATAACACATCACACATCATAAGCGACAAATATTTTATAAGAGGTCAAAGGAAGAGACGGCAATTTGGCTGCAACTTATGCGCAAATATTGACGATTGCAATTTAATTTAAGTTTAAAACGGCCTAGAATATTTAACAATTAGCATCCTCACGAAGGATGTGCCATGCCCCATTCATATAAATTTCAGATACTCCAATTTTAGAAAGCTGATTTTCACGACAAGTAAAATTACATAAAGAATTGAAACAAGTGCCCACGAAATCAATCCAAACACAACAATTTTAAGTCGTAACTTCATCAACGGATCAAACATATTGGGGTCGCAAAGTCACGGACCTAAATATCGTGTACTTTTGACACGCTGGTTTAAAAATTGTACTCAGAGGAAATGATTAAAGAAGTATAGGAAGAGTAAAACGTGAACTTCAAAATGAATGGGGAGCTTATAAAATAAGTTATAATTGCGGGAAACAAGTTGACATAACAGTCAGCCAGACGACTATACACAGGCACAGACGAGCACGTTAGATGAACAATTTGAAAAACACGGGGTTAAAAGGTGAAGATAATGTAGTAACTCGAAGTAACGAAAAAAAAAGTTTTTCTCATGGCAATTTCTTCAAAAAATTCACCCGCCATGTTTGAATTTCGAAGTAACGAGTTGATAACAAAAAATGGATTGGTGCAAACCATGAGATCATTCCAATCCCGGATCAAAAATGTTTCAGCTGATGGTAAAAGTTAAACAACCCAATTATTGAAAAAATTCTTAAAGGGATAACTATTTCCAAAATTAGACAAAATAAAGATCGGTGAGAACTAACTGTATTACTAAGGGATTTACTACAAAGTTCATATTTGGGCATTTAATCACCGATGATGAGTTCTTTTCTTTCATGATCGATGACGAAAATCACCCAAGGGCTAGAGTAATATAGAAACTTGAAGTTCGCATGGCTCAAGCATCGAAAGAAAGCATTGCGAGGGCGCCCACCACCAGATAAAAGGTCGCAATCAATATCATCAACTGATATTAGCAAATTTTCCTTGACTTCCTCCTTTGCGTCTTCCAGTTTTTTTTATCAAGCCCAGGGTCGTGCTCATCCAGTGTGAATATAACGTAAAGAAACTTAGCTTTAAAATTCTAAGCCCTAAGGTTTTTAAAATATTAGTACTGCAAATTGTTATCAACATATGATGGCATATATTATACCACGAAAAAGCTGTTATAGGCAAACCAAAGACAAAAAATCACATATCGCAAAATTCATCTTTATGATATGTAGTTTAGGAACGCGCAATAATAAGGAGAACAAAACAGGGCTCATACGCAACAATTATCATGTGCGCCACGCACTTTATCACCCAAATTCTTGTTACTTGCATCGCTTTTTTTCTAAAGGACTTCAGTAATATGTCGACATTGTTGTATTTGTCTATGATTTATTCCCAAACTACGACACATTTATTAATCAGAATCATCTTATAACGAACTATACATTAGCGTACAACAATTATTAGAGAAGAGGCTTGATCAGATCGCCACTACACAAAGTATTTAAAGTTTATCGATCCTACGCGAGACAATACACCGCGGCGCTGATAAGAATGACTAGCTTAAGCTGCCACCCATGGTGGCCGTCACACAGTTTTGTATTTTTTCCTCTTACTAATGTCAATTTGGAACCATTCCTTTTTCTTGGTTTTCGGGCATTTTTTTGGGTTTCCACTTCGTTATCATCTTCAAACGTTACAACCTCCTCAACTAGTTCTGGAATTGCTTCTATTCTTCTGTTCATAACTTACGCCTAATGATCGAACAGATTAAGACTTCTAATTCTACTCACCACGCACAATCTTTACCTTTGAAATACTAAAAACAGGATAAACTCATGTCCTAAACCTCGATAGACAAAAGCAATCAGGCAGGGATCGAACCCTCGATGCACTGGCTCCAGCGCAATCACACTATTAACCAATCCGCCACCCACGCTCTGGCCATCTCACACTCTTGCTCGACTTCTAATTCTCATATATGCATAAATCATGTGTAGTTAGATTTCAGTCACCTGCAACTTTGTACGCGAAATTCCAAAAATCGTTCATCCTCCTCCTGCGGCTCAAAACTAACACATCTATCAAAAATATTAGTATCAACATTGACTCATTCGCGCATCACATCTCACATCTGCGCACAGCCAACGCCCAAATACTATTATGTACCTAGATAGATGGATGGATACTGTATCCTCTGAGCTACCGCAAGGGGGTATCAGTGCTATAAAGTCTTCTTAAAACAGTAGTAAGATATATTTCGCCATCACAAATCAGTCACAACGTTTTTTAACGCAAAAGATAGCATCTGGTAATAACTGATATAAAATTACAATGCAAAGACATGTCATGGAGTTAGTAACATATTTGTATGAGTGATATTCTCGCAGCTAGTAGCTTTTCAAAATCGGTTCCTAATTACTGCATGAGAGTGGCAAATGAGTGTGACAGAACTCCATTGGGCCATTTATTACATTGAAGAAATTCACGATCATCGCCCCAAAAATTAATTTTGAATTGAAGTAGAGATCATATCCCGAGAGTGCAAAATCACGCCGTAAAAGTAAGGCAGTAAAATAGGAAATCAAGCGGTAGAAAGGAAAATAGGGATGTGTAATCGTTAACAAACTATTGATGATGAACTTAAAATGAGCACAGGATGAAATTCATCGATGCCACATACGCATTGAAACAAATATCTCGACATAAGTATCGATTCAACCAATGAACATGATAAGTAACTATCTGGAAAATCGTCTTCAAAGAATATCATTATGAAGAATAAAAAAACGTCAACTAGTTCACTCAATGGTAGTGGCAAACGTTTTCTGTGTTGATTAACTCACTTTCACTCCAAACTGTTGATTGTAACATTTTCCGTAGCTCCATTGCAAGGAAAATGCTATACGTAGCTAGGTTAAAAATAGACGCGCATGGCGTTAGAGAATAGACTTCACCAATCAACAGCTATCAATTTTCGTCAGTGAAATGTTTCGGAGAAGTTATTTGAATGCACTATGGCCCGATAAATGAAAGGGAAGGGAAAAAACAAGTATTTTAATGCAAGATGCGCGGAAGACTTAAATTTAGCCAAGACCACACCTTTCACGAAATTGACCACGAATGGATCATCCATCACTTTTGGTTATCTGATTGGGATTCCCATTCCAATAACAAGGTTGATCGGCGCTCTACCGTATTCGATACCCATGATTTCGATACCACAGTATGAGCTCTTCCGAGAAAATCATCGAAAGGCGTATATCGAGTATGAAAGTACTTGATATCGAAAGAAATCTATCGATCAGAGTTATTTTTCAAACTTTTTTCATTTCCCTAATGGAAACATTCACGTGAATCGTACACGAGAGACAGGAGAAAGATGCAGAAGAAACTAACATGAATAAACAGAGATAATAGATCCTCAATGATCTATTATCTCTGTTTATTCATTATATACAAAATGAAATGTTTTGTTATTCTGACCGAAGCGTCAGTGTAAAATAATTGAACAATAAAATAAGAGATACAAGAACAAAGTAAAACAGTGCAAGAGTTAACCCAGTGCTGATATAAACAGCGACCACGACCTAGTAGTAATGGGAGAGCCGCATTCAATGCAAGGAAATTAAGAATATAACAAAATATAAACCAAGATGGAACACGAAAATACATGGCTGAAGAAGGGAACAGGGAAAGATTCGCGGCTGTCGACAAGAAATGGGATCGCATGTTCCTCTAATATTAATTTCTTTTCAAATTGTGTATGATAAGACTTGAAACAGAGAATAATGAAGAAACAAGAAACTAGTAAATACAGGAAAATGAGTTCGAGAGGACAATCGCAGAAGTAGTAGAAGAGCAACTGGTGAACAAGAGGGCGGAAACGAAGAGGCCATAGATAAAGACAGAGAGAAGGAGGCTAATAGAGAAAAGAAGAAAATAAAAGAACCCAAAAAACGAAGGTGAGGCAACCCTCTATAAAAAGCTGAAGAACCAAGTCAATTGAGAGTGCAAGATGGGACGGGAAGATTGGATCGAAAGCTGCTGCGAGGAAGTCAACGAAAACAGAACGAGAAGGGGAACACCGAACCAGCCTACAAGCTTGAGAAGAAACATTTCGGAGAGAGGAAAACGAGAAGCAACTATATCAGGAATGCTAACGGTAATGTATTTATAAAGGATTCTACTAAAGAAGAGAGGATAAAATATTAAATTTACGCAGATGAGTGCCTCTAATATTCTACTTCTTTTCCAGTTGTGTCTAAGAAGACTTGGGAGAGAGAATAATGAAGAACCTGCATTCATAGTTTTAAGAATACTCATCATACCATGTCTCAGGTATGAATGAGTGAAAAATTGGTGCTAAGTAATCCCACCGTACGGTACAGAAAAATAACGGTAATCATGTCCACTAAGGGAAGCTGTAAGCGTCTCTAACCTCTCGACCAATGTCAAATATAATGGAAACAATATGGCGAGGAGCGATGCCATTTTGTCGGCCGTCGCGACCAGTTTTTTTTCCATCAACTCTGAACGTGCCGTCTGTCAAGGGCTGAGCGATTGGCCATCATTCACTTATACAGCGATCCTTTTCGCCACGCCCGACAGGAGGCTCTTGACCCCTTTCCTCCTCTGACGGGGACGGCCGAGAAATCTGCTCCAGGCGGTCACCGGAAATTCGCTCCATTTCTGAGAAGCCCACCGAGGGATGGAGTTGATCCGTCCAACCTTTGCCGTATTTTTCATCAGCGACGGGTAGCGAGGAAACGCTCTAGAAGTGATGGAATTATTTGATATTTTCTTTCCCTTCTCACGACTGGGGATTTGAGTTAGTTCGTTAAGGTCTGACGTCATCGCCCCGCGCTGATTGGCTGAGGGCGATACACACAGCTAATTAAACCCATCATGAAAAGAAAATAACAAGAAAATCTTCTACACCAACTGCAAGGCTGGCAGCCGAGGATGGAAGAGAGATTGCCATGATTACGTTATTATTTGGTATCTTCTCGAGTAATTTGTCGATTAATAAACTGCCTCTACATTTATTTCATCATTTAGGTTACATTTTTAAGTTCACATTAGAAATACAATCCCATTTATTACCCGTTTTATGACTGGTGAGAGTTAACAGTTGTTTGATATAAACGTTACCTCTCTAAGTTGTTGCCTCTGAGTTTAAGTACAGTAAACTGAATCAAACTCGCAGCTACTTAACAAGATAGTCATCAATGAGAGTACGTATTAATGTCGGATATTACATTGAAAAATATTTAAACCCGGAAATACAGACTCGCAAACTCAACACTATCTCATTCCCCTGTTTGTTGTTTGGAATTCATTCACTTATCCCTCACATACCGCGCTAACCCAATATTCTTCCCACTTTCATTTCATTCAACACGTTGCTGAACAACGTTCTACGTTATCATCTAATGTCTTCTTCATATCTCCGCCATCAACCCCTTTTTCTCTCTCATCACAGGAAACACTTGCTCATTTGTCCTGCTCTCTGCCCACTTCCTCTTCAATCTCACTCAACCCTGACAAGTTTTTAGACATACAAGAACCCTCAATCCGAGATAACTATGATTAAGATTTAATCAATTTGTCGACAAGTCATCTATCTCCTGTTCAAAATCCCATTCATAAATTCCCTTCTCTATGAACATTTTTCCTAGTCCAATAATATCTGCACTTCAGGATTGGTCGACAATGCGAGAGCTAAGATGCTGGTAAGAAAAGACGAGACTACTCTGGGTTTCTATGAAAGAAGATATTCGAAGAGTTGTGATTGAGGTATTATATAAACCAATGAACTGGGAAAGGGAAACAGTGAAAGAGGATAATTATTGAGGAAAAATCATTCGCCTAGACCTGGAACGCGGGTTCCTTAATATCGCAATCCACAGGAGAAAAGAACACGACGGTGCGGTAGCTTCATTGGCTAAAACACTCGGCATGACACTAAGGGATCCGGGTTCGAGTCCCTATCTGCGCGAATGACTTTTCCTCTGTGGAACTTTGTACTTGTGAATGACGAGTTTTGGTAAAAATAAAATAAAGGAGGTTCTGAATTAATGTGATCTAGGCATTATTAGCACTAGGCCACAAGAATGGCTACGCTCATGTAGGACGGGATGCATCTGAGAGGGCGAAGGAGCTTTTGGGGTGACCCTTGAGTGAATTATAATAATGAAAACATGGAGAGGGTGTGATTGGAAAAAAGGAAAATTCGTCTAGAACACATGATTTAAACATGAACAATTCATCTATATTCACGGTGAATGGGCGATTGCATGATTGATTTCATTGTGTACGATGACATTTTGAAATAATTACTTATATTTAATAGAGGTGATGAGAGGAAACGAATGTCGAAAAAACCACTACTTGATGGTCCATTAATTCACCTGGGAAAAAAATGGGTTTCGAGGGAAGAGAAATGCGCGATAGCTTATAAGAGTAAAAGCGGCAAGGTTATTAGACAGCAATGTGAGAGTATGGTTTGAGTGCATGCTCGGGGAAAAGCTATCTTCGAAGCAAAAAGAATGGGACAAATATATGAAATAGGGATGAGAATAATCCGTGCATGATTTTGAAAGGAATGGATCAGTACCAAGTGAAGAAAGCGTAAAATGGGCAGAAGTAAAAGTGATACATTATTAAATCCAGAAAAGACAATTGCGGTGGGTGAAAAGAAAGAGGCGAATGAGACGTTGATTGGAGTCAACTCTAAGGAAGTGCGGAAGATGGAATACGATGAATACAGAGGGAAATGAATGAATACCAAATCGTAGTAAAAGAAAGCAAGTAGAGCACGCGCGCGGATAAGGCTTACAAGTTACTGGGTGATTTTGAAGAAAGTGAAAATTTACTTTGGAAACGGGTACAAAGAGCAAAGTAAGGTGAGGGGAGTATGACGTCATAAGGAGCACAAGTGGCGACAAAGTGAGTACTGTTTTGTCGTTAAGTGCTGTTTTGAGGGAGTGCTTTAATCATGTTTTAATAATAGCGCAAGCGAAGACGATGAGTTTGGCGAATAAGTATGCGGGAAAAGTTTGGGGAAAAGGAAATAAGCTGTAATGAGGTCGTACCTGCAGTGAGGATATTGAAAAGTGGAAAGGCTACAGGTGTAAATGTAATATCCAGTGAGGCTGGATTTTCGGTTTCATTAGTCGCCCGATTGAATGGTATAATTTGTGTTTGAAAGTTTCTGTTTCTCCAACGGACTCGAATAATACAAAAATAGTTCGGCTGCACAGAGCGAAGGGTGGGCAGACCGAATGTAAAAACTAAAGAGAAATAAGTTTATTGACAATTCCGTGAAAAAATTTCTTTATTGGCGACGAGGAAAAGTGCTCGTCTTTTGATCCAGGGGCCGCCCATTGGGAGTCCAACCAGGGTGGAGTTCTCACCGTTGTTCCCAAATGGAGTTCTTACGTGATTGAATGCGCGACAAATGTTGTCGTCGTTCACACAACCGATGTAAAAGGCCAAGTGTGCTGTTTTCGGGATCGAGAATTTGAATAAACATATAAATATTTAAGTTTATAGGAAGTAATCGAACAGGGTGTGAAAAATAAGCTGTGGAAGTTTTTAGAGTGAATGAACACTTATTAAATGCCATGAAGGCGACGAACGATAATTTTAAGACAAATTAGAGAGTTTAGAGGGTATTGAGTGACTGGTCTGAAGTAAAACAGAACGTAAATTAAGGATTATTGATGTCTCAGATGCCATTAAACATGTCTATATACAAATAGGTTAGAGATGCGTACAGGGACAACGTCGGCGTAAACAATTGAGATGTAAATGTGCGACTTATACAGCACGCGCATGATGATGCTGTTTTGTTGTCTGGGAGCCCACAGGAATTAGTGGGGTTACCACATAACATCTGCGAATAAACATGGAGAATATGCTCGAGGTTGAAAGCGTAAAAGTAATCTATGAGTAGCAATTGTTTGTTTTTGATAGGCAGAGCGGTAAAAATGATTGTATCATAAGGGTAAATGACGGCATAATTGAACAAGTAGATAATTTTGTGTTTCTTAGCCGAATCTTTGCAAAAGATGGATGGATTGGTGAGCAGATTCAAAGGCGTGATAATGCTGTAAGAAAAGAGAAACGGAGGTACGTTTTTAGCTATACAGTGCATGTATTTTGAACGCATTCATTACTAACACAAGTCCTTCAGCTGGTTGGAAAACTAGAGCTTGACCACGAATAGAAAAAAATTACTAGGAAAAAGACAGAAGGAAGAATGTTGATACCTGAGAAGTACCATAACAGGTGATGGAAGAAGCAAAAGAGACAGAGTAAGCAGATTAGGATAGAAAACTTAGGATTATTTTCGAATTTGATAGTACTAATACCAACCAACACACGTTTGAAAGCATGGAAATATTTCATTAAAACATACATGAGGATAAATTGCTCCGGGCAGCGAAATTTGTACAAAAACCATGGAAAGGAAAAAGGATGGAAACGCAGGACACGTGATAATATGAAAAAATGATGAAGATGAAGTGAACCGAGATAAAAACCGATGAAGACGTTCTTTGAGAGAGTCAGGAGAGGACGAGAAAAATTCTAAAAACAAAAATAAAAGAAACACGTTGTGGGAAAAATTACCGATGGCGACCAAGGGCTGGCTGCACGAGAAAAATCATTAGGGTAGTCAAAGCACAGAATTGCGAACGAAAAAAACGCACAGCAGTAAAGAAAATGCAGTTGAAAGCTGCAGAAAACCATTCCTCGGATTGATTATTTCTGATGATGATGAGATAAATTTTCGTAAAGAACGGCACCTTTTGAAATAGATGGACGCTCCAGCGGAGGGTACGGCATTTCTATTACGCCATGAAGAATGTAAACCGTTCGTAGAAGGACAAATAAATTCCTTTAATGCGAGCATGATACCCTTTAAATAAATTATGCCCAAGTAACTTACTATCACAACAAATAGTTTGAGAGAAATATGTGTCCCTAGTGGTGAAAAGAATAAGGAGAAGAAAATTGCGTCTGTCCCATGTGTAACATTCAACATAGGTTGGGTCTCAGAATTATAAATTCCGAGATGAGTGATGCAAAGCCAAACATGGACTTCTCCAGGCTTAAAACATTCGAAACCGCTTTATTACGAGGCGCCGGCGCTTGAAGCGTCGCCAAAACAAGAATTTTCCTAGAAACGCTTGAAGAATGAGGTCATGGAGGTCTAGCAACTGAGATTGCCGACATGGTTCCCACAGGGCTCAAAGGCGATTTCTGCGACGACGCGAGTAAAACCATAAATAGATTTCCCGGCGGATGGACTAGTTTCCCAAGCTCTTGCGCCGCTCGAAATGAGGCGTTTTGTTTTTCTTTTTTGGAAATAAGGGGACCTTTGAAAAAGGCGAGAGATGTGGCAGAGAGGTAATGGTGGCAATTTACAACACGGAAGAAGACACCCAAAATTTCTTTCGGTTGGCAAGGAAGAGGGTTGGTCAAGTGACATTAAGTAACTGAAACGCCGCTAATGATACAAAGACACACGGAAATTACACATACCATTATTCGACGAGAACAAAGTATTAACCGGGCATTTCAATTATATATTTTTTAGTTTTTATATTCAATTATATTTTCAATTATACAATTTGGCAGTCGTCCCCGACTTCATTACATTCACCGTATGCAAAATATCTTTCAGACTAATTTAGAATATGCAAGTGTATGCATCATTTTATATTGGCAGATTATAATTCTAGGTTTACGCTGGCTATATCACTTGTATGAATGTGCGTGTACTCATTCGGCTACATTGTTTCACCAGCCATTAAAAACTATGGCCGGTATTCATAGACGGGATAAATAATCAATGATTGCAGAATCAACGATTATTCGTCAATCATTGATTATTTGATTTATGTATTCATAGACAGTAAAAAATCTCCAATTCATGAATCACTGATTCATGAATCTCTAATTACTTGGGATAATCTGTAATTCGTGAATTACAGACTGAATGCATGTTAATTTTTGGGTGGTATGAGAAATTGAAGAGGCAAAATATTTTGTGGGTATCAATCAATTTTTATTCAAGTTGAGTTTATAATTTTATTAATTGCATATTGAAAAAGAAAATAAAAAATGGATTGGCAATGTTTTGTTGATAAAAATGAATTAGTCGTGCCTACATTAGAATTATATGTTATGATTATTCAACGTTAATGAAGGTGTTGCTAGGGAAAATTAACAAACAGTAATCTCGTATTCCGGCAAGTGTTGATGATGTAGCGTGTGCTGTTTTACCTCAGGAATTGTCCGACCATACGTGTGGTCTCCTCTTTTCCCTCTATTCTCACGAAGATACACCTGAGGAACCTATTCGTCGCCTGAACATCATAAGAAACAGGCGGTCTGATGGTGTCAGCTATTTGGACGGCCAAAAGATTAGTTATATGTTTCACAGTTCTGGATACCGTTGGCTGCGAAACAGAACTAGCAATCCCTACATATGTACGTAAAATTCCAAAGAAGACGAAGAGTAGCAGTAGCAGCATTTATAACTGATCATTACCGATAAAGAAAATTTGAAATATGTAATTAGTAGCCATTGATGATAGCTTACGAGTAAAACATTCACGGCAATTTCGGCCGATGTTAAATTCAGCATGAAGATTTTTAAAAATACTGCGTGATTAAAAACCGCTGTAATATATTTTTTTTAATTTGTAATATGATTTCAAGAATTCAATATTGATGCCTAAGCGTAAAATCTCCAAGCAATGAGCCACAGTAGCACAAGAGGAACTGTCAGTCCTCGCGGAAAGTGCAGGTATATGAACATTAGAACTAAGAAGAATATACTCGATCACTACGGGTTTTGAGAATCAGTATCCTCTATTAAAATCTTCGTCTGTCAACACTCATGTCTATTCTTACAGCAAGTTAGATTACGTATTTTAAACAGAGATTGACGTATATAATAAGCGGTCCATCACCAGACCCCAGTGAGGCCATTGACATTAAAGATTCACCCTGGAGTACGAATTGTGTGGAAAGTATCACGAGAAAAAAGGCGAGGGGAAGTCCTATGATATGACATGTAACTTGGAGGAAAAATTTCTTTCTAGTCGTGAATATAGAGATGGAAAAAAATACGGCCGCCGGAAGTCTCGAACCGCCCGACCCTCACGTGCGAATCTGCGGCGCTCACCACTACACCATATTGTGTGATTGAGACGAGTGATGTGAGGCTCCGGAACAACTTAACGAGAGTAAATTTTCCCAGCTTTTAATACTAAGGGCGGATATTTATGATTATAAACTGATTAATTACAGTACAACTAGGATACATTTGACCAAGTCCAAGGTGAACTAGCCTTTGACCTCGTGCACGACAGAGTAAATACGGCATTCAAATCGGCGAGTCAGGGTACATAGTATCCCCATGTGAGTAATTGTGATTTGTTGGATCCCTAATGTGTGTTTTTTGCAGCCTTTAGTGATACGCTGGTAAATCGTCATCGGCAGTCACATGCGCCAATATATCCGAACGAATTTCCATTGCACGGAAATCCTAATCAATTCAAGACGTTCATATAGAGTATTCTATGCCTTTAGCACCGTATAAAATTGTACAGTTGGAACGTAAAGACACGAATACGTCGTAAACAATCACAGAACTACCGACGTCCTATAAAGAAAAACTCTAATTAATTACGGTCGAGAGCTTAATTCACGAATCAATGATTATTTGGCTAAATGATTACAGTTTGCTTGACTATGAATACTAGAACTATAAACAATGATTATTTGACGACTATGAATACATATTAATCAGAGATTGATGAATCTCTGATTCAAGAATCATCGATTGACGAATCACTGATTCTTTGACGACTATGAATAAGAAGCAGTAATTAATTAGAGATATAATCATGGATTGTAACGAATCTGTAATTATTGAGGACTATGAATACCGGCCTAAGTGGCATTTTTTGTAAGCCTAAATACCACTGAATGGGTAAAAATGAATGAATTTGTTAATTCTGATAAATTATCAACTATTCGACAAACTAAATAACTTGAGGGTCTCATCCGGTGTTACTCTAGCTCCGATTCAGCTCTAAAAATAGGAAAGGTTTAAAATGGTAACCTTAGATTATAGCCATTGAAATGAAATTATTTCCTTCGTTTACCTTCAGATCATAGCATATGCATTGAAAAAGGAGAATATACAACTCTAAATACAGTGCCTTACACCTTATGTAATCAGCAGTTAATACATTTTTCCTCAGGGTGGAATCAGTACCATTGAGATGAAATTTATCAAAAAATAAATTGAAATTTCGTGGCATTAAGCTGCACAACTTTAGACAACTGACTATTGAAGCAGGCAAGCTGTCCGTTAAAATTAAACTGCAGGAACGATACAAAATGTAAAATTGCATATATATACACCCAAAACTAGCTTCAAAATAGCCACGTTTCTAGGCCAATAATTAAGATCCGAGCCGTTCAGCCAAAATGTGAGGACATCAGTAATTTTCTCCTTTACTTTGCCCAAAGGAAACTATAAAATTACCCAATTTTTCAGACCAGCGGAAACTTTTCGCTCAATTTTCAGCCCAACTCAAACCTCTGATTTTCATGCAGTCTAGACCGGCATGTTAGAGTGGACCAAAAAAAGTGAAAGTCAAAATTTTCGAGTCGGGTAAGTCTTATTTGGTGCTACGGCGCGAGACAAGAATTTTGATACCCGGGTCGACCCGATCAGACCACGGGAAAAGGTTCCGCACATGCCGGCGGCATGTCAATTAATTCTAATCGGAAAATGGTTTTAAAACATTTCCTCTTCCAAATCATAAGCGACACTAAATAAAAATTCTACTCGTTTCAGTAGGCCTCTCAGTTCTTAACTTTCATTGCTTGTAATAGCCAACTTAGCAGCGGTAGCAAAATTTCAATTTAGCCAGTACAACTTTTATCGATATTTTCCACCACACCTTTTTCTTCCCAGAAAATTTTCTTACAGAGCGCGGTGAAAAATGGCGACCTTACATTAAATCCATTGAAGTGAGAATTTTTTCCTCTACTTTTCCACTACTATATTCAGAACATCGCATATATTGGGTAAAGTGTACATATAAATCAGCAATCGCTATGTTATACGTGTTACTCCAAGTGGAGTCCGGCAGAGGGGAGAGCTAAATACTGCGGAAAGAGCAAGCGATTAGATTAGAGGCGTTTGATATGTTGGCGTGACAGAGAACAGGAAATACGAGATAAAGGGTAAAAGTGACAAACAAGGTAGTGCTTGGCGTGGTGCATGAGGTGAGGACACTACATGGAGAAGATTAGAGGGAGGCAGAGAAGGTGCTTGAGATAGGGCAATTTGGATACTGAAGGCCGCGATAGAGGGGATATGTATTGTATGCTGGGAAAGTGATGAGAGAACACGCTTTACGGAAGGAACTAGAGAAATTAGCATACTCCGCCCAATTAAAACAATAAATAAAATAGCCAAATAACTCGAGGTTAAATTAATGAATGTAAATTACATACATGTATTCTATTGTTGTACTTACGGCTTAGCCAATGAAAAAAATGTTCGAGACACTTTTTAAACAGTAAAGCAAAACATATAAAAAATCATGCTATTAATTACTTTAAAGAGTTCCATCGCGACAGATAGATTAGTATGATTCATAGCATACTCAGTTGAAAGTGTAAGTAGAGTTCCAATTTTTTAAATCTTCCCATGACTATTTCCATGGAAATTTGCGTAAGGCAGCTGGTGAAGGACTTAATCTACGTTAGATGGATGAGTTTATGTGAAGGAGAATTCGTTTTGACAGACCCCGGTAGCTTCACTTTCTAAGATATTATGTAGTATGAATAAAACAGTTTTGAAGTCCTCCTGTTTCGGATCTCAAGGGTGGTTGGGGTTAGGTAAGCTATCACAAACATGCCTTTGCACTATACCCCATTTAAGTTAACGTGCCGACCATCAATGCACTAGAAAAAAACCTGATAATATCTGTCAGGAAGTAAAATTTCACAAATATACACAATAGCTATTCTTCCAACGTTAGAGACAGTACTTGAATCATTTTTTTGGCAAAAACATAGACGCAACGAGAAAAGTGAGACATATGCTGAGCTGGAGAATGACATACCTAATGCGGACTAGACCCCGTGGCTACAAGTCTAGAAGTCTTTACCCGATCTTCATTCAAACTAACCTAAACAGTTAGAAAACATGAGAAAATAATGATTAACAATAGTACTAAACGGGTACAAAAAAGGGAGACCATTCGGTGATATTTGACCGGCGCCGAAAATTGAAAAAAGAAAGTGGTGGAAAACTATCTCCCATCTCTCCCCATTGCGTTCATCCAAGCCTTAAGGGGCAGATAGGAGAAAGCAGGTGGTAGGGAGGGTTTTGAGGTAAGGGGGGTGGGGTTAGGGTTTTGAGGGTGCGATAATGCGAGGCGAGGGGAGGGGGGGAAGAGCGGGAGAAGACGGCAGAAGAAAGCAGTTTCCGCGAGAGGTGTTAACTCAGTGGAAGGCCGCCAGATACCGCCACACGGCGCGTATCCATGACTGGAGTGAGGGAAGTCCGACGAGACTAGCGAAAGGGTACCTATGGAGTAGAGATGGGCGCGGGGCCGAGAGTGAGTAAAAAGGGAACGGACCCTGAGGAGGAATCCAGGGTGGGGGCGGGGTGTGGGTTTAAGGGTTTCGAGAGAGAGAGGGGGAGGGAGAGGGAGTTTTGGCCCCGAAGTGGATGTACGACGGACGGAGTAGATGTGGTCCAGCGGCAGAGGGTGGGTGGGAATAGTGTGTTAGTGGAGATGCCGTCCTACCCCCACCCCATCCCCCCTGCCGGCGCAGAAAGGGGTAAGGGAGGAGAGGAGAGAGAGAAAGGGGGGAAGACAGGAAGGCAGGAAGGGAGAAGATATCGACATGGACACAAGCGCACTTTCCTACCCTCCTGCATCCCCTCCCCTCCCTGCTCACCCACCCCCTCCTCCTCCTCTCATTAATACAATCGATTGCTCTCTCCGTCGCAACTCGGCCTCAAACAGTCGCGAGTGAAAAATGCACCGAGCGCTTGACTGACTGTTCCATGGCAGCAGCAATAGAGAAGGAAATAGGCTCTGAGGGAGGGAGGGAGGGAGGGGGGGGGGCGAGGGGATGGAAGAAAAAGCGTAAAGAACATACCTCCCTCTTGTTCTGGAGAGGCATGAGAAGGGAAAGAGTCAGAAGGCGCGTCGGGGAAAGATTTTTTTTCCTCAGAGCAGAAAAAAATATATGTATGCATGCGCACGCCACTAGGTTTTCGCCCGAGAGGTTTTTCTTTTGTCACTTTTTCCTTTTTTTTAACCCGTCCTCCTCTCGGATGGAGCCACGCGGATGGCGCCTCCACCGTACAAGTAGGAGACACGGTGACTAGAAATAGAGCACTGAGGCCCACTCCGCATCCAAGGATAGTCTCACTTGGATGGATACGAGTAAAATCAGTTCACGTTTGAAGGTGACACTTCGCAGTCCACTGAAAGAGAAGAATTTAGGACCGGTTTTCAAAATTGATGGTCAACTTAAGTAATTAGATGACCTTGAGATTATAGCACAGTTGAAGTATGTGGCTTTGGCCGAAATATATATGAAAAGTAAACAATTGTTTCACGATCGTATAATTTACACAAAGACCACCATAATGGATTCTTCGGTCACGTGATTCGCTTCCCAAAAGGGCATAGGACGAGTTTACAAATTGGCTGCACTTCTTCCCAACGCGATATTATTTTGGAATAAATATACGCCTTTCACTTCCTTTCTTTAACATTTATCTTAAGTTAGGTTTCCGTGAAATGTATTACGTCAACGGTTGCTTAATTTGTTTATTTTAAAACGGAAGATGGTATCACGATAGTATATCATACGAGGTAAACTTATAGGTTGACGTCACGAATCAAGGTTGAGCTAACACAGTTCGTTTGTTACATGAGCTAACACAATGAAGCGCGATCTGATTCTGGTCCATTAAATATTCCAGAATGATACCCGGAGTATGAGATATCCTACGGAAGATCACAGATGGAAAATTGAACTGAATTCTCTCTCATCAAAATTGAATCACAGTTCATGATCATTTCTAAACAAGCTAATAGTTTCGAAATGAATTTTTGATGAGACAACTTTCAAACGTTTCGGGTATTTCATCCGAAAAACAGTTTTTTACTGAGGAGATTTTACATGCAAAATTAGTTTAAGCCACGATTGAGATGACGAAAAATTCTTTATTGCACTAATTAGACATAATTCAGAACTTCTTCTTTAATTCTGAATTACTCTGATGGATGAACATGCCATGGCTCGGAAAAAAAGTCACCCGCGAGAATATTAATGTAGTCATTACCTTATTTCCAATGTGGCCGCTTTTTAAACTCAACAAGGCCAACAGATTAAGGAATTAAAACTGCGACTCAAGAATAGTGTGAATGTAAGGAGGTAAACATATCGACAGCTATATGATAGAACCATTATGAAGGTTCATCCCTCACTAATCTCATATGCACAAATTCCAAATAGCGCACACTGGGCTCAAATCGAAAAAAGCTGGCCAAAACCTCAAAAACGTTTTTTTTTGTCCGGAAGTTGAAACTTCGTAGTAACATTCTCAAATAGTTTGTGCGTTACATGCCGTATTTATTTTTCTTGTACTCGCACATAAACAATATATATGGGGTCGAAGTTGAACAAATTTCGCAAATATTTACATATTTGTTGAGAAAAAGTAGTTGGTGCCGCCTGGTTATGCTAAGTAACTCATACCACGTCATTTTTCAAAGCTTCTAGATTGTGAATCTAAAGATAAACCTTGCACATATTTGCGACCTCGAATATTACATCGTTTTTTCGAGCGCGCGGTCGAGTCAGGTTCCGTCCGCCGGCAACGGGAAGTACGATGATGCGGCAAGTGAGTGCCTACGATATGGCCACATTCACTTTCCTATAGTGATCATCGATATATGGAGATTGCAAAGAGCCACCACAAAGTATTGTTTAATAAACCTTGCTGCAAATGATACTCATAATCATATCGCGGGACACCGCAAGAGACCGCATGCAGCAATGCGCATGCACCGCAAGAGACGCAAGAGACCGCATGAAAGACTTCTTTCTTTGAATGCACTCCTGAAACAATCACAGGGTTTTCACATATATCCTGCACTTCACCTTCGGAAGGATATGTGCATCTCTGTTTGACAGACAAACTCCCTTTCGAAGGCACACCAGGCGTCAGCTGGTTTCGCATGGCACCAACTCTCCAACCGCACCCCCTCTAACTACTTCAATTACATTGTTTTATTACATTATTTTAATGTATAAAATTGCATGAAAAATATGGGCTTTATCTTCCTGGAGATCATGAGTGTAAGCGGTAGCTCAACTCGAATACGAATTTAAAATCAACTCTGTAAAAATTCTAGTGATTTGACAGCCAAGAAAAGTATTTAGCCGCACATTCTAGAAAAGTGCCAGTGAGTATGCTCCTTGAAAGACCACTAACCTAGTCCCTTGCCTGATCGCATAGAATAGGCAGGGGTTAGCTACAGAAACAGCTTAAGTTTAGTATCCCGCACCCTTAGAGGAACTCAGCATCATGGACCTGTGTCTTCCATTACCAGTAAAGCTTATGTGTAAATCATTTCAAAGTTATTAAGTATTTGTAACGCGTTCACCAATATTCATTCGATATAGTAATAACAAAGACTGAAGCAAGAAAAGTAAGTTATAGCTTTTTTCTACAAATATCATGATTCAAAAACAACCCCGAAAGTAAAAAAGTGTCATGAGTTGAACATCAGAACATCGAGTGGAATAGAAATTGCACACGCTTATTCAAATTCCAAAAACGATCACCCTTAAGGCCAGGTGGATAGGGCCGCCATTATTATTCCTCGCACAGTTCACCACAGGATGATCTGACGTCAGCAGAACAATGCGTCGCAGCAAAAATTCATGGAAATTTAAGATGTATGATTCACATCGAGCATCCATTAGCCATATTATGAGCGAAATCATCGGAGTACATAATTTCAAGCATTTTCAACTGATGCCGGCCATAATGGCAGACATGAATTAAAAATTAAATATCCACGGCATTAACGGTACCATTCCAGAGCACACGAAAGAAGTTGCTCACAATCTATGAAATGATCTCCCTTTAGACATTTCAAGTCAAGAAAGAAACGAAAATAATTTCATCAGCAAATAATATTCAACAACAGCGTAATTTTCAAAGATGCTCAGCGGTGTTAAATTTAAAGCTAAGTATAATAATCACATAATTAGATAAGGAACATAAGGACACTCTGAGCAACAGTTTTTAGCTTCATATTCATAATCGTGGAGAAAAATAATTAATAAGAAAAATAATTCATATTTATAATTATGGAGAATAATAACTACCATTTGTATGAAGTAGAACACTTCAATGGAGATAAAATGAATTAATTTTCAAGTTTATGGTGATGAAAATATTGATTTACACAAGTGAGTAAATATATACTCTATATTTAAAAGTTTTTAGACTATAGACTAGGTTTTGATGTTATTCAATTTTATTCTGAGAGTTAGAAAACTGAGAATGATAAATTCATTAACTTCAATTGTGTAATCTTCCCTTCAGTAAATCGTTGAGCATTTTGGAAAAAAATTTCTTAAAAGCAAATCTGAAAATAAGTTTAGGCTAACTTAATTTCATTGCATTCATTTTAAATGTTCAAAAGAGCAGAAACGTCTGGAAAATACGATCATAAAAAGCACTTAGAAGAAATCGGAAATGGAACGACAAAAATAGCTTTGATCAACCATCACTCAATACGGAATTTAATGGATAGGGAAAAAGGAAGTGAAGACTCGTAAGAAAATAAAAATGCCTGAAAAGGTCGGAACTGTGTAGGCATACATAGCAATCAGTCCATTAGGAGCTATAAATAATTTTTATTTGGAGTCTTAGGTTCACATCCTGTGAGTGATAGGAGAGGTAGATTAGACGAAGCCTGTTGATACCGATTTGGAAAGATTGGAGGGTTTGAGATTATCGATTGAAACTTATATAAAATAAGGATAGAGGATGAGATGAATGAGTGGATGTATCGCGGATAAAAAGGGCGAAATTTCACCCATGGCATATGAAAGGCAATATAATGATTGGACACCTCTGATTGATGATAAAAAGAAATATAAAAATACAAGTAAATCCATTAGCCTATTAGAGAACAAGACCTCCTGAAAAAGAATTCCAAGCATCATGCAAGTATACCCACAATACATTCATTAGCCCACAAACAGCAGCAAACGAGTACTGTAGAGAATGAATAGGCAACACGTAAAAAAGCGTCAAAGACTGAAAAAAGTACCAGGAAAAAATTAAGGCCAGTATTTATTTCAATGCTATATCAATAGGGTTTATTTTGTCTCTGGAGAGGACTAGCATAATACAGTGAAAATGCAATTCTTGTTGCTGAATGTGACACAATCTCACTTATTACACGTGAATCATATTGACTGAATACCCAGATGACTTATATTTAGTTCAAATAACATATTGTCACCGCATTTTTTGAACCAATTGGTTGACCAATTAACCACGTCGACTGCTTAGCGTTTCCAGAAAAACAAATTGGACTTCCTTTTGTTTTATGCTTTACTTTTAAGACTTTTTACTATTAATTAAAAAATAATTGTAATTTTCTGCAATAAACGCACAAGTATTTTACTTCAAAAGGAACAGTACGAACTACTACGTAGTAAAACATAAATAATTTTAATTCGACTGATATGACTACATACATATAATAAAAATTTTTAAAATGAATTTGACTTTTCAAACTTGTATGAATTCTAAAATTCATTTGGGTTTCCGTAATTGTATGAATAAATTTGAGAACTAAATATTTTGGGAAAGGTAAAACGAGGAGGAAATATTTACGATAGAAGTTGTATGGTATGAGAGAGGTTATTGATAAAATATTGCCAAGTCACCTATAAATTAAAGTTTTGTGCTACATTTCTACAGTCACAGCTTAGTCATTCTGTAGATACCGCCAATTGAAATGAAATACTAATACATTTTTTCCAATATATTTTCCTCGTTGAAAGACAAGTTCCGCCAACTTACGCTATCATTAGGTGCCGCATGATGAATACGATTAAAAGTCCGCAAAAATAGACAAAATGTTGCTACTTGTTTGAATCTTTAAAAAAAAATACGTATCCTATATAAGTTTCCACCAAAATGATGCAATGATAAGCAATGCATACCACTTTTTTCATCTTTCAGGGGGAAATTATCACCCTGAAAAAATATGCGTACTTGTAGGCAAGATTTGAGGAGAAATAAATGACCAAAGTGGAAAAAATAATGATGAAAGACGGGAACACTATTTTTATACATGCTATCTTCTTTTGTTGATCGGCAAATTGTTGAAAGAGTCTAATTACCAAGGGAAAAATTAAAGTGGCCTACATTTAAACGGCTACCACAACATCAATGGGTGTAACTATAACGTAAATGCAGAAATACGGATAAAATATCAGCATGAAAGGATTTCCATGATAAGGCGAATGATGTAACGGAAATCATGACCAGCGAAATTAAACTGACGACGGCTGTCGGGATGGAAGGAACTGTGGAGGAGGAATATGACGGGAGCGGGGGACACGAGATGGAAAAATTTCAACGAGGAGAAGGTGGGGGGGATTAATCTTAGCGCCGACTGGAGAGAACGAAGGGGAAAAAAACCACAGTGTGACGCACGGCACTTCGAAGGAAAACTTACGGCGCAGTTGAAAATGCGCATTTAACGAGAGATGCCAGCGAAAAAATGTATAGCACTTAATTACTCTGAAAAGACCACCATTCACTAAAATACTAGCTCACAGTGCTTTCAATGACTAACTAGCTAAGTCAGAAGGGTGGGTGAAATCATTTAACCTGATAGTACTAGAGGAAAAGCCTCTATTCAGCTCAAAATTTTATTTTTCAATAATATCTTCAGAATATCGCCATCATGGAATATTGTAGAATCATGTGTGAATAGAATGTAACACAGACGAGCACACATTGAATTTAGGAATACTAGCAAATTTACAAGAATACTAAGGGATGTCAATGGGTGCAGGAAAGTTCCTCGGGTCCTCCACTGGGTAATGGTCTTCACAATTGCCAACATTTTAAGGAGAGACTCGCTTTCTCCTTCAAATGCCCAGATGTAACACCCGAGAAACTTTTCTGCAAGAAATTAACCGGAAAAATACTCGATATCTTGGAACACAAGATACTCAACTATGTGAGTCTGAGGCCGTTATGAAGCTGAAACTTTGGAATTTGCCTCATCGCACCAGATTAAAAAAGGATTCTAAATTAGAAATTATGAACTGAAAAAATGCATGAACACATTTCTGAATAGGCAATAGATAATGACATCTGAAATAAAAATCTTGAAAAATAATTGTTATTTAAATAGTAGAACGTCAATAAACACAGAAGTGTGATGGGCCTTTCGTGAAGAGAATGGCTGAGGAACTCACGGCGAGATAGAGGCATCACAAAATCTCCACAGCCTGAATACATATTATGTTTTCGTAGTAAAAAAAGTAATAGATTCGTACGAAAAACAGTCTATTACGAACATTTGCACAACACGCGCGTAAATTATTTCTACGCGAGAAAAAAATGTAATACTCCACAGCGAATCTCCTCGATATTTATGCTCATGCATTGCAATACCTTTCGTCTTTGAAAGGTACAGGAAAGCATTACAAAGCTCATAATGCCATTGTCAAAAAGGTAACTGATTTCCATTATATTACCACTAGCATATTGATTTATTACATTGTAAATTGAACTTAGAAAACTTGAATTCAGAATTTCACATTAAAAATATTAGAAGATCGAGTTTCAATAATAGCTTCTTTGTTATTCACGGAAATTATCAGTAAGGCAGAAATGGAATGTAAAATACAAAAAAAACATCATAGAGAGACAAACTAAGCGCAAAGTAAAAACCAATTCTCTCTTCGTGTCGGCTGGGAAATCTATTAGAGGCTTAATGCGGTTCAAGCAATATACTAAAGTAAGGGAATTAAGAGTCGAAAAGGTGAGAGGCACAAAAGTTAATCTGCATTTTAAAATCAACTGCCACATTCACACTTAATTGCCCATCTTGGGTGTCCCCTTGAGCATGCTATGCAAGAGTTTTCGCGGATGCTACAAACAAGATTATCATTATACCAAGTTTAACATTTTTCCTAAGCTATGTGTCAGATGCCAAATATAAGCGGGCCCAAGCGGGAGATGAAATATTCCACGGATTCCATGGCCAGTTAGGCAGCCAGACAGTATGAAAATACGTTAGCGAGCGAGTATCCTGATTGGGCAGGCATCCCACATAGCCATGTCCTGATTGTTAGGCAACATCAAGGCCATCCATGTATCAATCACGGCACATACAGCCTCAGGCCAAAAATTGCTGTCCAACCGACAGGTCAAGAAGTAGTCAATTACTTTTGAAGTTATCTTCGTTAAACATTTCCTTAATAAACGTCTGACGTAGAAAGGGTGTGGCAAAGGATAAATGGAATGCGTTTTTAGAGAATAAATTCGAGAGGGAGTGTTAAGCGATGAGGAAATATCCTGGAACAACTGAACACAGAAGACTCAGCACACAGAAAAATATCTAATACCGAGGCTATAGAGGGGAAATGATTCCAAACGAGACATATTATACAGCTGTAACTATGGACGATTTGCTGACCCCACCTTTGGATTAAATCGAGAGATATCAATGAATTTATTTAAAATTAAATGACTTCAAATGAATGGGATGTTAACAGTTTTTCCTAGCCGGAACAAAAAAAAGGAAATTCATATTGATGGGAATCAAATCACTGAATAAGCAATTTTATACTTCTGGTATTTCAGACGAAATAAAGGTAAGATCATTTATGCCTGAGCATGGTTCGCTCGGAACAAATTAAATGTACAGGTTATCACGACAAATTTCCGCGAAAGAAAGAAACATGGTCCTCAGGAGAATTTGAAGAGCACTTTTGGATAAATTTATGAATTGATTTTGTCTTCTTTGAGGATCTACGGTGGATAACCAAACATTTTTCATTTCGAAGACGCCTGGAAGGTAAATATGGTCGTAATTCAAAAGCATGTTTGCCATGAAAATCTCATATCCAATATTGCTTTAATATCAAACAAGTAATATGATCGAGGCTGCTGAAAATCGCATCTTAGAGGATAGATTACACGGAATCTTTTACACTCATTTCATAGTTTTCCTTCCGTAACACTATTCTATTATTGATGAGGTGAAACAAACGTTATTCATTGCTTAACCACGCTTCGCTTAGGTAGGGTATAAAACGTAAAAACGAAACTACAAGAAAATAACTCGTATCGGTTACATATGTACCGAAAAACCAAAACAATTCAGCATATTATAATATGTCTTTATTACAATCCAACCACATGGACAATCACGGGCATGCCACCCTTGTGGTTTACGCGTCTTCAGTAAGTTTTTTATATACTTTAAGCAACATATTTGTCAACTATTTTCAAGAAGGCATCGTTATAATTGATTTCCTATTTCTGTTGCGCCTTGAAAAATTGTCACAGGCGGACGAAAAAACAAAGCAAGCAGTGCAGGGCACAAAATAACACAGAGAATGATGTTTATCGATTTGAACAACTGTAAAACTTGATCTGCTAATAGTTGTCATGCTAAATTCTAAACTCTTCGTTTAATTTACAATTTCAAGAATTAATATGTTCAGCTATTAAAATGAAAATCACAGTTTTGACATCTGTTGAATTTGGTTTAACTTTATAAAATGGAATGGAGTAATTTTTACTTCAACACGAAGGCTTTTAGCCCCTTGCTTAATAGTAATACGGAAAGAGATGTACGATCATAGCTTGCAGTCTTGAATGCCAACTATAAGAGAATAATTGAACTGAGATAATTTTTTATGAGAAGGATAAGCATGAATTCCGATTTGTTTTACATTAGACCCGAATCAAAACAAATACATCAAAAAAAAACAACAAGGCACAGGATAGTTTTAGGAAATATACTCTGGATATCAATAAATGGTATTAGCATAAATCTTTTCGATAATTTGAAATTCGCGATTTTTAAACATAGGAAACAAGAACTGTATTTGCACTTGATTATCATCTATTCATTTGTTTCTTTTTGCACTAGCAATAAGTTATAAGTGGCCGATAGTCCTAAGTTAAATTTTATCTGAAGAAAATATTAGATTTATGATATTTTATACGAAAATAAGGTCAAGTCAGGTGCCAGTGTAAAGTCACAAAGGCATGGGCGAAGAAATATAGAAAATCATTGCAGTACAATTTGCAGACTTATTAATCACCATGCGGATAAAAGGCTGAAAGTACGCAAAAACAGCTTCCAAGGATACTTGAGGTTTAGGGAATAGGACAGATGGACTACGAATAATGACTATAACAACTATATTTCAATCGGCAGAGTTTTTGCTTGCACTACCAGTTTCAACGCTACAGCGTCATACCTGATGATGACGCAGTAGCGTTGAAACCAGTAGTACCAGTAAAAGCTATGTGGCTTGTAACAAGGTTGTTATAGTCATTATTCATGATGGACGTCCAAAAGGTTTTGCCTGAAATGATTAAATTCAGATGGACTACATTTATGCGAATTGAGGTACAAAATTACCTAAACAACGAGAATGATTTGGAAAAAACGGGATATTATTGATAATACAACACTGCTACAACGCCAACCGATTAATTTCTGATGTAATATTGATAAAAGGCTTTTGAAGTTTCGGTCGGGAGAGTTTGGGAGCATGAAATATTAATATAAAATCAAAAGTTTTTCTGTCTGAGTGTCTGTCCACCAGTTACCTTAATCATAGGGAAATACACGTATTGAGGTCACTTTGTTTCGTTGGCAGTCTTCTTTTCTTTTGTACATTTACGTCAGAAATACAAGTCGTACAAAGTCGAGACAAACGGAAAACGAGAAAAAATAAGATATAAATTTTAAATTTTTAGATGAGTGTTGTGTTTCCTTCCGCTTGTGTGCTTCCACTATAGTATAAAAGACGATTCAGATTAAGATTATTCGAGATAGCGGAGACACCAAGGTTCTCAATCTTATCTAAGCGAGTGGTCAGATAAAATCGGAGGGGCGCGGGGGAAATTAGCTGTAAAACCGACGAATTTAAAAATTCCTCCCACATCGGTCGTTATGCGTTGGAACGGAAGAAATACGTATTCTGTAACACGATATTCACTCAGGGATGAGGTGATATTATCTCCAAAACCTGATTCCATTTTTACTTTCACCCCTTTCCCCCATTCTCGTTTTCCCCCAATGCTTTTTTCAGACCTTGCTCCACTGCCTAAGACAGACAGGATCCTCGTTCCAACCGAAGACTTTTTAGAAACTTTTATAGATAATGCATGAAATCACCTCCGAGAAACTAGAAGTTGTTTGAGGAAATTTGTTTCATCAGTCTCCTCCAAGCGATGAATGACAACGAGAGAAATCATAGCCTTTACTACCGGGTAATTAGCAAGATTTAAACCATTACAGCCACATTTCCCTCTTAAGACTTTTTTCCCACATTTTATTACAAAAGATTAGGCTTCGAGGAGGATGGAGAAGGTGCGGTGGAAGAAAAGGAAGAAAACTATAGAAGGCAAAGTAGGTGGCTGTAAGAGGTGATGGGGGCAGATGATTGCATAAGGCTGTAATAGAGAGGATGATATTGGGCAAGCCGGGAGGGGTAAGAAAGAGAATAGGTATTCTGGACGGGATGAAAAAGGGTAGGACTTACGCTGATATGAAGAATTAAGCGTAAATTAACCTTTTAATGTATATAATGCCCTATATTTTAACTGTATGTAATCGGTAAGTTCAAAACCACTTTAACCTACCCTTACCGGTAGGATAATCAATATAATAAACTTTAGTGCGAGTCATCTGCTGGAAGATTCAATAATGAGCGCAAAACTGACAGTAAAGAAAATCACTCGTTTGCATTGGGATTGAACCTGGGTATGCTCATGGAACTCATAAAAGCATTTTGAGGCTGAGATTTTTGAGTCCCAAGCTAGTCAAATGAATTTTCTCTCAGTGATTGTCAAACATTCACGTTTTCCTTTGGAATTATTACACGAATAAATGAACCCCTGGGAATTAGAAGCTGAGCAGTTTCTCCCAATTAATCGAGAGTTTTAGGGTTCTTCCCGCGTTTGTTAATCCTTGAGGGCAACAGTTTCTTCGGAATATCAGACGGCATCTTTGGACCTGAAGATGTCAACTGGAAAATGGAATTCTGGAAAAACTACCGTCCCTGAGGATGAAAAAAAACGCGGGAAGAACACGGAAATCTTTGAGTCACACGAGAACATCCACTGGTTACTAAAAGCAGTACATAGAATACAGTGAGAACTCAAGCGTTTGACCTTAAACGTGATGATCAAATACCTTGTTAGAGGATAAATGTGGTTAAAGAGAACAGTAAAAATTGTACCTCAAAGTAATTTCGAAGGAAAAAGGATTCTCATGGCATCGTTATGAATAAAAGTCAAGATAGCAGAGTTTTCATTCACCGTGGTCATTTTACTTAACGGCCAAGTATTTGACACCAGTCTCGCCACAGACATCACATGAATTTCTTATATTCCTTTTACATCTTTATCCGCGTGTAGTAAAACGAGAACAGTCAAATATCCTCAAACTACGAAGGTCTTAACGCACACACTAAAATACTGAATGGACGCGCAGCCCCAAAAAGTCTATCGACTGAAGAAGACGTTGACTATGAATGAATTCTGACAGAGGGAGATTTCACGGACGAGAGGATTTTCTGGCGCCTCTCTCCCCCTTCTAGAAACCGCACGAAACCAAATGCAATAAATATTTATGACGCGGAGAAGTCTTGAGTCCTCCCTCTCTGAAATCTACTCGACGGATCGATGTTGGAGGAGGAGATAGGGCTCGCTTGTGGCTTTGCGCGCTCGAGGTATAAGATCTGCGGCGGAGACAATATTCGCCGAAACGCAGGCGGGTGGGAAACATTATGCCGCAGCATTCCGGTCGGTGGGGTGGCCCCGAAGATAAGCAATCTGAGAGAGCGGCGGAACCACCATCCGACCCAACCCACCCCCGTTTTCAGCGAACGTATACCCACACCTCGAAGCGAAGATGTTCAGTCGAGATATCTCGGTAGGATGGCTCCACGCGCACCGAAATGTATCATTCTCCTCCGAGAGATGAGTTTTCCCATTCAAAACAATAATTGCACAAAAACGATTCGGTACACGGTCACATGTTCAGGTGCATGATACGAGGTGATGCATGAAAGCTCCGAGATTCTGAGAGTAGCGCAAAAAAAGATACACGATGTTAGTCTTAAAATAAACCTAACTTTTCCCCAAAAAATTATTTATTTTTTGTAAGATTAATTACATTAATAATCTTCAAATTCGCTCTCAAATAAGTTAGTAGATCGATATATTGGCCTTCTCAACAGCTGGAATGCGTTCTGGGACGCCGTTCCGCGCTCGAATGTTCACAGCCTGTGTTAACATGATATTACATTAAAAGTTAGAATAAACTGAGGTCAGTAAGCAGCTGCAAAAATTAGGCACAGTAGCAAATTTAATATACTATTATCACTTTATTCCTCACCTGTAAGCTATAGGGAAATCAGCACATGATATCACACATCCGAAAAGAGCAAATTAAGGAAAAAGAGATGAACGTAAAGTGTTCATCTTTAGCGGAAATGTTGTGGAGGTCAAAGGGCACGTTTAGCAGAACGCCATTCCTCAATACTTCCACAAAGGTCAGTATACCAGGTTTTAGGCTAGTTACAGTAGGTCCTCTGATGGCCGATAATAAATACACATCTACGAGGGCACTTGTAGCATTGCTATCGTGTACGGTCCGTTTCCCTTCCATTTACGCTACTTTCCTCCCGGTAAGCCACATGTATTCAATAACAAGTCTTGACGTCGGACGTTAAAGGAGTTAAATATTATCTAGGGATAGAGCTGCTTCAGATCATGTATTATGTAATTCCGGTACTTTACCAAGTACACCTCGTAAAAAATTTCATTTTCCAGGCGAAAACGTCCATTCTCTCGAGTTTTTCATTGAAAAATGGTACAAGGATTACAGTACAACACCTATACCCATACATTTTCGATGAATAGCGTTTATTAAAAATGGAATGCAAACATTGGGCTTCGAGGGAAAATCGGCTTCTTTCTGATTGCATATTATTCTTAAATCTGTAGCGAACCCTCGCCAGCGCGTCGGCGTCACCTCCTATAAACCATTCAGAGATGTGGAGGCAGAAAATAGGCATTATTTGAGGTAGGCACCAAGTAAAGGCAGTTAAATAACCGTGTATGTGTTCAATCACGCACTCTTAACCTCTGTCGTAACTTAGGGGCATAACTAATTGTTTAACATAAAAAAGAGCTCTACTGTCTCATTTAGGGAAGGTATAAAAAAGTCTGTCTTCACAACAACAGATAGTGCCTAAGATAGTACAACTCACTTATTGAAAGCAATCATACTTTGAACTGGAAAAGGAAAAAATGCAAGCAGATTTCTCATTTTCCACGACCAGGTAATCCAGGTTTCCCCTCAGTTAGGAAAGATTAAAATCAGCGATACTGTATTCTCATATACTCCGTTTGGACCGATGTGTTTCAGCAAAACGTCACATTTTCAGCCAATGACGTATTTCTAAGTAGCCTTATTTCTTGCGTTGATAACTCGCATTTCTATTACGTTGATAATTCAAGTGATACTTTTCCCCAAAAAAGAAAATATATAGTAACCAAACCATGGCTAACAAAAGGTATACGAAAACGGATGACAAAAAGACACCAGATGTAGAAAAAGACGAGAAATCAACTGAATAATGAGCGATCGACTCGTTATTACGGGTCTAGGACATCTTGGCGCAGCCGTCTCGGCGCAGGCCGTCTCGGGGAGGGCCGTCTCAACGCAGCCGGCTTTTCGGTAACCACTCGGTTAGTAGCGTATCTTATGATTTATGACTAGTGATAGCATTATTGAATGTTTTAAGTAGTAAAAAAGATTGACTTGCCATTTTAAGCCCGTCTCTTCCGAAATATGTTTCCCTAATATATTCTCATGATGTGATATACCGTAGAATGTTAGAGTTTGTAACATGTTAATAACTTCGTCTGAAAGTAGATTGGTTTTGAATTTACATAAACCATTGTCTGATTTTTAATCGCTGGTCTGAATGCGATTTCTATCCCAGTTATTGCAAAAGGTCAGCAAAACAAACGAGACCATTTTTCATCTTCTTTGCACGCGTTGAAAGTCGTTGATGGTCAGTTTTTGATATGGTGGTTGTTGCTTTTTTAAAATTCAAACATTTAATATTTTATCGCTAGTCATAAATTATAAGAGCATCGTTACTAGCCGAGTGGTTACCGAAAAGCCGGCTGCGCTGAGACGGCCCTGCGCCGAGACGGCTAGCGCCAAGAGGGTCTTGCGCCGAGACGGCCCTGCGCCGAGACGGCGGCTGCTCCGAGATGTCCCATATGCCCCGTTATTACAACTTTTCTATTCGCGACTGGATAACCGTAAGCAATCATATAAGAGGTCTCCTTATTTTGTTCTTGTAATTGCCTTGTTGGGGTCTCATGTATATAAACAATATTTAAAACAATAAGAGCAGAAAATATCAAAATATTGCGCGTTATATTGACAGCTCTACGTACGAAATCTTCTTTGCTCTATTTTGAAAGTTTAAAATCTTACCTCTCAGGAAATAGTACAAGTATAAAGTACTGAGAATATTCTTTAGTCCTGGTGGGAAAAAATAACAAGCCATGCCCTTTAAATTAAGAACGAACCATAGTAAAAAATTATAAAACGAAACAATGAAGCTTTTAAGCATTCGTACTATTGTTTATCACCAAAAGAATATTCCCTGTTCCCGAAAAATTTGAAACTGTGAATATCATGACAAATCTATGAGCTTGAAAAATGGTCAACGAAATATATTCAAAAATTGTTAAATTCTGTTATAATAGCTGACCACTTCTAGCTGGGTCCTGTTGCTAAGATACTTTTCTAGTAAAAGAAAATAATTTCTATGACTTTGTTCATAGAAATTGTTTAATGCAACTTACCTCCGAACATTCGTTTTTCCATTATGTTTGCTTCTATACACCTTGTGATGTCATGATGCCTTCGGAATGACAGGCGTTCAAAGCAGAATACGAAGCACGATACACGATATGGACAAATATGAAGTATAATTTTTTATAATGTGGTACTAATAGAATGACTTTTGGATCTAAATAGAATAGTGGCTTCAATGGTATTGCTGCTTTTGCATCTTTATCCAAAGTTATTAGCCTCACGAATCCATCCATGACATTTTAATTTACTTGACAACGTTAAAGTCTGCTAAAAGTTGTATGAGGCATCCTCACGACCATTTTTGTCGGCAAAAGAGTGAGTAGAAAGAGAAGACCACATAGGGGATAAACACAGAGTATTATACAAATGGAATACGCAGAGGCAACTTTCGTAGAGCTAGGTTTTTTGGCAAAGTTGTCCTTCCAATTCGGGAACGAAGCGAAATTAAGCTGTTAATAAAGGATTCCAGGTCTATTAAGGTGTTTATAGGTATATTGTTAGTACACAACCGTCCCGAAGCACAAAAAAAGACTGCAGGGCATTTTCACGCTCTTCGGAGACATTTTATCTGGCGGCATTTGTCTCGGCGTCGCAATGGCAATGAATGGAGGAGTTCTTTTTAATAATTAATATTGGGGAGCTTCCAAACATTAGCCGTCTCCGTCCTCCCCTTTCACGCCCTAAGGGTTCAAACTCTCGCCCTTCAAGGGGTTTATACCTTTCCTTTCCGCCCCATCCGATTGCCCATCAGTTATTTAGCAAGAGTCTCCGAGGTATTCAAAAAAATTTTCATTCCATCTACCTCAGCTATTCTTCAGTTTTAAGGTCACATCGTCGGGCGATTATCATAGCTCCACCTTTTTCCACTGAAAGCAAGAAGGAATGAAAACGAGAAAAGGTCTTTGACATGAAGACAGGTCAAACTTCGCCACTGCAAACAAATGAAATTATTTGAAAGAAAGGAACTTTGAAAATAAAACCTCACTGTGAAAGGTGAGCGACTTTAATGATAAACGTAGTACAATGGCATTTAGGAAACGATTCTTCACCGGTAGATTAGTACTGATGAGACAATTATCCCCAGATGGTGTCCAACTACTTTTAGTAGGGAAAAGTCAACAGAAACGTTGAGAAAACGGAGCTGCCAACAGAATTTCATGGGACATTCAAAATGTACCAGGATGGGGCGGTAATCCAGAATGAAGGAAATACATCTCTTCATGGAAAAGAAAATTAACTTAAGAGATGGAAGGAGTAGGTACCTAGAGAAATTAAATAGAGGCACAGCATTGAGAAGCAGGATAATGGAGGACGAAGCCACGGAGGATGAAGATGGATAAAAGTACGCATGAAATCAGGATTTTACTCTTCAAGAGAAATTCGCCAAGAATTGATAAAATTACGCAGAAGGTCCTAAAATGTGGTGAGGCGAGAACCCTGACTAATGGCCGGTTTCAAGAAAATTTAGTCATGGAATCAATAGAAATGAGATCCATAAAGTTATAGATCTCATAAAATATTCGGGTTACAGGAACACATCTACTGGTTACATAACTTATTTACCAATAGTGAATAGCTTCCAATAGTCGATCTAATCTTCCACCGCCGGATAAAATGTATGAAAGTTTAGCCTATGAATAATTGCTAATGCACATAATAATTAGTCAGTAAGAGTAAACCAACTGGTCATTTGTCTCAAAACAAATCTTAAATTCATAATTAACCCTCCAAGCGTTTATAACTCATCCGCCATCTTGGTTACTTATGGAACTCATGACTCCATGCCATAAGTTATGAAAACAATAAATTTATAGAATGTTTCTGCAACACTTATTGAATGGTTTCCATGGCTTATGGGTCCCATAACTTTATAGAATGCATATGTGTCGTTCCTGCAACTGGCCATAATCTATTCAGATGAAGTAGGACCTTCAATTAAATTGCTAAAATGTCAACGGACGTTGTAAACAATAGAATGTTCCTTTAGAAAGGAAGAGCCGAAAGATTCAACGATTTAGGTACATTTAGCCTTATTGCACATACAAAAAAATTCAGAACAGAATTATCTAAAGGATGATGGAATAGAAAATGGAAGAATTACTAGATCAATTTGGTTTCAAGAGAAGAAGGAAATTAAAGAGGTTACTTTAACCCTTAGATTTGCATTAGGAAACAATTGAAAGTGACCATCTCACATGTATTCTCTTCATGAATCTATAGAAAGCATTTTAAATGTATATATTAAAATAAAGCAGACGCCACTGTCGGAGAGAAAATAAATAGCAGAGTAGTAGTAATGCTGGCGATATGAAGAACAGCTGGAAGAAATTACAAGAGGCAGTTATGAGGAGGAAATAATCGTTAGGAAAGAAGCGCGATAAGGCCGTGCTTTGTCAGCTATGATCCTCTTTTGCATTTATTCCGAAAAATAAAATAACAGAAAAAAATTAATTAGGCATATAGAAAAAAATAGCTCGGAACACTTTCTGATGAAAGAGTAATGCTGGCGGAGAAAAAGGTATTAAAAGATCAAATGAATTAAAAAAAATAAAGAGATACAAATTGTATATTAATGCAAAGAGAGCCAGAAAAAAATAGTCTGAGAAAGAAGTAAAGACCACAATGTCACTGACAATTGTGCAGCAATAACTTGCGCTAGTGAAAGACTTTTTCCATATGGAAAGTAGGATCAACAGTAATGAAGTAAAGAAGATACTGCAAGCAGAACAGGCCAAGAAAAGAAAGCATCCTATCAGAAGAGGAGACCACTACCAGCATGGAGCAAAGGAATGGAAATAAATATGCACTCCACTTAAACAATTCTTTTGAGCATATTCTCATGTGGCAGTGTCGGATTATGAAGATGAAATTACAAATAAAACAATTAATGGAGGACAGATATATGGGAATAATTGCCTAGAAAGGTCAAGAATGGAAAACATAAGAAAGATTCAGAAAGAAACTCATATTGTAGATTCAGACAGAATGACGCACAAAGTGTATAGAGAGCACTAGAACCGTAGTACTCCGCCCGTGGCATACTGCGCTAAACTCACCATCCCGAGTAACCTTCGTTAGGAGTACGCTAAGGGTGACACCGGGTTTCTTTCCTTCTTTATCTCTTTCCTGGTCATTAGGTAGGTGAGTTGCACAGGGTGCTGAAAAATATGGGACATTTACATAGTCTTCATAACGATTTATTTTCACCCAACACTGATTCAGCAAAATACACGCCGTTTATATCGACAAAAATTTTTCTTCCGAGGATTAAAAACTGACAAGAGCTTTAAATCCCATGAACAGATTATTATCAGGAAAATAACGATGGAAAAATTCATCAATCTCGACAGAACTAAGCAAAAATGTGATTTCCTCGAGTAGGATCAGGATCGGCTACCATCTGGGTTACAATCTTGACCCATCATTGAGAAGTAATCAAACATTCATTTCCATTTGCTTTCTTTAAGCGTGCGTGGGAATCATTACTCGGGAAAACCATTACGATGATGAAACCCGGGGAATGCTCCTACCGATCGTGCTCCTCAACCAGGCCGGCCGGGTTGAAGTGCGTGCGGCTCGCTAGGCGATCTCTAAATGTCACCGGTTCAAGCACCAACTTTTAGGGAGAACAATGAATCCCTAATCCTGGGTTTAGGCCAGCGGATTGCCTACTCCGCCGACAAACCAGAAGAGGTGAGCACACATGAGGCCGCTCCTCTGTCGTAAAAGGAACATGAAGGGGAACGCTGGGCGCCCGCTGGTCGTATTTTCATTTTAATTTTCAACAACAATTTTCTTGGTAATCGCAGTATATCCATCTTCAAAATCTCGAGGAATTCCAGATTTTCCACTAGATATATCACATTTTTCAGGAAAGGTAAATTGTCTTAATCAAGTATTTCATTTTGCTTGTGTCCTTCTATATTGGATACAAACATCGGCTGCCAGATCAACTAACTAGCATACCCCTCCGCAACAATGGCGAAGGATTTGCGCCTCCGCTATGGTTTGGATCTTGCACATATCTCCAAACCTGCAAAGTGGCGATTTAGCCACATAGATGCTCGTCTGTATATTAGGTGATTGATTTGGCGCGGCTTGAAATTAAACTATACACTAAAGTTTTAGAGCTCCTCTTTAAAACAATACCTAGATATACTTTAATTATGGGGTACGGAACAAGAAATAAACCAATGGTATAACATATTGTATATCGATAAGTCATAAAGAGATACGTTCCATATAGTCGGAGTTCATTTGCCTGCCTTTAGGTACTTCTCGCTTATGTTCGGCGGCATACTTTCGTTGAAAATAGGGTAAGAGCGAAAACTGTGTTTTCCGTTATTCATTATGATCAACTGTACATCACATTAACAGCCCGTCATACAACATATATACCAATCCTTAAGCGCCTAGCATTTCTATGGATTTTAATTATGTTCTTTAAACTGGCTGAAATCGCAACCTGCATCGTAAATCCTCACTCTCTCATGAGTAACCATAAAATGTATCATGCTTTGATGCAAGTAGAGGAATGCATACATGAGCCTAAAAAGCCATGAACAGTTTCATAGCAAAAGCATTCGAATACTGTTTAAAGAGATTATATCATGATCAGAAACAAAACAGTTATAACACTCTCAAAGATTCAGTGCAAGACTGAGAACATTTTGAAAACTTAACCCAGGATAATTCCGTAAAAATCTTGGAATATTTCTCAAATTATATCAACCTGAAGAAATTTATTAACGGTCGATTAGAAAAGTTTTCTTGGCTTCCAAGCATCTCAAGAAAGTTGATAAGAATGATACAAATAAGACAATATCACAGATTACTGGATGACAAGTAAAAGTATTACTTGAAAAGGATAAATGAGATAAGGTACTTACGAGTGGCAACGGCAGGAAGGCGAGGAAAAATCGTTGCATTTGGTCCTAACGAACACCTGCGAAAATAAAATATTATTTTAAAATTTACGATTTCAATATTATTCAGCAAAAAGCATGGACGGCAACACTTTTTTCAGTTTCCCTTCATTCGTATTCAATAGCTAAAATCAACGCGGATCATATGATTTTCCACAGTGTAAAATAATATACTGACAATTTCACAATTTTTTCTAATATAACGTACCAATTTGCATGATTTGTAAATACAGCCCAGTCGCACCCAGTGACCTTAATTAACGATTTTATTTTTATTACCACTGATTTTAATGAAAATTGTTAAAAACTGTTCACTCATTATTTCTCTCATCAGTACACACTCTTATTCCTGAAATATGATATCAGCAAAAAATACTTCTTAAAAAACTCCTCTCGGCCACAAAACACCATCGCATTTACTCTTTTTCTCGGACTCTCAAATCCTGGCCTCTAAAAAAAGAGATATCTTCTCAGTGCAATATTTGTTTGTAACATTTCACATTCGATCGTAATTGTTATTTTATTTCAACTTTAAGAGCGATGGTGGCCGAGGGATTAAAAAAGAGCGTTAGGCACAAGGTACTTTGACACTACTAGTATCTCTAAAATTATGCAAGACGAAAGTGTTTGGTGCTCATGCGATTACATTGCCTTAAGTTTATGGGTATTTAGCCATTTTCATGCAGACCCCACAACGGTAAGAGAAGAAAACTACAATAAAACCATTAGTTTTAGCAGTAAGTATATCTTCCTTTTTAATCTGGGTGGCCGGATCTACAAGTGCAATCATGTAGCTTAAAAAAATCTCCAAAATTAAACTCGGATTTGTCTTGCCATGTAGAAGTCTTCATCATTAGCTTCCTTTCTTTGAGTAATGGAGGGACTGTCAAACTAATAACTAATGATAATAAACAATTTTAGGCTGTACCTCATGGAATTTCAGCATTAGAAAAGAATAATTTATCTCCACACAATTGTATTGGAGATAGTAGCCATTACCCAAATATTATCGAACTACTTTCTCCAATAACTCATGTGCACTTTGCTTCTCTTCATTACGGTCACATGTTTGCAAAATTAGAGGATCTATTAGTTCAATGCATCGAGGTCAATGTTAGATCATAACAATACATTTATGGTTGAATTGTTTCAACTTAATTCACTTTGGCAATCAGTTCGTCGGATCATGGTCAAGGTGACATCAAAAATAAAAATATACCTGTGATTTCCAATTATACTTCTCATAATAGTGTTAGTTCATTGCATTGACCTCAGTATTGAGTCAAAAAAATGGAATGACGGTGAAATAAATCCAACGCTATTTCTCACCGCCAAGAGTGCATTTTCAGAAATCGAAAGGAAGTGGCAGCGGAGGAAAGGGAACGCGAGACCGGTTGCGCTATTTTAGTGCACAGTTTTAACGACGGATATCTCGGATAATAGCAGCGAAACATTCTCACTTACCTCCTCCCTGGGAGTAGAAGATGAAATGACAGCAACAAAAATAAGAGAAAGACTTTCACTTCACAATAACGCTGATTTCCTTCACCTTCCAAGCTCTCGCGAAGAGGGGAGCCATTACGAATAAAATATAAAAAAAAGAAACAAACTAAGCCGGACGACGTCGAGGACGCGAGGCACGAGAAACAAAAGCGCCAACACTTTTAATTTTCAGAGGGGGACGAAAGAGACGACTCAGCTGTAAGAACGGAAGTCAGCTACGTAGTTATAAAACAGTTACATAACTAATTTACAGTTCCCTGCTCTTTCAAAAAAACAGGCAAGGTTACCATCAGACTTTGAAGCTGAACCTGGCCTCGGAAGTAGTACCACTGATGATGGAAGAAGCAAGAAAGAAGTGAATCTCACAAGTCAGTGATCGAGGCCATATCAGTAGAAGCATTAGCAAATGAAGGACATCATTAATGAACATGTTTGTGTTCTTTTGTGGTAGTTATGCTTCAACATAAACTGCAACAGAACAAAGGAGATTACAAACAAAGGAGGATTGTTTTATCATAGAATGATGATGATGGTACAGACGGATAGAATCACCGAGGAGGAACTCCTACGAAGAGCTGGGGAAAAATTTTGATGAAAACACACTGAAGAAAAGTAAACAAAATGAACGTAATTTGCGAAAAAACCTCTTGAAAACGAAAATGGAAGGAGAGGTTTCTCTGATTATTTGGCAAAGCGACGGACAGTTGATGCCAATTGCTCCATTTAAGACAAGTGGGTAGGTGAATGAAGGAACGGATAAAGGCTGGGGAGAAATCATGCGTCGCCTTAGGCCTGCTCTCAGCGACAGTTGCCAAGAGGATCACGGCTTAACGTCCCATCCGATGGATGGTGTAATGTGATCGAAAAGATATTCATTTGGTAACCAATAGATATCGGAATAACACTGAAAAATTGCCTTAACTGAGATTTAAACCCTGGACGGCTAAGTGGAATGAGAAACCAGGACTCCGGCGACCACATCAACCAGATCCCCAAAAAAATGGAAAAAAATCGCTTAAGGACGCCGTTGAAGGAATCCAGATAAAACTTAACTAAGATAATCCCAAATATAAAAGGCGGAGATAGCAGGAAACCTTTACACTCTGAATTTTGATTCTGAAAACAAACTGTGGTGAGTAATTGACTTATTTTAAAAATAGTTCACAAAGTATACAAACGACACACTTTTTAATTTCTGACTTGATCTATGAGTTGAAAATTCCTCATTTGTCGAATAAAACCTCTTCGGAGGGACCCGTTTCACGTGGCCGAAACGTAGACTCTAAGAAAGGAGGAAGAGGATAGACTGCAGGATTTCGAGATGTAGTTGCAGAGGAGAATACCAAGGGTAGGGAAGGACGGAAAGGAAGTCTAAAGCAATTTTGGAATGGTGGGTGAGAAATGGAAGCTTTTGGATGTCATCAGGAGGAGGCTGGAAGGGTGATTTATAGACGATGAGTAACTCCAGACCGTGATAGAGGGAAGGATGTTGGTCCAGTGGGGAAGGGGAAAAAGAGAAGAGATTTGTGTATGGAATGAAGAAGTGTAGCAAGTATGCTGAGACGGAAAGAGAAATACTGGTAGAGGAGACCATGCATATGTAAAAATTTGGAATATTTGTACTTGATTATTTGATTTTAAACCTACACCAACCGGTAGATAACCAAATAATAATGAGATTTCGCTCAAAGTGCCTCAACGCTGCAAAATCTACGCTAAATTTGAGTAGTTGACATTTTACGACCACAGTTGACCCTTTCCCAGATTCGTAAACACAACCCCGTGAACGCCAACGTAATGAACTGAAGTTCACGTTGAATCGTACAGAGCCGTCGAAGAGAAAAAAATCCCCGTAAATAGTCGTGGGACGCGATGGGCACTAATCGCGCAAGGATGATTAGGAGGGTTAGAATAAGGTGGGGTGATGATGGGGACAGGGGTTGATGGTGAGGGTGCGGCCGAGGAAAACAAAAGAGCCGAGAGATGCATGCGAAGATGGGATTTGGGAGGCTAAATGAGCGAAGCGAGGCGAAAGGAGTGAGAACCGAACACCTGTGGTGGCAAGAGGAGGGGGGTGGAGGAGGAAGTAAGTAGTAGGGCGCCTCCGCACGCGTTGAGTGGGGGAGGAGGAGGAGGGGAGTAGGAGGAAAGGGAGGGACTGGCATCGAGAAGCTGAGGGGAATCATCGACGCGGTGGATTTGGGTGCTCAGGGAGGATAGGGAAGGAGGGAGGAATGAGGGAGAAGGTGGGGAAAGAAAGATAACACGCAGAGAGGAATGGGGAAGAGAGAGAGAGAGAAACACGTAAGGTTGAAGGTGATAACACGCGTGATGACGCGCAATAGCACGCGAAATGGGAAAATTTTGAGCACAGGAAAGGATGGAAGACTCACGGAAATAAGAGAGAAGACTAATCAGTTTTCCCGACGAGTCAAACTGACCACCACATACGACGCTTCGATGCACGAGTTGTGAATCATCATTACGACTATAAGATAATGGACGACTCGTAGATCGACAGGTCGGCAGAGATGTTGAGTTCGACCTGTTGGGATACCCGAATAGTCTTCACTAACATCATATACCTATACCGGGAAAAAGTAACATTTTTCTTCAAAGATACAGACTCGACAGTGGCGGGCTGCACTGTAGAATTTTTGTAGAATTTGTATGTAGATTGTAGAATTTTTTAATGTTCGTCCTCGTAATAATGCCAAATAATTTTTAACTTTCTACAAAACTTTCCTCAAAATTATTCATGTCCCTCCCAAAGGCTTATTTTGCTGAAGAGATTCCGAACGTATGTTTCATAGTGACATAAAAAATATCATTTTGACGCTGCACTAAATCTCTGATTGTATTTCTGATAGAAGCGATAAAATAAGAGAGAGATATTACCGAACAAAAAAATACAAAAATTGTTCTTTCCACGTACAACAAGTGATCATAATGAAAAATGAGCTACAATATTTATGTCAGATCCAATAAATAGATAGTTAATACATCTCAGGGCATGAATGCATACGGTAACATCAGGTCAAAATTCTGCCTCCATTGCTCCCTCATCAAGTCATCATAATGAAAACTGAGTTCCGATCACAAAATACTTTTCTTATAACCTTCTCGTTTACACATTCACTGTTCTGGAGTCCAACCACCCCCTGCCACACGTCCATGGGGTGGATCGCAAGGGGGTGTTTAGATGCAGTAGGCCTAAAACTGGACGCTCTAGAGCAGTGTTTCGTAAAATTTTTCGAGTCACCAACCCTTAGTCCAAATATCGACGAGCCCTCACCCCCAAGCGTAGCGATGCTTGGGGGTGGGAGTGAGCGGCATATCTTGGACATGAGTACTTCGGGAATGTCATAAACAAAAACATGTGGCAATTATGATTATCTTAATATTTATTTCAAATCCAATAAAGAAATAGGTTTTTCATCTCAAGGCATGAATTAATACGGTAACATCAGGTCTAAATTCTGCCTCCGTTATTCCCCTGCCCTGATTCTCTTCGCCCAAGTATGTTAATCACCACCCTTCAGGCGCGGTAGCACGCACCATGGGAAATACAGCTATAATGTAAATTATTACAACAGACACTCCAATAAGGGAAATAGACAGTAGAACAGAAAGGTATAAAGCGTCGTTTTTCCCGCGATCGATAGGAGACCATAATAGCTGCGTTTAGACTTTGAAGTAGGTTAGTTGACAGATAGTGTAGCTGGTTTATTCATATGCCCCCTAATACATGTTTCTAAATCTGCCAAGTAGTGCTAACACCATGTTTTTCATGTCCCCTGCATGAGTCTCTTGTCACGTTTACATAGTTACATTATAGATAAATTTAGTAGTTCCTGTAGCATTTGGAGCACATTTATAGGGTGGTGAATGTTGGTGAAAGCTGATTACTTCACTCTAGTTCATGCCGGTGATAAGTCACCCCCTGCCAAACACCCTTTTGGTGGCTTGCAGGGTAATATTATACGTAGATGTAGATAAATAACGCATGACTGCATGCTTTCCTGGCAACTGAAGTAAATGAAGAGCTCTCGGGTTTCACTCCAGGTCAGGTTCACTAGAGATTCCAACGTTTCGAGGAGCGACTAACCCATCATCTTCAGGGCTCCAGGAATGCAAGGAATTATATTCCTCGATTCATAGATTTCTGGATTCAAGGCATAGAATTTTGAATCCCTAATGATGGATAAATGGATGATCTGTTAAATGAACAAGCAGAAGGACTGCGCATCGAGCTTTTCTTGCTCTCAAAGTAATCAACATTTATCCTTATACGAAGAAAGGGTTCTCGGCATTCCATCCGGGTTGGAAAGTCCACGACCAACATTTCGGTCGCTCACACTGCAGCCGTCCTTAAGGTCATCCACTTACCCAGCGGTCAAAAAGCGGCCGAAACGTTGGTCATGGACCTGCCAACCCAGATAAATCCCCAGAAGCCTTTCTTTATTCTATTCACCGAGAAAACTTGAAATATTTTATCAAACATATGCTTGCCTCAAGCACGTACGTCTAATAAGACCTGAATAAAATCCGAAGCAACGTTGAATCGTTCCGCGTAAACTATGCGATCTCTTAAGAAAATAGGAAGACGGGTTCGTTCACCATTAAAGGACAATGTCATGATATCTTTCCCGATGTCATCATGAATGTCCAGTTTTCCCAACATATCCTCCTCTCTCCAGTCTGACCCCGGGTCACTTCCTGCCCACGTAACTAGAGCGATCGATATTGTACAATTGTGCTCAAGTTTACACGGCACACACGGGCACGGCCCCTTCCACTGACGCCTCGCACTTAATCATTCATCACATCTCTGATGTGCAATCAGTAAACTGGTTTGCCGCAGCGCCTATTCTTCTCTCCTCCCAACGCTAGTCTATCTTGGTTTATATTGCATTCACCTCTTCTGTAGTCTATGTGGCTCTCTATTGGTTTTACCAACCCATATTTTTCCGCACTTAAACAGGAAAAGACTTCAAAACAGAACTTTTCGAGATACAACTTTAAGTTTTCCTAAAAACGACAACTGTCTGTAAAAACAAGTTCTTCTAAAAAGAAGGTTAACCTGGGTTAATATGAATACCATTATGACTAAGGAAAATTGCCAAGTAATGGACCCTTCCACAAGGATAAGCTAGCGAAGTTTAAATATTTTCAACAGGTACAAGCTTTTATGAATTTGTAGTATCGTTCAAACCAATAAAATGACATTTTAAGGATATGTAAAGTGCTTCTGTAGGTAAGCCTTGAAGTTAAAGGAGCACTCGGCAAAGCCATGGCATTCTAAGAGGGTCTGCTCGGCGCGATGCCCCTGAATTCGAAACAGAGGGAGTGAGGGTAGATGGTAGAAGGTGCAGCCACCAATGCCTATCCAATCGTTGGCCGGGTCAGAGCCATGGGAAAGGACTTCATAACCAGCAGTAAAATAAGACGGTGATAAGTTTGATATTTTGTATTTAGATAGCTGTTTCATAATAAAGTCATTAACAGATTTAAACTCAGAACACGGAGTCATTTCAATTATATATAACCAATGCACACTACGATGGAAACGCTCATTTTTCATGTCCGTGCTTTTCCATCACAAAATATATAAAACATTTACTATTAACAACTGCATTTCATTCTAAATGAAAACTGAAGATTATCATTGAAGAGTTGCACATTTGCATATTTACAAAAGAAAATAAAGAATGAATGGGTTACAATGAACCGCTGAATTGAAATATAGTATAATCAGAGGAAGTGGCACGCGCGAACTTTGCCGTTACTTGTTATAATCATGAAATAGAAACCTTCCTAAATACGCCACAAAGTACGTCACATGGTTAGAGATAAATCCTCTGATCGACTTTGCTTAAAGTTTTCTCATTCATGCGCGAAAAAAATTTAAACCCGTCTCATTGAATGTCCGTTTTTTGTAATTTTATTGAGATGAATGAATAAACTCCACTTTCTCCGGCGAGATGTTGTAGAACAGCATATTTAACAATGATACTCAAACGATATCGTACTGTCTACCAAATATATTTCAAACTCTTGCAACACGTGTTTCGACTGTCTAGCAGTCATCATCAGGTAAGACATCTGTCTTACCTGATGATGACTGCTAGACAGGTGTCTTACCTGATGATGACATCTAGACAGTCGAAACACGTGTTGCAAGAGTTTGAAATAAAGTTGGTAGACAGTACGATATCGTTTGAGTATCATTGTTAGAGATGAATGAAGTACTTTGCCACCGAGACCGAGAAAGACCGAGGGATAAATGCGCAAAAAACTCAGCAGGAAAAGGGCATAACCTTTAAAGTAACAGTCAGACGAAATGAGTTAGTACGGGGCTCAAAATGGTGGAAAGCTGCAGTACTTAATTCAATTTTAGAAATTGTCGATTCACAATAGCGTTGAAATATGTGTACAACAAAAAAATGCCTTGAATACAGAATAGAAAGACATGCAAAGGTACAACCAACAGTTAAAAACTTGAGTTGGAGCTTGTACCCTTAAAAGATTCTTGACAGTTTTGAGCAAGAGGGAAACTAAATGAAAATTTTATGGTAATGTCCCCGTTTCTTATTGTTCCCTTAACATTGGGTTCCTCCGGTAACACTAAAAATGGATGTGCCAGCCAAAATATTTTAATTTCATTCTCCGCTGGAATAAAAGCGTCATAAATCTATCACGAGTAGAAGCTCAAACTAAAATTTTTAGCAATCAACGTATTTTTCTAAATTTTGTACGCCAAGTACTTTCAATAGCTTCCCAAATGAGAAAACGAAGTCCAAAAACGGATGATTTTGAGCGACAACCTAGTCTAGGTGTACCATAACATTTCATGAAATGGTCAAGGAACCAATTATAGGATCATATAACGCGGATTGACTTGCAGTTCTTGCGAATTTGATGCACCTCACCAAGGAATCCAACCATCTTTCATCATCAGCAGATATCGATTCGAATTATGGATTGATGGAGCTCTCCAGCGTCATCCTCCAAGTAGCTAGAGATTTTATTCCTGTATCCGTTATTTTTCACTTCCTTCATAGTTCGATGTATCCCACCTCTAAAAGGATTTATGGATGAGATGAGGAAAGTCCAGATGCATACCAAGCTAAAGAATTAAATTGAAAAGACTTACGGCAGTGAGATAGCTTAAAATATTTCTACTTCTATCTTAGCCTACATTCTCCAGTTCACCTCCTTTAATATTAAAAATTACAAATTTCATCTTCCTCGGTAATTTTCTCAATGTACTTATCCTTCGATAATTGTAATCAAGAGTCTAATGTGTTCTCTAATGTATGTACACTGTACGAAGGCGGAAAATATGTACTCAGCCATCATCAGTTCAAAGGATGTATTTTGCAAACCGAGCAGTCGATATTCTGTCAGAACATTGTCTTCAGAGTAGATAATCATCTAACATGAGATGGTACTAGATACGGGCATCGAAATGTCGGTCGAAATTCAGCCCTTAACACAGGGGAGTGCCCGAGAAAAACTCGTGTAGTACCCTGGTTTCAGACAGATTTACAACACTAAGTCTCTAAATTTTGCTCTGCGGTGAAAGCCGTCCCGTGAAAGGTGCTATCTGAAAAACCTGCACGGCAAAGGGCACTCCGAAAATTTCAGACACGGAGTGGTCGCTCCTCTTGCGGAAACGGAAAGAGAGTTTTTTCAAAAAGAAGCAGGGAGGTAGGAGAGAGAGATAGTACAGAAGAAAAGGAAAAGAGAAGAGGGTCGCGATAAGAAAAACAAGACACGCAATTCGGAGAAAAAGCAGAGAGAGAAAGAGAGGGTCAGAGGAGAGGAGGGGCGACTTTGGAACAAATGAAAAACGGAGAGGAGAATGAAAAGTGTTCGGGCTGCAAAGGGAAGAAAAACAAGGAAGGATGACGGCAATGGATGAAAGGAAGCAGTGGCTTACCCGGAGGTAAGCGGCAGAGAGTGATAAAGGGCGAAAGGAAAGGCACACTGCCAACCTTTACCCAGATGCGTTTTAGAAATATATACCTATTTTCCCCAATCGTGCAGAGATAAGAGAGAGAAAATAAGACGAAAGGGAACGACGAGGTGACAACAATCAACAAAAATTGAACGGAAAGGAGTAGAAAAAAGACAGACTAGGTGTCAGCCATCCCGAATCATTTTCATTGAAATAAAAAAAACGTAAAAATAATACTAAAACTAGCTACACTTAATCAATTTCATCACGTAACACACATCAAACCTATCGCAGGAGGTACTAGGTTAGAATAAGTCATGAGAATCCTACAAGAAACAACTGAAAAATTTTGTTTTTTGAACGATAAGACTTTTTATATCGCAGAAAAAAATTCAAATGCCACTGAAGATGGAGAAATCTTCCCCCAGGAGTTTCCGCTGGTAGTGTCGTTATTTTTTCATAACAAAGACTTTCCCTGTAGTAACTACTTTACATCAGATCCGAATTTCCAGCAATTCGCAATTCTAAATCAAAAGATAGGCAAAATTACAGTGGAATTTTACGTTTTTAAACCGAACTAATCCGCCTTGCTTACTTTCGGCTCACCCGCAATATAAATCTTCATGAATAAATAAAAAAAAACTTACTAATTTTCACGTTTTATTACTTTATCATCCACAAATTTCACTCAATTCCGCAAGAATCATCGAATTTTACCTTATGAAATTCGTGATTTCAGGCATACTTATTATTGGATTTATTTTCTCCTCTTGATTCATAAATAACTATTAGGCACAGTTTTACCGTAAATAATGATCTCTTTAATCTTTAATTTTACACGTCGTTGTTTTTTCTTTGACTGATTGTTCTTCTCTCGGTAACTAATCAACAACAACAACTAATGCCAACCCTTGACAACCCCTTTGCTTTCCTCTCCTAATTTAAATTAGTAATCGATCAATTTATAAACTTCAACACTTTCCCTTGTTGATTTAAATTAACATTTAGCAAACGATCAATTTATAAACTTCAACACTTATGATTAGTTCAATCCCAACAGAGAGAAATAACAGGACACTAGAATTGGTTTTCTAGTAAGTAAATGGTGTTAGAATGAATGAAATAAATATAAATTCAAGATTTCAAAGCACAGAAGTCAGATTGACAAGAAAGAAGTCGAGAAAAATGCGTGGGAGAACGGATGCTACGAGTAGATAAACATGCTTCAGGGAGAAAAATATTAAGGCACATCCAAAGGGATGAAAGAATGTCAACTTGAATACAAGGAGAGAGAGAATAAGATTTACCATAAAAAAGGGGAAACATCAAAGAGCTGCCTGAAAAAGGATCAAACTGAATGTAATTGAATTTAAAAGGTTAAGGCTAGGACCCAAATGAAACTTTCAAATAAACATTATACCTAAATAATCCTTAAACCAAGAGAATATTTCATAAAACTAAACAGCAAAACAAAAATAGCCATGATTGGCCATTCGCTTGGCCCTTATAATGCACCGTGAGACCAACGAAATTAACGCAATTCAAATAAGTGGTTACGAAGCGTCGAGTTTATCATCAAAGGTTCAGTTTTATATTACTGGAATTAATATTTGACTATCTGCAATCAAGATACTTAAAGATTCAGCCTTCTATAAAAATTTTCAGACATGGTGCAATGGCGTCCCATTCCTCAACTTTAAAGAGCCATAGATGAATCAATGCGCAGAATGGGGTTAGTCCATCAATAAAAATAATCTACTAATGGGGCGTGGTCCGAATCGTGAAGAGACCAGTTTCCACCAGTGCCGAGAGATTTCAATAGGCTCGCGCATTGATTGGCCAGCATTGAAGCTCATTCCTGGTTGGGTGGAGTCAAAAAGTCCGTCAAATAAAGTTTCGATGAAAAACAGAGCACACACGGTGGAAAATCGAAAGTTTGAAGGAAGAATATATGCGTCAAAAATAAAGTATCAACCCATGGAAATATAAAAGAAAACCAAATCAAGTACCCACGGGGTTTCCCATCACAAAGCTTTTATTCAACAACTATTTTTCTTAATTGTTACACACGCTTAGACATATAAGCCGAAAAAATTATTCCATCTTTCCCACGCCATTCACAGCCATGATGACAACAGCGAGACAGTAAACCACAAAAACCACACCCACACCCATTGCGTAAGAATGTCCTGGGAGGCGAAGGCACTCAAAGGAATTATGAAGTAGTTTAAGAATAACAACTTTGTAATTCTACACACTTTCAATAAGGCTATCCGGTTTTGATTTTGAAACATCACCATCCGAGTTCAATATTAAAATGCAAGTACAAATCGCGATATACATCATCATCATCATTGGTCGTTCAATCCTAAGATTGGTTGGTTGCAGCCCTCCACCCTTCTTCCCTATCTAATGCTAGTTATCTTACCTCGTGGTATCTTTCCCTATGTACGGTCTTCTTTATTTGGTCTATGAACTTATCCCTGGGTCTTCCTCTGGGGACTTTTCTCTCTATTTTACCTTCAATTATGTTTTTCACCAACCCATTGTGTCTCAAAGAGTGTCCAATCCATCTGGTTCTTCTTTTCTCTCATGGTGTGTTCCATTTTAATGGTCCTTTCCTCTTCTACTCTTCTGTACACTTTATCATGTCTTATTTTTTCCTTCCATTTTATCTCCTGCATCCACCTCCAGCACCAGGTTTCGAAGGCTTTCTATTCTTTTATGGTCAGCTTTTCCAATGATCCATGCTTTCGATCCATAGAGTGCCACGCTCCACACAAAGGTTTTCACAATGCGATGTATATATATATATATATATCGGCCGGAATATGGAGGATTGGCCAAAGGGGAAAGGATCATTGGTATGGATGGGATGGAGAGAGGATTTGACCGGTTATTCAACACAAGAATAGCATCCCTGTGTTGCATATTAACCCATCAAATTCTCTCTATTTGTACTTGAATATGCGTTTCGAACTCTGTTGACGATGTTGTAACTTTGAAACCGGTTAGTCTAATTAATAACGTCAGCATAATCACAGTTTTTCATTCCTGAATTTAAAATAAATATAAAAAAATATTTAAAAAAATCACTTTTATTTAACAAAAAAATGCACTAAATTTCATTCAAATACACCCATTTCTAGGGGTTGAAAAAATTGTCTTCGATGGGACGCTCAGCAACATTTTTACTCCGTCGGGTTGACACACAAGTTTACAATATTGCATACACCACAGGATAAAAGAAGCTATTTAAAAAAAAACACATTTCTTTAATATTCATTTTATTTTCGACTTTTTTATGACAGAATATTGTATTGTCACCGGATATGAACCTACGTGCAAAATGTCAGATCTCTAGCTAGTCAGAAAGGTAGTTAAAATTGATTACAAAATTTGATCCTGACACACAAGAAGACCCTGACACGCAGGACCCTGCCACACAAGTGAAGTTAAATAAAAGCGATTAAAAACACCCCCCGCTAACCATCCATTTCATCTATCTATTTCCATCTCGTCCCACCACTCCCCTTTGCTATGGATAGGGCCCCAAAATCTCCTGGCCACACGCCCGGGCTGGGTCTTGCACGGCTGAATTAAAAGACGCGGATTCCTCATGTTTCCTGTCTTTTGAGATCTTTACTCGGAGACCGGCGAAAATCCGTCACATCGGTATTTGTATTGCGTCCATAAGACTCCATCTGAGTCTTATGAGACTGAATCCATATGAGACGGGATTCAAACTAACGACCCTCGGTTTCCTATGATAACGTGATACTAAGCCAGCAAACGCGGGTGACTTAGAAAGAGGCTCCGTTAACATTTTTGTAGTCATTGAAATACTTGAGGAATGCACGCATACTATCCAAAATATTTCAGAGGGCGCTCGTTTCCATAATGTTCAATTACCGAATATTATTCGATGCCATCGACAATCATAAATCCTATCCTGGATTTATCTTCCACTTTATAATGACTCACAATGGTTCCATTCAACGAAACGACGGATAGCGCAATTTACCATATGTTTTTCTTTTACTTTTGGACTCTTATGGTGATATCACTACCACCAATATGAAGACAACTCTCCACTGTTTGAGACGCAAGACTTAGCTTGAGGCATTTGATGGTCACGTGGATTATTAAAAATATCCATTAGAAACTTAAAGTTCTTGTTTGAAATAAGCATGCCATCTTCAAAATAAGAGAGACTGAATAAGAAAGCCTGAGTAAGAGAGACTGAGTCAGTTCTTGAACGTGGACATGCACACTATATTATGTCGTTAGAGATCTTTACTCGGGGACTGGTGAAAATCTTTTACATCGGTATTTTTGAATTATATTCTTTCTTTCTTATCACGCTTCTTGTAAACAGTTCCTGATGTTTAAGTTGGAGAGAAAATATATTGCGACGAACTAATAACAAAAAGACCCCTGGGGTACTCCTCATCTACTATAAATATCGATTTGTTCGTAAATCAAACAATCCAACCGAATGTTTGGCTACTTTTCAAAGATATACACTACCAATGGGTTGAAAGAAGAAAACTTCTCACAATAGAATTGAAAGCATTCAGAAACATGAACCAAATGTGGAACGAAAATGAGTAACAATATACTCAGTGAAAACGCTTACGGCTCATACATATCACAGGGTATGCGGAAGAGAAGTATATCCCAATCTGCAGGCTGAATTGTGATTTAAAATACTGGGCAGATAAGGAATCCTTTAGGTACTTTCCAGAGAGGAACAAGTTGTAGGAATTATGTATCTCACTCCGATGGTGTGGAGGGGGAGGGGAGTGGGGGGTTCAGAGAAGTGTGAAGGGGGGAAGGGAGATGCCACGTGTCGGAAAAAATGACGTGCAGGAGGATTAGGAGGAAAGGAACGTGAGATAGAATAGATATGAGATAGGCGAGGTGGAGTCAAGCATGTGGACTGACGACCTAATCTACGCGAAATTGAAACGTCTAGCTTTACCACTCGTCCTAAAACGGCGATGAAGGGAACATGGTCTGGGAAAAGATGGAGTGATTACTGGGATGGCGAAGCTATGTTATAATTTGTGGCACAAACCGAGAAGTGCGGGATGCAGGAACGGTTTTTTTTACATGAACTTGGAACCTTGAATAGGACGCACGAGCAAAAATACATGTAACAGGATTAACAGAAACGAAACTCTGTTTTGATATACGAAACGATTCACTTTGTTTACATTCCAGTCGACATTTTTAGATAAAGCTTCTCACTCACTCCTAAACATGTAGCATTAGTTCACCAATGCCCCTGAATAGATAAAAAGCCTGGGAGGGTTTTGAATGAAATTCCGTAACATGGGTTTACTGATATCAATGAAGAAGGATATTTCAAAAGGCAACGAGAAATGCCTCAGAGATACGAGCAAGACAGCGTATCCAAGGCTGACACAGAAATATGCTTAATCAAAGCATCTTTAATTACATTTATTGTCAGGACTAATTAAAAATGTGAAAAGGCATTAAAAAGGATATAAAGAAGCCTTAAAAAATAAAAATGATTTAATGTTACTACGCGACACACAAATCGTAAGAAATTCTAATATTTATCCATGTATTGCATGTAATACACTGTACTCACACGTCAATTGCCAACGCAGATGTAAAGCAAAAGCCACTGCTGAAAATGCAGATTTTTTTAACAAACACATTTCGTAGCAGCACATATATAAGCTCGAGGAATCAATCTCAGCGCCATGCCTTTCTAAATAACGCATTCCGTCAGTTATCACTGGATAGATCACCTAAAACTTGAAAACATAGAATGGCTAAGTGCAGTCAATTTATCGCCATTTCACTGAGGAAAGCATGCTTCTTAAATAGGCTGGTCTATTCAAGTACCATGAATATAAAGCAATAAAAAATAGCATCTTACTTCAGTACGCCCCTTCACACCCAATTAAACGAATGATTAACGGAGAAAGTGATGCGGAATGCTTGGAATTAATTGCCTAATAGAGATTGATGGCACTTTTTTCATTCAGAAAGTGGGTATTTATAGATAGAGAAATAAATCAGAAACGACAAATTCACATTACGTCCCAACAAAAACATAATCAAAGTAAATGTATCGTAAAAAGGGTCCTAAATGTGATAATTCAATATTTTGCATCCAATAGCATTTTTACCATCCTGATCTTCTCCGGCTTCCCACCATATCTTCATTCCCCAATTAAGTACCCCAACAATCATGCCTCTATCTACATGTGATATTACGATCTCGTTGCACCACAAATTGACATTGAATATTCATTTTCTCGTTATAAGACGTCACTGATGTTTTATGCAATTTTTAAGATCAATTGGATACACGATCTTAATTACCAAAAGTATTTTTCAGAAATTAAATTCAGTAATAAACGACAAAAACAGTCTTTCCAAAAGACTTTTTGCCACCAGGAACAGTAAATTGGGTACTCATGAAATCAACGAAAAAACCTCAGTATTTATTTTTGAGGGGACCATTCTAAATATTTGTACTAGCTACACTATTGCAACTTAATACATTTGTCACCGCCGGCAAATAAAGCCTATTTTAATACACAACCTCAATCCGAAATAATAGTTAGATTAAGCAATTTATTCAATGATGATCGGACAAAACTCCACCGATGGTCATCACTGAAAGAAAGAATACACAAAGCCATGAAATCATTCCTACGATTTGTAGATCATATTACGTTGCCATCGAGTACAAGTATTATTATTTTTGGAGAGAAAATACGCAAGTTTGACATATTTGCATCATGACATGAAATTAATGATCAAGTAGCGCTTTCGTATAAAAGCACTGCGAATATATTCTAGTTCTAAGCTAAAGGCAGCGAATGCGTGCCAACTTGCCACAGCAGCCCGCACTTTAAGGAGGAGAGCTAACGGAAAATCAACAAGGATCAATGCTCGCTCCCATCCCATGGGACGAGAGACTTCTCATCGATTCATGGAACAATAGCCTTTTGCGATTTAGGGAGAGCTAAAACTGTGAACACCAAAGAATCAGCAAGGAACTTGGTAGAATTCCTAGGGCGAGGGACGACTTTCAATCGGCGTTATCCCATGGCCCCTATCTTCACGGCACCTTCCGCGATTCAGGGCGCAATGAAGAACGACGAAGCGATAAAGTACCGAGCCGAATGGAGGCAATCTCACTAACCACACCCGCGGAATTCCCCATTTTACGCCCTTCCCTCCGAAATCGGAATGTTAAAAGGGGGATCGGGTCGACGAGTTTGTTAGTCAAAGTACTCGCTCCCAATGAAGAGAGCCCGAGCTCGAAAGCGGGCTGGGATGGTGGTTTTAAAGTGAAATCCCAAAACCCTAACTTGGTAGCTTCTTCAAGAGCAGTAACATCGGGATTGGGCGGAGAAACTCCCTGAGCATAGGGAGTTCTAGAGATGAATCTCTCTCTTCGTCCACCAACCAGTACTGTATTATATAGTCCTACCCACATAAAAATCAATAACCTATCTCTAATAATAAATATGACTACTTCCCATCAGTAATCTCCTTGAACGGTACGTTTTTTTAAATGCAGTTAAGGTCGTTTCACGCGAGGCACTTAAGGTAGTTTCAGAGAAATATCATTTTACCTATAAATCAATGAATTAGGTCTCATTTTAAAGAAAAATATATCACCCTTCCATTGACACCAAAAATTCAACCCCTTACCACTTTACTTTCCGAGATATTTGCCAAAGCATACCGGCCATTTTACATGGGAAATGGTACGTGTATGCACTCCAGAGAGACATTATATTAAATATGAGGCATTTCCTACACTTAGATCTCGTCAAAAAATCAACAGTGTGTAGTTTGTGTATTTTCTCAATTATATTTGAATATTAATCATATTGTCACGGCATTAAATTCATCGGAATCACAATAAACCTTCCGTTTTGATGGAGTTTCAAACGTGCCGCGTGAAAAAAATGAGTCAAGTCGAAGACTTATTAAGATATTTTCATTTGATGACTTACAATTTCTGTTATGTAAAACTATACAATTGCACCATTAACTATGCAATATTTAATTGGTGTGTCCTACAGCTGGTGAAATTAAAACGTATACATCGAATATGGTCTCTATTATGATTAGGGAACTATCTCGCTCGGACAACCTTAATTACACAATTTGATGAGCAGAAATTTCCAGTGCGCGGGCACGGAATTGGAGTAAGGACCATTGAAAATCCATCGTTTATGCATTTGTGCAAGTATTCCACAGCCATTTTTCCGCTTGGATAGATGCAGTTTTTAGTGTACATCCTTGCATACACCACACAGCAAAAAGGTCCTTCTGTAAAATGGCCTATCGACTACTTCAGAACTAAATTTTCTGTGGTCAGTAATTAAGTCCAAAAAGGTACGAAAAATCTACGATGATTCCCAATTCATGAAGACGCTTATCATTCGCAATACTCTGAAAGTTATCAAATGAGCCCTGGCCTTTGATAAAAAAATGGACGCCAGTGACGAAAACCATTACACTGACAGATGACTACAATATAAAAGAATAACGATATGCACATTTGGCGGTTCCATTTATCAGACCACATCATGTTTTACACCACTGCAAGGGAATTCAGCCAATATTTTCAATCCACATATTTTAATTTTACTACAAAAATAAGGAAAACATAAAAGGCAGCTAGTCGCGTAACGAATTCGAAGATGGTGTTGCAAAAAGATAAATAAGTCGTTCCTTAAATTCACGGCAATAAACCGTGTCAGGACTACGCAGCCAAATTGATTCCTATTAACAGCGAGAAGCTTTAAAGGTGGCTTAACTTTCTTCAGAGAATTTATTTATGTGTTTGATACGTAGAGGCATCTAACCAGGAAATGCGCACGCGGTGCAAACTACTATTGTCAAAATGAAAATCGATTCATTAAGTGATACGAGGGATTCGTAAATTTAAAAGCTCAGAGGGCAATAATACGCATTCCACAGAACAACGACAGTTCGCGGACTTGATGCACCGCTAGTGGAATGCACATCATTGGGCAACCTCAAACACTGAAGGAAGGTGAGGAAGACTAAGGGCCGGACATATAGTGGGTTTGGGCCGCGATGAACAGGTGAGGTGGTGTGAGAATGGAGTGATAAACGAAGAGAGACGAAATATGAGGCAGGAAGTGGAGGAGAAATGGGATGAGGAAGAAATCGACGGGAGTCGTGCGGGGAGTTGAAAAGGGAAGATGAAACTACTGGGAGGGAACGAAGGGAGGAGTGAAACTTGGCTAAATGCACGCTTTAACCAGAGTAGTAGTAGTTTAACCAGAGTAGTAGTAGTACCAATTAGTTAATACGTAGCCATATTATGGAGTTATTAATTGCTATTTCTCAAGTAGCGATCGGATTTCATTACTAAGAATAAATAGAGTATGAGTGCAAGAAAAAAATGTCCTCATTAAACCCACACACATCTTAAAGTGGTACCTTGCCGCTGCAGCCATAAACATTGATGTTCTGCCTTTTTCTTCACTTTATAACATGAACCAAAACTCATTTTCGTAACATTAACTTCAATAGGATAGAGTGTAATGTATGTCTGAGATTACTCAACCCTTACCACACAGCCGCGAGGTGGATCACAGGGTATTATGAAGATTTCATTGATCGGGGCTTTTATATACTCTCACGGTCTCATTCTAAGTTTTTGATCAGAATTTTTCCATCGAATGGTTTTAGAAGATATCATGTTGGACGGAGTTGAAGAAGTAGTATGATCAAAACTGAATATTCTTAAATGATTCCGCATTCGTAAATTTTATCCCAATATTATGTCTGAAATAGGAAATTATCTTAAATATATATGCACATTGCGAATTTAGAAATGAAAAATGAGATCTAACTTGACCGGCAGATATTCTAGATTTATCCCTAATTTTGACGTCCAGTAAACTCAAATGCAAATAAAACAACAGTAAGTGCTTAATCCCAACAGAATGGGTTGACTGAATGCGCCCCAGAAGACGCAGATAGAGTAAAGAACCTGAATATAAACCCTGAATGATAAAACCACATGAATAGCTCACCGTTTATGATTTTCTCATCCTTTGCTACAAACTCAGATTTAAGGTATTTCCTGAAACTATTCAAATATAACGTAAAAATGAACCGGCATTCCTTTTTTCAATGGAGATTCCTCTGATTCATATTATATGTATTATCAATCAATATGACTATGAATTAAAATCACAACCAAGAAATACCGCATAGCATAGCTGTAATATTTCCATGCACTGCCAGTTTATCGCTAGACTCCCTATGCTTAGCAATGCTTCGTCTCCCTGGTATCGAAAGGAGTTAAACGGTATTTTTTTCTCTCGAGTTCAGAAATGCTGCATCTAGGGAGGAGTAATTACCCCATTTACGATCCCTTGAATACGCCCATGAGCCAAGTAATGGGGTCGCGCTCAAAAGGCGATAGAACCTTTATATGGAAGTTGTTGGGAGGAGGAGAGCTGTGGAGGCACAAAGGACGGAGAGAAGGCTGAGAATAACGAGGTAAAAGAGAGAGAGGGGGGAGAGGGGGAGAGGGAGAGAAGGAGAGAGGGAGAGAGAGAGAGAGAAGAGGTTTTATGGCGGAGAGTGAGTCGGAAGTAAAGGGAGGAGAGAGGGAGGGACAATAAAGGAGAACTAAAGGGAAAAGTACGGAACGTCGGAAAGTAGGAAGAGAAAGATAATAGAATAGAAAAATACATTAATACTTTTCCGTAGAATCTGGGAATGCATGAAATAGATATGTTCTATGAGGCCTCGAAAAATAATAGTAACTAAGATTATGAGGAGATTGCAGAGGCCAATTAAAAAAAAACAGAAACAATCGAAGCGAGTCAATAATCTCAGATCCACGAATGTATGTACATATGGAAATAAAATCGCAGCAAACATGAGAGCAAAATTGACATTTCATCTAGGAATGCGGCCGCGTGATTAAAAAACATAGGAAACTTCAATATAGTTAGAGGCGGTTAAAAAAGCTAGATTATTACTGAATTAGTCGAAATAATACGTATGCAGCGTACATGTAGTATGTCGCCCCACATTTTTTCTTAACGATATATGCAACACAAAATAGCAATTTCCGAATAACTTGAAAAAATACAGACAAGAATAAAATTTGCACCAAAGAGTAGCAGCGTCGGATGCAATACAGAGTTTCGATAGAATGGGATTAGAGGTCAATTAAACTTTTAAAATTTAGCAAAGTACAATATGAACGAACAGAATCTGGATAAATATACTTTTTGACCTATGACTCAAGAACGGTCCACCTAAAATCTGTAGTCAGCACCGGGATACATGCGCCATGTACTTGTAAACTACAGCATCACAAAGCTTTAAGTTACAATTTTGTTTAAGTCCGAAATTAAAGGACGCTCATTTATTCTGATACTATCTGTGATGGTATAAATAATAAAATATTTTAACAATATCGAAAACTGGATTAACTGGGTCACTAAAACTTTTATATTCCAAGGGTAAACCTATTTGGGATATTCTCGTGAAACTGCCAAGCCACTTGCAATGAAACCCACTTACAATTTATTCAAGTGAATACCTTATCTAAATTAATAAACGCAGGATCTTGAAAATTATATAGGAAATATTTCTATAAGCTTATCTAAACTAAACAGTCCTTCTTTCCGGTTGCGGTCAGACAGGTTGGTGTCTCATTATAACTCATCACATTTTATTTCTTCGTAGAATAACATTTTTAAAACTGCATTTACAAAAATAAAAACTTGGGCGTTAATACGACGTAAGCTTCGGTGTTCAGATTCATGTTCCAGGCACTAACCCTAAATAATTGAAAAAAAGTAAAGATTCGTGGATTATGTAGAGCGGAAAGATGACTTTTAGAAGACGCGAGTAGATAAGGGACACACTTCCATTCCAGATAAACAGGAGAACAACAACAATCCATTCTTATCATGATCCGATACGCAAGCATGCAAAGTCGAATGCGAGGAAACACACGGGCATTGCGAAGGGGACACTACAGCAAGTAACAACAAACAACATGGGGGCGGGCGCGTGGGACTACAGAACACACACGACTTCGGAAAGGCGTTCATAGAGTGTAGAGGGGAGGAATGGAGGAGGGGCAGGGGGTGTTGAAGCGGCACGGAATGGATAGGCCGAGAAAAGAGCGTAGGGCGAGCGAGAAACTAGCGTAATAGAATAGAGGAAGGCAAAGAGGAGAAAGAGTAGGGGGTGGAGGAAAGAAAAAAAAGAAGCGCAACACGCGGTGCTCGCCTACACCGTCCAATGCCTTTAACAACGGAAAGGGGAGTCGGGGAATATGAGTGAAGAGGGCAAAGGGAAGATGCATAATGACTCTGCTCGCACTTAGGGGGACCGCACAATATAGTGGCAAGGAAGAGAGGGGAAAGGGATTGGAGGAACTACTACTATTGGGAGGAGATGGAAGTAGGAGTGTGTTGTTCGGAGGTATACGGGGGAGAGGGAGAAAGGGTAAAACAGAAAGTAGGAGAGCAATGACGCTGTTCCTCCGGTCTCTCGCTTCCCTTTCCCCCTCCACACCCTCGTCCGGTGACGTCATACATTACGTCATCCTCGCCCCAATCCCAATTTTCTCGCAGTTTCATCGATCCTCCGCCTCTTTCCTCCCCTCCATCCCTCCCTCCCTCCACCGCTCTCCCTCCATCTCTCTCTTACCTCCCCTCCCCCTCCCCTCCTCTCTACCTCTAGAAAATCGAAAACTATAATCCCCGACCGCCCAGGGAAAGGAGAGGGATTGCATGGTCGAAAGAGAAATGGCAGGGGGAGCGAAGAGTATAAAGGAGAGGGATGAGGACAAGGGATGAGGGTTGGCGGAAGGAAACACTGAGGCGAAATTTTTATTACTGTCTACGGTATACATTTTGCGTTGAAAATACCAGATTACAAGAGACGGGTACTTGCGAGAGGCGATGCACGAACATATTCTGGAGAAGTTGTGACAAAAATTACTCATTGAAAATTTCCAGGCAATGAAGCGTAAATGCGCGAAAATAATTCCGAAAAATAGCCAATAATCTATTTCGGAGCATCTGTTCTCATATTTTACAAGTATTGCTCATTAGCTTACGCGATGAATTACATACGAAAAGCTACCTGCCTACTTTCTCAAGTACATGCCTCAGGAGCGATAGAGAAAAAAATATATTTACACTGCTATTAATGACTGTAAGTACAAATTATTTTAACGCTTAGGTGTCATACCTAAGCAGGCCAAAAAATATGGGAGATGGACTCCAAAAATCATTGATTAACACCAAGTTACTTGATTAGTAAAAATAATTTTATAATTAAAAAAACTATTGACCTGTGAACTGACCAGTGGAGTGTTTAAGTTATCTTTACTTATCAACATGGAACTCCAGAAAGTTGAACCGAGATATATTTCATTAATGATTCTATTAAACAAACGGATTAAAGAAGTTTTTTTCAATTCCTTGACTCGCCTAATTTCTCGCCACCCTTCAAGATACAGTTCCAGTAAGTTCAAGTTCTTATTTTTCCTTCCCACAGAGCACTTCATCTATTCTGCCATGCACCCCTATGGCAGTCCGTATGATAATATGCGGTGAAAAAGTTTTTCTCTGCCTTCAACGGCATAAGGATGTCAGTTCCGGGAACAAAGGGGCGCATTATTATTTTACACGATAAAAATAACATTGAAAAGTCTTAATTACTGTATTTACTCACTGAACTTACTTGCACGAAAAAATATGTGGAAAGATGACCTTCAAAGTTGCACCTTGCGAACACCAAAAATATGCACGACTACACGTAGAAACCTTCAGAAAATGGCACCCATTCTAATTCCTAGTAGTCGCTCACAATATTACCAGTCACTCCATGCAATCAGGTCTTACTACATAATGGACGAAAAAGAAAAAGAGGCGAAATACTAAAGAATACGAGTTATTACTCGGCATGAACTAATTTCGCCTTACTTTATTTTTACTTTTCAACTCTATCTGAGCTTTCTGCCACTCATCTAGAAACGATTGTAACAAGTCAACGCTATCCGACTCTCTCTTCTAATAGCCTGAAATTCCTTTCATAAAGAATATCAGCATCCTATTACAACTCGAAACTCCCCTCATCCATTTTTTCCTTCATATTTGAACACAGAAGAGGATTCGTGAGCTTGTGCCCGTGTATGCGCCAGAAGATGCTCATTCAAATTACATAATACACATATGAAAAATTGCGTGAACGCCTGAACAACTACAATGCACCGCATATATTACAATTCCGAGAATCCGCCATCGCAGTTTCTAGCCACGTTTCTCTCCGTAAACGCATTTCATCGCTTAAGCACATGTCTCAAGCGCGATAACCGCTCTCGTGTAGGTAGGGCCACACTACACCGTGCATGGCCTGTAAAAAGTAGCGAATGGTGCCATGTTTACTTACAATATCACATTCCCTCAAGGATTTTTGTCCATCAATCCACTACCCTTTCAGTCTCATTTAATTCTACTATGTGCAAGCTTTAACTCCCACCATCTACCAAGCGCTCCCTCTGCCATCACGGGCTTCAAGTATCACACTGCCATCTTTCAATCTTAGTACCATCTGCCAGCCATCATCCATTCATCCAAGTTTTCTGCCACCTTCGACGGTTGGTGAAGGATACCCGGGAATAGCTAAAAGGGAATAACAAAAACGCATCGAATGGACAGCAGGTATTATTCATATACAGTATTCTCCGCCTTTTGAGTACAATAACCCACTCAATGACATAATTTCATTCTTCAATCTTACATACTTTCCACCTCTTTCCCTTAAAATATTCCAAAATGTCCAAGCTTTTACTCTCATCTTTTCTGGCTGACGATCGCGCACTATTACACAGCAGGTTCCAGATTCTACTAGACTCTCGCGCGTATTCTCATCTAAATTCGTTTAAGTTTTCCTGCCTTCAATTTGTCTTTCAAAGTCACTTATATTACCTTCAATACCAATCATTCCTTTGCCCGTTTTCCATCAATTCATTCCAAAATTTCCATCAATCATCAAAAGGTAGATAACTGAGTAATTAGGGATTGCCAATGAAACGGGGAATAAAATTTGCACCAAAGAGTAGCAGCGTCGGATGCAATACAGAGTTTCGATAGAATGGGATTAGAGGTCAATTAAACTTTTAAAATTTAGCAAAGTACAATATGAACGAACAGAATCTGGATAAATATACTTTTTGACCTATGACTCAAGAACGGTCCACCTAAAATCTGTAGTCAGCACCGGGATACATGCGCCATGTACTTGTAAACTACAGCATCACAAAGCTTTAAGTTACAATTTTGTTTAAGTCCGAAATTAAAGGACGCTCATTTATTCTGATACTATCTGTGATGGTATAAATAATAAAATATTTTAACAATATCGAAAACTGGATTAACTGGGTCACTAAAACTTTTATATTCCAAGGGTAAACCTATTTGGGATATTCTCGTGAAACTGCCAAGCCACTTGCAATGAAACCCACTTACAATTTATTCAAGTGAATACCTTATCTAAATTAATAAACGCAGGATCTTGAAAATTATATAGGAAATATTTCTATAAGCTTATCTAAACTAAACAGTCCTTCTTTCCGGTTGCGGTCAGACAGGTTGGTGTCTCATTATAACTCATCACATTTTATTTCTTCGTAGAATAACATTTTTAAAACTGCATTTACAAAAATAAAAACTTGGGCGTTAATACGACGTAAGCTTCGGTGTTCAGATTCATGTTCCAGGCACTAACCCTAAATAATTGAAAAAAAGTAAAGATTCGTGGATTATGTAGAGCGGAAAGATGACTTTTAGAAGACGCGAGTAGATAAGGGACACACTTCCATTCCAGATAAACAGGAGAACAACAACAATCCATTCTTATCATGATCCGATACGCAAGCATGCAAAGTCGAATGCGAGGAAACACACGGGCATTGCGAAGGGGACACTACAGCAAGTAACAACAAACAACATGGGGGCGGGCGCGTGGGACTACAGAACACACACGACTTCGGAAAGGCGTTCATAGAGTGTAGAGGGGAGGAATGGAGGAGGGGCAGGGGGTGTTGAAGCGGCACGGAATGGATAGGCCGAGAAAAGAGCGTAGGGCGAGCGAGAAACTAGCGTAATAGAATAGAGGAAGGCAAAGAGGAGAAAGAGTAGGGGGTGGAGGAAAGAAAAAAAAGAAGCGCAACACGCGGTGCTCGCCTACACCGTCCAATGCCTTTAACAACGGAAAGGGGAGTCGGGGAATATGAGTGAAGAGGGCAAAGGGAAGATGCATAATGACTCTGCTCGCACTTAGGGGGACCGCACAATATAGTGGCAAGGAAGAGAGGGGAAAGGGATTGGAGGAACTACTACTATTGGGAGGAGATGGAAGTAGGAGTGTGTTGTTCGGAGGTATACGGGGGAGAGGGAGAAAGGGTAAAACAGAAAGTAGGAGAGCAATGACGCTGTTCCTCCGGTCTCTCGCTTCCCTTTCCCCCTCCACACCCTCGTCCGGTGACGTCATACATTACGTCATCCTCGCCCCAATCCCAATTTTCTCGCAGTTTCATCGATCCTCCGCCTCTTTCCTCCCCTCCATCCCTCCCTCCCTCCACCGCTCTCCCTCCATCTCTCTCTTACCTCCCCTCCCCCTCCCCTCCTCTCTACCTCTAGAAAATCGAAAACTATAATCCCCGACCGCCCAGGGAAAGGAGAGGGATTGCATGGTCGAAAGAGAAATGGCAGGGGGAGCGAAGAGTATAAAGGAGAGGGATGAGGACAAGGGATGAGGGTTGGCGGAAGGAAACACTGAGGCGAAATTTTTATTACTGTCTACGGTATACATTTTGCGTTGAAAATACCAGATTACAAGAGACGGGTACTTGCGAGAGGCGATGCACGAACATATTCTGGAGAAGTTGTGACAAAAATTACTCATTGAAAATTTCCAGGCAATGAAGCGTAAATGCGCGAAAATAATTCCGAAAAATAGCCAATAATCTATTTCGGAGCATCTGTTCTCATATTTTACAAGTATTGCTCATTAGCTTACGCGATGAATTACATACGAAAAGCTACCTGCCTACTTTCTCAAGTACATGCCTCAGGAGCGATAGAGAAAAAAATATATTTACACTGCTATTAATGACTGTAAGTACAAATTATTTTAACGCTTAGGTGTCATACCTAAGCAGGCCAAAAAATATGGGAGATGGACTCCAAAAATCATTGATTAACACCAAGTTACTTGATTAGTAAAAATAATTTTATAATTAAAAAAACTATTGACCTGTGAACTGACCAGTGGAGTGTTTAAGTTATCTTTACTTATCAACATGGAACTCCAGAAAGTTGAACCGAGATATATTTCATTAATGATTCTATTAAACAAACGGATTAAAGAAGTTTTTTTCAATTCCTTGACTCGCCTAATTTCTCGCCACCCTTCAAGATACAGTTCCAGTAAGTTCAAGTTCTTATTTTTCCTTCCCACAGAGCACTTCATCTATTCTGCCATGCACCCCTATGGCAGTCCGTATGATAATATGCGGTGAAAAAGTTTTTCTCTGCCTTCAACGGCATAAGGATGTCAGTTCCGGGAACAAAGGGGCGCATTATTATTTTACACGATAAAAATAACATTGAAAAGTCTTAATTACTGTATTTACTCACTGAACTTACTTGCACGAAAAAATATGTGGAAAGATGACCTTCAAAGTTGCACCTTGCGAACACCAAAAATATGCACGACTACACGTAGAAACCTTCAGAAAATGGCACCCATTCTAATTCCTAGTAGTCGCTCACAATATTACCAGTCACTCCATGCAATCAGGTCTTACTACATAATGGACGAAAAAGAAAAAGAGGCGAAATACTAAAGAATACGAGTTATTACTCGGCATGAACTAATTTCGCCTTACTTTATTTTTACTTTTCAACTCTATCTGAGCTTTCTGCCACTCATCTAGAAACGATTGTAACAAGTCAACGCTATCCGACTCTCTCTTCTAATAGCCTGAAATTCCTTTCATAAAGAATATCAGCATCCTATTACAACTCGAAACTCCCCTCATCCATTTTTTCCTTCATATTTGAACACAGAAGAGGATTCGTGAGCTTGTGCCCGTGTATGCGCCAGAAGATGCTCATTCAAATTACATAATACACATATGAAAAATTGCGTGAACGCCTGAACAACTACAATGCACCGCATATATTACAATTCCGAGAATCCGCCATCGCAGTTTCTAGCCACGTTTCTCTCCGTAAACGCATTTCATCGCTTAAGCACATGTCTCAAGCGCGATAACCGCTCTCGTGTAGGTAGGGCCACACTACACCGTGCATGGCCTGTAAAAAGTAGCGAATGGTGCCATGTTTACTTACAATATCACATTCCCTCAAGGATTTTTGTCCATCAATCCACTACCCTTTCAGTCTCATTTAATTCTACTATGTGCAAGCTTTAACTCCCACCATCTACCAAGCGCTCCCTCTGCCATCACGGGCTTCAAGTATCACACTGCCATCTTTCAATCTTAGTACCATCTGCCAGCCATCATCCATTCATCCAAGTTTTCTGCCACCTTCGACGGTTGGTGAAGGATACCCGGGAATAGCTAAAAGGGAATAACAAAAACGCATCGAATGGACAGCAGGTATTATTCATATACAGTATTCTCCGCCTTTTGAGTACAATAACCCACTCAATGACATAATTTCATTCTTCAATCTTACATACTTTCCACCTCTTTCCCTTAAAATATTCCAAAATGTCCAAGCTTTTACTCTCATCTTTTCTGGCTGACGATCGCGCACTATTACACAGCAGGTTCCAGATTCTACTAGACTCTCGCGCGTATTCTCATCTAAATTCGTTTAAGTTTTCCTGCCTTCAATTTGTCTTTCAAAGTCACTTATATTACCTTCAATACCAATCATTCCTTTGCCCGTTTTCCATCAATTCATTCCAAAATTTCCATCAATCATCAAAAGGTAGATAACTGAGTAATTAGGGATTGCCAATGAAACGGGGAAAAGAATCAAATTAAAGAAAGAGATAATGCCCAACTTAAGACTTAAGGCAAGAGCACTAAGTAAAAATGTCGTTAACTCCAGGAGAGAATATGGAAATAAAGGCATGATACTTTATTATAGTAACTACATAAATTGTGGTTAGAGATATTAGGAACAGATAATTTTTTTCCGTTAAGCATATTTAGAAAAGGATAGGGAGGATACCGTCGATAGGAGGAAGACAAAAGAAGTTAATGACAAAATTGGTAAAGAAAGTAAACTGCTTGGTGAATTTTAACTGGAGGCAGAGTCATTGAATCAAGAAGGGACAGTAGGAGATGGGACAATGACGGGGGTAATAAGTGGAAGGTTGCCAGGCACGTAAGAACAGGGTAAAAAAGTAAACTTTGAAAGGGGGATTCTGAATAATTATGTCCAGATGAGGACGAAAGTAATGCAAGATACGAGGGGATTAGATTTTGCACAGTAAATTAAAAATTTTATACTGAAACCAGCCAAAATTTAGGGTTGCCAAAACGAACATAGAAACATATTTCTCCTCGACTGCCTGTTCCCTTCAGGGACCAGAAACTGAAATCATTTGAGATGGCTCAACATAGGATAGCATAATAATGATAAAGCTGCAAGTCAAGGTTTCTGCGGCGATTAAAATATGCGTATTACGAGTGTTTTGTACGTGATCCTTCAGATATGGGCAATGCTCTACATTACGAGCACTTCAATAATTTTTCGTCTAATTTGAGAGCAACGAAGAACACCGCATCATCGGACAAAGGGCCGAATCTTTGGACGAAGACATTTGAGGTGATATTTCTTAGAATCTCCAATCCATACTTATACTCAGAGAAGAACACTTGAGGTTTTGATCTCCATTCATCTACATACTACCCAACAAGCCATCTCAATGGTGTTTGGCAAGGAATGAGTTATCTCCAACATGCATTTGAAAGTACTCAATAATGTTACAACGACTAACAATGCATTAGCAAAAAAACTGCTCATACAAATCAGGAGGCGAAATTCCGCAAGCATGCGCAGCACCATATATATGTTACGAATGTCAGACTGTATTCATGTTTTAACAACTACGTAAATGCACACATATAGAAGAGTTACACTGCAAATAAGGACGACGTGATATTAGTATTTCTGCTCTTAACCTCTTCAAGAGTTCACCCGATTGCGAGTCCTTACGGTCCCGGATCGCTGAGCTAGAGAGGACGGTGGACGAGCTCCGTGCTTTGGTGGAGCGGTTGGATGCAAGTCCTGGTAGGTTGCGGCGGAATGAGGAGGGCTCGAAGCGCTCCAAACGCGTCAGGGCCAGGGAAAGCTCAGGCACTGTCGCGGAATGGAGGGTGGAGGACCTTTCTCCGACCTCCGTGTCTCCGGAGGCTGAGCCGATCCCCGTCAGCAATAGGTTCGATGCTCTGGCGGAGGCTAGGCCATCGGAGCTAGCGCTGGGAGGTGGGTTGCCGAGAGGGAGTGACGAGGGAAGGGAGGGAATCTTAGTGACAGATAGTTCGAATGTCCGGCGTATAGCGGCTCCGCTGCGTGTAAAGGCCCGCAAGGAGAGAGGAGATGCACGGGTCACCTCCTGGTGTACGCCGGGAGGAATGGAGCCACAGGCGACGAAGGCGATGAAGGTGGCGGTCGGGGACAAGGGCTGCTCTAAGTTAGATGTGATAGCCCATGTTGGGACCAATGACGCTGTGGATATGGGATCAGAGGAGATTTTAGACTCTGTGAGAAATCTATGCTCCGAATTCCGCCATATTCGCGGAGGGTCGAGTCGCAATATGAGGCTTACCATATGCAGCTTGGTACCTAGGACGGATCGGGGTTCAATGGTTTGGAGCCGAGTGGAAGGCATAAACCAGAGACTCCGTGAAGTCTGTGGGAGCGAGGGAGGGGAGTTCTTAGATCTCAGGCCGGTGCAGAATTCGTGTCGGATTCCACTAAATCGTATGAGGCATCGCAGGAGGTAGCGAGCAGGATATTGGACTCGTAGGCGTTTTTTAGGACAGAGAGTAGGGTAGTGAGTAGGTCAAATAGTGGGCCATTAAATAACATGCCATTGACCAGGATAGCAAAGAATAACGAGTTGATCAGACATCACAATATAGGTTTAGCGAACGGAAGAAAGCACAGAAAAAGGAAAAACATAAATCAAAACAACACCCATGAATCTCCAAACGCTAACTTTCCCAATAATTTAGAAAACAGAAACCCCACCAATACAATAAGCAGACATATTCAAATAGAGGAATTTTCAGTAGTGGTAGTTATTTGTCGTAGTTTAAGAAGCAAGATACCTGAATTCCATCACCTTATAGTGAGTACTAATTCTGATATAATTTTAGGAACGGAAAGTTGGTTAACAAGCGATATCACTGATACTGAAATTTTTCCAGTAAATTTTAGGGTATACAGGAGAGATGTTTAAAAAATGTTTAAAACGCCAACGAGTTAGCCACGCGAAACTAAGAAAAATGTAGCTAATAGTGATCTAAAAAATACTATCGAGCATTATAAAATTTGTAAAGCAGCCGCAAAAACAGCCCTTAGAAAAGATTTTAGTGAATTCAAGAGAAAAGTACTCGGAGAACAACTAGAGGGATATCCGAAAGCATTTTGGTCATATGTTAGGGAAGTACGGGGAACTATTAAGTCAACGGTTAATTCTTTGAAAAACGATAGAGGCGAAATAGTAACTTCCAGTTTAGATAAGGCTAATTTGTTGAATTATTTTTTTCAGAGCGTTTTTTATCAATCTAAGCGTAGTTTGCATGAAACCGTACCAGACCGATTTCAGCAACCAATGCCCCCGATCGATATATCTTGTAGCGGAATTGTATCCTTACTAAATAACATTAGCCCAAACAAGTCCTCAGGTCCTGATGAAATGCCAGTTCTTGTGTATAAAGAATTAGCTCTCGAAATGGCTTCGTATCTTATTTAACAAATCCCTCGAAGAACACGCGGTTCCCAAAGACTGGAAGATAGCCAACGTGACCCCAATTTATAAAAGCGGAGATAGGGAACAGCCATGTAATTATAGATCAATATCATTTACGTCACTATCATGTAAAATTATAGAGCATGTAATAGTTACATCAATAATGGGACACCTCGACAGCCAGGATTTATTTATAACAAACCAGCATGAGTTCAGAAAGGGACGGTCTTGCGAAACGCAATTAGGTCTTTTTGTTCTCGATATTTTAGTTTCCGGAGAAGGTAACGTACAGGTAGACGCAGCGTTTCTTGACTTTAGAAAAGCGTTTGGCAAGGTTCCCCACTGTAAGTTACTCGCGAAGTTAGCATCATACGGGATAGACAGTAATATAGTAAGCTGGATAGGAGACTTCTTACGTGACCGCGTTCAAAGGGTGGTATTAGATGGCGTCAGCTCCGGCGCAGTAAAAGTTACATCGGGTGTTCCCCAGGGAAGCGTGATAGGTCCAATTTTATTTCTTCTGTACGTAAACGACTTGAATACAGTCGTAAAAAATAGCAAGCTCCGTCTTTTTGCCGATGATGCAGTAGTGTATAAAGAAATTAGAAATGAAGAGGACAGACAGTGTTTAGCTAAGGATTTAGATGTGATTGATGATTGGTGTGATAGTTTACAGCTAGAATTAAATTTGAAGAAATGCGCGATAATGAACTTTTGGAAAAAGAATGGCTTTCCCCGGAATAATTATTGCATCAAAGAAAATAAAATATCTAACGTAGAATCTATTAAATACTTAGGCGTCGCCATCACTGAAGACACGTCATGGGGGAAACACATCAGGGAAATAACTAGTGTAGCAAACCGTAGATTAGGATTGGTAAAAAGGGTTCTAGGCAAATGCGATGAGAGAGTACGAGAAAGAAGCTATTTTACACTTATCAGGCCTCATTTAGAATATGCCGCTTGTATATGGGATCCGTACGAGGAAGGTATGATAAAAGAATTAGAGCGTGTGCAAAGGATATCCGCTAGATTTGTTAAAGGCCGTTATGATAATTGTATAAGTGTTACTAATTTAATTGAAGAACTAGGATGGGAATTACTATCAGAACGCAGGTTAAAATTTAGGTTAAACCTTTTAAGTAAATTCGAAGCCGATTTGTTCACAGATGACATTAGATATATATTGAGAACCCCTGCGTATTATGCTAGGTTTGATCAGATTAACAAGATCAGAGAGATAGATTGTCGTACCGATAGATTTAAAATGTCATTTTACCCGCGTACCATAAGAGAGAACAATAGGCAGCGTAGCAAGGGGATAGGTAGGTGAAATATAGTTAGAGTAGTCTGTAGTGCATGGTGCGTGTAATAACAACCATTAGTCCCTTTCTTATTATGCAGATACTAACTATGTGACCCTATTATCTAGCATGCCTTCATTAAATATCCTAGTTGCATGTCAGTAGTGCATGTTTGGTGATCTTCACCCCCTGCCACACACCCTCGTGGTGGCTCGCAGGGTATTACGTAGATGTAGATTAGTAATTGGTTTTAGATGAGCACAAAAGCATTAAAGGGAAATTAACAAACATGGTGGACAACCTGTCGAAAAGGCCAAATAAAAAGTATCATATGCAGCTGTCTATCGATATCGGGGGAAAGAACATAGTACCCGTCCGTACAGCGGTCTAGCTATCTAATTTTATTTCCATCATATGATCTCCCGTAGTACTGGGTACCGTATTATCGTAGTTCCACACAGCCGGCTTTCGTAAAATGTTATCAAGGTCGTCAGAAAATAAATAATAGCCATAATTGTTATCGACCGTCTGAAAGTGATTTACATCCCGATTGTTGCAAAAGGTCAGAATCACAAACGATATAATCATCACGGCCTTTTACGTACCCAGCAGATCATCGTTGCACACGTTCTAACTCTGCTTTTAAGCATACCTCATGAGGATCTTTAATAGCGGCAGCGTTTTCCAAGGGAGAAGTAGCTGATTTCACTAACTTTGTCGTCGCACTATCCAAGCACTCTTTTAACAAATCACAGTGTACGATTACCTTGACCAGTAATTTCCTTAATATGTGAGCTCCGCGAGAGGTCATTAGTCATTTTAACTCCAAGGCATTTTCAAGATCTTACAGTCTCTAACTGACTATGTTGTATTAAAATAGCCTTAATATGGGGAGATCTCTTTCTATCCTTCTTCCCCCATCACCCAAACTATATGTCACCGTTATATCCATGTATCCTCAACTTAGCATACGTTTCGAGCCCAATATCGTCTCTCTAAATAACCAAGCAACCACACACATTCCGGAGGATGTATTAATTTTATAATAATCAGAAAATTACGGTAAAGAAGGGGAACTTAGAAGAGGAGTTCAGAAGATGAAGGCAGAGGACGTGAGGAGAAAAAACTGCGGAAAAGAATCGAGGAAGAATGAAATTTTTATGCATCAAAAGATAAACAGGTGGATAAGAGGAGGGAACACGCCACGCCACGCCACCATGGGCTATAAGGGGAATGAATGCTGGGGATGGGGAGTGTTGAACACGTCTCCGAGGAGAGCCGACCGGTGGGCTCCATCGCATTGCTTGCTCGGCCCGCATGTGCCAGCATCGTCCTCTCTGCTAACCCTTCGATTTCCCGAGTGAGCCTCCGCAAAGGTACAATTCACGCGAATCCCGAGTCTCGGATGCCTCTTTTTTTACTGAAAAGGCTTGATGACGAGATTAAAAGGCGAGCGAATCCAGGTGGAAAGGTTTTGCAGGTGGTATGAAGTGGACGGCGTGGCAACGAATTTCTGCCGATGGAATCAAAATAAAAAAGGCAAAGTAACGCACTTCATCCCATACTCTTGCACGGAGAGAAAATAAAATTGCCAAGTCAGAATGAGCCCTTTAAAATTTCACGGGAATGAGGGATCCTTTGGAGGCACTCGAAGCAAAAAGGATAGATAGAGCTAAGAATGAATGCCTCACCAAGAACGAGAAATGTGCCTTCGAGGTAGGTAAAGTATGAAATACTTCATTAGTCATTCATAATTCCAGAATACTCGTATAAGGAAATAACTCGTAAAGATAATCGTAAATAGGGATTTGGTAAAATAGTACTAGGGAAGTGCAACGATCAAGTTAGAGAAATCAGCTATTTCTCCCTTGTTAGACCCCACTTATAATACGCTGCCAGTGCTTGGGATCCGCATGAGATAGGCTTAAAAATAGAGAACACGAGCAGAGAAGATCAGCAAGATGCGTGAAAGGGCGTTATGATAGTCTCGTTATTGTTACTGAACTCTTGCAACAACTTGGACAGGAATCGCTTTCAGACCGTCGATTGAAAATTAGACTCAATCTTTCATGTGAATTAAAAACTGATTTTTTGTTCAGACAAAGTTATCAATATCTTACGAACTCCAGCATACTACGGTAGGCCAGATCATGAGAATAAAATAAAAGAAATAGATTGAGGAACAGAAAGGTTTAAAATATCGTTTTTCCCACGATCGATAAGAAAACGTAATGGCTGAGTTTACAATTTAAAGTAGGTCAGTTGACAGTGAAGCTGATTAATTCATATACCCCCTAATGCATGCTTCTGCAAGCAAATCTGCCAAGTAGTGCTAGCACCATATTTTGCATGTTCCCAGCATGATTCTTGTGTCACGTTTACATGGTTACATTATAGATTATATTATTAGTTTCTGTAGCACTTTTAGCATACCCATTATGTGGTGTATGTTGGTGAAAGTTAATTTCTTCACTCTAGTTCACGTTGGTGATAAGTCACCCCCTGCCATAAACCTTTGTGGTGGCTTGCAAGGCAATAAGTAGATGTAGATGAATAAACGGATATTAGCATAAAATAAAAAATGGTTTAAATAACAATGAGTTGACATAAACGAAGGATGTTGAAGCGACTGAAGTAAGGAAAAATGTTATTATTCCGAAACTAAGGAACATAAGAAACATATATGGCTTGTACGTACAAATCTGACTGGACCAAAGTAAGTGAACTTGTGAGAACAGTTCGCTAAGGGAGAAACTGCAGCTATTTTTGGCCTCCAAGTTATTGTAAGCCGTATGTTCGTCAATAGATGGGTAGAACAAACAACTCCATGATGATGCCTACGCTCAGGATTCGGAAAACATCAAACAATCGAGAGGGTTAAAATACTTATCGGAGAGTCAGCTCGTTTGAGAGCAGCCATCGACTCAATTAATGTTGATGTTCAAGTTTCGCGAGTCCTTTTTGAAGATTCGGCCGTCACGACATTGTATTGATCGTGTTCCCTCCATTCATAAACGCTATTTAGGGAATATAATCTCACAGTAAAAAAATCAAAAAGTCAAAATACATTCAACATCTCAACAGTATTAAAAAAACAGCACTTTTCGATAACATATATTGATTCAAAATATGTTAAAATATTAACTTTTTTCTTACTAAAAAATTTTGTGTTTTCTATGTGTAACTGCCAGTCACGCCTGTGACATTTTTTACATTTTATTAATAATTATTTCCATTGCATTAGCGGGCGCACTCAAGAGTTTGTTCAATCGTAGAACGAAACATAAATTCCTTGGTTCTTTTAAACATAAGTCAATTAAGCTACCATTTACGACATGATTAACCTTTAAGGCAATAAAATTTTGTAAAAAAGTTATGGATGTAGAAATTCAATGGTGAAATAAAGAAACAGAATTTAGATTGACTCCCTGGGGTAAATTTTACAGCTACCTACAGATTAAGGAGGAATATCCTCCACATTTCGATATGAATTAAAACCAGCACATTGTGGTCATCTTACGGCAAAGTGGGTACACTTTCTCACTGATAAATAATTCCGGGTAGACGGAAATTAATAAATTAAAATACAAAATTCCCAAAATTTTAGCCCACAAAATGCATGCTATTTTAATGGAAATTTACATTGTTATTATAATTATAGTTTACTTTGGAGGAACTTGTTTACTGCTCAATATATTTGTGCCCTCTGGGGTGGCCCAAGCAACCAACTAAGCCTTGACCCACATGTGAATAACTCAAGAACACGATGTGATCACACAATACCTCTTGTACTTTGATATCTGATGCATGGTTTTATGGTCAAATGGAATAATTCGGAATTTCGGATGAGTCATATTTATGTTTACACATTATTCCTTTTTGATAGCATAGAGATACTTTTCGGAAATCAAATCAGGTACCATTAGTTATCGATAGATAAGTGCATAAATTTAAAAAAACAAAGACCAAAATTATTTAAAATATTATAAAATGATTACTATTTTCACGCCAAGAAATGCCAGTCACCGAAACTGAAAGAGTAATTACAATGACTTGATATTATAACAGAATTACAGTGTAATTATAAACTAATGATTTCAGCTTTCTACAAGAAAATTGCACTGCTTATATAACTTTTGAATGTCAAAACACTTGACCAATAATGAAACGCTTACTAAAACATTTTAATCCACGGTTTTAGCCCCCTACGCTGGAATCACATCACTTTCGTCGCATTGATTACGCTAAGAATTAATGTATTCCAGGCGTCCAATAATAAAAGTCAGTTCATAAAGAAGAATGGAGGGTGTCTGGCGCTGAGCGATTTCATTTAAGATAGTTTAGCGAGTAAAATTCCTTCAGGAAGCACTGGAACGGAGAATATTATCAATTACATGAATTATTTAGTCATACATCAAATTATGAGCTATCAGGACCAAGAGCTAAGGCATAAAGGGCAAATTCGACATTGCATCGATCTAGCAGAGGAGGCAAGACCACATATTCTTCCTCCTTTCTTCAAGAACGAACGCGCAGTTCTTTAAATGTACGCGTTGCATGGGGTCAGAAGCGTAGACTGGACGTGGAAAAAGGTAGACTATGACAGACTGCGGGCTTTCGAGATGTGGGTGTGGAGGAGAATGGAGAGGGTGAACGGGAATGAAACTTCTGGATGAGAGAGTAGGAGGAACGGGAGGTGGTAGGAAGGAATGATGGGAGGAGGCGAAGGGTTACTCAAAGATGTGACAGAGGGGAGATTGTAGGGCAAGTAGGGATGAAAGAGAATAGGTTTGATGAACGGAATGAAAAGGGGTTGCACGTACGCTACGATGAAAAAAGAAGTATTGGAAGACAGTGCCCTGTACGAGTAGTATTTTTACATAATTTTTACCATTATAAACCTACCTGAAACGGTAGATCATTTATTGATAATAATAATAGTAAAAACATTGCAGTGAAGGATTTTGACGGGTTAAGGTTTACATCACACTTAACAGAATTTTTCCCGCTAACCATGCAAATCGGGATCCTACGGCATGGCACTGATTAATTTCTTCGACCAGAAAAATTGAAAGTTAGGCCGCGGAAAGGGCTTAATTGGTCTTTGAACCGAGAGAGCCGCAACGAAATGACATCACCACACATGGCAGGGTAGGCTTAGGCCATTCCAATGCACAAAGAGGCAGACAATAAAAGCCCGAATAAGAAAAGAAAAATAAAATATCAGAGAGAATATTCTAAATTATTGATTTTTAGTCCCGCCCACCCGCGTTTTATCGGTATTTGATTAAATCTGCGCTAAGTGAAGCTTAATCAACCGCGGTTCCCCGGACGTTATTCAAGCGTGGTGAAATTATCTCCAAAAATTCAGAGGATTGAACGTTTTGGGGAGAATAAAGGTAGATGCAATCACACACGAACTATCCTGTTTAAAGGGCGGGTGGAAAATATATCGACAAAAAGGGAGTGGGTGTATCAGTAATCGGTGAGTTCTTGCATGTCGCTGATCGGCCAAGCCTTTTCAAAAACCCCGAACTGCGAAGATAAAGCTTGTGTGCAAGGCATATAGGCGGGTCGTAATATCAACTTCCCACCCTCTTTTCACCCACCCTATCCTCTTCAGAGGAATACCGTCAGATATGGGCACTTCGGATACAAACGAAAGTTCAATAGATGGCTTGAAGTATTTTCTCACTCATCTAGAGATTTGTCGTCCAATTTAAAAAAAGACAAAAGGTATTATTGATGTTCATGGAAAATATTTAAGAACAACAACCACAAAATGAAAGTAAAATAAAATCAAAATAATGACTTGAGGAAGAATTCGAAAAGATAAAGACACCCTGAGACTTGGATTACAAAAACAGGAAAAAATCAAAGGAATATTTTTACCTCAGAGAAGAAAGAATGAGCCATGGAAGATCCAAGAAAAAGATTTTGTCACTTAGAGCAAGAATAGAGCGAGTCAAAATTGCCAATTTTTGGAAATTGCGTCCCAAAGTGGAATACATTCATAAAATTAAATCTTGAATTCAGCTTTCTCGTGAAAAGTATTTACGTTAGACTAACGCCAATGTTGTCTAAAACAAAATACAGGTAGACGAATGCTTCTATGCACCTAGCTATGATACAGAAAATTGAGCACCACCACTTTTGCCGCTAAGGGCTCAAATATAGAATAATCTAAGTAGAGAAGGAATTATATCAGATGAGTATACTCAAAGCTGTATATACCACTTTGGAAGCAAGGCAACACTCCACTACGAGTCGCATCTCATCTGGCAGAGAAGCTTGGACGACAAAAACAGCCGAAGAGAAAAGGATGGACGGAATGGCTTACGGGGATAATGCGAAAACCATTTGGAGGATTAATTATCAATGAGAAATTGAAACAATATATGGATGAACAGTTGAGCATGTGGGAACGATAGAAGATTTACAATGCCCGGTTGAATGCATGAACCTCTGATGCTATGAGTGATGGACTTAAATTTATCTTAAGAAAACTAAATTCATCTTAGTGACAAAATCTCAAGATGATAGAGTAAATATAATGATTAATAACAACCAAATTGAAGGAGTACATAATTATAAATATCTTGAGACGTGGATTACAGTCTCCTGTAGTCACGCAAGAGGAATAAGAAGCCGTATTGGGATTTTTCGGATGACTATTAATACCGTGAAGAAATTCTTCTGCAAATGTGATTTAACTATAGATCTATGAATACGTATGATACGTACTTATATTTTTCCCACCCACAAATACGGTGATGTGGCCTGGACACTAAAACAGTAAAACACAAAGGAAATTAAGTCATAGAAATGTGGTATTACAGGCGGATGCTAATAATATCATGAGTGGAAATAATGACACGGAAGTGCTACAAAGACGTAAAAAAGAACGTTCTACCCTCTTCAAATCCAGCTTTCTTCGGGAGTGTACCCGAGAAAAATGTCAGTACCTATGTAAAACGCAATTGGAAATGTTTAAATAAGTTTACATTCTTTTTAGACATCTACTGCTAAACGCAAAAACGGAGGAAACGTAAATTGCTACCATAACACGCGTCCAGAAGAAGAGAAAAATGAGAGAAAATATCTTCCATACTATGTGACACATGGGGTCTGAAGAAGTTAAAGAGCATCCAAATTAGAAAACGTCAGTATTTTGGTCATATTTTGAGAGGTTTTAAGTACCAAACATTTAAAGCCATCGTACAAGAAAAAACAGATGCGACGAGGAGCAGAGGAAAAAGAAGCATTTCCTGGATGGGCAATTTACAGAAGTGGTTTACCTGCAGTTCCCCTGCAATATTTAGAAGAGGGACAAATAAAGATGAAATAGCCAAGATGACTTCCAATCTCCAATGAGAGTGGCACCAGAAGAAGAAGCGTCTTCAAAACCCTTTGGGTGTTGAGACACTACTGGAAAGCTTAATTGTCTAGGAACTACAATCATGGAATATGCCGAAGAAATCACGACCTATGTGCAAAAAATAAATTTATAGGACTTTTAGCAGTTAGGACAAATATTTATTCAGTGAAAAGCAGCAGCAAACTGGTCCACGGATAGATTACTACCACTAACGACGAGAGTAAATTTAACGTACGACTCCGGCTGAGGGTCAAGTTATTTAAAAAATCTGAAAATGCAGTACTACGGATTTTAAGTGCCTCCTTTCTATCTAATGAGTTGACTGAAATATCCGCCTACCTAGACTATTTTTCCTTCCGAACAATCACAGAGCACATGTTTAACTAGCAGAAAAAAATGCTTATTCGGTGTTTAGAAAAACTGCTCATTAAAGCAATTGGTCATACCGAGCCATAACAATGAAAAATATCAACATCTCCTGAATTAGATTTTTTCTGGTATTTAACGAATAAAAGGACAACTTCTGAACTCCATCGTCAGACTGCCTGATTGGTCATATGCGGTGCTGCTCGTTTTGCTACGTTGGGCAGTCAGTCACTTCCAGGTGTTTACTCTCACCATAATGATCAATATCAACCTATTTCAGGAGATAATACCTCTTTAAGATTTAAAAGGTACATCTATAATTTAGTCCTTGTACCAACAATTACACCATCGATGGTTTTAAGGACTTAGCTCTTAGAAAACTGTGAATAATGCGGAGCTCTGATAAACTGTCGCTTCTACATGCTTACAAAACGTAATTTAACGAGCTAATTATCGTTTAGTAAGATATAAGTTCAATTAACAAGCGGAAATTTTTGAAAAAATAACAAATGAGAAGTATTGATCACTGTTTCTTTCAAAAGTCATCATATCCAATGGCAAAAGCTGAATTCTACGTAAAATCAATCGGATTGATATTACGATTATCATAAGTATTAAACTATTGCAATGAATACGAAGAGGATAATTTCAGGATTATGAATCAGCTTTTAGAACGAAGATGCTATTTTTAATTATAACTTTGGATGACAGGAAAAATAGTTCAGGAATTGTCAATGCATGGCAGAGACTACAGCCAGAAATAGTTTAAATCACGTCCTTGAGCAGATAGAAAGGGGCAATGATTGTCGAGAAAACTTTTTTTTACCGGTGTTAAAAATGTAGCGTGAATAATGTTTGTTTTCCCCATACCAATAAACGCCGCTCGTGGGCCGGATCTTTCCCCGGCCTCTCATCGCATAAGTACCCTCGCCGAATTGAAAAAGGGTTCATCATCTCATCTCCGCCATGCTCTGGACTCTTCCTCTCTCACCCGCTGTTACGCGGGGCACGGGCGATCGGAAAAGGGGCTTCCTGGCGAAGGGGGTCGCGATATCAAGGGATTAACCTGGACCGTCAGCATCGCATAATATCGGTCCTCGCCTCTCCTTTTTTTCTCCCAACACGCACGAGATATTGCTCCGAAAGAACAAGCAGCCCATGCGGGTGAACCTGCTTTCCACGTTGAGTTAAAACTTACTAACTGGATAGAGCGCTCTTTGTTAAGAAAACGAGCCGTTGCCTGCGGACCGCGGCCATATTGTTGGAAGTATAAATTACGACATTCTTATCAGAGGCTACGCTTTATGTCCATTATTCCGTCTGCCATTTTTACCCCTAAAATATCCCCGAACGAAATGAAATACCAAGTGACCGACCTATAACCGAGTACATTAGCATTCATACCTAACATTTTCGTGTTAGCTGCGCACCTGTCTTCCCAAAACAACGATGAAAAGAGAGGGTGCGCGGATTATACGAAGTATTTGCATTTTACCCAGTGCGACTTTTTTCCTTATATGAAAGAAATATTTATGCAATACGAGTAACTTCAAAACTGTGAGTTCAAGTAGAGCAGATACTAACTTCAGTATGGTGTATTGTGGCATGGAATCTTTGAGCATACCTACGAAGTTTCTGTGAAATATTCCGTGACGAAATAACATTCCCTCTCGAGAGGCTGTTCACAGTCCAAGGTCCAGGGAGTAAATCAGTAATTAAATGCAACTATCAAGAAATATATTTATCATTTCAATGAAAGCGTTAGTTAATAGATTAATTTATTCAATTCTCAGAGTATTTTTGTAAAAAAAATCTTTCCTCAGTACATTGGGAGCCTAATATTATAAAATAAAATTGTTTCGGTTAGTTTTGGCCTCGTACTTGCTGCATTTCCCAGAATCCTGAGAGTCAGTGTTATGGCGTGTGAATGCAACCTAATTTTTATATACAATTTCGGCGATTTTTCGAATGAGCCGCGATTCGTCCTCAAAATAATGTTGGCCTCGATGGATGACAGAATTCCTGCCTCTTCCTTTTCATCTCTGGATAGGAGAAGTGTTCCAAAACATTATGCACAATGGTTTAAAATACCATTTCAGCTTTCATTACATTCTCTTGCATTGCAAAAAAACTGAGAGACGTGTAACAAGGCCTCCTCTGGTTACTAAATGGAGAATCGATTTGTTTGAATAGTTTTGGTACTGTTTCTTCGATGGCAAATAAACAGGTTTTGACTCGCATCGCCATGCAAGTTGAATAATATCTTATTTGCTACACATTTTACGATGTAGCCAACTATATTTTCAGCAATATCTGAGAGGGACTGAGAATCTATCAGGTAATCCAAAATTGTGTCCTCATGCATCTTCAAACCGGAAATCTCCACTGAACACCTTTTCGAAAACCTGAACTCAAACTCACTCCGATGAGGAAGTGGGACCAATAGGCTTGCAATTATCTCTCTCACACACTCCTGTGAAAAATTAGTTATTGGAGTTCCCATCGGAAGTGGTCTAAATTTGGATTATTATCATTACCCCTTCTTGCTCTATAAAACAGCTGAAGATGATCTTCCGAAAAAATGTACATGAGCAAATACTTCAAGGTTCTGCCAAAGTCTCTCACCAAAATTCCTGACATAAAATAGTGGGCACTTTTTATGCATTTAGCGAAACCTAGCGCAAAGGTTAATTTGGGGTGGTGCACTATGGCGGTTCCCTCCACTGTCAGAGATTTCAAATACGGAAATGATTCATCAAAAACCTTCTCCCATTACGTCCGGTTTTTCGTTTTCAATGGCTTCTTATAGCCAAATGACCAAATGGTCCCTGCTATTTAAAATATCAAATTGCCAATTTACCACTCTAATAAAATAAATAGTGACCTCACTGCCAATGAACTCTGGATGTTTCAACATTAGCAAATGCTTCAGGGCTCAGTCTGCCACTCCAGGACTCAATGTTTGAACCGCCAGCTTAACGTTTTGCTTTTTGTTCCAGTAGTTCACACGAGCTCCAGACAAGTGGTTATATTCTTCAAGGCGTTTTAGCAGCAGCCTTATGGTGAGGAGGGAAATAAAATACTGTGCTCCCTTAGGAGTTTTATACCTGCTCCTGGCCGCACTTTCCCTGGAAAGTATACCATGATGTCTGCCATACTTGGTGATTTTCCAATTCTCCCTCCGTACAGCAGATATGTATTTCGCCAAAATTTCCGGATTCCTATGCGGAAATTTGAACCACAATTTCGTATCAACGCATCTATTTTTCCAAGAATTTTCCAGATCACGGAACGGACGCCCTAGACCTGTTCTTCGCCCACATGAATAGCCAGCATCCTAACATTAAATTCACCATGGAAAAAGAGGAAAATGGCCAGCTCCCGTTCCTCGACATTTTAATCCGGAAAAAGGAAGATGGAACCCTGGGACACAGCATATACAGGAAACCGACTCATACGGACCTGTATCTGAGCAATCAGAGTCACCACCACCCATCACAGAAGGAGGCTGTGCTGTCTACCCTATTGCACAGAGCCAAGAACATTCCTGATACCGAGAGCATCCCGAATGAGATAAAACATCTGAAGAAGACGTTTCGGAAAAATGGCTATAGTGAAACTCAAATTTCCATGGCCCTGAAAAGGGCCTTTAGACAGCCCACTGACGGCATACGGGAGCCGCAAGAAGAGCCTATCTCCAAAGCTTTCCTTCCCTATGTCTCCACCATATCGGGAAAAATCCAACGTATCCTTAACAGATACAATATTAAGACCGTTCATTTACCACCTCCAAAACTCAGAGACCAACTAGTAAAAGTGAAGGATCCTCTCGGTCTGAAGACACCAGGAGTTTATGAGATTCCATGTGAGTGCGGGAAGACATACATTGGAGAGACCAGTCGGACAATTGAAACGAGGACGAAAGAACATCAGAGGTATTTGCGACTGGCCCAACCGGAAAAATCCGCGGTGGCAGAGCATAGTATCAATGAGGACCATGCCATACAATGGAAGGAGACGAAACTGCTCTGCCGTGCACATGGCTACTGGGACCGCCTCGTCAAGGAAGCCATTCACATCCGCATCAACCGCAACAACATCAACAGAGACACCGGGTTTCAAATCAGCAATGCGTGGAAACCAATAGTGAACACCTTTATATATGACAAAAATGGCGGGAAAAGCGTAACACGCGAGAGCCAATCAGATTACACCTGACCATGAACGGGATGTATATATACCGGACCACTTTGAGAATACGGCAGGATTCACCGGATCATCGTTGGAGCTGCAGAAGGAGACCTCTAGGACCTCATCTCTTCGGAATCAGCGGATACTTCGTGGGAATCAACGTTCATCGCCCGTCGAGACCGTCCTAAGCGGGAGCTAGGGCGTAGACTCCGGGCAGCCACCGGCGTCACTTGTTGTAGTGCGCCAAACGGGCAACCTAGCGGTCAACCAGTCGCTACCCCCACCCCCTCCGGCTATATAAGCGGGACCACCTCGAGTCGCAGAACTTTTCTTCCAGGCCGGCAATAGGAACTCCGCGCTCGGACCGGCCACCTTGGTGGAACGGTATCCGGTGCTTAGCACCCTATTGGCCGTAGGAGTCGCCCCGCCCGGGGAATAACGACTCAGGGTCTTCGGAGTTGAAGTAGATTACAAGGGCCCGGTCCTTGTACGTCCTGCTTCCGCCACACTAAACCCTCTCGGTCGCCCCCGACGCACTCGTTGGCCTGACCGAGGGCCCCCAATTCTCCTTGGCATTGCACGCTAACGCACTCGTTAGCCGCCAAGGAGCTCCCTTCACAAACAAGAGCGGCGCGAGGTTAACGTAGTCCCTCGTTCTCAGTCGCGGGGCACAACCGGGAGCTTCCGTTTGTCTGCGGGCAAGCGGTCCAATAGGTACACGCGGGTAGGGAGGGACAACACTACTCAACCGCTCCCCCCCCCTAAGGGGGGGAACCGGCACTTACTCTCAGGAGGGCCCCGAGGCCCTCTTCAGGACCAAAACTACACGCGTCGAGTCCTTTTCCTCCGCTCCGTATATAGAGTACCTAAGCTTTGACCAACCGTATAAGAGCGGTACCCTAAGGCCCTCTTCAGGGCCAAACTCCTCTCCGCGTCCCTTAATTCCTTGGTTGACAGCCGTATAAGAGCGGCCAACCAAGGCCCTCTTCAGGGCCAAACTCTACCCTTCCGCGTCCTTTGCATTCTTGGTTGACAGCCGTATAACAGCGGCCAATCAAGGCCCTCTTCAGGGCCAAACTCTACCCTTCCGCGTCCTTGCCTTCGTGGTTGACAGCCGTATAACAGCGGCCAATCAAGGCCCTCTTCAGGGCCAAACTCTACCCCTCCGCGTCCTTCTTGGTTGACAGCCGTATAACAGCGGCCAATCAAGGCCCTCTTCAGGGCCAAACTCTACCCTTCCGCGTCCTTCTTGGTTGACAGCCGTATAACAGCGGCCAATCAAGGCCCTCTTCAGGGCCAAACTCTACCCCTCCGCGGTACTTTTGCCTCCTTTGCAGCGTCCAGTTCTCTCCCTTGGTTGAAAGCCTTAAATCACTCACTCCAAATAACTTTGATTCCTTGATTCGACGTCGTCGACGTCGTCGTTTCCTGATCTCTAACACAAATTTCAGAGAAGACATAATCCAAATAGCTCACCCCTCATTTTCCAACCATGCGCTTCAACAGCGAAGACCCGCGTAATGCTCTTCCGCCAAGAGTGGAACAGAGAACCACATAAGATGCCATCCAACCAGGGCCACTGCCAGGGAAAATGGTCGGCGGAAACATGAAGAAAGTGGGAGATGAAAGGAATTCACGGAGGTCGATTTAACTAAGCCCACCTGAAAGCTAACAATTATGAGAAGATCCTGATGACAACCAAGGGAGCTATGCTATGCTATTTTACATTAGAGGCATCTACGAATAAAGGTAGGTTAAATTGAAAATCAGATCAAATCCTCCAGATTTTCGCACGCGAAGGTCCTTATCTATCTCGATGATTTCTTTTTCCTTCTCCACGCTCGTCCCACCCTTCTTCATTCCTTACATAAAACCCTTCCTCTTTCTTCTCCTTCCCTGCTTACTCCACAAACACCCCTCCATCATGGTCTTGAGCTAACCATTATGCTTTCCAGCCACCTACCCAGCCTTCTAATTTATCCACTAGTTTCCTTTCCTCACCAACCATTACAAGCACTTCCAAGTTTGTCTTCCTTTCCGTTCAACGCACCTTCTCCACAAACACATCTCGAAAGTCTGTATTCTATTCTCGTGGACCTAAGTCAAGAGTCCACGATTCTGCCCCATACAACGCTACACTCCATATCAAACTCACTCACCAGCCTCTTCTTCATATCCTTGCCCAAGGTTCCCGTTATCAGCTCCCTACGCTAATGCTTTCCTCCTCATATGACTTTCCTACAACGTTCGTTTTATTTTAGCGTAATATCCAATTAATTATCCTAGGGGAAAACAATATAAGCTCTTAAGAGAATTAGTTGGTCACTTATGTTATCATCATCTTAAGGGTGATCTGCCGTTTGAAGTAGGCTAAAATCCATCTACTCAAAAGATTTCTTTCTTCATTTCAGCATAAGTTCCACCTGTATCCACCCCTACTACCACTCCACCCCACCCCTACTCCACCCCGTCCCTAAATCTCTTTGTTCCCTTTACCCGCCTCCAAATATCCTCCCTTGTATTACGGCCAACAGAATTCTTTTGGCCCTCATTGCCCGTACTAACCACCTCTACTACACCTCCGTATCTCATTCATAAACTGTTGCTCCATACTCTACCTCGATCGTTTCGCTCAACTACCCCATCTTTATTTTTCTCAAAACCCACTTCTCATGCAGGCGGTCTATTATTAGACATCTTCCCGTTCGATAGCATCTTCACTGTTTTTCTGAAAACTCTGGAATCATTCAAACCATTGCAGGTAAAATACGTTGGAATTTGCACGACAAAAATTTGGTCCGGACATTTAATCCTCTTTCTACAGCACAAATTTAGAAGGTATAATGTAAATGGTTCTCCAAGCCTTAATTTTCCAGTCACACACTTTAGCATGGACGACCTGCCTAATCCTATTCTTCAAAGACGAAATTATAAAACCGAGAAGTAAATGTAAACGCAGAATAAAGGTCTACACTGATATTGGTTACATGATACTCCACGACAGGCTTCGGCAAGCTATAATATTAGAGCATGCCAACGATATTTCAGTGGATGGGGGTATGGAACGAATTGTTTCGCACAATTCATTTCATAAAAAATATTTTCCATAACTTCAGAAGGCATAGTATAATTTTGACATTGGATGCAGTAATAAAGAAAAAAATATATTACATTTTAGCATACTTGACACACCACCATGCTGGCGATAATATTTTTATCCCCACCAAAACTTGCTCACGGGAGCAATTTTTTGCAGTAAGGCATGGGTTTGGCACGCCGATGACTTGTTTTTAACACGCAAAATAAATCCTGGCAAAATTTATATCCAATTTTCAGGGAACGCTTTGCAATGGCGGGGATAGTCCCGGAATGTGAAAGCCAGTCAAATTCCGAAAATGACGAAGTCATATTCTCATTATGCTCTCGAAGCGGCAGCGTGCACGCAATATTGGTGTCTTTAAATCCAGATGATATGAATAGAAATTGCCGTCACGTTCACACACCAATACAAAATACCCACTAAAATTGTTTAAATGCTTACATTCAGCCGGAATCACACGCAGGAAGGTTTCTCGGGTTTTCCACCGGTTGATATTCTGCATCTCTCCCGACGTTTCGAACAGCGACTTGCTGTTCATCCTCAGGGGATCTTCTGAATGCCGTATTCTCAAAGTGGTCCGGTATATATACATCCCGTTCATGGTCAGGTGTAATCTGATTGGCTCTCGCGTGTTACGCTTTTCCCGCCATTTTTGTCATATATTTTGCCTCCTTTGCAGCGTCCAGTTCTCTCCCTTGGTTGAAAGCCTTAAATCACTCACTCCAAATAACTTTTAATTAAAACTTAGTCACTTGAATTAAAACTTAGTCTCACACCAATTACGGAGCACACAGGCCGCCTATCGGCATTTCCCCCGCCAGTCTTCAACTGTGCCTATTACTCTTGGTCGCTTGGACAAGGCGAGCGTTGCGTGGTTCCGCGTAACGGAACCGGGTCAAGCCTCACTGGCCCGGCTGGGGGCCAGATGCGGCGATGGCCCACCTGATGCTCACCGGCGTACGCACGGAGGTGTGGACGGACCGGTTGCGCTCCAGGGCCCTGAGGACCTCGCCCCGTGCAGTTGTCCAACCCGGACACCCCCAACTGCAAGTCCCCTCCCCCCAATGGCCCGCATCCCCGAGCACCGACTCGGACGCCTCCACACCGAGGGCGCCCAGGGTAGTCGTGGGTCACCCCTCCCCACGCCCAGCGTCCTGCCCTACGATGAGTCCCGGAGCTAAGGCCCCTCTGAGGAACTCACCCGTTCTTTCCCCGGATGAGGAAGTCAGGGCCCTAACTTCTTTCCCCCCTTTCCAAATTCCTCATCCCGCTCGATCCGTGGCGTCGCCGGATTTCGAGTCCCCCGTCCCTACAGACCCGACCGTCGGTGGCCCGAGACCGGCGGCCGCAACAAGCACGCCGACCACATCAAACAACGGCCACTCAAATCCCAATGGCCGGACGTCCCTATTCAAGCCGATCGGGCCGGCACCCCCCACCATCTCACCCCCTAGCAGGCCACCATCCCAGATCCCGCCCCTCATGTCGGTGAACCCGTTCATCGTCGGACCTCCTCCTCCCCTCACCCATGGACCTTTCCTCCCACTCCTCTCCCTGCCCTTCCCACAACCCATCCGGCCTGCGAAGGGAGCCCCGCCCGCACTAGCGAGCACCCCTGGCGAGTGGACAACCCCCACCGGCCGTCGTGCTGGGTCCAGGAAGTCAGGGCCCTCTCCCCCCGACACACGCCCTCCCAACCCTCCCGGGCAGGTCCTCTCGTGGGTGTCTATCGCCAACCTACCCCCGAATACCACGCAGCGCCAGTTCCACTCGTGCTGGAAGCAGGCCTTCCCCAGCCTGTCTTCCGCGTATGGACGTGCGCTCCGTCGAGAGGACTGTGAGAGTCCAGCTCTGCGGAAAGGGCCTGGAACTCCTACACGGTGGAGAGAAACGCTTGGCCCACCTAGTAGGAGAGCCCATACGGGTCTCTTATCCGCTGGGTCCCCGCTCCGCCCCTAAACATCATAAAGTCCCTAGGTCCGAGTCATTTATTCAGAACACCTTCTCCTTCGTCGTTAAAGGGGTGGACTTTGCGACGCCGGAGAAGGACATCAGAGACGGCCTGCAGGACCTAGGTGTTCCCGTCCTCGTCATCTGGAGGATAAGGGCCAGGCGGACGAAGAGGCCGAGCACCGTGATGCGAGTCGTCACGGAGCTCCATGCAGAGGACCGATGCAGGGACCTGATGCGGCGCGGGATATGCTTCTACGGGAGAAGTTACCGATGCGAAGCATCCAAGCCCCCCTCCCCCCCTTCCCAGGCCAAGCAGTCTCGGCGGAGTGACGAGCGGGCTCGTCGCGGACGCCCTTCCGGTCCACGCCGGGAGGGGGAAGGCACGGTCCGTCAGGCGCGCTGCCCGGACTGCGGCGGCGAGCACAGGGCGGGCGATGGGAGTTGTCCCCGACGTCCACGCGCCCCGCCCTCGCTCGCCGCGGCCGCCCCAATTCACCCCGACCCGTCTGTTTTGCAGGCCATCCCCGCCCTCCCCGTGGACGCGAAGCCAGTGACGAGGAAGGAGCTCCTCCACCTGCTGACGATGGTGCTGACCAACATCCACCAAGATCAGCGCCAGGCAGTAGGTCGAGCCATCGACGATGCGGCAAAGACCGTACTGGGGATGACAGTCACCCCGCTGTACTCCCCACCGGCTTTCCCATCGCTCTTCTCTGACCTCTTCAATGGCGAACGATAAGTCGAGGGTTTCTTTTATAAATATTCGCGGTGGCCTGGGCCAAAAGAGGCCCCTCCTGAAAGAGCACATAAGGACAAGGAAGGTCGCCATCATGGGGCTGGTGGAGACCTATCTGCGTCCCAACTCAAGTGTCAATATTTCTGGATTTCAGGAATTCAGCACCGCGAGGCTTGGCAACACGTCGGGAGGCACCACACTGCTAATCCGCAATGACATAGCCGCCGTCAGGGAAGACATCCCACAAGACTGCCTCACCCCGGGGAATGAAGCAGTTCTCGCCCGGGTCCACTTAAAGAGGAGAAAAATTTTAATATGTGTTATTTATTCCAGGCCCAACGTGGAACTCCCTGTGAAACTCCTGGACCACATAATAGCGTCCTGTCCAACAGCCATAATTATAGGAGACCTGAACGCAAGAAACACCTCCTTCAGGGACCAGGCGACGAATGCTAAGGGGAGGATTCTGCAAACCTACCTTCTGCAGCACTCCCTAACCCGCCTGGATATCCCGTCGCCCACCTTCGTGGGCAATGGGTGTTCATACCCCGACCATGCCCTGGTAACCGGAAACCTCATGGCACTCTCGGGTGACGTGACGGTGGACGATTGCCTTACTTCCGATCACCTGCCCTTTTCCTTCCCCCTCTACCTCGTGGATCCTCTCCCTTGCATCTCTGTCACCCGGCCCGACTACAAGAAGGCAGACTGGGACACATTCAACAACACAATCGCTGAAAGGACGAAGCACATTGAAGGCATAGAAACAACGGACCAGGTGGACAGTGCCCTAAAGGCAATGGAGGACGCCTTTAAAGAGGCTGCGGGCTGCATCCCGACGAAAACAATCGACCCGAAGAGGCCACCACTACCCAGGGATGTGGTGGATATGATTAAACAAAAGAGGTCGATATACCGGGATTGGGTTAGAACAAAGGACCCCGACCTAAAGACTGAATGGAATAGAATGAATGCCCTCATCAGAAGGAAGGTCATTCTGCAGAAGGAAAAAAGTTGGGAAAATGCCTGCAGAACACTCGATTACAGGGACGGCGGCGCATTCTGGAGAAAATTCAAAATACTGACAGGACAACACAAGGCTAAAACATGCCCATTAACTGACATTACCGGGGTTCCGATCGCTGATGCTACAGCAAAAGCTGAGGAATTCCGGAGAGTCCTGTCGGAAATTTACACGCCCGCCGAAGATCCCCTCTTTGACGAAGTCAAAAGAGACAGGTGCACGAGGGCAGTGCAGACTGCTGAAATACTTTTAAGACCATTGCAGACACCAGCCAGGATAGAGGACGACCCGGTACTCCAACCAATCTCCGCAGAGGAAATGGAGGAAAGCAGACCGTGGAAGAACAAGGCACCGGGCGACGACGGTATAACCACCCTTCATGTCAAAAAGGCCCCTGCCTGCGCCCCACTCCTGATGTCTATCTTCAATGCCATACTATGTATTGGATACTACCCTGATTCCTGGAAAAGGATTACAATGGTAATGATACCTAAGCCAGGAAAGGACAAGAAGAAAGCGGAGAACTACCGGCCCATCAGCCTCACTAGCACCATCGGCAAGTGGTTCGAAAGAATCCTAACAAGACGGATGAGCACCGTGTTCGAGGCCAATGGTGTCCTGCCCCAACACCAATATGGCTTTCGACCACGTAGATGCACCACCGACCCTCTGGCACTCCTGACAAGCACCGCCACGGAAGCCATAAACAGAAACAGATATGCCGCAGCACTGTTCCTGGATATCGAACGAGCCTTCGACAGTGTATGGCATGATGGGCTGATGTGTAAAATGGCAAAGCTCCCAGGGGTGGGTGCAAACCTACTGCGCATCATAAACTGCTTCATCAGGGACAGAAACGCAAGGGTAAGAGTGGCCTCAAACCACTCTGCGCTCTTCCCCCTCCAAGCAGGTGTCCCCCAGGGCACCGTACTATCCCCCCTGCTGTTCACCCTGTACTGCCATGATATGCCAACTGATGGTAGGGCAAGAGGCGCGGTCACTCTATGCCAATATGCAGACGATACCGCGATATGGTGCGCAGGGAATTCCGCCCGGACTGCCACAAACAATCTACAGAAGATGGCAAAGAGATTGGAAAAATGGTTCACCACATGGAGGATGCGACCCAACGCAAGCAAGTCGCAGCTACTCATCGCCAAACCTCTAGGAAGTAAACCAGATGGTTGCAGGCTACGACTATGGGACCAATGGATCCAGGACACAGACACGGCGACGTATCTTGGGGCACTAATCGATAGACATTTTACTTTCAGGAAGCACGTGAGGAACGTGGTCGCAAGGTGTAGTAGGCGTAGTAACCTGATCAGGGCGGTCCGCGCAAGGGGGCGGGGAGTCTCGGCGAGGTGCGGCCTGCTCCTATACAGGTCGTTCAGACGGCCAGTCATGGAGTACGCCGCGCTGGCCATTCTCCCGCTACGACAAACTTTAAAGTCGTACGCCACCCTTGAGCGAAGGATCCTCAGGCAGACCTTCGACCTGCACCCATTGACCCGTTCCCGCACCGTATATGACCTCACTAATAATGAACCTCTGCTTCACAGGTTGTGCCGCCTACGCTGCGACGGGACAAGGAGGATAGCGGAGAACAACAGGGCGCTTCTGGATTCCATAATTGGTACAGCAGGTGGTCCACTGCCCAGAAAACCTAAGAAAAAGCTGTATTCCACGCCAAGATTCATCTCGGACCACCTCCATCTATATCACCCGGAGGTCGCGCTACCACCTCATACAATCAGACCCACGGTTCCCGCACCCGCGCAGCTTACCATCACACCAGGTTTTCCTCTCCGCCCCAAGAAAAAAGGAAAGAAGAGAAAGAAGAAGAGAGAAGAAGAATCGGCGTCCGACACAGTGGCCCCCCCAGCAACCCTTGCCCCAAGTGACTCCCCCCCACCTCCCCAGTGATACCCATATTTATTCCTCCCTCCCCCCAGTGATTCCCAGTGATATTGACTATTTATTATCTATTTATTGTTAACAGAGACATATATTCCATGTTGAAATATTTCATAGTTTAACCACGTTATTAACGGATTCCCAGTGATTTCTTTATTACCAGAGACATATATATATATTATATATTATTTATGCAGAGACTTATTCAGTGTTGACTTTTAAATTTCTACGATTTGTTATTTCTTTGTGTTGTTTTGTTTTATATTGTTAAGTTTGTGGCCTGGCGGTGGTTTTAGCGGGTTTCCCACCGTCCTAGGGCGAATGCCGGGCCAATGTCTTCCCGCACCTGTTAAATTATTCCAGTGACTTCCCTGAAGAGGCGACAGCCTAGAACGGGGTCCACACCATTGTTTTTGTTATTTGTTATACTTGTATTTGTTTCGGTGTGGAAATAAACATATTTTGACTTGACTTTTGAGAATACGGCATTCAGAAGATCCCCTGAGGATGAACAGCAAGTCGCTGTTCGAAACGTCGGGAGAGATGCAGAATATCAACCGGTGGAAAACCTGAGATCATACGGAATCACACGGTTTACGTAAAAACGCATAAAATATCAAGATATTAAATTAATGGCTAAAATAATTTTGTTGGCACGTGGAAAACTTTTAATGCCAGATGATTGGCCAATTCTTGCACGAAGTCTCAGAAAGCTTGCCCACCATCGCAGCGGAGGAATCTTTACTTGGTTTTATTAGATTTCACTCCAATCATTGGTTTATGGTTGATCAAGTCGTATTTTTAACCATGCGGCAATGAATGAGACAAAATTAAGACGCCGTGAAATTTAAACCGAATTTCATCTCACTGTCAATTAGTTTAAGCACTAATTAATAGAAACGGTAGGGATGGTGGTGGGTCAATGCCGCTTCATGATCGCTAGCCCAAATATTCCGGAGAATGCATATTCCCCGTGGTTCTTTTCCGTGGCCCCCGTCCTTCATTTCCACAATCCTCACTGTCATTTTCCTCGCGAGGCGCTTCGGCGACGACTCGCGTAATCCCATTCAGCCGAGAGAGGAACCGCGGGACTGAGAATCATTTAATATATATCAGAATGAGATACAGAGATGAAGGGTAAAGACATCGAAGGAGAAAACTGTGGAAAGGAATTATATTGTAGTTGGTTTCACAGTGTCCACCTGTACTTCTTGGATGACTACAATCACGGGAGAATTCAGATGTGATTGAAATGGAATAAGGTTTTTAAATTGTCATCGAGTTGCGTCTTAAAAAACTAGCATAATTTAATTTATATGGTACAGCAGGTAGGTATACTTACTTCATTCATAGTGAACGGGAGGTATTACTAAGTGTCAATAATTGTGATTTGAATAATAGAACTTGATACAAATAAAAAAATACTTCATTTTTGGACTACGACTCGTAGGGAGTAAACAAATTTGGAAGAAACGGCAGTTGAAAAAGGAAAGGATTTCACGCACGAGGCACCTATATTACGGACTCTCGCTAATCTCAAATCGTTTTATTTTTTCATGAATTCTTTCTGGAAAAGCAGAAATGGCGCAGGAAAAATAACCATTACCCCCTCCATAAATATGAGCGTCAAACAACCCTTTTGGTTAAATGGTTGTTAATCTTAGCTCTTACCGAAAAAACATACGTATCAGAGGAAGATTTTTTTATTTTATTAGGTATTCTACTGGTAAAGGTACGTTTTGTTGAATGTCAGAGAATCCGCTCCCGGTCTTCTACACATTCCGGGTCCTATATATATATCCTATTTTGCCTCTGCATAAGATCTGCCCTTCTTCATCCCGTCCATGAAACCTATTCTCTTTCTTCCCTTACCCCGCTTGCCCAACATCCTTCCCTCTATCACACTCTTCAGCAACTCATCACCCTTTATTACATCGTGAAGCCATCTACCCTGCCTTTCCCGGATTTTATTAAAACGATTCCTTGATAGCGATTCTTAAAACGAGAGAGAACCAATAAGAAAACTGAATAGCAAATATAAGTCTAGCACTCTCATTAAAAACACTAATCTGGTGCTGGAATTATTAAAGGTGAAGCGTGGCATTCCAAAACGCGGAAAGCCAATCCTTTTGCCAAGAGCATGAGAAACATTTGGAGCCGTTCAAAACATCCACATGAACAAAACACTCCATAAACAGCCACAAGGGCAGGTGGCAGGGGATGTCAGCTTGAAGAAGGGAGGGAATGGGCAAAGAATTCGAACGAAAGAAGGAATGGAGTTAGGCACGTCTTGATGGATGTCTTGCTCTGCTATTGTTACAGTCTTGACTTATCTGTGCATTTGAAGACGGAATTTTTGTGCCGACCTGCCCTGTGTCAGTAAAAGTCTCATATCTTGTTGCCTCTGTCTAAGAGATCTCGTGTGGGGCTAAAATAACATCCACCGTGTAACCCTGAAATTCGCGTGATCTGAACTTTTTGCGTAATTATATTTGCCTTGCGTGTAACCTCCGAGTCTGCATCGGCTCCCAAACTAGTCCTTCCGTGACCTGAGTAGCGCTCTTTGATCGTTTCTGGCAGTCGAGATTGGAATCCGGAAAATAACGAGAAAAAATTTGCGGAGGTGATTGAAAAAAGGCATTAAAAATGTATTACATGCAAAAACTGACTGGTAATGCTCGCAGCACTATTAAAAGTGCCAATTGCGTGAAATTCTTTCTTTTTCAACCGTCATTGCTTACAAATTTGTAGCAGGCGCTAACTAAGCGCTCCATGAGTTACAGTTGAATTCAGAATTTTCAGAAACGTTTTTTCAATGACTTTCTGAGCGCTTTAGAGTCACCATTCGATGGCATGCCAATTTGTGGCCTATTTTTGAGGGTATTGATTCCTTGTGATTAATAGGCATTTTCCCTCAAATGAACTACCTTTTCCATACGACCATATTGGAAACTATAATTATTTTAACATTTATATATTCCGTATTTTTCGTGATTTTAATCCATAAAACCAATTTGAATGCTTACAATTGATTTACTCTAAAACTTCTCGCACTGTTAATGTGAAGCTACACTAGTTTATGCTGTCGTGATATTTAATACCCTAATTTCGCGGATATCTTCTTTCGCATAATGTAGCCACCAGTTCCGAGATGGGTCGTTATTTAAATCTTTCAATCTTATTTCGAAGGGCATATGCTTTAATCGGATATCTCTCGCACTTTTTGAGTCAGAAGAAATGTTTTTTAAACGTAATTTTATGCCATAGCCAACAGGTAGAGCTGGTTTATAGTAAGTTAAACGTCCAAAAGTTATCAAAGTTCGAATGCTTCCACCACATTTATATCGCTCTCTCTGGATAAAGTTCCCATCGTCGCCTTAAGATGACATGCGATTGGTGGAAATCATCCGTACCGTATAGCTCTGTTTTTTTTATTTCTTTCATCAGATCACTAAGTTATTACCTATGGTGCAAGCACTTAGAAATAGAAGGGAAATATGGGAAGAGTGTTAGAATAGCCGTTTTAAGACTCGCAGAGAAGAGCTGACGTCAACATGGCACTCTTCAAATCGTCCGTGAAGTAGGGCATAGGAGGAAAGTGAGAAATAGTCACCTAAAGTAGCGCCAAATTTTCTGGGAGACCTCGAGACCGGGGAAGGGTAACTATCATTGCTCGCCCAATCCAAGGTTGAAGGCTCTAGTCTCCTCTCGGGTATGGGAGCCGTGAAACTATAGAGAACCACGAGGAAATACGAGACCGATTCTCTAAGCAATGCATCAACTTAAAATCGCCATAAAATCCGGTCGTAAATCGAGATATAGCCTGCGGTGAAAAGACAAAAGTGGCCTATAAGGAACCCAGGTGGCACATGAACCACTAAGACTACGAAATCAAAAGCATGGAAATAAGTATTGAGAATCAACATGATTGTTTTAGAAAGAGGATTTGAAACCAGATAATTTACAATTATAAGGAGTGCTGAGAACTGAACGAATCAAGTGAATAACTGAATCTCCGGAGAGATTCAAATTAATCGATACTAAGCTTTCCAACCCAACTGATAGAGAAAACACACACACAGCACACAGGCCCAAATATTAGAGCATAGAGAATTATTTGCCAATCCGAGGGAATGATTTTTTTCACGGAAATATGCGTTTGAAGGATAAAAAATATTTTCATATTCATTCGCGATTATTATTACGATGAGATCTGAACGATGAAGATTTTTTTTGATAAAATGGTAATTTTTCCGGGGAAAGCTAAATAAGCAAAGTTTAAAGGCAACAAATACATTCCATCAGATCAGTACAGTGCGTACACTAATGTACATCGGTACGTTGCTAAAGGGGTAATTAATAGCACACTTAATGTTTCTAATTATATAAATATTCATCCAAAGAAGAAATTTAACAGTGTTAAGCCTCCTCTTTGTAAACCGTGATATCACATTGTCCAAAGAAACATGGAAGATTCGTAATACCTACTGGCTATGTTCCAGACCATAGTGGAAGAAATGTCCTATTGCAACGAGCATAAGAATATATTGCGTTCACAAATAATATTATCACCCACAACACCATGACTTTGTGGCTTTAAGTATGTGATATGTACTCGGGAACCGCCGAGATCGGTCAAGTAGCCAGGGGCAAAAAAAAGAGGGTGGGAGCTTCTTTGTCCCAAATTAATTTCTTTCTCCAAATATTTTTTTTCTCCCAATAAAGTTTCACAAGGCACAATAAAAACTTATATTAAATAAATACTTATTTAAAGAAGTAAACATGAATATTTAAATGAATTATGGAAACGCAGCGCATCTCAAGTAATTGTCAAAGTTTTGAAAGTAATTTAACAGCATGTTGTATTTTCTGGAATTCAAAAGTATTTTCTGGAATCATTCACTGCGAGACAACGCACATGAATTCATCACATTTTACTATTCCCCTTGAAATATCTAGTCAATGTAAACAAGTTGCATGGTCATGAGGTAATACTCAGAAAATATCTGTCTTAGGATATCACCTAAAGGGTCAGAGGCAAAATTCAACGCTCAATGACGACGGGGACTCAAATGGAGATTATTGATCGAAAGGAAAGAAAGTTTTATCGCAATGGATCGCGATTCACTACTAAACCCTAAAATGGATCGTCCGTTGCCTTTCTCTCCTTAAACACTACTTTTATCCCATAGAATTTCCCTGAGCACTATCTTTTTCCTTCCATTAAAATGCAGTCTCCTCATCCACTCCTGTTTATTCCACATACCACTAATCTTGGCAGTTAATCAAATAGTTGCCGGCCTGACAGCCTATTGGTTTCAGTCTCGGAAATCGCTTAGAGGATGGAAGGGTGTAGTTTGCATTAATTTTCATATATTTTTAAAAACAAATAAATTACTCACCGCCTTTATATTTCCAGAATAAAAAATGAAAATTTCACCTGGGTAGGCGTTTCCAGTGAACGGCATGAAAAAATGAGTAAAGTAAAAGACTCACGTACGGATATTTTGGTCAATTACTGAGAAGTCCAGTAATATAATATATTTTTGCGAAATAAATATTACACAATTTATTTCAAACGAATATGGTCTCATTTATATAATTATTACTAAGAGAACTATGGATTTAGGTAGGTTTCATTGGAGGTCACTAAAATACCTCTGGAATTTTATAAATAGAGATATATATTTTCGTATTTTTTTTATAAAGAGAGATATATATTTTCGAGTAATGTTTCATTCATCGGCTCAGCGTACGTCCTACTCCCTTGTTCCGTCCACAAAACAAATTCCATTCCTCAGTAGCATATCCAGTGGGGGGACAGGTGGGGTGAATGCTCCCCCCCCCCGCCCTCTGCGTTCTGGCGCCCCTAAGTCTGTGAATGTTTCCACTCTAAAGATTTTATTCGACCAAAAGTCCTCAGTCGGAGCTACATCATTCAGAGGAAAAAAAGGGGCGAGAGGGAAGCGTCCCCGCCTCCTGGCTACTGCTAAATATACCAACAAAGTAAGCAAGCACTACCAACTGCCACTCGTCACGGCAGATTGACTAACAATGATCGCAATTGCGCCGATTTCGCGTCGGTCATGAGTTCGGCGGCGTTAGCGTGGCGCCCACGTCTAGTTTGAACTGGCTTTGAGCATTGGTAAGTTAGAAATGTCAACATTGAGTCACTCAGTCTGGCTTCCGTTTGCGTGACGTAGAGTTACCCTGTGCACCCTCTCTTCTCTCGCCGCCCCGCCACAACAACAGGGTTGACCTCTGATGACTGTCAGAGTTTAGTGGAGAGTTCGCGACTCGCGTGGTGTGTGCACGTTTGACTTTTTCAGTGCTATATATTTATGTAATGTCTGGACAAGGTAAAAAAGTGGCGCTCAAGGGCGCAAAGCTAAAGCAGATTTAGATGAACGAAACATTGCTAAGACGTGTGAAAATTTAACATCAGCATTACCTGATGTCAATTCAATCGCTAGGTCATCACAAAATTCCGTACCTGATAATTAGCGACAAGTTGAGTCTTCATTGGTATCATCTGCAACAACAACTTCGCCTCCCGATTCAAACGTAAACTACTGTGTCAACAAATAGTAAGTATCAGTTTCATGTACAATGTACATACATGATAAGTTTTTGTTGTAATTTAAATACACTTCTTGAGACCGCATCGCTACGGACTGTCTGTACAGTGCCTGCGTACACAGACAATTCTGCAAATTGTATTGCTTTAAACTCAGCACATTAAAAATTATTATTATTGGATTATTTCTATTACTATATGAATGACACGACGCACTCAGAGCATCCAGATTCGCCGACGGCGTCAGGGTCAGGCCTTTGCAGGAATAACTCTGCAATCGCAATCGGCGATAATGACTGCAACACCAGTGGGGGAAGGACTTCGGCAGGCGTTTGCGAAAACCTTGGGCTATTCGAAGAGAAGAGATACGATTTACCATGCGGAGATGAAAGTGGACTCTTGTCTGACAGTAATAATTCTATTGAAAATATCAATTTTGATTACCCATCTGCCCATTTCTGTTTCGTAACATTTCGATTGGCCCGTCTAAAGTTCGAACTTTGTTAGAAATAGGTCCTGTGTCAACCTGGGATTAGTGACACTTTCGATTCTTTTGACTACTACGCCAGTCATAGGCGATTCTACAACGAATGGTATAAAAAGAAACTTCCATCGGGTAAAGAAGTCAATAGATACTGGTTCGCCCAGGGGTAATATCATGTTATGTTTTACATGTTGGCTGTTTGAAGATAAACAAGTCAGGCAAAATGATAATTGGTCAGATCCAAACATGGGTGTCTAGAAGTTTTAGAAAGGGGCAGAGAAAATAAAATGGCACGAAGAAACCCAAGGCCATCGCCAATCAGAAAACATATTTTTAATTACATGGTACAGATTCAAAAAACATTGTACAATCGAGGTAAGGCTTAATTAGGCGCAAAATGAAATTATTTTAAAAAAACAGAGAAATACTGAAACGATTAATTGATATTATTATGTATCTCTCGAAACAAGGTCTACCTTTACGTGGCCATCGAGAATTTGGTTTACGACAAAACGTCGAGAGTAAGGAGGGAAATTTTTTAGAGATTGTGTTTTTGCGAAATACGATACAACAATGGCTAACCATCCTGAGAGCTCAAAACAATGAAACTTACTTAAACCCGTCTATACAAAATGACATCATTCAAGCCTTGGCTAATGAGGCATTGTATTGCTTTTTGTATTGTATTGCCACACCATTATTGTTGGCGAGATGAGTCGGCGCCCCCTGAAAATTATCTGCCCCCCCCTAGACCCAAAACCTGGCTACGCCACTGCCATTCCTCTTCCCCGAATACACAACACCCGTTCCTCTTTTGCACCCTTCAGCATCTTCACTGTACCCCTCATCTACCCTTCCAGCCACCTAACCCGGCTCCTCCTCATATCTCATAGAGAAGCTTCCTTTCCTAAACAACCATACCAAGAACTTCCTAGTTTCTCTTCCTTTCGGACCACCTTCTCCACTTCCTGCACCTTGATTTTATTCTCGCCATAATTTCTCTGAGTCCACGTTTCCGCTCCATACTCTCTATTCTCCCTCTCTCTCCATTCTGAAGTGGAAAAAAATCGCTCAGCCTACCTTAAACCGAAAAACTATTCGGGAGAGGGATGGAGTGCGAGAAGAATTAGTGATTTAGAGCGAGGAACGATATGGAACCAGGGCGGAAAAGGAGGACGAGGGGGGGATTCAGGACGAGGAGGGAGAGAATATTAAACGCGAGAGCCACTGAGGAAGTGAGGGGATGAGAGGAAGGGATGGGAAAGGGGTGGGGAAAGAGGGAGTGCTTTCGGGAGAGAAAGAAGAGGGAGGAGTAGGAGGACACAGAGTGCGGGAGAGAGGAGGGAGAGAGCAAGCGAGTGGATCGTGCAGTGGCTGTGGCATCTCATTAAACGCTCCCATATCACGGCGAGAGATTTGGGAACCCTGCGAGATTTCTATTCAGAGCCACCTGTTTTAATGTTTAGGTGAGCGGAGGGTGGGTTGGATGGAGCGTGAGACGGAGGTGGGGTTGGGGGGGGGGACGGTGGAGGGCTTAAAACTTCCCATCTCCCTTTGGGAGCACGAGCACTGACGTCCTTAAAGTGAGAACTCGACTCAAGAAACTTCCAGTCGTAAGCTGAAATTTCCGTATCGCTCGCAGCGACTAAAGTACGTTCAGCGACTAATGCCACTGGCCTCATTTAAGAATGATCCTAAATTGTCACGTCTCGGAAATGACTGATTTTAATGAATAATGACGTCGCAGCCTGGATGATTTTAATTTAAGGCGGCACAATGGAGAGCAAAGTTTCATCGAGGCTAAAATTTGACAGTTACTATTTGTATTTGTATCCATTGATGGCACCTCTTCCTCTTATCTACCTGTTGTGTCTGGTGTACCACAGGGTAGCGTCCTTGGCCCTCTTCTGTTTTCACTCTATGTGGGTGGCATCACAGAGCATAATCCCTCTCGGCTGCAATATTCTGCTGTACGCGGACGATTGCAAAATTTTCAAGCAGGTTGATCGCCCCTCCGACTCACATTTCCTTCAATCCGCCATCAACTTTGTTTCCGAATGGTGCTCAACTTTCAGCTGGCAGCAAATGGCAGCTGCAAATCAACCCCTCAAAATCAGCTCTTATGACCTTTTCATTAAAAAGCAAACCCCATTCACATTCTTACACTCTCTTAAATAATCCTATCCTTCCTGTGACCTCCCACTGCGACTTAGGAGTCGTTCTAGATTCGAAACTCAACTTTAATGGCCACATAAGAATGATCGTGCGGAAGGCGATGGCTATAGTCGGCATGTTTTACCGCCTCACTGACGTTCAGGACCCTACGGCTCTGAAAACTGTCTTTTTCGGTTGTATTCTCCCCATTTTAGAATACTGTGCACCAATTTGGTCTACCGCCTGCCCCACTACCTTGGATTTGCTCAACCGTCCAGTCAACTTCTTTCTCGTCATAGTTCGCCATCGAGTCCCCATCTTCAGAAGCTCATCCCGTGACCTCATCCTTTCCTCCCTTGGTATTTCTCATTTAACTCACTGCCGTGTCCTATCAGATAGGATGTTCCTACAAAGAATCTTCAGCGGCTCTCTACGGACCAATGAAATACTCCCTCTCTTTAGTATTCATGCTCCTCCCCATCCATTACGCAGTAACTGTCTACTGCATACTCCCCGATTCCGTCTTTCCATCTCCCAGCGCTCTCTCTTCTTCCGAATCCCCTCCTTGTTTAACTCCTTGGCCTCGAAATATCCTTCCTTGGACCTTTTCTCCTCTGCCACCATTTTCAAATCCTCCCTGAAACGCCACTTAAATGATCCATCCCTCTCCAATCCTCAAGTCCCTTCCTACGCTTGCCTCATTATTGTTTTATTTAATGAATATTATGTTTTTGTTTGAAATTTTTATTTATTTGTTGATTATTTCAGCCAATGTAATAGCCTTTGTGCCGTTTTTGGTGGTGAATTAAATAAATAAATAAAAAAAAGTTACATCTAATTCTGGAATTTACTCATCTACCATATAATAAGACTCGAGTAATAATGACGGCAAGGTTTACAGTCCACAGCAGTTAAAGACCTTTAAATCCAAAGTTTTGCTATTCGTACTGGATTGACAGTGATTTTTTTCACCCAAAATACAATAAAATTTTGCTGTTAATTTTCGAGTGGCAATTGGTTTTCCTGGACACGTTCTGTCGACCAATAAGATAAAGCTCCAACTCACGAGGGAATTCCAAGTTAATCAATATAGTTAGCACTCAGCCGAAACCGTTAACGGAGTCTTCAGATTAGAAGATGAGTGGGACACATACTTAAACTTATAAAAGAAGATTCAAAAGAATAATACTGATAGGTTAATATGACTTTCCCCGCCCCTCGAAGTAAACTCCTAGGGAATAAGATTTTTACAGATTAAAAAAAAAAACAGGTTTATAGACTCTAAAAAAAAACAAACAGCAAATATGGACCCATTACGAATAGCTGGTATTTTCCAGACGTTCACGAAAGATCACTGGTTCCAATTGGCACCATTATGCTTCTAGTGCTCCTGTGTGTGGCAGATTAATTCGGACTTTGCTCAAAATGCAGCAATGTGATATAGTGTTTCCAACTACATGTGCTCTGCTCGCCGTGGCTTGTGTATTGCCCGCTTCTCTGCAGTAATTCCAAGGTATACTCTAGAATTTTCTAATTTGAAAAAATATCTTCTTTATGCCTAAGCATTTTAGTTCATGAATCACAATTTAGCATTTAAATACTTAAGTTAATCTTAGTGCTGAGTGGTTACACGTTTTGGGTTCCATATGGACCCAGTGGGAGATAATGACTAAACCTGTCCACACTGCACGTCCACATTTATACAGTACTAGCTAAGGTACCCGTTGAACTTCAACGGGGGATGAAAGAAAGACAGGGCATATAGGTGGTAGGTTCAAATCACTCATGAGGTGTATTTCTTTTCTAGGTAAAGCAGCTATAATTTTAGTTTTATTTTTTAATTCAGCAGATGAAAACCGCATTATAATGCGGTTTTCATCTGCTTATGCTTACCGAGTTTCGACATTCTTTTGCAGTTACATATAGAAAACTAACAACAGGCCATTTACATTCCAGAGGCTAGTCGCATAAATATAACATCGTGGCATTCTCCTGGGGGTATACATGGGTCCAACTTAAATTGGTCCACTTAAAATGAATTTTGCCAATTTTGGGCAAAATATCCCTGAAAATATCGCAATCAGCAACATTTCAGTGTACGGGCTAGATTTCCACTGTAATACACATCTCTAGATATAAAACCCAGCCGCCATTGTAAAGGTCCCATTTCCCTTCTAAGGCTAATGCTAATTCCACGGTTACCAACGAAAATATCCTATTGTTGACAGATGTAAAATTCATGATTTTGGCATTAAAAACGTGATTTATAGGGAAATTTTATTCGTATAAGAAAATTGAATGAAAGAATAAGAAACCACTCTATTATCCATCTAATGGCGAAAACTATAGCCTTCTATCTTTAGTAAAACTAATTAAAATATGCCAACAGAGAAACCTCTGCACTTGAACCAAAATGTTTAGACTTGAGTTTTCAAACACATAGACACCAGACGGCCCAATACGCTGCCCTTTGGGCCCAGGGGCCTTCCTTATAGCCCCAATTTCCTTAAAAAAGCTTTACTAGATCAGTAAAGTAACCATGAGTGAAAATTTCACTAAAATTGGTTCACTCGTTCAATACTTATGAGGCTTTTAAGAAAGCATTATTTTGGAACCTTGGGCCCTCTGGAGTCCCAGCGTGACTTACGACCCCATGATTGTTGCACATTCAGTATAGGTATATTTTACGTGTTTCTAATATAGGCAAGAATTATCTTCCAGGGCCAATTTTTGGCAATGAAAGGGCCCATTTGAGGGCCTTCTAGGGCCCCAAGACCAGGTGTATCAAGTATCTTCCTGCCAAATTTTGTTGCAATCGATTCAGTGGTTTATGAGTGATTGAGTAACAGGCAGACAGACAGACACCACTAGACTTTTATATATTTGTAAGATAAATTATGTATAAATAGACTGATGTGCAAGTATTATTGGTAAATTAATAAAGAACAAATATACAGATGCCCAGATTATCAAGAGATGAAATTAGAGATATTTTACTCAACGGCGACGTCTCTGATGACGATGAACTATGTTTCCAGATGATGAAGAACTTGAAAATCATTTTGTGGAATTCGAGCAAGGCAGAATTGAGAAATCTGCTACTGTGAGTGAAAATCCTTCCACTATTCTTCTAACGGATCATGTTTTTGAACCTGATTTGGACAATATCACAGAGAGTACCATAAGTGCTCCAAATGACGACGATGCTGATCTAGATGATGTTCCATTAGCACAAAGGTTGGATATATTACAGAATAAAAAATCGAAGGCAGGAGTAAAATGGAAATGTAGTGATCTTGATTCATCTAACGTCAGTACGGAGTGTAGCGTTGTTTTCTCAGAACCTCCTGAATAAATGTCTCCAGTGGGATACTTCAAAATGTTTTTTCTGATGATATGATAGCAAAAATCGCAAATGAGACAAATGCATAGAGTACACAGCAAACAGGCAATAGCATCAACACAAATTCTTCTGAAATAGAGCAATTTTTTGGTATTCATATCAAGAGTAGATTAATAAAGGTCCCATCCTATCGCTTTCATTGGACTTAACGCAGCAGGATTGAGAAAATTGAAGAGATAATGTTAAGAAACAGACTTGAAGAAACAAATTGCTTACCTGCATACATTTTGTGTATTATTCCATGAATAACAAAAACTACTGTACATGTAATAGTCTATGTCCCAGGTTCCCATTGGGTCCATATGGACCCACCAACAAATCTCAACTTAACAACAAAAATTAACGGATAAATCGATGTATTTATGCTGTTAGGTATATTTAAGACTTCAAAATGGAAAAGAATTTTTTTTCTTCTTTAAGGCTTTAATTTGGGCTGGAATCTTCGGTCCGAATAAAATCCAACGGATGAAAGAAAGTTCTTGCATTGACAACGTAGTTCCGTGGAAATAAGCCAGCCTGGAGGTTTACCTGGCCAATATTATAGAAATACCGTTTGATTTCATATCTTTTAAACAAAGCTGAGAATTATACTAATCTATAACGTAAGCTCCACCGTTTAAAGAATTGAAGCTAGACACGTCCAAGATTGTATCCGACAGAGCGCAGTTAAAATATGCTGATATGGCTTAGAAATAAATTGGAAGGAAATCATTTTTCACGATCGTACGACTTAAACAAAGCCCGCCATCACAAACTCGTCGGTCACGGGTATCGGACGTGTTAAGGAATTGGCTTGATTTCTGTCTATCGAACTAAGCCAAAACTGCTATTGAACTAATTTTTGGCTTGGCATTATGTCTGACATCGTAGTATTGAACCAAAGTAACCCATATTAACGGCGCATGTGAGCGGGATATCGCCATCATTTCTCTAATGAAATATACGCATGCCTCATAAATGCTTATTGAGGTGTCGATAGGGTGGTTGGGTCGGTCGTGGAGGGAGCGTGGGGACATACGAAGAAGGAGGAAAGGGAAACGTGGGGGGGGGGGAGGAGGGATGGAGGAAGGCGGCCGGGAGGAGGAAGTAATTGGAGCGAAAAGCGAACGTTTCGGAGGCGAGGATCCGGAAGAAGAACGATAAAGCTGGCGGAATGAGTAGTTCACCGCATCGCCACAAAAGGATTCGGGTTTCTGAGGGGCCGCGGCATCACCACCACCTAGGCGTTCGTCATTCGTCGCTCTCACACGAGGAGCGGGAGCGGAAGAGGGGGGTGGGGGGAGGGATGGAGGGGGGGAAGGAGGGCAGAGAGAGAGAGAATGAGGATTATATGGCCGCCCCACCTCCTCCTCCTCCTCCAATCCAAAAACCCTCGCCTCGTGCAACTCCTTGACTTGTAATAAATACGAAATGAATATTCAACGCCTTTCCCTTCCGCTGAAATTCTGCAAATCCGACAACTCCCCCCCCCCCCCCCCCGTCCATCCAGAAAGTTAAGGGCCCCGGGGGTGAGGGGTTGGTTTAAACTTACAACCCGATCCTGTTTTGCATTCCAGCGAAAACTTTAAGATGAATGAAATGAAGGGACCCAAACAAGGACACATACAAGTACTCCCTCTTACCGCCTCCTCACGTTTTAAGGTGGTTCCCCCATGTGATAGCGTAACTGTCATTTCACTCACATACTATAAACTTATAGAAAAATATGATCTCTGCCTATCTGATGTGAAAAACATAATGTTATCATACTGCATCAAATGCAATACCTATACGGTGAGTGGAGTAAGCATAAAATCTTCAGATAAATTAAAAAATCTTGGAGTGACCTTAACTTCTGATATACCGTGGGGAACAAAGGAACATACAAAACATATGCGGCACAGCATTAAAGAAACTAGGTTTTGTTAAGCGTATAACAGGAAAGCCCTCGGATGAAAAAGTAAAAGATACATGATACTTCGCTCTGGTTGGGCCACATCTCGAATACGCCGCGAGCATTTGGGACCCTGGTCATAAAAATTTAGCCAAAAAAAATTAATAAAATACAAAGAAAATCAGCACTCTTCCTTAAAAACTGCTACGAGCAAACATAAAGTGTCTCAAAACTTTTAGAGGGATTAACGTGGGAGCCCCTAGAGGAGGCTACACGCTAGGCTTAGGCTGCTTGAGAAATTCAGAACTGATGTGTTCCAGAGCGACAGAGAGAATATTATCATGACGCCTCACTACTTTTCTAGGTCTGACACAAGCGATGAAATAAGAGAGATACAGTGCCGAACAGATAGGTACATAAACTCGTTCTTTCCGCGCACAATAAGCAATCGGAATAAAAACTGAGCTCCTCTAAATATACGTCACTATTTCTCCTCCGAAAACCCTATCTCTTGACATCACAGCTGGTGACCTAACACCCCCTGCCACACGCTCATGCAGCGGCTCGCAGGGTAGTATGTAGATGCAGATGTATAGTACATTTTATGTAAGTAATGATTTGTTAATAAATTCATTTTGTAATGTTCCACAAAGTGAATTTATCAACAAACAATCGCAATGTGGTTCCACCAAGTGAAGCCTGAGAATTTGATATATATTTATGTACGTGTTTGTACATTACTATTCGAGCGGAAACTGAGATTGAAAAAATTAAGAGAAGGGATGCCATCACACTGCCATTGCGGCAATATGTTTCCGTGTAAAAAGAAATCAATTTTAAAGCAATATATCTTCGTTAAATGATCGAAATGCCAGTAATATTTTTAAAACATTTGATAGGAAAAGTCTTACTTTATTATTATATACGAAAATATCAAGGTGGGATATCGGGCATGCCAGAAATGAACATTCCTCCTTAACTGCAGCAAAGGGAGAAACACGATGGTATAGAGTATTTTCTGTGAAATAAAAATGTAATTATTCACGAAAAACTGTTCAATAAAAAGCAAATCCTCCCGGTAAATAGAAATAAAATACGAAATATGTATCTCACCGCCTTGTAATATGAGTCATTAGGCCTATTACTGCGATAATTGGAGTCAAAATGAGGTGATTTCATACGAATGGCGCTTCCGTCGTCGTCTATGATAAATAAAAGGTGTTCATTACAAATAAATTCGTGGAATTATCCACAAATTTTGAACAGTAATATCATCCATCTTTTATAATAAATTAATTTTAAATTAATAGAATGAAAGTCGGAAAAAAGGATTGGTTTTGACTCACACAGTGGCAGTGCAATCTCCCTAAAATCCGCTCCCCCCACCAACCTCCTTCCTCCCTTTATCTCCCACCCAACCGGCCTCCGCGAAGAGGCATTTGAATTTTTACAGCCGATCCCAGGATTACGAATTAGGGTGTATTTAAATGAAGCGACCTTTGCTTTCTCAAGAATTCGTTCCCCGTGGAAAGAGAGGGATAGGGAGCGACGGAGGAGGATTCCTTCTGTTTCTTTCTTATCTCTCGAGAAATTCGCGGCGGAATTCATTGCTTCCGGGAGAATTGATCGTGTTTCTCAGTGCAAGAAATGGTGCAGACGGGGAGAGGAGGAGATAAGAGAGCCAAACACGATTTCAGCGCGCAGTACGGGGGAAATTTTAACATTTACGTCGGTTCTCAAGGGATATAGGGAGGCTCGTTTAGGCGCACGAATAAAATCTATAATTAGCATGAAACGGCGATATGAGCTTTGCTCGGAAGAGAGAAAAAGTCTTCGAAGAGACATTCCTTTCTCTGAGAAAGAAGTAGAGATGTTTTATCGATGAAAACGGTAATATCCGCCCTGAGTACGAAAAGGATATCGATGAATTGATCACGAGAGTCGGATTAACAGGTGCTTCTCAAACCACTAACGTATTATGAGATTAATGAATCGACTCGATGATGCCAAAAGCATTAAAATAATTAATTCAACGCAAATATAACCCTGATGAACAAAACAAGACTAAATATTTTTGCTTTTAGATCGAACCGGGTGAAGGGTGCCGATATTCATGATGAGAGAAACACTGACTATCCTTCCACAAATTAAAATTTCAGTATGAAAATAAGGCTTCCCAGGATACATCTACATCTATATAATACCCTGCGAGCCGCCGTATGGGCGAGTGGCAGGGGGTGTTAGGTCACCAGCCGTGTAAAGGTGTAAGTTTGTTTGGAGATGAAATGGTGACATGTATTATGGGAGTATATTTAGTGGAGCTCAATTTTTATTGTGGACGCTTATTGTTCGCGGAGAGAACGAGTTTTTGTACCTATCTGTTCGGCACAGTATCTCTCTTATTTTACCACATCTGTAAGACCTAAACCTGTAGCGAGAAGTGATGATAATATTCTCTGTGTCGCTGTGAAAAATATCAGTTCTGAATTTATCAAGCAACCTAAGCCTAGCTAGCCTATCCTAGCGTGTAGCCTCCGAGTCTCTAGGGGCTCCCACCTTAATCCCTCTAAAAGTTGTGAGACACTATACTTACGCTCGTACCAGATTTTTAAAAAACTTTCCCTTGTATTATATTAATTTTTTGTTTAAATCTATTTGACCAGGGTCCCAAATGCTCGCGGCGTATTCGCGGTGTGGTCTAACCAGAGCAAAGTAGCATCTCTTTTTTACTTTTTCATCCGAAGACCTTCCTATTATACGTTTAACAAAACCTGGTTTCTTTAATGCTGTGCCACATATGTTCTGTATGTGTCATCCCCACAATATATCAGAAGTTAACGTAATTTCAAGATATTTTACTGTATCTGAAGATTTTATGTTCACTCCACTCACAGTATATGTATGGCTTTTTTGTGATGACTTTCGCAGAAAGTGAACTGTGGTGCATTTACTAATATTCAACTCAAACCACGAATGAACGTTGTTAAGGTCCGATGACAGAGCTTCCAAGTCCGCGTCTTCGCTTATTCGAACGCAGTTGTTTAAATATTCCATCACGTTGAAGTTTTGTCATCCATCGGCTCGTTAAAGTCAGGAGTGTCTAAATTGTGAATTATGTTATCCTTAGTGAATACACTTTTGAAGAAGTGGTTTAATAAACTGACTTTGTCGATACTGTTGGTGAACACTTTGCCGTTTGTATCCAGTAAAGACTCTACTGTCGAAGATTCGCCCTGGAGCTCTCTAGCAAAAGACCAGAATGACTTGGGGGTTTCATATAGTAACTCACCAAGTATTTTTTTCTTGAAGTTTCGTAGAAAAGCGCGCATTATTTTCTTCGTTTTTGAGCGTTAAACAACGTGTATTTCTCTCGCCGCAAGCTCCGTTGTTTTGTTACTTAATAGAATTTTTATATAGATTGTGTAGTTGCCTTTTCTCCTAAGCTCCCGCCCAACGAGGTTCTTCACTCTCCCGTTTGATTTTATATGAAATATATTCATCGATTCCTTTACGTAGTATTTCCAAATAATATCCCCATTATAATTCGGTGCTCTCGTTCTTCATTGTGGCTACGAATTCCGTGATTGAGGCTTTTAACATCTCTCCGAATGTTAAGTAATCGCATTTTTGAAATAGGTAGACTTTACGTTTGTGTTTTATAGTGGAATCTTCTGTTGATTTCAAAGTCATAAAAATTACTATATGATAACTTATGCCTTCAAGGATATTGACGTGTTCAATCATTGTAGGGTGACTAACAGCTAAATGGTGTAATATTTTATTACTTCTCGTAGGTTCGTTCACTATTAGAGTAAGAGAGTTGTGTGAAAGTACATTAAGTATGGCCTCACTTATATCACCCTTCCTTGAACTTGATTCAACGCTATTGGTTTTCCAATTTATAGCCGGGAGGTTGAAATCCCCACCGGTAATTATTACGCTTTTGATATCTTTCGAGGTAAATGATGTTAATTGAACATCTGTTCACGCCAACGGTGATTCAATTGTTTAACAGGAGGAGTAGTGAGAGGCGCTGCTACGGGATTGGAGAATACGACCAGCGGCATGCTTCCTCGCATTCACTTCATCAGTCAACCCAGGCAAACCTGCCTAGGAATCGCTTGAGTCAGTCATTCTGTCAGTCAGTCATGTACTCTGCCAATCAGAATTGTTCTGAACCTGAAGCAAATAAAATTATTTGTAATTCCATAAACGCAATCAATTTCGGAAGCGACATCCTGACCTCTAAAGGAAGTGAGCGCAGTCTCGTCCGATCAGTATCATTTGTACAAAACGTCGATTTTGGAATCTGGTGACCTGTAAAATGAGCATATGTGCATATTTCTTTTGTTTTGTTGCTTAATTGTATACCAAACGATCTCTATTCCATTGTCGTCGATTAATGGAGCGGTACTATTAAAATACGATTTAACTGCTATGAATACTCCACCGCCAGTCCTATCGGGTCGATCACGTCTATAGACTTTATATTCTGTCGGAAAAACTTCACTATCGTTAATATCCTCTGCAAGCCAGCTCTCTGTTCCAATTACTATATTTACTATTACTAAATTTATCTCGCATTTAGCTTGATGAATGTCGGTTCGAGGTTTTCGGCAATTCTATGTGCTATCTTTTTGATGATCTCTGAAACCACTGAGAAGCGAGTTTTTCTTTGAAGTTTCGCTGCTATCTTGAGAGCGCGTGTTGAAATTATTTTTGCTATGGAAGTAACCTTTATTTATTTGTGCCTCCCCTAAGTTTTTGGTAATGAAGGCCGACGTCACACGGATTTACTCGGAGTCTGTTATCGGGACTATACTATTGAATCCCACTGATTGACCTACCCTCTCGCCTTAAAAACACCTAAAATGATAAAAAATCCTATGATCCGTTCACCACCCGTTCTGACGCCTGGGCGGAGTAATGCACCCCAGAATGGTTGAGGGGAGCACGGCACGATCCGAGCACCGGTCGAAGATCTACGAATTCTGCTCCTATGCCTACACAGAATTTCCACAGCCTCCTGTTCAGGCAGTCAATTCTGCTCCGAACGTGGTGACCGCGGAACAGCACTACAAATGGTCAGCCGCAAATCGGCACCCGATGCCCTCTGGACGCGTTCCGCCACTGAGTTTAAATCCCTGAAGGAATTCAATATCTCATCAGCTCCACGTTCGGACGCATCATTGGTGCCGACATGGGCCACCACCCGCAGCCTGCAGCAGCCCGTATCTCCTACCGCTGTGCGTATCGAAGCCGTGACGTTGGGTACCAATCCTCCTGGTATACACCTGGAGGTGACCCGTTGGTCCGCTCCGTCTCTCCTTGCCCTCTTCCACAATGAGGGCACAATCCGCCGGACGTTCGAACTCCCTATCAATAAAATTCCCGCCCTCCCAGCCCGGTTAACCTCGGGAGCAGCGTCCCTCGGGTCAGGAGGTGCGCTCACGTCCTCAACAACAGGCGTCACGGGGCCATCTTCCGACAGCACCGCGAAGCTGTTGCGCACAGGGATAGGGGCAGCCTCCGCTCCCGCCTCTCCCCGATTCGACCGCGCCGCTGCCCCCCGACCCTGGGGCACCACTATCCACTCCGGCTTCGAGACGGGCCTCGTCCCCAGTCTCATGGGCTGCACCGCAACCCCCTCGATCGCCTCACCTGCATTTGCAACCGGGCGCGCCCGGGGCACCACCTTGGTGCTGTGAAGGGTCCTGGAGGAAGCGCTACGGTTCCCAGCGCCCGAGACTAACGCACAATCCGTCACACGAGAGTGGATCTCTGCAACCATCCTCTCCAGCTTGGCGACGCGGGCCTCCAGGAGGTCGCTCTTCGCCCTGCTGCTGAGGCTAGCTACAGACCCGCGGTAAGCCATACTGTGCTACTAGCTTTACAAAACAACGATACTACGATACGATACTTTTACGATACGATAATTTTGTCCGGATGAGATGCTACAATATTTTTTTTGTCCGGATGAATTTCTTAAAGGAAGTCAAATGGCACGGGTACACGGAAATCTGACCGAATTTGCGCAATATGGTTGTGACGCCAATGGAAACGGTTGAGTGAGCAGGTAAACCCTCGCAGTAGGGAGTGGAGGAGAAGATGAAAAGGGGAAAGAGAATGTAGCGTGTAGGAAGAGTTGGAACGATAATATTAGTGAGGTTAAGAATTCACCGCAATACACTAGTGAGATTAAGTAATATATGAACTAATGAATAATGTAGTAAATTGAAGTAACCACTTCCAAAGAAAGATAAATACAGCGGAAGGTCAACAGATAAATGCAATATAACAATAGAATAAGTTGAGAATAAAGAGGGAAAAAATGCTGGGAGCGTCTACTTATCCGGTTCACTTCTCCGTGACGGTACACCCAACGCTAGGAGGAAAGATTGAGTCGCCGGTTCTCCGGATTCACACACACACACACACACACAACGATAATGCTAAAAACACATATAGATATACAATGGGTATCACTAAACTACAGCCACAATCACTATTAATAACCTTGGAGGCCACAATAAATAACCCACCCCTGGTCACCGCGAATCGGTTCATAAAATAGCATACTTTTATGGAATTGACTTTAAGCAGATGTAAACATGAGGCATGATGGCAGAGAGAAGAAAATCGGACGCGAACGATACGCTTATCTGAAAGAAAATGTTACATGCATGACGAAGGACCAAAAACCGTACCTAACAAGAAGAGTTTTCAATAGAAAATAAGGAAAGCGAGCGACGAAGGACATGAAAAAGAAGAGGATGGTTGGTTAAGTTTATTGATGGTTAATTCTCTATTCCCCTAAAAACTTAGCTTCATCGCAGTCGTATGGAAGCGAGAAAAACAAAACTTGATATGAGCTGAATAGCCATAATGTGAGAACCTGAATTCCTCGAAGGCGTCAGAAGTAAAATAGGATCCCTCAACCTTTATAAAAACCATCTGTCAAGCTCTTCACGTGCTTCTAGTCTTAATATATTGAAAAATCCTGTCAACCTTATATAAAAATTGTTACAAATAATTTCTGAGCAATCCAGCTTAACTTGAAAGTCATCTCACAAAAACTTTTTCACCTCATCCCAAACACCTGTTATGACTCAAAACTGTAGGCAACGTAACGTAAAGGACAAGAATCACTCTTTTTTACGACATTTACCAATCCGTCATTTGTAAGATTCCGGCTTTTTTATTTCAATTAACGGAATGTTTTCTTTCTTTCATTTTAGGAATCTGAAGACGATGCCGATACGTCGAAACTAGTCGTACCGTAAAAAATAAATCGGTGGGATCAAATAAAGTGATGGCGTGAAACGAAGTGAAAAACCGCCTGAAGATGTAGTGCATCGAAACCTAAGGTCGTGTCAAATTTATCCAAGTGGAAAATTGTCATACTCTCATTCTATGTGATGAATTCTTTCCACCACATCAAGCCCGAGAATTCACTTTTTGGTGGGATCAAGCAAAGTTTTCTTTTTCAATATTAGGAATATTTTCTCTTAGGGGGGACCCTTAAAAAAGATTGACAGAAAGAGCTCAGCTTATTTTCTACAACCCACGTTTCTCGGAGTTTTTCTTTTGCAATGCAACAACTTCTGAATTTTATAGTCAGGCATCGGAGTGGCACGATTTCTCGTACCTCGTTGCCTGTGAATGAAATTTTAAGAAGGGATCTAATCCTTCTCATCAGTTTCAATTCAACTATCAATCGGAAATTTGGGAGTAGGCCAAGTGCTACTTGACGAAAGTAGTCTTACCCATAAAAATATCATTCAGCCACCCTTATTTGTTCTCCAGATATGATTCGTGGCTCGGCTTTTGCTAGGATTTGTTGTGTGCACGCGTTCAGAAGTCTTTGCAAATAAGTATTGAAGCAGCAACCAAAACTTGACAATAAACGAATACAACTACGGTACATCACACTGGTTTCTCCCATTAGTGCATGTACCATCCAAGCCCCACATGCTGAATAATGTCGGACACCCTAGATTCTCATTGTTTTCATTATCACCGATGTGTTTGAAGACATTCAAAAAGGCCTTCTTTATTCAATAATTAACCTCTCAGCGGTGTTTTTCTTTCTAGTATCAGGAATTTTAGGAAGGATAGTAGCAGAACTTTTTGGAATGTTAAAACACATAAGAAGGTTAAGGATAAACAAAGAAGGGTAGGAGACTGAGGTCTTTCCGAGAACTGAGAGATTGATGCGAGGATGTACGAACAGGTGAACTCAGGTTGCGAGTGACGAATCGATGCTGGGGATGAACCTCGCTGGAGGGGCTCTGGAAAGGGAACTGAGCCCAATGTTGACCCTGTAGGACCTTGGCATAGGGAAATATCAAATAACCCCTCTCTATCTCTCTCTCTCCAACAGGTAGCATGCACGACTTCGGATGAGCCAATTTTTGCTCAAACATCACAACGATGGGAGGGAAGACTGGAAGCCATCCGCGCAGTAGAACCAGGGAGATCCTCATTTAAGTTTTGGCTAAAAACCTTGCAACAAATTTCAGGACAAGATTTTGAAACGTAGGCTTATGTGATTGAACACGCCTTGAATAGAGCCAAGTAGGCAACGCATCGAGGGGAACCTAGTGATGAGTAAAACGGTTATTTTTAGACTCAAAGCAATAGGTATTTTTAAAAATTGACGAACAAAATACGACAAGAGGACGTGTACAGAAGAGTGAATAAGGAAAGGACCATTTGGAACACCATACAGAAAAGGAGAACCAGATGATTAGACACACCCTGAGACAATATGTTTGTGAAGAACATGATTGAAGACAAAATAGAGGGAAAAGCCCCCAAAGGAAGACCAAGGAATAAGTTCATGAGCCAAATAAAGAGGAAAGTAAATTGGAAGAGAAACCAGGAGAAAAGGGAACTAGCATTAGATAGGGAGGTGTGGAGGGCTGCTGTAAACCAATCTTAGGATTGAACGAACAATGATGGAGTATTTGATTTGAGCGTTGATGTGCGGATATCGCCCCAAAAAATCAAACGAAAAAGGTACTCGTACGTTTAGGATGTGAAGAGAAGATTGCTGAAAGAAATTACAACTGGGCAGAATCGAAAACGAATCAAGTGGTTTAAGGAAAAAGGGTGTTGAATATCATCAGAGACGTGAAATTGATTTATGTATACCACCGAAGAGAGGCGAGAAAGAATACTTTTGAAAATGAAGAATCACAGCATGAACGGTTCATCTCAGCCTACATGCCCTAGTTCGCATTTGGATTGAAACGTATGCCGTCGCCTATCATTGTATAGCACTTAATTTTGAGAGTGAATTAACATTTAATTTTGAGACTGAACTTAACAACAACAATAATTTTTCATTACCAAAAATCTCTTACATATTCTAAAAAATTACGCTGATACATCGAAAATATAAGAAGACAAAAATAAACGGCTGTTTGTAAACACCAACGCGTCTATATAACACGTTAGCGTAGAAGTCGTCTAGTAAAAGAAACGGAACAACAATACAATACACTAATTATAAAAGTTGAGTCAAAGAGTTACATGAGCTTTCCAGAAAGAATATAATTTAGACATTTGAAATAGACAAATGAAGCAATAATACACATTTGGAGTAAAATATGCCCATTAAGTACCCACAATCATGGATATACCTACGTTCATCGCGGAAAAACGGTGTGCATTGGTTCTTCGACTGTTTTCACGAGCAAAAGTGGCTTCCTTCAATATTTTTGAATCAGTCATGATAATTCAAATATATCGCCATAATATCGTACTGCTAAAAGTAAATGGATTCATTTCTAAATCAATGTTAATAACAACGAATGGGAGGCTGAAAATTGAAAACGACACGGACGAATTTTAACGTACATCAAGACTTCCAATACGATATATTTTTATAAATAAATATACATTAACATAAACATTTAGATAAATATTGTTAATATAGTATAAAGTTAGATCAATGAAATTCAAGTTTAAAAACATAAATACGTATAAAAACGAATATACATATGATTGAAAATTTCTCAGCTTAGAAAAATGAATTTTTGAAATTATCTTTAAATACTAAATGTTTGAGGTCTACAGGTTTTACAATCAACATGTCAGGATAAAAAAAAATAAAAAATTAGGCGATCTTCTACGGTAGTGATGCTGTGAAGATCGCCAATGACATCGGCAAATGTTACGAAAGCCCTGAAGATGGAATAATTAAAATTCCGAAACGTTGGTGAAGAGTTGCTGTTTTTATTATATTTACGACCTTACCTCGGAGAACCATCCCATGTAAAAGTTTTCTGCCTTGAAATATACCGAGTATTTGCATGCTTGAATTAAGGAACAGACGGGGGCTAGACATCCTATATGGTCGAGCATAAATGGATTTTCACCATGTTTGCCTTCAACGACAGGAAATCTCCTCACAGATAGAAAAAATAATCACGAATGAAGGGAATTCGCCAAAGAAAATTGCATCACGGAAAGGCGATGAGCGAGAACCAACGGCGGGGAGTGAAAAGAGGGAAGTATAAGTTCCCGGAGCCGTCCGAATCATTTCCCTGAGAAAGGAGCGTGGAGCGGTGGGAGATGGGCGCGATGGGTGTGAGTGGGGTCAGGGGACACCACGGCGCAGGTCACCGGTCCTATTCCGGTCACGTGTAGGCGCCAGGAAAGTGCTCCTCCCGACATGAAGGAGAAGGGACAACTGCTGCCGAGGATTGCTCGTGTAGACGCTGGGACGCAGGAGGCCCCGATTTCGATGCTTATTGAACTCGCTTTGAGGAAGCTGCGGGAAAACCGATAAAATGATACGGTAAACAGGCGGCACTCGCGCGCACATTTTTCTATCTTCACTCTTGCTCAAACATGAACTGTGACTCCCTCTTGAATACATTTTAAATATGAAGAGCATAGATTAATTGTAGCAAGAATATCTTCTTGTTTCTGAGCAATAATATACATTTAAGGATACCGTTTTGAAGCGTAGGTCAAATTAAAAAAAAAACAAATCAAGCAGCTAATGCCAGCGTATCGTCACATTTCCGTGCGTCTAAACAAATGCAAAGTTCAACCTTTTTCTTTGTTTGGTAAAAAAAACTGCTCTCACTGATGAAATGCACTAGATAGTAAAAACAATAACAAAATTTAAAAAATATGCACATTATTTCAGAAATGCATTGTAAATGAACACATTTGAAAAGCCATGGGCATAGGCCGCTGCGCCATTTCAATTGAATCACCGCATCTCGACATCAATTATCACAGTTATAAGCCGAAGATTCAAAACATAAGGTCAAAATATGCCTCATGGTTAATGCCAACTTAATTTTCCTTTAATAACGAGTTTTCGCAAATTACAATTATTTTACCAAGAAAATGATATTTGTATTGAATAGAAAAAAACTCGTTATCTCCCTTGTTCTCGCATCTAACGCCATGCAATTACAAGGTAAACTTATTAAAAATTGCGAGGAGGTAACATTTATTTGGTCAAACGACACAGGGAAGACGTTTTCAAATAATAAGTAACCAGTATATGAAATACATGACATTCTGCCATTTTTACTTTGAACTGCGTTAAAACACTTCAAGCGTCATTTACGCGGGGGCATTTTTCTACCTCCTGCAGTTTGAACTTGGCCTAAATTCGACCTTTGGAGCACGCCTCACCATGCTGACGCGAGGACTTTCCACCCTTGCTCACTCTTTCTTCTCTATCTGACAGAATCCAACATCTGGGATTCTTTCCAAATAAAAGAGCCTACTCTCGGCAAAGACAGGAAAACTATTCTCCATTCAATCTGGAACAAAAGAATTGCTACGCATTTCTATGGCGACATAATGATTTCCATCCAGATAGAGCGAGCAACTGAGATCATGAATTAGTGCCTGTTAGTGAAACTTTTCGTGAGATCCAATTTATCCGCGAACATGGAAGGGAATGAAATGGAGACGGGTAAATTGAAAGGGGGACAAAAATCATAGACGCATCACTATCGGCGATTGGGGTTTGTGCAGCGGTTTGAATGCTTGCTTACCAAGTACTACGTACGGAGAATGATGATTGGCCAGCACTCCAACTGCACTGAGTTGTGGATATTTCTCATTTGTAAATGATTTAAAGTAAAAATAATAAAAATTTACCAATTTACTTGTACGTTTACGCACAAATGTTTAGAAGCCATGGCATGACACTCTCCAATAATTTAGCTCAATGTCCACGTCCCTCATGTCCCCACCCTTCATCTTCTTTCTCAAATTCATACTTATCATAAATTCCCAGCTCCCCTTAAGTTGCGCAAGTGCACGTTGTCCACTGAATTACTAACAGCAAGAAAAATACAAAAAGGGCATCAAGAGGAGAGCAAATCGGTGGACTTTCAATTGGACACTGAAAGACACTGCTATCAAGGAGACAAAAATTAATAATATAATTTTAGTTGAGTGCTGGACACTGCAGGTGAATTTAAGTACATGTATGGGTACAGGTTGGAAAGGTTCTTTCAAATGACATGCATTTCAGCCATCTAAATGACTAATGACACCATAACCTATACCTTTTGATGTAATGTAAGGGTAAACCAGGAATATAAACCCAACTACTTCATGCAGATTAAAGCATGAAAAGATCAGTTTAGCATGGTGCATGAATGCTTTTTCAACATGTATTAGCAATGGTAACTTTGTGAATTTACATTCACAAAGTGAGGTTAAGTATAGAGACGAAAGAATCTCATAAAAAATGGATCTCACCTGAAAACATACTAACGTCTCCTAAACTTTAAGCATTTTGTAAGAGCTAAGAACTATAACGCGATATGTAAGAATCTAGGGGAAGAAACTTTCAAGTTCTTGATCATGTCGTCCAAGCCGATGTGGAGCAGTTGCATTACTAAGCTTCGCATTGTCCCGATTTTTCCCACAAACTACGAGGCTCAGTGCTAAAACGAGATGAGATTAATGGAAGCATGTTAAACTATATCGACCATACACTAGAGAGAAACATCTTTAAAGTGTAGGCCATTCAGTATTTAATGGAAAATATTGCAGTAAAATCTTCATTTTTCCAAATGGAAGTGGGAGTAGGAGGCAAACAATGTCTTATTACTGAGCACCTTTTAAGTAACCGAGCCTGATCCAGCTAGGAAGTGGGGGACATTTTTCATTAACCAATCGAAATAAAAAGAATGATCGAAATTCATTTAATATAAACGGATGGAAAAGAGACGGTCTCTTAATACTGGGCTCACCATACATGCACTTAAGGGACTACTATTAAGTTTTGAGGCAAAATTCTCATTCTAGATTAAAGTTCTTAATGTTTCTTCGAGGAAACCCATCAACGCTTACTCAGCAATGTTGTAACTCATACCTTAAAGGCTTCACAAAACGCGTACTATTTCCCAGAAAACAAGATGAGAAGACATATTTCACGGATGAGATGTCAGGAGTCCAATGCATTCTGATCCACTTCACGAACGAGTTTCGCGGAATGCTACACAGCCCCGGGCGTACTATTGAGATGCGAGGAAGGACGGAAGACACAATGGCTATGAGTACGCTGCCTTGTTGGTCAATGGTGGACAAAATCTTCAGATGGTACTATTTCCGTCAATTGACTCTATCTTTAGTAAACTTAGAAATTTAGAGACCATGAAGGCTACCAGAGGTGTGAATGATGCGAACAATTTTCATGTGCACTCCGCTGAAAATCAGAAGTACGCCAAACAGACCAGTGCATTTTATCACATACACAAGGGCTTACATCATCTTCACCCTATATTTACTCAGTAACTTCGACCAAAGAGGTGCGTATTAAAGGTGTATGGCTCTATGTAATCTAACGGTTAGATTACATAGAGCCATACATAGGCAAAGTTTTGTTTGAAAGTTTATAAATAAGGTCAATTGAATTACTGCCATGTGTCAAGTTGAAGAACTAGCATAGTGAATTTAAACTTATTACAACTAACCTTACCGAAAAACAATTGAATGACTGATGGTCATCAAGTGGAAGAATGTTCAAAGAACCACGGAACTAGCCGCGCAGTTACTTCAGCGGAGTCACCCGCAAGTGATCACACAATTGTGTGAAATTCAGAGTGGAAAAATTAAATGAATTAACCACAGTTTGTTAGATCACTAGCGGGTGACGCCTTTATAGCATAATTGACTTAGAGCACTCGGCGCGAAATCAAGGGGTCTGGGGTCGATTCCCAGTCCAGACGAATAATTTTTCCACTGTGAATTTCGCACAATTGGAAGAATGTGTACGATGACTTGATAGACGTATTCATGTCAAGTATTTCGTCTGAAAATTTTGTTTTTCTTCGCAAACGAAACTAAAAAATATAAATATTAATCTTCATTTTGGACTTCTTTCTGCAATTGTAAAATGTTACAATATCTTAAACGATACATTTTTTCTTGGCTTGTGAATAAATAAAAATCGAATGCTACAAGAAATACCTCTGGCAAGTAGAGTACATTCCAACTCTCTCCCATTCCCATTCATATTCAGTGTACTCATTCACCCAATCATCAATTTTTCAGTCAATGCCGAATAAATCCGCTTTCCTTCGCAGAGTTATGAATTCCCTCTCTACCTATGGCCATTCGTTCCAAAGAGAATAACGAAGCCATGGACTTCGGCGCGAAATAATAATTTTGAGTAATGCTTCGGCACCAGCAACGCCCACGTCGGGTGAAAGGTCGATAACCAATATTAATATATTCCACTCCACTTCAAAAACCTTTTTCCAAGGGAGCCGATTCCCGTCCAATGATATGATTAATTATCCACCCCACGTGACGTCGCTGGCATCATGAGTTACGTCACCGCTGCATCACATTTTTTCTTTCTGAATGGGGAGGTATAACGCGGCATGACGGGGTTATGGATGCTGTAAATTGAGATTCAATCAACCCCTACTTCGCTAAACTTCGAAGTGAAATAACTAAAAAAGGGAAGAATAACGATTCATGAAACGGATTACCTGAGATAAATAATTCCTCAATGGGTATGTTTTCTCTCCTATTCTCTTTTTAATTTTTTTGGCACAAACGCGTGTCCAGAGGAACAGTCGGGCGAATATTTACTGGAAACTGCAAAAACGAATTCCCCTCCGAAATAATATCATGATATGTACACTGCTCCATCAAGTCGATCAGTCAACGCATCTAGGTAGTCCTTTGGAGAAGAATGGGTTTAGCGGTAGGGACATAAGACATAAGTAGAATTTCCATAGCTAAAGAAGCATTTTTAAAGAGTAGAGAATTGATGAGAGGGGTCCGAGTAGTAGAGGCAAATGGAAAAGACCGGGGAAAATGCAGATATGAAGCATGGTGCTGTATACTTCGGATGCGTGGTCATAGCGAAGGGAAGGTGCACGAGGCTTTGAGGTGTTTGGAATTTGGGCGTGGAGTAGGATGGAGAAGATAGGGGAGCTGCATAGCGTGAATGACGATCGAGGAGGCAATGGATATGGTTGGAGAGGAGAAGATTATGACGGAGGCACGGTAATAGAGGGGGAAAAATGGAGAATCGAGGAAGAGGAGGGAAGAGGAATGGAATCCTGATCGGAATAAGAAGAGGGAGACGAGATAAGAGAATTTAGAATATATTGAATAAATACAATGGCTATTTTAGGCATCTTATGTGTTGCTTATTAAATCTATGATCGAGATATAACAATTCGTTCACAATATTACCGCGAGAAACACTCGATTGGGAAGGCTGAGTGACGTTTTTACAAAAATAGCCATCCATCCCTACACTGTGACGGGTGGAGTAAACACAGAATCTTCAGATACATACATTCAAATGTCTTAGAAATACCTAAACTGCATATATATCGAGGGGAACTCACATACAAAACATAAGTGGTATAGCATTTTAATAAATTAAGATTTGTCAAGCGTATTACAAAAAGGTCCTCGGACGAAAATGTAAAAGAGGGGTGCTACTCCGATCTGGTAAGGCCACACCTCGAATAAGCCGCGAGCATTTGGTACTCTGGTCATAAAGATTGACCAAAAAAATAACAAAATCTGCACGCTTTGTTTAAAACTGCTACGAGCAAACATATACTGTTTTTCTGATTATAGACGGTTTGGGTTGCTTGAAAAATTCAGTACCGATGTGTTTCAGAGCGACATAGTGAATATTACTCTGACGCCACACTACACCTCTAGGTCTGACAGAAGCGATAAAATAAGAGAGATAAATTTCTGAACAGATACGTACAAAACTTCGTTCTTTCCATGCACAATAAGTGGCCATAATAAAACAGAGCTCTACTCAATACACTCCCCTAATGCACGTAATCATTTCACCTCCACAAATTTTACATCTTTTCACGGCTGGTGACCTAACACCTCCTGCCACACGCCCATGCGGCAGCTAGCAGGGTAGTTGGTAGATGTAGTTGAATGTTGAGCAGTAGTTCTAGTACTGGTGAAATGTATATTGTGCGTGATGATGGCTGCGTGAAAGCCGAAACACGTGTTGTACAAATTTGATTCAATAAAGCGGTAAGAGCACCAACAATCTCCATTCACTGCAAGACGATGTCCGCCTGACACTATCCAGTTTGTTGAGTATACAGTAGAAATTCGTTTTAATGAAATAAGGGTGGGGGAATCTGGTACCAGGAACCGCTTCGTTATATACGTTTGTTCGGGAGATATATGGTTGCTATTCAAAGGGGAATTCAGATGAGTGAAAATGCGTCCAACTATCTATTAGTAACGTTTCTTGAATTACATCGCAAAGAACAAGGCTTGCATATCAAAAATAGTCTTCTTGAAACGAGCGAAGATTTTCTTTCGAACTTTTTCTCACAAAGGTTGCGGGAAGCCACATCTTTGACGAGGAGTACATCACCGACAGGGGCATAAAAGACGAGGCCGCAACGTGGGCGTAGGGCGGGGCGGCGTGGTTGAGGTGGCTCGCAAGCTGGGGTGCACAAGTCCGAACAAGTTTAAACTGGCTGGTAAAACGAGGCTCACTTCCTGAAAATGTAGATGTTTCACGCACCTTATATTTTGAAAGGATGGGAAATTAATCGATGAGTTCATCTGTGTGAGCGTATCTTGTTTTAATTTTTTATCAGGCAGCCCCGGCATAACATGGGTCATGTCGTGATCGACTGCAATTGCGGAGCGCCAAAAGTTTAAAACAGACTTAATATCACATTTTGCTTAAAAATTAGCAATACATCCATTTAGGTAAAAATAAAATAACTCAGGAGTAATTACCACACTGTTTCAATGAAAACCGACCATGGTTTCCGTACCTTGTATCAGGTACCTTGATAATGGCATAAATGTTCGAGATCACGGTCGGTTTTCATTAAAACAGTGCGGAAATTACAATTGAGTTTTTACGAATATGGATATACAACATTCCCACAACGTTACCCCTGAAACTCTTTCATGTGTTAGCAATACATATTAATATTCCAGTAAATCTGATTGTAAAGCCACAAAAAAACTAAAATCAGTCACGAGGAAAGTGAAACAAATGTTACTTTAGCTTGTGAGGGGTTACAATAGCTGGAAGGGGAATAAGTACGGACGGGGTCCCATAAAGTAGTCTAGCGGGCGGACGGGGGCTGGGAAAAAAGCTGTCATGCCATTGATCAGCGGGCGGAAAATCATTTGATTACCATACAATTCGGAAGGTAATCTGAAGACAAACCCTCACTACACCAACTGTTACCAAAATGTGCTATTCTAAGCGACAGTATGTACATTACAAATTAACTTCGTTCCACTTTGCTGTATGGAGTGGCTGGCTATCTTATCGACTATGCAGTGTTTGCACATTGCATCGGTTTCCGTTCTATTCATTCCTATCCGTCCAGCGCCGAGCATTCGGATTCGAAAGGTCTGGAACGAAACCACGCGTCATCTTTAATTTCCCTTCGCCCCCTTCTCCTCCCTTTCCGAAGGCCCTCCTCGCCTTCCGCCCATTATTATATTATCACTTCGCAGCGCACGTAAAAGCATTGCGTTGCGCATGGTGGATGCGGCGCTGGCGACGCTAACAATCGAACGGCGAAATGTTTTCGGGCGATTCTGGCGGGAGTTGGGAGAATTAGAAGGGAGAAGAGATAATGGGGGAAGTGGGGGGGGGCGGGGAGGGGAGGTAATATGGCGGGGGGGGGAGAAGAGGGGAAGGGACAGGATGGATACAAAAAAAACGAGAACCCGCGAGCGAAAGTTTTAATTTGAAACAGCGTGTTGAATGGAAGACTATGCATACGAAGTATGTATCTCTTGGGCCCGTTTCCTTCCCACTCAACAGCAGAGGCGCGGCCGTGCTCAGCCCCCTCTCTCTCTCAACGCAGAAAGCATTCATCTCGTGGAAATAGTAGTCCTTTGTGCGCGCGCTGAAATGGCATTCCGTCGTCGTCGGGAGGCAGGCGAGTACCTACACGATCTCTTGTGGCGCGTGCATTGCAGTGTAAAGAGGGGATGTGCGACGAATCCGCCGCTCCCACGACTACATCGCCCACCTCCCCCTTCCGCGAATCGATCGAGCTTTTCCTCGCAAGTTCAAACTAATCAAAACTCATCCGCCACCAGAATCATTATAACTATTCCTCCAAGCCAAGGGTTAGGCCTCGGACTTTACTCGACTACGGGATTTTTCTTCAAGTTTTCCTTCATTTATACATTGGGGAGAGTGTTGGGTAAGCGTGGAATGGGAAGAAAGGGAACAGGTTTTATGGACGGGATGGAGAAGGGTAGGAAGTATGCTACAATGAAAAATTAATACTGGAAGACGGGATCCTGCGTATTTCAAATCCAGATTTTTACTTACTTAAAACCTGCCTTAGATGGTAGATCGACTAATTTCAATATGCTTTCCAATATTCAACCCCTTAGGGATTATTTTCACTTTTGGCTCTCTTCCAATCGTCTAAAATTCATAAATTCTTACTACCACAACAATTCCCCACAGTAAAAACATTCGGGGGACTAAAACATTGATCATCGTCACAGGTTATATCAACTAAAAAAATATTGGATGGTCAATGAACAGACCAACCCAAAAATTTCATAAAACTAAATACTTATTTTTGCAAAACTGCATCCCTCACGTCTTAGTATGTCTCCCTCATTATTATTTCATTTTTCTTCTCCCTCTCCAATGCTTAGCAACATTTACCCCTCTATAACTCTCTTTAGTTTGTAATCACTCCGTTTATTAAAACGTCCTCCAGCCGATTTTGCAGCCCCATTCAATTATCTTTCATCGGTCTCCTTCCCTCTAATTAAGGAATTTAGCGACTGATATACTAGATAGACAAAGAGGTTACGAAAAGGAATTTCTGCAACATTGCATTAATGCGAATGGAAAGTCAGGTCTATAATCCAGAATGACCAATTGAAAGTCAGCATTATGTAGCCGCATAGGCATTTTCAACGGCAAGGCAAATATGTGATCGCTGCTCCATCACGATCTCCACAATATGTAAGTAGTAACGGACCACTCAGCAACAGATTACCCCCTTAGAGAAGGGAGTTTTAATTTCATTCAGTTCCGAATATAATGATTTTTTCGCCTACTTCCGAGAATATCATCGACTTGGATAGCAAAATCGACGAGGAAGGGGGCTTTCTCGAATTATTTGTGACTTCCTAGACACCGCAGGGAGTCAAATGGTTCTGTCACCTCGCCTACAAAGTAAACTCACAAAACTGCATAACCGGACACATGGCGGATTTATCGGAGTCTCCCGCTAATGGTCAAACGCACAAGCGTGAAATTCACGGTTAACCCTCAACTGCTCAACAATCGTCCGGTCTTTTTTGACCCGACTTAATATTTTTTTTGCTGTAGTGGTAAAACGGCCGCTCGCAGAAACCTAGGCTATAATGCAATCCTAGAGGGGAAGGGGGAACAAGCCCTTTGAACATGAGACAGTGGGGGTTACGGTGGTTGTTTACGAGCGATTCGAAAAATCGGGTGAAAAAAGACCCGAGGATGGTGTGTACGTGACCGAAAACCACGACAGTAGTTATAGGTTAAGTCAAAATCATTCACCTGGACTGAAATTCGATTCCTAACTTCATTCGATTTCGCACAGAGTGATTGGTTAGAGCGCTCGCTGCGAAATCGAGAGGTCTGGGTTCGAATCCCAGTCTAGGCAAATAATTTGTGTTTCACGGTAAATTTCGAAAAAGTGTGCAATTTACATCTACATCTACGTCATACCCTGCAAGCCACCCAAAGGGTGTGTGGCAGGGGGTGCTTTCGCACCAGGCATGCATGAATGATATGGTAGAACACCGACATTACATTAAAACCCGCGTACCACACATGCAAAGCGCCAATTACAAATCTAATACCCAAGAAACATTCTATCTCCAATCGTTCTAACATGCAAGGGATACAAAGACTACTACTACAGATTCAAAATATCATGCATAAATAAGAACATCATTATTTACATCATGCATAAATAAGAAAGAGGAGAATATAATGAGAAAGATTAACTGCCTGCCTATTGTCAATACTCGAACTATTCATGACGACGATCACAGCTGTTATGGTCCCGAATGGTACGCGGAAAAAATGACATTTTATACCTATCGGTTCTACAATCTAGCTCTCTAATTTTATTGGCGCGATCTAATCTGCCGTAGTACGAAGGGGTTAATAGTATGTTTTTTACGTCGTCAGTAAAATGATTTTCCTGAAATTTATTTAGGAGGTTAAGCCTATAATTTAATCTACGCTGTGATAATTTAACACGGTAAGCAACGCCAACACAAGTTGTGACGTCACAAACGGGCTCCTCTTCGCTGAGACTGCCGCGGGGAAGGCATCGCAAATTCGCAGCTAGCGGTCGAAGAGTAATTGCGGTTCCAAATAGGAGGAGAAAAAATTTAAAAATAACTGAGTAATGACCAAGAGCGTTGACTCACGAGGTCCTCTCCCCGTGCGACAGATGAGTGTATGCAGAACTTTTTACAACGCTAATGACCAGCCGCGCCAGACTCATCAACCTCGACTAACGTAGGCTGCAGCGAGAAGTGGAGCCAAAACAGTCCTCTTGTCCATCCAGTGAGCATTCGTCGTGAACCCAGTTTTCCCACCCAAGTTCACCGTTTTGGCTGAAGAGCAGAGGGGACCGCCCATCGCATTGAACATCGCTTCCAAACGTTTCGTGTTTACGTACACGGGTGCATACTGGTGACGAATGGGTCACCTAGTCACTTACCTCAACTACCGCGAGTCGACCTCGTTTACAGCGGTGACCAATAGAAAGCTTGCGCCCGCGGCAGTGAGATATCTTCATTTTATTTCTCCCATGAGTGAAAAATGATCTTGAGAAAAATCGATATATTGTTGATTAGTTAGCGGAAAACCCATCACTACGATGGGAAGTTTTGATGAACTATCCAAAACCAGGAGGGCACAAAATAGAGCTATAAGAAATATTAAATTAAATGTAATAACTCGGCCAGTACATTAGAGGAAAATGACCATAGTAGGACAGACATTAGGGGCCGAATTCTGAATCCTCGCTATAGCAGAATCTCCGCTGGATGCGTCATCAGATTCTATAGCGGCCCACCTCCGCTACTAACGCCCGCTACTAGCCCACTACAGCAATCACGGCCGCCGGAGTTCGTCTTCTGGACGTATTTAATTTATAATCAATAAATATTACTGTAAAGCGAGCTCTATGCTCATGATAACCATTTAAAATTAAATAAAAATATAGCAGGAATGTTTTAATTACCAGCTTATATGCTGAAAGGGGTATCGAACGTAAAATAACTAATGTCATCAAAACCGTATTGAAGCCTCCTCGGCTTCCAAATTTTTTATTGCTGTTAACTTACATATGTGCTTTGTCATCCCTTACAAAACAACTTATTTTATTACAAACCTAACAATAATGCAGTAATCACCCACCTTGTGCCTAACAAATCCACATTTTGCGTAAAATTGAAAAAAAAATTACTTATGTCAACAAATCCGTTTTCGAGCCACCTCTGCCAACACTATTAATGTTAGTTTAGGTGTTGAGATCACCATGTCACTGAAAAATCATTTCATTTAATGTAAAATTGTATCTAAAACATTTAATATTGTAGTATAAATGATGAGTAAAAGTTTAACTGAGTGTTATTAATATCGATGGAATGGTACTACAGTACTTCTACCCCTCTGTTTACCATACGTCGTTATTTTCGTCTCATGATGAATGACACGTACCTCTCTGGGCTTTAAAACACAATTCACATTTAAAGGATAGCGCTAGTGTCTAACCTATTTGATTTTATTTCATTTCGTTGCAGTCCCATTTTGAATGTCGAGGTCAGTCTACAGCCGTCAGTATAGTGCCGAGTGTTCTTTTTAGTACAGACGTTCATACAGATTCGAGAATATTGCTTGAGCGTAGTGAGCTGATTGTTAACATGTATCAACAGGTGCTAAACGACAATTTTTCGGATTTTTTGCGATATTTACTTTATATTGTACGCATACCTATCCAGAGAAGGGACATCAGGGACGGGGAAAATCCCATGGAAATGTTAATGAAGAGCGAATTCCGAGCAAGAGATCGTTTCTCCAAAGAAACAGTGAGGGATGTGATTCTGCCAATGATTTCTCCCCATAATGCGGACTTACGAGGATCACCCCTCCATCCATTTTTAAAATTACTGTCATGCTTGAGGTTTTATGCCATGGGAAGATTTCAGGTAGGAGATATTTGTTTCAGTTATGGCATTGTTACAGACAGTACTGTTATAAGCCCCTTACTTTACTCTGGTAATATGGATGAACCAATTGGTCATTTCACCACACTTCTGGTTAAATGATCGTTATACAAGAGCAAGGAAAGGAAGGTATCCAAAAAGTCTTGGAGGTTACTTGCATATAGCATGTTCTGGTTTACATACATTGCTTTCTGCAACTCCAAAGCTCGCATACTTTTCCTATTTATAGATTGTTTGTGGTGACCTGATTAGCGTGGCACAATCATGTCTCCCGCATCATAAAGGTAGGTACATCTCACACCTTATCATGTTACGTTCACACTAGTATGGGCTGGGCCTACTCCGTACCTTCTTCCAACTTGAACCTTAATTTCAATGATATGTGGGGTTTCTGCCTTTCATATGTAGCAAATCTATTAATGTTTACTTAAGTATGGATAAAATAGTCTGGTGGAAAGGAGGAGATACATGTCATTCGTGATGTTGTCATTCTTCCCATCATACATGGTACACTGTGTCCAACGAGATTACAAACAATCTTCAGGAATGGGTAAAGATCCCTGTGCCAGAAGAAGAGACCAGTGATTATCAGCGTCTCTTCTATGCCATTACAAGCTTCCATGTAGCCATTGGTCGCATATAATGCATCCACACCCCATAATAAATCCTGGAGGAGAACTAGCCGAAGTTAACAAGAGTAGGAAGGGGTGGCTCTCCTTAAACGTACAGGTTTGTCATCTTACAGTATACAGTATTTTAACTACATTAATTCAGCAAAACCCAAAAAGGAATATAAAGTGTGCGGAATCCCAATGAAAAAATTAAAATAAGTGTTTTATGATATTCTTTTCGGTGGTTATTGGTCCGGACATGTAAATAATAGACATTGTTACTAGATGGCCAGGATCTACGCACGATGCCCGAATATTTAACAAAAGGAGACTTAAGATGAGGTGATAAAGAAGAGAGTTGAAAGGAATTCTTCTTTGGGATAGAGGTTACCCACAGTTGTCATCCTTATACACACCTCTGACCAAAACCAGTAATTGCACCTGAAAGACGGTAAGGTTGTGAATGGTTTATTCAAGAGAGAAATTTACCTTAATCCTGTAAATAGTCTACAGATACTGCAAACATTCTACTATGTTCATTTACCATAGGCACAATGCAGCACACATTATAATCAGATCCCTTGTGGAAAGGTGTTTTTGGTTATGGAAGAGGAGATATTCCTGCCTTTCCATGAAACTAAGGACCAAGCTGTACACAACATTTATGATTATATTAGCTTGTGCTGTTCTATACAATGCTGCCAGGAGGCAAAAGGATGAAAATCCATATATGGTGCCAGTCTTGGGCAACATTCATGTTGTGGTAGTGGTAGTCAATCAGCGAAATCAAACTGTTGAAGAAAGTTGATATTTCAAATAGGAGAGGCAAAAGGAAAGTTTATTGGAGAGAGATTAACCACATCTGACAGAGAATTTATGGAATCTGCAGTAACTTGGTGGAATTCCTTCATAATGAAGTGATGAATTACTTAGTTTTCCAAAAAAGATTGATAATGGTCTTACTTATCACTTATGAGTACGAAGGTAATAAATCTTTTGTGGAAAACTATGTAATTATTCACTTCACTGCTACCATTGTTGTACACACCACTGGTTCAATTTCTGCACCTGAAATAGTAAGCTTTCACTGACTTGGTACTTGAAATTATGGTTATATAGCAACTTACTATAGTATCAATAAAGGCCTCATAGCATGCGAAAGGGGTTTAGTCTAAAACAAATTCAGTTCAATGAACCAATTGTAATTTGCTTCGAGATAATTATTTCTTTCATTCGCATTACCGTGTAGCTGGTCCATCACTCTTGCCCAAAGTGCCTTTGAATGAAGGCGGCACGCTCAGCAGCTCCACGTTGATTTCGCTGATTGAGTACAGCTACAATATTGGGCAAGTATGCCACCATATATGGAATATCATCCCTTCGCTGCCTGGCAACATTGTTGGCTGACAACAACAACGCTGAACAGAACAAGCTAATATAACCATAAATGTTGTGTTCAGCTTGGACCTTAGTTTCATGGAAAGGCAGGAATATCTCCTCTTCCATAACCAAAAACGCCTTTCCTCAAGGAATCTAGTTATATTGTGTGCTGCATTGTACCTATGGTATGAACATAGTTTGTATAAAGTTAGTGGCATCTGTAGAATATTTACAAGATAAATGTAAATTTCTCTCTAGAATAAACTCGGTGCTACACTGACGGCTGTCCACTAACCTCGACATGCAAAATGGGACTGCAACGAAATGATATGCCAATAATAAAAGACGCAGACAATGAAAGTTTGGCGCACACGTATCGTTCGCATTGCCAACGAACTTCGTGACTGTTGACGGCCAATTTAGAGGTAAAAATAGATCAAATAAGTTTTTCAGGATATGTTAGACACTAGCGTTATCCTTTAAATATGAATTGTGTTTTAAAGCCCAGAGAGGTACCTGCCATTCATCGTGAGACGAATATAACGACGTATGGTAAACAGAGGGAGAAGTACTGTAGTACAATTCCATCGAGATTAATAACACTTTGTTAAACTTTTACTCATCGTTTACACCACAATAATAAAAGTTTAAGGTACGGTTTCACATAAAATGAAATGATTTTTCAGTGACATGGTGACCTCAACACCTAAACTAACATTAATAGAGTGTTGGCAGAGGTGGCTCGAAAACGGATTTGTTAAAATAAGTATTATACGCAAAATGTGGATTTGTTAGCACAAGGTGGGTGATTACTCTCTGCATCCGTCAATGTCATACGATTCGTCAATCTAACCCAAAATACATGAGGCAACACGCCCCCCCCCCCCCGCCTACAATGCGAGTTATTGGAGTAGCGGAATTTTTGATAGTTGGAGCAGCGGAGCCTCCGCTGCATGAAGAGCGGAATTTCTGGATTTGGCCCTAGGAGAAGAATCGCGCAAGCGAAACCGGAGTTCAGAAACAAGAGTGAGCTGACGACGGGGACCTTGGGTAAGGATATAAAGATGAGGCTGGTGAAGAGTTATATACGGTGTGTAGCGTTGTATGGGGCAGGAAAATGGACTCTGAGAAAAGAAGACCAAACAACGCCGCTGGCTTTCGAGATAAGTGTGTGGACGGACGAACATGGAGTTGCTTGGTATGGTTGGTGAGGAAAGGGAACTTCTGGATGAAATCAGGAGGAGGCAGGTGGGGGGCTCAAATAGTTGTTGGGGGGGGGCGATGGGTTGCTTAAGGGCGTGTTAGAGGAGAGAAAGAGGGTAAATGTGATGGAAGAGAATAGGATACATGGAGAGGATGAAGGTGGGTAGATCGTACGCTGAGATGAAGACATATATTATAGGGTAATAGGAGCCTAAATTAGATAAATCCAGAGGAATTTCCACGGTTTCCATTTCAACCTACCCTTACCGTTAAATTACCCAATAATAAAATAAATAACTGAGGACCAAGAATAGATACATATCCAGCCTGAAGAAACGAATTCATGAGCTTCCAGTTAGCATCAATAGTGGAAGCAATACGATTTCATAGTTTTTCAATACAAAATGCCTTAACGCGCAGACAGCTTCCGAAATTCCGCAATTTGAAACTTCACTGCATGAAATTAGAGCATTCATAGTTGTTGAAACCGAAAATTGGCCAACATGCATGAATTTCACATCCACCCTGATTTTTCTGAAGTGAGGGCCATCACAAGCTAGACCACGAGTTCTTCAACTACACAACTATTCACAACTTTTCCTTCCATCCATGTTACTGATGGTGGGCTCTATATATACGATAGGTACGCTTATTTGTTGGAAATACTTTCAAGAAACAGGCTATATATGGTGTCAGTGATTAGGAGAAGGAATAGGTATTGCATATTATAGAGTGGACTTCAGTATGGAATACATACCAATCTTATTTATTTGAATCGGAACACATTCCGGTAAATTGACAAAAAAATGTGAAATTTAACCCAACTGAGGCAGGATTGATCCTTCGTAAAAGATGACACCAAGGGTGTTAAAGACAGGTCAATATTCATTCTGCGTAGGACGTTAGCTCACTATTCGTCAGGTCGGATAGGAATAAACATAGTTGTTGCATATAACTAGTTTTTTCATGAACGAATAAAGCATTTTATCGCGCAAATTACAAGAGGCACGATTCCATGAGATAATATTCTGAGATATTCTGCACTTCTGCACTTTTCCAAACTTAAATTTATATTCTGCATTTATGCATACATTCAGCCAGAGAATTATGTATCGCATAAACTGTAGTCCATTGTTGGTTCTTTAGTCGGTGTTCTCAGTGCACACATATGAAAGGTCCATCCTCCGAAGTAATTCATCCTCTTGCAATGGTTTACAGAATGTCAAATAATATCATAACGATGCTTATAAGCAAAAATAAAAAAAAAAGAGAGGAGCCGAGCACTAGAACTGAAAGATGAAAGCTAAAGCAAGGACCCTTGGGCATTTTATTACAACAAGCATGGCGGAAAAATATTCAACTGAATTTAAAAATGGGAAGCAATAAAAGGAAAGTTACTCACCCAACACACACGTCACCTGAAATTTATTCCCAACTCAGGACTCTTGACCCAAACAAGGGGGATAGTGGTTGGAATCAAATGTGAGGATTTTCCATGCGCTGCTGTTACAAGTGCCGGCGAATGTACATTTAAATGCATACATATTTTATGTTTGCACGCATCAACTAAAGAACGAATGAGGGAAGTTAATGCATATGCCAGAATGACGGAAGAACTATACGCTGCACCTGAAAGCTGGAGATGATCACAAGTTGCAAAGCAATTACGTTAATAAATGCCACGTTTATACAACTCTTCTAAAGTAAAACCACTCCAAATTTTAAGAGTCCCCAGCAGGTTAGCACAAAAATAATCATCTATCACTTAATTCTACTTTATAAGGTAACTAAAAGACCACTCCCGTATTTTTCAGGCAGTCAAATTTTTGCGAAGTTAAACACCCTAATGATAACATTGCAAAGACAATTTTCGAATTAGAAACCCCAAAGACACGGTAAAGAAATTCTTAAATGATGCTCTTACTTCAGAGATTTCAACGGGGTATTTCAACGAACGGAGGGAGTAATTGAGAGAAAATTACTGTCCTCCGAATGATTTTTCAGTCAGCAGAGTTGTGCCTAGCATATCAAGGATGCATCAACCAGTTGCACGTTGGGTGGAAGAGAATTATGATGGTGACTGAAATCATGGGGAGGCAAAGGCCTCAACAATGTATTTAGCAGTTTTTTTCACTCTTGAGAGCAATGAACACGACCTTAGGTACAAAACTAACTTCGAAATAACAAGTATAGGACGAAAACATAAAAAACGTATGCCATTGATCATTCCATTAACTATGTCGTGCCTTATTTCATGTGCTTGAAATCGTTTCTAGAATACTGACGGATGTTTTGGATGGCTATGCTCAGGCAAGCCAACTAATTGCTGCGGGCTGATCATGCTACTATGGTACATGAAAACAAGTTGGGTTCCCGGACAAGAAGAGACTTCTACAGTATTAGGTACTCAGGGAAGAATCTGACCTATACTGTACACTGTTTTCAGAAACCAAACGCGAAAAGTTACGGCAAGGGTGGCAAAGTCTTAAAGGACCATACCGCACCAAAAATATAAAGCGAAAGCTAATGTGGTCCCAGAACAAAGTGCTTATCTCGGAACACTCTACATTCTACTGCTTACCATTACCACACCACCAGGAATATGAGAAGTCCGTGAGTTCAAGAATATAAAGAAAAATCACTCGTTACGTTAACTCTGATGAGCAAACAGAAAGTGACAGAAGGAGACTGTAGAAGGACAGAGATGCAAAGCATGAGCTCCATGACTAAATAAATGTACAATATGGTATCCTATGCATTCTGATGAGCACTATATTACCTCGGCAAGAAAATCTGTAAGTCACACAAAAATAACATAAGGTAAGATAGATATGACAACATATGGATTCGTTTTGCCATTCAAGTCCATAACAAAAACAAAGAGACATTGTCCCGTAACTTCATTTTATTTTCCTTTTTCTCCAGTCCCTAGAGGTAGCTTGCAAATTGATATGTATGCGGATGTGGAGATGTTGGAGCAAATAATCTGACATCGGTTTCTTATTGGCACGTGAATGACCACCCTGCAGGATGAGGATCACAATTTAGTCAATCGGGATACCAATGTTCACGACTGCCCGCAGGATTATAACATGTAAGATAAAACACTCTTGCAAGAATCTCTAGAGAATACCGGATAACAGTTCTCTCCATTGTTTTCGAGTTAGCTGCGTCAAGTTTTATTCAGATGACGTTTCGTGGTCTATGCTGGCCACATCTTCAGATCAGGTCTGAGGAACGAGGTCACTCAGATTTGATCTGAAGATGTGGCCAGCATAGGCCACGAAACGTCATCTGAATAAAACTTGACGCAGCTAACTCGAAAACAATGGAGAGAACTGCAATCCAGCGCTGCGAAAGCCTCAAACAGAAATACCGGATAAAACTAAAGTTTGGTGAGATGAATATAGCAGAAGCATCGGGAAGTAACAGGATAACTCAGTTGCATTAAAAACACTAATGATCGAATCAAAAATAATAGAGAGGGGAAAATTCCGAGTAAATATTGCATTCCCACTTCAATAAAGTCATACGTTCCAGAATGGCAGAATAAAATATTCAAGAATATTTCTCTAACATGCTTTTCTGGGACTAAGATCCACTGACTAAAGCAGCTGTACATGAGAATGAAAGGATGTACAATGTAACAGCGATAAAACAGAATGAAGTTAACCTTAAATGAATACCTACTTTCAAGCGCATGGACAAGAGATTAGGAATAAACAACTCCGTAAAAAGCCACAGAAATTGTGGCCATCTCTTAGAATAATTTTACTTAAATATCCTGAGAGAATAATGGTGTAAAGGGATACAAAATAGTACGAATAAATACAAAGAACATCAAGCAATGCAACTAGGCAAGCAAATGAAGGGCATAATTAAGTATCAAGCAAGACGGTGAGTTGTAAATCACCAATCTGCGAACGCGCTCAGCTGCAGATAAAATTAACCCAGATTCAATTCTTGCACTCTATTCCTTCAAAAATACGAGCTGCGAAAACTTTCCTTATGCTGGCACTCTCATTCAAATGTTTATCCTCCGACGTGAATTTCGAACACTCTCCAGTCCCATTTATGGGCTTCCGTCTCTCAACTCGAAAGGATTCACTTCACCACCTTTCACCACTATTCATTCCACCAAAAAATATTTTCCCGCCTGGCCTCTCATGACAATGAATTACGCACATCGTCATCACTGCTCTCTCTCTCTCTCGCTTGCCATTCCAACCAGTTACAGACACGGCGTCACACTGTCTTGTACGCATGATTTATATCTTCGCTTTCCCATGACAATCCATGTCGCCGCATTTCCTCCCCTCTCTCGGCTCAACCGCAGGAAAAAGTAATTTTCAGAATCAACTTTCCAGAACAACAGAGGCACTTGTCCAGTAGTGCGCATTCATTTTACCTCATCGCCCCAATTGAAAACCAGCCCTGCAGGACAAAGACAATAGATGAATATTCTTTGAGTGAATATACCCTTTTTTCACAATCGCAATGAGAGTACTTTTTCGCAACTCATATATCTGTAGGAAGAGAGTGTCCAAATTGAATCCGTGTGAAAATTTTTATCTGCAGTTGCATGCGTTCAAAGATTGACGATTCACATTCCAACACCATATTCGACAGTAAAATAACACCCTCCATTTGCTTCCTTAATTTTTATTCTTCATATTCCTCGACCTTCCTAAGTGTTTTCTCTTACTTGATACCATTAATAAAGAAATTAATAGTGGATATTAAAGGAGTATTATCCTGAGAGATTTCCACAACTTCTGTGTTTTTTCTGGGTTACTTGATCCTTATCTTTTCTCCATATGTTTGAGAGTAAAATAGAATACCATATTTCACCGTTTTTAAGCCGAAATGTAAGACTAAAATACTCCCGGTTTTAAAAATCTATTGCCTAAAATCCGACCTCGTAAATAAAACTGTGATCAACAACAGTGTAAGAGCTCAACAGTGTGTGGCAGGTAACTCCACTCCTTCCCGTGTTATAATCATGGTTTTAGTGCTTTTCTATTTTTAGTTACTCGAAAGGAGATTTAATTTTCTTAAATGCATAATTAAGTAACACATGAAAAAACCGTCGCCAGAGTTCTGTCTAAGAATATCTACTGGATTATTTTTTACCCGAGAGCTGGTATAAAGTTCTGGGTTCCGGTGAAAATTTGGGGTCGCCTTCTTTTCATAGATGTGCGGAACCAGTTTTAACTGACAGAACGAAGGAGATAATGTTAGCTTAAGGCACGCAAATAGAAAGTCCTCATAGGCTCCTAAATTGCACCGCAGAGCTGAACATTTGCATCAAGGCCTAATAAGGCTATTCAAAAATGCACACAATATTAAAGCACGATACAATATACCGAAGGACATTGCATGCTAATAAAATTGATAAAATTAGGTGACTATTGGAGACACCTCTCCATTCGGTAGCAATCATGCGGTTATAGTTAACAAAACCGTAGTTTTATCTACCTCATATTTCCCCGCTTAGATTGACACGAAAGAACATCGACACAAAAATGCCGAAAATGTTGTTTTAAAAAGTTCAGGTTAATTATAACTTAATTCTACCGAGAATAGTAAACGCAATGCCACAAGCGAAGCGATACTTTCTCATCAAATATGAAAATAAAAGCACATCTCACTGCGAACAATAATAATCGTACGATCAGAATAACACGCAAGACAAGGAGAGAGCATCGCTAAGCATGAGAAACACTTGATCTGTAAAACTATTATACAGAGCCGGCAATGAGAAATAAATAAGAACCAAAATGCTGATCAATACTGATTGATTTATCCTGCTCGAGATATTTCCAGAAAAAAAAGTGTATTAATATGGGATGTGCACGCAAAGGCAATGATTCGCTTGTCGAGAAGAGTTCATCGACTTCGGTGATTCGAAAAAGCTGTCCATGAAGAAGGAGAGTGAATGGAGAATGTTTCCCTCAAGCGAGGTAAAGCGGCTCTTGAAGTGGTGCCTGTATTCGACATCAAGTCGGGATGTCGTCCACAAACGAGAGCTTATGAAGGCAAAAAGGGCGGGACATTACTCACGGGCAGGTGGCGGAGTAGGGCGAGTAATTGGCCCATTGGAGGGGGCGCTCGCACTCTCGTGGCACGAAATGTACAACACCGGCGGGTCTTTTTACGAGCGAACATTTTTCATCTCGGGGGATGATGTCTCTGGGAAAATCAGTTTAATGGGCGACGGCGTATCCGCACTTGTTATCCCGAACGACGCGAGCGATGGAACGAATGCAACTAATGGCGGGCGGGAGGCCATAGTGACAGACCCCAGGGCATCACCCACCGACGATGTTCGTTCCGGGGGGGGGGGGAGGGGGACCCCCTCCTCCACACTAAACCCTCGCCCCATAAAACCAATGGCTCATTACGTCACTCTTATATAATTTAAGTACTTCACGATACAGTTCTCGCACTACCATTGACATGGATCATATGAAAACTAAATCGGTGAAAATGCGACAACGTCCACACCGGCCAAGCTAAGTACCGAAACGTGGTCCAGTTCCACAAACATGGGTCTAGATGTAGACGAAGCATCTCAAGCGAGGCCTATCATTTCACGGTTCCTGCTCAAAGGTTTATTCCCAAGAAAATCTTTTCATATAAATACCATTCTTCACTTCATACAGCCATCGTCTTTTTGGTTCCCTTTCAATCTTTTACCTTCTCCACTTATTTTCAGCTGCATTTTTGGTATTCTTGCGAAAATCATTCTTTTGATGTGACTCGTATAATTATTTCATCATTTATTAGGTGCCTTATAACCTTAATATTCAATTGCTCTCTTTAATCAGTATTTCAATACGCCAAGTAAATTTTTCATATTTGAATCGAATCATGTAGAATCGAAATGGTAGCACCAGGATGAAAATTAATGGCTCAGTCCAGAACATGTTTACTTTCATCGATTTCAGCGTCTAAATCGACATTTTAAAGCAATACGTCATAGGTACGACGATCGAACAGAGTAATACGACGTAGATTAGAGATGCGATTTAGAAAAGCCTCAGGCGTGGTAAAACAACCTCGTACAATAAGGAGATGGCATCATAACCGTTGAAACCGACGGTAATAAATATTCGGTTGGGCTATAATGAAAGCACATGATGCTGAATTAAGCTGAATTCAATAACGAAACGCCTTAAGTCACGTGCATTATTTAGAATTAGGCACCGAAAATATTTTAACGCTATAGATGACCAGAATTTATGACATTGAAGATCGAGGGAGTCATTGATAAAGCGAAAATCATCGTCGAAATGAAGATATGCACATTACTGGTGATAATGATCATATTGCGTAAACAGCAAAGAGCCCATTATGTTCAGTAACATGACGAAATGGTTGATATTCTGTACTTTATGCTATTAAAGAGAACACATCATTGATTGATATGACAAATTTCGTAAGGCGATGGCCGTTGATGACCAGAAGAATTAGAATTAATCATTAATTAATAGAAGATAGTCGCACTTAGTAAATGAACTGTTATATAAGGTACTAGTTTAAGGATGAATAGGTGGAATTAGGTAATTCTTCAATTAACAAATGGAAAAACTTATTTGATCCACTTCTAAACTAAAATTTTCTCTAACATAAAATTATAAGGATTAGTCAAAGTCAATAATGATCAAGATATTTACAGGATTCTCTTGAGAGGAATATTTGAAAATGTTATTCATAGAAATTGCGCGAGAACATCAAGAATGGGACAGAATTTCTTAGCAAATATTAAAGCAATGTAATAGTTACGCTGCTCACAAATAGCTGATATACAAATAATAAACGATAAATGTACATGAAGACCACATCAAATACAGGAGTTGAGAATTTCCTATAAAACGGTTGGCAGGGCAGTATAATGCAAATTTACGATATCGACTTCTATGGCATAAGAAAACGAGAGAGCAATAGATAATACACCTGCTGCTGGAGCATTGGTTCTCATTCATGCTGTAATAGCCATACCCTCAAGGAAACGTGATTTTGGATTTAGCATTAAAAGTGAAATGATGGTGACTAAAATGGCCACACGTGTATTTGAATGATGTACTACTTCCATATATTTGGGGAGCAATATAGGAAAAACGACAAGTATGGACTATTTGAGTCAAATAAATATTAAAACGTAGAAATATGGTGAAGTATTACATGCATATTTTAACTACAAGCTGGTTCCAATATAAAGGGTGAATAAAAGTTAACGGGCTGGAAAAGAGTACACCCCTCAAAAATCATAAGGAACTGCTGGACTAGTCAACTCTCATCGAGGATGATGAGAAATATCGATGAAATACAAACCTTCACCAAAGTATCGTTCAAGCAGTCTTGGAAACAGGAGTCATCACCTGAGACCGAAATGAGGCTGATGTTACCGATAATTTTAGCCTCAATGTCAATAAGGAGTACACTGCCGATGATTAACGCCCTTATGACGATGGGCTTTCCAACACCGCCTTCGTTCTTACCCTCATGCTTGCTCGTGAGTCGTGGCTCATTTACCGCGAGTCTCTTCCATGACTGAGCGGAAAAAAATCATCCGACCCTTTATCGATTTCTTCCGAACAACGAGGCATGTCGCTTTTTGTATCGCCCGGTGATTCTCCCTTCGCTCCCCAAAATTCCAATGCCCCAACTGCGTCCAATCGGGTGGTAAGGAGAGAGCTGAAGGATAAAAGCATTTGACATACCGCTTCTACACACTCTTTTTAATCAGGAATGGGAATAGTTGAAATCAATAAAAAATGCAGCGCTCAGCGAGCATTATGCGAAGCTGACGATGAATGGCGGCAAAAAGTTCGAGCAATGTTAGCCAGACCCACGGCCTTTACACGGATGGTGTCCAAACACCCTGCCACACGTCCTTGTGGCGGCTCGCAGGGTAGTACGTAGACGTAGTTTTTTATGAACGAAGAGGAATAGAGAGAGAGAGAGAGGGAGAGAGAGAGAGAGGGAGAGAGAGAGAGAGAGACCTTGAGGTGGTAGCATCCAAGTGGCATACCAAAATAAATTTGATATGGGCTTAAAGTCTCATGTCACATCTCACGGTCTGGACTCTTTGTGTTCTGCAGAGTGAATTGAAACGGGTATAGGGATTCTACAATCGATAGACCTCCTCCACCACTGTATTTTCAAACTGGTTCCAATCATGAAATATAGTTATTCAACAATCAGCAAAATCTCATTTATACCCCTGTTTTACGGAGAAAATTCAGCAATCGTTACTTCATCATTGGTCGATCAATTCGAAGATCGGTTGAATGCAGCTCTCTACCCTTACCTATTTACTATTAGTTCCCTTTCCTCCGGGCATCTCTTCCTACGTACTTTCCTCTGGGGACTTTTTCCCCTATCCTGCAATTTTCCTTCCTGACTGATGTATCGCTCCCAGTAATCCCCTCCAGGAGATCTGATTGGGGGACTATTTTACCTCCGGAATATTTTACTGGAAGGAACGCCATCAAAGCATATATAGTTTGAATGCAGGGCTGCACCTCCTAGGGAGATTAAAGAGGTGGCTTCGCAGCACCCCGACCGATTCCGTGAACTTCGCCCTCGCCCGAAGCTGTACCGGTCCGATCATCTTGATCTTCGCCATCAATGCCTTCCGCTGAGACTCAATAGTGGAGTCATTCCTCTGGCATTCCTTTCCTATCGTGCTACGCATTCTAACCTCTCTACCACCGCCTCCAAGAAAACATTGTCTCTGGTTACTTTCTCCATTCAATCACTCTCCCATACTTCCCTTCAGCATCCCACAGGCAATGCCGTGCGACTCTTATGTCTTCCTCTTGGGATGCCATGTTTTTTTAAACTTGTCCAAAACCACGTCCAAGTGCCCCAAATTTACGCTCATTACCTGAAAAATACCGGCAAAAGTTCAGGTTTTGACACCACACCACACCTCTCTCCATATCAAACGCTTGACAATGAACGTTTGTATTTTTATCATTTTGGACTCTTCGATGAGGTCATTTAACTGGTCGGTACATCGCTTCCTTCAGCTTCCATCCCCACCCCTCCTTCCCTAGCGACCGCTAACTGCGCCCCTCTCCCCCCCCACCCTCTCCTCCCAACCTCTCCCGTATCCACACCAACCGCCCCTCCAACTCCTTTCCTCTCTCCATTTCCCAATATTCGCTGTTTTCCGCTCCTCGCGTGGTCATCATTACTTTTTTTGTGTGCGAAGATGGTTTTAAAATTAAAAAAAAGGGTGTACCTTAAGGTCTCAATTTTGTCCAAATGAGGTCCAAACCCCTTTCTCCTTCGTGGCCTTGCCGTCTTTTTTTGTCGCACTGGTCCCAACCCAATCTCGTTCCCCAAACCCTCCCATTCTTCGATCCCTCCGCCAAATTTCGTCCTCTCCCGCTCCCATTTTCTTTTCCGATCCCTCCCTAGGGCTCTCACCATTGGCCGCGCTTTATGAATGCCAACTTCCTGCCTGCCTTCTACGACACTTATAGGTACTTCAATGCACACACGAAAAGAACGAGAAAACGGTAATATGGGTATTTTGACAGCGGGGCGTATACTAAACATCACATATATTCTGGAAAACAAAAATAAGATGTGAACTGAATATTGCTTTCCATACCACACTGTTAGACAGACAGCGTTGTGTTGCCTCAGGAGATTGTATATTTTACAAATCGCATACTCGCTTTGGCACAAAAAGTAAAATATATTACAAATCTGATATATAAAAATGAATATTTGAATGTTCGTCTTCTATGCACTCCAATACCATTCATCAGATTACGATGAAACTTTGGTAAGTGGTTGTGCGCGCGTCCACGAAGGATTCTGGATTCTTAGATCCACTGAACAATTGGTGGAGCGCGAGTCATTTCAACAAATGAGTGTTGGCACGCGAGCCTCTGAAACAAGCGAGGAAAGACAAGCAAGCAACGAAGCAGATCGTTTACGAGTTACTCAATCACGTGCATCAGAATCATAACAGTGAGACGTTATAAATGTTAAAAGGTGCGTAATTCATTTGTGAGATATAATATGTGTAAGAATAAGATTTAGTACGGTGGTCTCTTTCTTAAGCTGTTTTTTTTATTCTAGCATTCGATTTTCGTATATGCTTCGCTTTTTTCCAAAAATTGGATTTTAAAGCTCGAAAATCTTAAAATTTTGCACTACTTCAAGAATAGAATATCTTATTTACTTTGAAGCCGCAGCATAGGCATAGAATGGAAACTCGCTCTGTAATCTACTTTACAAGTCTACTCTATCTACAGAGAAAAAGAGGCATTTCAAAGCATGCCGAGCACAGCTAGTGTAGCAATAAATATATTGTGCTATTGAAATTTCATTTCAACATCTACAAGTTTACTTCAGGCCATTCAACATATTTAACAAAAGATCAGTTTTCAAACCATTAGTCTACGGCAACTGCAAATTAACTTTATCGCTACTTCAGTTTGATCGGGATAGTTTTTCCTTGGAAACATTATTCCCAGTAAGTGGCACCAAAATGTAGTTCGTGTTAAAGTTCAAAGCTCTAACGTGATAATAGGTGAAGTAACCTCGAGGAATGTTGATTTACTTAAAACTCTAAGAAAGTCCTCCAAAAGTAATGCTTCAACATAAATGTTCTCTACAATAATCCACAATGACAAAGACAACAAATCCACCGCACTTATTATACTAATGATATCACTGACAATAAAGTCCATATGCTGGGAATGATAGATTAGTCTACAGTGCGACTTCTCAGGGCATGATTATGGCTCAAAAATCGCACAATGACAAATCGGTGGATTTAAAATACAGAAACATAGGCTCGACAAGATTGAGACAGTTTCATAGTAAAACTGCCCCAAATTTGAAGCAGATATTTCCCTTTAGTCGAATAAGTAAAATCATTCAACAAAAAATGAAGTAAAGTTTCAAATTCATGTTAAGAATGAAACCACTTAGTTTTTTCCACCAATATATTTAAACCATAAATAAACCGGTTTCGGCCTCTTCAGGTCATTATCAAGATTACAAATTTGATATCAAATACCTGAAATCCTAATACAATATCTTCTATCCATAGGCAATAGTCCTGAGAAAAACACAATATCAAAGCCCGAGGCGTTTTCGAAATAGCGACCTTTGTTTTCCAAGGCTGGCACGTCCCCAATCTCGATATAATGACCTTCATCCGTTTTACTCATCATTTCTTCAGTTAGATTAAGTATATGGCCAATTACACAAAAAAGGATGAATCGAAAAAGATCATGGGACATAATTTTTTACACCAACAACGCAGGTACATCAACTATCAAAGGGCCCGTGTCCCATTTCAACCCTCTAAAAGCCTCAGTCATCTTTCAGCCAATTTCCACAAACCTTCCACACGACTCCTAGCGGGTTTCAATCATATGTTCGGTGATAGTAGGGAAGAGGGTGTAAGTTCAGATACAATTCCTCGAAATGCAGCTTCCATGGAGGCAATCTAAAACCACACCGATTCCTGCTTATCAGATATAAAGTTCCAGAAGGAAAGCGACACTATAGGACATTCTGAAAAAGGCTATTCTATTTCTCGTTCCTCGAATATCAGAGGAAGGTGGCAATGTGACAAAAGAATGGATAGAAATATATAGACGGAATTCTCTCAGTGAAAGAATAAAAGTGGCCTAAAAAAAGTAGAAGACGCCTGAGCCGTGACACTTACTCAAACATGTTCGCCTAGTTGCTCTCGCAGGTGGTGTAAGGATTTCGGGACGGGATCCACCGGAGGAAAGAGGAGCTCACCCCCTATCCCTTATTCCGGCGACTGAAGGGAGACCTGCCTCTCCCCTTCCTCCCCCCCCCCTACAAATCCATCCCATCTTTCCTAACCCTCCCTACCGAAACCCTAATTCTGTCTCCCCCCAACTCCGCCAGCCAACCACTCCGCGCAGATCTCCCAAGGGCTTCCAAGACGTCTTCCTCGGCGTCCCTTTCTTACCCTTCTCTACCCCATTTTATCCCTGACGTTTTCCGACAACCTTCTAGCCTTCCCTCCCCGCCGATTCCCTCGCTCAAATCCACTCCTCCCCACCCCCCACCCCCAAACCCTTCCCCCCCCCCACACCCAATCCACTCCACCCTACGGTTAAACCACACATCGGATACTCCAGTAATATCGACTGGCGATTTTCGATCCTCTTTGAACGGGTGAGCGAATTTAGAATCGACGCGGAGACGACAAGACACGGCAGGACATCGTTTCTACGTCCAGGCGGCTTTGCAAATTGAAGTCGCCTTAGACCGTCGCCTTGTTTCGAGTGAAGCAGTACGCCGATGTGTATGTACTACTCGGATGTGTTGGATATCACTCGCCTCACACGCTATTTCTTTCGTTTCAGAAATAAAAAGATGTGGCTCAGGGGACGAAATTGAGGTGGGTTCACCGTAAAATGACAAAATGTCATTTAGCTCATCATCTGGTGACTTATAGAGAAATGCCTCTCTAATCTACATCTACATACTATCCTGTGAGCAGTCTCATGGGCATTTGGCAGAGGGTGTTACGACACCAGCCGTGTAAAGGTGTAAAAAAAAGAAGCCTTCGGAGGAAAAATGGTGAAGTTTTTCATGGGAGTGTTTAAAGTGGAGCTACGGTTTTATTATAGTCACTTATTGTGCGTGGAAAGAACGAAGTTTTGTGCCCATTTGTTCGGCAATGGATCTCTCTTTTTATCATGCATGTTAATCCTGGAGATGTAGAATGACATCAAAATTATACTCCTGTATCGCGCTGAAACACACAAATCTGATATGAACAACAAAATCCTACCTTTTCACGCTTGTTTCCTTGCATATTGTACTTGAAATTACATGGTGCGGAACGAGAGAGTGGGTGGAACATAGAGTAATTATTCCCTCCAGTATAAATGCCATTTTCGCGAAAAACTGATTATATTCAGCGACAAATCCTTGTAAGTTTAATGAAGATAGGAGTTAAAGGCACTTCATGAACTATATTTTGTCTTATTAGCACATGACTGCAATAATTTAAGTCAAACTACTGCAATTCAATGTAAATGGCGCTGGATTCGGCTCGAAAAGCTATAACAAAGTGCTGATTAAAAATATATTCTTTGAATAATCTGCACATTGTGTTACTAAAATATGTTTTTCAATAGCAGAGGAATATCATCAGCGAAAGAAAAATATTCTAAATAAGGCAAATAAAAAGGTGGAATTTAGTACTGGCTTATACAAACAGTATCGTTGGAAAGTCCGTCCACAACGAGTATGAAAAAATCGCAAACTGCCGCATTTTTGGTATCAATGCGCTTTAACTGCGCACTTTCCGAGTCCAACGGTCATTCGCAGGGTTTCTGTAGAACGTATTTCCGCTACTTCTCCTTGGAAGTCCGTGGAGGAAGACCAAGGAATAAATGCATCGACCAAATAAAGAGGAAAGTACATAAGCAGAACTAGAAGCGGGTAAGAGAACTCGAATTTGACAGGGAAGGATGGAGGGCAACAAACAACCAACCTTAGGATTGAACGGCCAATGATGACAGAGTATTGAAACCCTCTCTGGACGGACAATGATGACAGAGTATTGAAACCCCCTCTGGATAATAACTATCATTCAAATTTTATTGTTTTGATTTGCTCTAGCAGCTGTGAACACAATTTTGCATATTGATATGCCGTAATGACTTTTCAGCATCTTTATTTCTACTATTACCCAAAATGAAGTTATTCAGATACATGGAAATCTACCACTATAAATTTAATTCTCGTTAGTATCTATATTTAAGTCCGTTAATCAAAATTAATACGATTTCCTTTGCCATATCTATGCTTGCGGCCTTCGCTATCTCTATAGATACTTATACAGGATAAGAATTAACAGCAAAAGGAATTTCACTGGGTAGTAAGTACAGCAATCGATATCATCGTTGACGCTCAGATCCAGTGAATTTGGCCCGTGTTTTCAGCATTTCAAATATCTCAATATCGTTGAATAATGAATCAATATCGTTCTCATGGACAGAATTCGTTATTATTCAGATACAATGAGGTATCGGAAAATAAAATGGATGGGCATCAAATTACGCCAAAATTTATTGTAACCTTGATAGAAAAATATTCATAAAGGTAAGATAAGAGTAACTAGTGTACCTTTAACCCAAAAGCCCTGCAACCATACAGACGAGTTGGGCATTAAGGGTTGATATGCCAAAATGCCAAGTCGAAAAAACCTTATTTGGACGTCTTGTGAAGTTTCTGATTCAATGCACAGCCCGAGATAATCTGAAAAGCAAATTCCATTCATCGTCACATCTAGGTTTTCAATTTATTTCAATTTATAACTCAGTGTGAGGTTCTGGTTTGAATATCGCATTGCTGAAATCTATCCCCTATCCAATCAGGCATCATTCCTCGCTTTCGAAACTCCTCCCTTTTACATGAAACAACCGTCTAAAAATTACAGCGTCTTCGGTTTCACTCTTTGCGAATTTCCACCGCCTGCCACATCGTCCCCCTTACCATCTCCCTTCGGGCACACCATCTTGTGGAAATCAGTTATCCCTTTATTGGGGTCCCAAATGCGGGTTGATCACTCTATTTTTCCCAGGGGAGAGAAATAAGTGAATCATTTTGGTCAATATAAGAGTGCTGCATACATTTTCCCACAAGAAAGTGGAAATTCATGTTCTTTCGTAGCATTATTTTCCATCCTCAACCCTACAACTGGTCTCTCAACTATTAAAGCGCTTACTTAGGATTCTAAGTGTAATAGAGAGAGTGGATGGTAACGCACAAATTATTCCCACAAAAAGCTGAAGGAAAGCCAGAGAAAATACATTAAAATTAGTTAAGATAGACAAGGAGTTCAAAAGGATTGAGAGTAGATTATGAACTCTTAATCGAGAGAAAGAGAAATAAAAAAAGGTTACTGGATTATGGATATATTAAAGTTACGTTCTATAGTGCACGACCAAAATAAGGCTTTTGAAAACCTGGAACACAAAAACTCTACATAAATAAAAAACTATATAAGTAGACTATATACAAATAGGTATCATTTCATTCCAAGAAACCCCGAATTTCAAGGGCGAAGAACCCGAATGGCATGAATTCGTCTCACTGTGACATAAAGCAAATTTACAGCAAAAGGCCGTTCCATTAAAGAAACCATTTAATGCCGTTCCATTAAAAGAAAGATTTGATGCCATGTGATTCATGGAAGTGTAAATAGGTATCTAAAGAGGGACTAGCATATAGGAGCCCGCACCTCGAACATTAGGGTAAGGAAAGAAGTAGGAAAAATGTGTTTGCACAGAGAAGAATCGTTTAATTTTGTTGTTATATCCGGAGGAAGATGAAATTGTTTAAGAAATGAAAGCCGTAAAGTCCGGGGAAAGGGTCACACGTAGGAAGCAGAGTACTGAGAGCAGAGGAAGAAAAAGAGTATTCGTAAAAACTGATGATAAGTTATGAGACTAAGGATTTTCTAAATTTAAGCAGCAGGAAAGTAATATTGCCAAGATTAAAAGTAATAAGAGTCAATGCTACAATAAAAACCAACACTCATTCTGCACAACGACCATGAACATGAAGTTTCTCCTCAATTTTTATTAAAAAATTGAATTAAATTCCTTGAATGCATAAGCAAATATAGTCCTCCGAATGAATTTGTTGAAGCAGAGTTAAGAGAGCTAAAGAAGACTAAGCGGGTTGGCTTTCAGTAAAATTAACGTAAAAAAATCCATGGCTATTATTTAAATATTGCATTTTAAAATGGATTATATGGTTAATCCTAGCATCATTAATTTTAAAGACACGTTGGTGAGCCAAAATTTTCAATGGGAACATAACCTGCCCCAATGAATATTCGAATTTTCTCCCCTTTTATTTCCTATGATATTGTTTTACAAACAGCATTGTTTGTGGTCGAGCAAACGTCTAATTACTTAATTAGATCATATCATCTTATCAGTTGGGGATAATTAATCTTACCATTTAATACCACAGCTGTGCACCGATTTTGAGAACAATGGAACGGAAAACGACCGTAAGGAAATGGGCGAGGCGCAGGATAGTGCGGTAAAAAGGACCTCTTGCTGGCATTCGTTAGTATTCCCCCAAGCTCTCTAGCTATCTCTCCCCTTTCGTTAAAAGCTCCGAATCACGCTTTCACAGAATCGCAAAATCAATTAATGGCTGCGATGGCATTTTCAGCGAAATAGCTCCTCTCAATACGTATAGTTTTTACAGTCAAAAAGCGGGAAAAATGAATCAAAATCTACCTTCTTGTATGAACGTGTGATGCAGTCCAATGATACTAAGGAACCAAATTGTGCCGACGGGTGGAAGGACTCACCTGTAACAAGAAAAGCGATAATTTTTAAACAATCGATGGCATATGACACAATGCTAATTAACAGGAAATAGGTATTAACTGATTCATAGAAATCAAAATGACAGAAAAAATTGTAGCCACATAAATAAATAATCTTTGTAAAAGTATTTCAGCGTAATATAAACATACAGACTACAGACGGTTTCAACAACCAGTAGGTCACTTAACGTCAAGAATGAATTGAAGTCAGTCCATTGTGGGAAAGAGCCAGGATAAAATGCAGAAAAAATATTTTTTTACATAAATATGTTATAAAAATATACTGAGGAACTAAAAATTGCCTTAATTTTCCGAGAAAGCCGCATCATTTTACAATTTATTTGGCTCTGACTGTTCACCTAATAAAAACCGTACTCATTGTGTATATCATGTAGACTCATATATATCTTTATATATAATTTCTCCTCATCAATTAAAATAGTTGAGAAAATTCTCTGTTGCAATTGAAATCCTTTGAATTGTATCCGTAAAACTAAGTCCTATCACCTGATGATCACGCTGATGATAATAACTTCAAGCAAGTTTTTATCAAAGTAATTGGTAACGCGTTTAATTATTTCATTAATGCACGACTTTCTATGCTTCATCAGTCAGATCATCGTGACAAAATAGGCCTGTCCTGCACATTAATTTACGGAGGCAAGTTCTTTTAGAATGGAAAATGGAAACTCGTCTGAAAATGGCCCATGAATTTACACCATTGTTACGAAATAAAATTGCGGCAACAAAGGAATTCGAAAAGTATTTTTCTGTTTTCGCCATGAAGATAAATCACAACTTAAAGCGTTGAAAAGCGTTTCATGCTTATATTTATTGCCGTTAGATGAGCATAAAAGGAGATTTTATGGGTACTTTCAATGAAGACCACAGCCTACTCGAAGCGGCCATGTCAGATTTAAAGAACACAAGAAATGGCCGGAATTCATCAAAAATAAAATGGCTTAAAAAACAACAAGCAACGCGACAGCACTAATTACTGTCTTTTCGGTTAACCCCGCTGTTTTTTTTAGCATACATCACATTAGGCTGAGTGCCAAGGGAAAATTTTCAACAGAATGACCAGAGACCTTCACGCGTTGCGTTACAAATGAGAGAAGATTAAACTTCAACTGAGTGATAATGTGTCAGAGTACTTCGGAATGTAATTCAATTATTGTCAAGATTCAAAGAGTATATGCCCTGTTAACATCAATGGTATTTGACAATTACATGAGTAGGAATCATTAAAACTTTATAGCGAGGCACAGGCTGATTATCTGATTCATTATGAATCGAAATCACCGTAAATTTAAAGTTAAGAAATGGAAATGAAATGACAAAATAAAATCAATCCGCCTCTTGGCCAAATGTCACTTCAGAGGTAGATTAACTGTTAGAAATTCCACTAAAATACATCCACGATAGTACGATATGAAATTAATGGACGACAAATCCAGAAGTAGGGTTAGGTAATTGGACCGATAACTAAGACCATCTCCGCTATGAGGGAGATGCAGGCAGGTTGGAATAAATTTTGAAACAAAATACGGGTGGATAGAAACCTGAAGACTTGTCCCAAACTACGGATGTATTAATGCACCTGCAGTGTCCCCAGAATAGCGAAAAAATATCCATCATCAGAAAATCATCCGTCGCTGCTGTGATTCACACCCGGGTCACTGCCATGCGAAGACGCTGCTTAAGCCACCAAGCCAATTCTATTATCCAAGTAAGAAAACGGTCCAGTTTTTATTGATTAAAGAATAAACGCAATATAAAATTACAGGAATGCAATCCAGAAAAATCTCAGTAAAAAAGAAAAAAAAGCCCAGCTTGGGGGCTCTTGCTAGGAGGACTTTTTCGCAGTTCCACGAATCACGGCTCCAAGGCCAAACCGTGATTCCCGCAGGACACGCAAAAAAAGGCTTGCACGCATTTCAAGAGGGGCCAAAATGATACGAGTTTTTCTACCTCTTAGCTGATGCATACATTTCATTCCCACGAGAATGAATCTTCTTCTCCTTTGAATCTCTTCTTTCGTCCCCAATAGGGCGAGGTTTCCGGCAGAACCTCACATATAACTATACTCGCCTTTGAAACTACACAGATCCTTTCTGGGGAGTTTAATCTCTGTAACTCACTCGCCTAGAGCCGAGTACTACGATTTCAATAACCGATTGTAATTAAAAACAACGCTCGAGATCCAAACGGCACATTGAGGAAACAATATTGAAGTTCTCGGAACGACGAAGAGTGTCAGCATTGTCATCGGCATCGTCACTCTGGCCTTATCATCATCGACTACGTTTCTCACAATAGTATCTTGAAAATAATTTACACAGGCTATAGTCCACGTTTTACCGGAGATAATTACTTACTAAGAGGCTTGTATCAGCGCACTGATGTTTCATTATTGAATAAAATACTCAGCTACGTTACCAATTAAGATAAATAATGGTTATTATGTTTTATAAGCTAAAAAGACAAAGAATATTATGCCGAATATACCGTTAATACTCTCAGCTGTGATGAGATGAATTTTTTTCTTCACTGATTTCTCATTCTTTGGTAATAACTGTTATCTAGGAAAGTCAAAGTTCCTGTCAACTAGGAAAGCAATCATCTAAATGTTATATTGTCGATAACTATTAAAATGCAGGGAATCGGCCATTTCACATTTCCAATATCTATCTAGTTGATATCAAAATTACATCACCATCACATATTCCGATACATTTATGCAGCGCCTGGCCCTAAACCCGGTTCGCTCTCACTGGGCGCTCCCCAATACGACGATGACGCCATCTAAGTCGAGGCATGGCATTGTGCTCCACTTCACTCCTCCCTTTTTGTTCAAAGGTTTCAATTCAATTAAAGAGTGGTTTCAATCTTCTTAGGGGTTGGTGCGGTAAGAATCCCCACATTCTCGGGCATTTTCTCGAATTCCGAACGAAGGACGATCAGATTTCATGAGCGAGCGAATACTTAATTCCGGGAAGATGAGTTCAACGCAATGGAGCGGAGGAGTTCGTCGGAGCGTCGAGTGTGCCTTCCGGACAAGTACCCATCGTGAGACGGAAACTAAAGGAGTACGAGAGAAGAGTAGACGGCACATTGCGCGAAACACACTCAACGATGAAAAATACCAGTTTAAAATGGAAACGGAAATATGTAGCGGTTTCGTATCTCCTCACACGATATCTCAATCTCCAACGGAAACTCGATACACTACGCGGATTTAAAATTAAACGCCTTGGGCAAAGGTTTTTTTTAATACCGACATTTCCTCACAAAATGATAACACAAGTTCCTCCCAGAGCATTTTAAAAATCTCGGCCGTTACCTAGCAACATTCGTTTATAAAAGGACCCAGTCGTATAATGTGTTTGAAGGGATTGCAAGCTTTAGAAGATACATAAAAAAACCAGAAAGGGGAATACGCAATGAGGAATCAACAAAAGTATTAAGATTTTCTAGGACTAAAGAAGCTGACCATGAAAGAAGGAAGGAATTAACTCGAGTGAGCAAGCATTTTCATTCTTATTACGACAGAAAAAAAATTAACATAGTAACAAAGACCTACGGAGAACAGCGCTAGAGAAGGGAGCTAAGTTATGAAAGATCTTAGGTTTTCTCGGCATATCAGCTGGATAAATAATTCTTGAGTATTCCACCGGGTAAGCAGGTCCATGAATCCCGACGTTTCGGAGAACGACTTGCTCTCCATCTTATCATTCAGAACCCCTGAAGATGAAGAGCAAGTCGTACACCGAAACGTCTGGATTCATGGACCTGATTACCCCGTGGAATACCCAAGAAACATTTATCAAGTTAAGTTAGGTTTATGAAGGTGATGAAAGGAAGCTATTTTGGCTTTAGGAGGGAGAGATAATAGACGGGAGCTAATCACTGCAATCTGGGGAAAGGATATAAAGAAGAGGCTGGAGAAGAGTTTACATGCAGACTTGAACGGGCTGATACGTGGACTCGGAGAAATTACGACGAGAATAAGCTACAACCTTTCGAGAAGTGGTTGTGGAGGCGGATGGAGAAGTTCGTGCACGGGTAGCAAGACAAACGTGGAAGTGCTTTGTAGGATTGGTGAGGACAGGAGATTTATAGATAAAATTAGATGGAGGCAAAGTAAGTGCCTGGAAGGGGAGATTAGGGGCGATGGTTTGCTTCATTCCGTGATAGAGTGAAGGATATTGAGGAGGTCCCATGGACGGGATAAAGAAGGGTAAACATTGTGCTGAGATGAAGAATTAAATACTGCACGTTTATAGAGCCCAAATTATGTCAAAATCCTAAGGCTTTTCACAGATTTCCACTTTCTCTCACTCTTACCCTCTTCTCTTCAGATAAATTCCATTGTATAAAAAGTTCTACTCGCAAATGATCGGTCACTAGCGCCGGGGAACATGTTTCCACTTAAGGCACCAAAAAGGCACCCAGGTAATGCGGGATAATCCATTTTTTGTTTGAGATGATATTCCGTTAGATACCGCCGGAAACGGACGACTTCGTTGAGAGCTAGAAATTCAGATGAAGTAGATATGCATTTTGGAAGGGGGTGTGGCACAAATCCGGGAATCCGAAAAATCCATACCCCTTTCATTATTCTTGAGAGGATGCCGAAGAGGAAGATAAGGACAGATGAATGTTGGGCAGGGGTATTAGGAAAGGGAGAGAACGGGAATTTTGGAAGAGATTAAGGGAGGCACAAGGTATGAGGAGCTTAAGAGGATTCAAAGCAGAGGAACAGTTTTTTTTCGAGAGTGCTCGGAGATTCTCCCGATATGGATCAAACTAAGGTAGAGCATGTCTGAAAATCTAGCTATCGATAAGAGCAACATAAAATGACTAGTGAATGGTCACGACCCAGTTCAGACGAAATTATAATCCACTCAGTGTCGTTTGGAGATGGAATAGCTATGGCTTAAAAGACTCCACACTTAGCCAGTCAGTAGGGGGTCAAACTATTGGATATTACAGTATGATGTTCTCCTCAGGAAACACTTAACTGGATATAAAAATTCACTATCGATACATCAATATCTTGAGAATGCCACAAGTGTTTATGGCTAGACAACAAAAAGATATTGATACAAACTTGACAAAATATGAGGAAAAGCCACCGTATTTTGAGAAGAAATTTGAGAGCTACAAAAGAGTACAAATATCAAAAGAAATAAAATGAGTGTGTTGGGAGGTATATTGCTCCATGATCAGCAAAATACTCGGATGTTACACCGACGGCTAATCGAGAAATTTCAGGTCACACAAGTTTTAGGTTTATCTGCTCCTACAAACTGCCCTATGAGCCGCTGCATGGACGCGTAGCACGAGGAGTTAGGATATTGTCCTAGAAGGACACCAGCCATGAAAGGAGATGGAATGGAGGGAAAAAGCGTGGGGAGAGAGCAGAGGAATTTTTTTAAATAATGTGTTAGTGTTACGCTGTGTTTGTTATCAACATTTATGTTGCGGGGAAAGAAGGAAATTTTCTACCGATCGTTCGGCAGTGTATCTCCCATTTCGTCACTTCAATCAGTTCAAAAGAGATATAGCGCGGGTCCAAGATGACAGCCTCCGTATCCTTCTGAAACTCGCCTGGTCTAAATTTGTCATTCAGTCTAGCCCAACGTGTAGCTTTGGGTCCATAACAGCTCTCAACATGGTCCTTCCATCAGCTATTATATACCATTTCTTCGCTCGCAGTAGTTTTAAAAATGTGAGTATCACGGAGAATTTAAACAGCCTAAGTTAATTCGTAAAATAAAGGAAAGGGAAAAATGAAAAAGCTACATCATAGAACAGATTCGTGCAAGAAATAGTTCTCTCTGAGCACTGCTCACGTCCATAGCACAAACAAATCGAGGGTCACGATGATCTTTTCTAACTATGTACTAATTTCAAGCATTTTATTTACAGACCTTAGTTTAAATTAGTGCGTAATCAATATTAAAACGCCATAGTGTCTTTATCGACCATAATAATGGCACTTAACTGTTGGTCCCAAAGTCGGAAAATAAATAAAGAGAAAAAATTAGGACAAAGTAATATTGTTCATCATGATCGTTAGGAATGGTCCCTGCCGGGGAGGAGGAGGATGCACTCGGTTGCTTGACTGGATAAGGCACTCGACACGACAGAGAAGGATTCAGGCTCGAATCTCGGTCAAAGCGAATGATTTTTCTGGGAGGAATTTCGCATCGAACAGCATCGAAGGTGCATAGGGAAAGATACCAGGAGGCAAGGGAACTAGCATTAGATAGGGAAGGGTTGAGGGCTTCAGTCAACCAATCTTGGGATTGAGCAACCAATGATGAATATGTTGTGTAAAGTAGTACACGGTGTGACATATAGAGGTGAAAATTCATCCAATGTCACATACCTATGAGGCGGCTCACACGGTATTACGTAGACGTAGATGGCCGCTGTCTTGGCTCTTTCTTTGCCAAACGCCCACAACGGAGGATCACTTGGTCGCACGTGGATGTAATAGATGCAGATTCATTATCCAACTCATCTCTCCCGAACTTCATCTCCCCAGCGACTTTCATCCTCACCACCCGACCACTCCCTGCTTCCAATAACTCCATCCTCCCGCACAATTCCCTCCATCCCTAAGGTCCCCGAGGACCGATCTCCACTTTCCAAACGCCTTGTTTCCCAACCCCTCGCCGACTCACCCCTCCCTCCCTCCCTCCATCCATCCGCGGACCACCCCCTCCTCACCAGCCTCAGTTCCCCCTCCAGTCTTCTTCCACTCTTCAGGAAAGCATTCCGCTTTCCATTCCCCCCCTCCCCCTCGTCCTCGATCCAACTGACTCTGCATCTTCACGAGAGGAGAAGGCGAAGGAAGAAAGACAGAAATAAAGGGAAGGAAAAGAATGAAGCGGCAAGAAGGTAGGCACAAGTCCTCTCTTCCAAAATATATTTTACTGTTTCTTCCTCACTCTTACTTCGGATCTCGCTCCTTCCTTCCGAGAAGGAATCGATATCTATAAAAAAAGAAAGATTTTTGTTTCCCTTTTCGTCTGGGGGGGAAGGAGCGAGGGCGGTGGGGAAAGGGGCAGATGTGGGGAGAGAGACGGCGACGACTGTGGACTCCGGCTGGAGATCCGGAGAGGTGAGAGAGAGAGAGAGAAAAGGAGGCCCTGGACCAACCCCAAGGTATCTGAGGCATCATCTTGTTTCCGATTCGTAGGGTGTGTTCTCGGCGATGGAGAATCAAAGCGTGACTGAAATAAGGCGCCGTAGAGTCAGTTACAAATCAGAGTGGTTCGACCGGGGTGCGCGGCTTGCATCGGCGCACGGCATCAGATGCAAGGCACATCGACCTCCTGACTGCGCGGAACAAAATGACGATAGGCCCCTCATTTCTTTCAACATTTTGGGACGAAATTCTTTAATTTCCCTTCAAAAATGCATCAACCTTTTTCTTGATAACATGAGTAACCGTTTGCGCATTGATCATGCTCTCGTAAGACGGTGAAGAATATACCATAACAGCAGGAGGAGAAAAGAATCAACTGGAAAGATTCAACCAAATAATTATTATCAAACGAAAATGAACCAAAGTGATCAAAACAAAATGATGATTGACTAAGGTGAAAGACGATATTTAAAAGTGAAAGCTAGTTACCAGACATAAACTAGTCAACGTGTATTACACTACATTTTATATTAAACGCAGCTGAATGAAGCACTATTTTGAACTAAGCACCATATTAAGCCGATAGTGAGTGCCGCATATTTTGTATTGCCATCAATAGTTCTCTTTTAGATCGGAAAGGTTTTAAGAATAAACCGTTCCGTTAGTGAAGAGTGGAATCAGGGAAAAACGCACATCCTGAGCCAGATATATGACAATGTGACATTGTCACACACTTTGGAAGTGGTTTCCATGGTGTTTCGTAGATGTAGATAGAACACGGTCCAGAATTTCCAGGAATGCTGGGATAGAATAGAGAATTTCCGACAGTTTTAGCTTTGAGTGAGGACCCTTAGTCATTTATTTAGACGAAGGACAGTCAGAAAGTCAAGTACCCTTAACTGAGAAATTTACTACCACAATAAGCATTGGATTGATCCACGGGCCCAGAAGACCTGATTTTATTCTGTAAATATAAGGGATAAGAAGGTGGCTGACTCATGCATTGAACGATATCCTTCACCTATCATCTGTCATTGTGTTTTACTGAGCGAGGCACAGGATGAATAAATTCTCAAAGATAATTCTTCCATTATTTGTCCGACGGAGCACCCTATACGAGGCGCTCATCGACGAAGTATAGGCCAAATATATCTCATCCAAGATAAAAATAAATTAGCAAATATGACCACAGACGACTGTGTCAGACCACTCTCTGCAAGAATATGAAAACGAGTTTTCATTGCCCCCATAATAAGCATCCATACTTGGCAGAGTGTACAACCCTGGCTGTGAAAATATAAATGCATAGTTGTGTGAAATGCGTACCATATTATAACAAAAATTTAGGATTTCCTGCTGAAAGAGGCATGGATAATTTCGTACACGTATATAATATGCAAATGATTTAATGTTAAAAATAATGTTAGAAACGCTTTGTAGAACATTTCATAGCGAATTTGTTGTAAAGAAGCCACTGATAGTGTACGTTATAAACGATAGTCATAATAATTATTGGACTTTAAATCAATTTTAAAATTAAATACCTTATTTAAGTAAAAGGTACATGACCACATTACTGAAGGTAAAAATTAATAAGCAATCGGTAAACGACAAAAGTTATGAGATACTTGAAATTTTATTACAATAAAACGCTATTAATGAAAAGAAAGCTCATTGAGCTGTCAAGTTGACGGCTTCACACCTTGACAGAGTGGAGTTCTAGAGGCAATTATCTATTCCAAAAAGCACATCTCCCATAAACTCAGGAAATTTTGCGAATTTCTTCATTCCGTCCCGCATTCGTCATCGGCAAATAAAAACGAAACTGTGACTTCTCAAGTAAGAATGAAAATTTTGCCCCTTTTATCGCTACCTTAATATTTTACCCACAATAAACGTTTTAAACATCCCTCACCTACACTCTGAATACTCGATCCCACTCTGTCTCCGCATAATCTCTTCCGGCGCATTCCTAACCTCCCGTATTATGCCAAATGCATTCTCAGTGCCATATTCTCAGGGCAAAATTTGTCCCACACTTGTCCATACCCGAATCTGAAACTCCTCCGGTCTATTCTTATTCTTCCTCTTCAGTGACAACGAGCGGCTTTCAAGAAACAACTAAGCCTATACAAAACACTGCACGAACCTTATCTTAATGACTTTGACCATGTTTTCTGTTATTAATTCTCCACCGCTAATAAACCCAACCAGCGCCTTCCGCAATCGGCGCAGAGTAACATCACTAAGACTTTCAAGTTCATACTAGCATCTTTTAACGAACAACCTCCAAGCTTCAAAAGTTATGACGGTTCGAGGTTATATATTTATTCAATAATATTAAATGTCACCATTTTGGCAATAACAAAGCATTATCGTTTTTCAAAAAGCTAGAAATCCTCCTCATAAAAAACCATGAAAAACCGGACAATTGTTTTTACAATATTACTGAAATGAACATCTCCAAAAGCCGGGAGAGTGGTTTACCGGGAAAATTAATACCATGTCAGAGACCAGTTGCTGACATACACTTAAGGCTTAGCAAAGAGGCTTTCGAGACTTTCTGCACACTCTCTTTCTATGTGGGGGGCAATTTTGGTGGCACGGCACCTTCGAGGAATTCGTTTATGTTTCATTTCACTAATTCATTTCAGCGCATGTACTTTTCCTGACATTCAAGAAGACCTTTTACGACATGACCACCCACGGCATATCACGTGGTCACGAATATTACGTTTCACGTCTTCTTCGTCCCCCATACGGACCAACTCAGAGATAATTATCATTCCCTGGTAAGCGGTCACATGCGAAAGATTTTCATTAGTTTTATAAGGTATACTTCAACTGTTGAAAAGCTGAGTTAATCAGATCCTCTCTACAAAAAGTCTTGGTCTTTTCTCTCAAAAGAAATTGGTCTGGGGAATCCCAGCATTCGAAAAAGGATATCGGCGCAAATTCCGATTGCGAGAATTAATAGGATGACCTTTGAAATGAAAATGAAAATTACTGCTTTGACGTTATGTGTCGCTCTGTCCTAAAAGTGTAAAAACCAGAGAGATATTCGTTTTGGAGCATGGAGTTGTAATCTTGAAAAGTATGGAAAATTGGCTGATAGACAAGAAATAACAGCAATGAGAGCTTACGAAAGGTATGAGATGAAAAATATACCTTTGGGTTAGTTTCTGTGTGCAATGAAGGAAATGGATAGACATTGAATATAATGTTGTATTTAATGACAATTCTTGAGAAGACTTTGAGATGAGCGTGGAAACGGGAAGATAATATGAGCTTTTTGGAAAAATATTTTAGAAGTTTCTTGAAAGGACATCTCGTTGCACATTGCACCTAAAGTCAAATGCATTGCATATTAATTTGCTCTTGATCCATATACCATACCTGGTCTTCCCCTACATACTTCATGATATTTCTGTAGCTTTAACGTCGGGCTCGTTTGGCTTGATATTCACCCTATGGCCGACATCTTTGAGGTGGTTTGCTTGGTATTTTGCAGGAAGGGATGGAGCTCAGTGACTGATTCAACGTAAGTTCCCTTAAAGAGGGTAATCGCGTCGCAGATAATTAGTGTCGATAGTCGATACGTGCCGAGGCGAATTAATATTTAAGTGAGCCACGGTGCAGAAGCTCGTGCATCGGCCCCGCCTCCTCCCAGGGGATCCACCGAAGTTCCCAGAAGAGAGGGGCCTCATTCTCCCTCTCTCTCTCTCCACCCTGGCTGGCACGTGGATTTACGCTGTGAGGATGGAAAACTCGCCACCGACCTCCTTGCTTTGGGTCCGCCACCCAACTTCCCCTCGCTCAGCATTATGAGAGAGGGAAAGTGCCAGCAAAGGCTTTTCTGTCCGCTCGGGGTCCCCACTATAGCTGCCCACCTTTGAGCAACCCTCCGGAGCTAAAGGGTAGGCATTCGCTCCCTCGGTAACGTATCCTTGATGTATTTTCTCGGTGCAAAATGTATTTGCGGGACTTTCAAAGGGGTTCCGAGAGGGACGATGGAGTGAAAAGGGAATGAGAGAGAGAGCACTACGGGAGATGGAGCTTCATCAAACGTGGACGAATGCGGTTTTAAGAAAGTACCGAGGGTCATGGTTTAGAAGTTGAGTTGGGAAGTTGCGCGCCTCTCAGAAGTTGCTCTCATTATTTTTAGCAGGACAATTTTAACTTGTTCTGTAGGAGTATAATACCTGGTATTGCACAATTCGATTTTTATTTGGTCGAAGTCAAGGTTTCGGTCTGAATAGTTTATCAGCTCAGCACCATCAACCCATTAAGGGCTAGGGATACCTTATGATTGTTGTCGCAGCATATTTTCATCAATGATCGTGGATATTTCTCTTAAATCCATGCTGGTATTCTTTTCAAACGAACAGATATAACTGCAAGAAACTCAATGAAGTAAAAATGCGAATTTTTAAACAAATAATCCAATTGTCATTCAGACTGCCAATATATAATTTTCTGGAGCTTGGTGTCGTATTTTACGTATATTTATAAAATGGAGCACACGTCAATTTTTAGGAGCAATAATAAAACAAACTTCCATATGTTTTCAAATTGAGCAAGTAAATTTTATAATATATCTTGGAATAATAATAGATGAAAACATCACCTGGAGATTACATGTTAATAAACTGAAAATGAAAATTTCGTCTATTTTAAGGAATTTTTTTCTTTTGAGATATGTATGTCCATCAACAGTTATCCATTCATTCTACTCTGCTCTTGTTGATTCCAGATTGCAATATGGCATTTCTTGTCGGGGAGATGCCTATATGTATTACCAATATTAAGCCTCTGTAGATTGCCCAAAAAATATGCTCATAAGAGCTATATTCAGACAGCCAAATACTGAGCACTCGTTACCTTTATTAAAAAATCTGGATGTGCTACCACTAAGATATTTATTTGATTATAAGATACTCAAGGTGTTTAAAATTGGTGGAGGTAACAGAACAAAGCCAATTGAATATTCACGTAAATTAAGATCGAAGCAAGATATTTCGCTGTTGGGTTTAGGTATTGTAACACGAAAACCCAACAATGAAGCCTTCAGGCAAACTTATCCAGCACCGAAATTGTTCTGCTGTTTGTGTTGTGGAGTTGTGGAAACACAGCTCCACAGCTGTAGTATTGCAAAAATTAAAACAATGGCTCCTCGCCAAGGAGAGTGAGGAGAGTTAAAGGACTGCTGAAAGTTTTTGTTTAATTTGGCAATTTTGAGTATGAGCTTTCTCTTCCTCTTGTGTTGTGATTTGCGACTACTGTTGATATATTTTTACTCGTCCACTGTTATATTTTTGTTCGTGGTTTGTATTTTTGTTCGTGTTTTGCTATATTTTTGTTTGTATTGAACACAATGATTGAAAGTGAAAACTGTTACTCAACCACTAGTAAGCAATGTATCTATGCATTAGAACCAGCCGTTGCATTCACACATTAGATGAAGGTAACCCCGAAACAGGTTTTCCTTAGGGGTGCTTTATTCCACATTGAAATAGATGTCTCTTTTTGTCTCTATTGTGTACTTATTAATGGTGGAATAAATCATTATTATTATTATTATTTTATTCGTGGCTACAAAATGAAATTCAAAACGTTTAAAAAATCAACAAGAGTTTTAAAAAATCAGCCGAACCAACTTATCACACGCATCCATTCAAAAGGGAAGTGGCTAAAGTACATCCCAGTTTCATAAATTCAGTCCCTTCTTTTGGGTTACTGAAATATATGTCGCCAAACGCCTTTAAACCTTTTGAATTTTGTAACTTTGAAAGGCTAAATTGGAAAAGGAATGGTGCTGAGAGTGATCAAGCTGCGCTCGGGACATTCTAAACGGAGAAGTTTTGCCACCTCGATAGGGAGCAACACTGGACCACGCCCAAGATAATAGCGCAGTTGACTATTTGACAAGCCTCCGATCGGTACATTATTCCTAAAACATTTGGGGAAATCACGTGACCAAATAATCCATGATGGTGGCCTTTGTGGAATTAATACGATCGTGAAAAAAATGTTTACTTTTCTTTTCTTTCTGAGTCAAATCAATATATTTCTACTGAGCTATTATCTGGGACGGGCACCAAACGGTCTTACTAGCGATGTGCGGTCCAGAGGGAAATGAATACTTTGCCAGTGGTCTAATTACTACCAGCCTACAATTATTCACGAAGCGGTTATCGAGCATATTAGCTTCGAATCAACGTGTTCATGAAGGGCGCAGACTCTCGTGAATCGTAAACATTTCATTTTATTAAAGTATTCCACCTGTTAAAAGTAGGTTTTGTTGAAAGTCGGAGAAACTCCTCCTGATTTTCTACACATTCTCAGCCCGATCTTCCTCCAGTAATTCCATTTTCGCCTCAGTATACGATCTGCCCTTCTTCATTCCGTCCATAAAATCTATTGTCTTCCTTTTCCTATCCCGCTTGCCGAACATCCTTCCCCCTATCATCATAATCTTGAGCAGCCCATCGTCGTCCCCTTATTACATCCTCCAGCCCCTCTTCTTTCCTCTCTCTCTCTCGGATTTCGTTCGGTGGGTTTCATTTCTCACCCACCTTACCAACAACTTTCTCGTTTGTCTTTCTTTCCGTCCATCGCAACTTCTCCACCCTTTTCCATACCCACACCTCAAACGCCTAAAGTCCTTTCACGTTCTATTTTCTACTCTTTTTCCCCGTGCAACGCTACACTTCACATCAAGCTCTTCACAAGCCTCTTCTTTGTATCTTTACCCAAGGTCCCCGTTTTCAGCTCCCTTACATTGTTAACCGCTTCCATAGTTAGCACTATTTTCCTTATTGTGTGTTTGCTACTAAGCCAAGTTTCTTCTAGCTTTCTACCGTAGTAATTGGGCTATAATTGTTCCAGTTTGTGGTCTCCTAATTTCATGACCAGCATAGCTTTGTTTCTCCCAGAGAATCTCATCGCATTTGTTTTCTTATGAATTATCTTCATTCCACATTTCTCCCTCAGAAATGCGAAAGCATCTACGAAAGCTTGTACTTAAAAAAAGATCGAGTAGCCAACGCCTGATCTTCCGCGAATGACACTCCTACGAGAACATAAAAAAGATTTAATTATTGGCTGTTAACGCCCTGGAGAAAAAACTCGTGCGTGGCACTGTATGGGGTGATGGGAAGATGCATGTAGAATAGAGGCTTTTGAGATTTGGATTTGGAGAAGGGCACTGGAGAAGGATGTGGAGATGAAAAGAGATTGATGTTATCTGGGTGTCGAGGGGTACCAACGAGGAGGTATTGGGTGTGACTGGAGAAGAGAGAAAGCCATTGGCGGAGGTTTGGAGGAGAAAAATAAGAGAAGGATGGAGGTCGTTTGGAAAAGAGAGAGAATTTTGAGCAGGGTGATAGAGGGGAGAACACTGGGAAAGCGTGGACGAGAATGGGAATTCTGGACGAAACAAGAAGAGGTAGAGGTTATGGGGAATTTAAGCGGAATCTAATGGCGAGGCACCCCTAGGAAGGACAGCGGAACGCTGTGGTAGAAATTGAGTCGTTAGGATATGAACTTTCCAAAATCTCACCAATCAGCTGGTTCAATACCCAAATGAACTTATTAATTTACAGGTCAGGAGATAATATTGGGGAGAAAGAAAGTTGTAAGGTGGATACGAATGTGCGTATTTCGACCACTAAGTGGCCCATCTCGACGTGCTGATGGATGATCCTCCTCCGCCCATCTTCAACCTTCTGCTGTTGTGACGATGCCCCTCTGGGCTGCTTGGAGCGATTTTTGTCTAAGCATAAATTTGCTCGAAAATTTTTATAAATTTTCTCTTTCGTAAGATGTATAGATATAAGTGAAACAATCCATTATTTTAAACGATGGTTTCAGACCTCAGACCTCTGACCGAGTCTTTGGTTTTCACAGGCGGAATCTCAGTTCGTGCTGTCGGAGATCACAAGCGAGGTAACGAAGTTCCATTACGTTGCCTCACATTTGGATTCTCGAGTGGTCTGAAAGGTTGAGGACATAATCACGAATCCTCCGTCTCAGAATCCTTATTCGACTCTACGACCGAAGCTTATAGAACCTCTGTCAGCCTCTGAGGAGCAGCGAGTTCGCCAGTTACTGTCGGACGAGGACCTCGGCGATCGCAAGCCTTCCCAATTCTTGCGGCATCTTCGCTCCCTCGCCGGAACGACCGCTCTATCTTCCGGCAACTGTGGCTGAGATGATTGCCCCCGCACGTCCAAGGAATCCTGACTGCCCAGGCGGAGTTACCCCTAGACAAGCTGTCGGAGCTCGCTGACAAGATCATCGAGGTGTCAACTCCTCATATGGCCGTCCATGTCGTTTCTCCCAACAGCATATCGACGGATGATAAGCTGTACCTAGCCATCGAGGGTTTTTCAAGACAAGTCGCGGAGCTGTCGGTTTCACAAGGTCATCGTTCCCGGTCGCGCGATCGTCGGTGGTCTAAATCGAGAAGCCCGTCGCCATCTCGTAGTGGTAGATGGTGTTGGTACCATAACCCCAAAATTTCACCCCCTACTCTCTCCCCCAATATTTTCAAAAGGAAAAAATCATAAGTTTATGAATAATTGACCGTTAAAACCTTCTGAGAAGTTCATGAATAATTGACCATCTGAGAATAATTTATAGTTGTTTGTGTACCATAGGTGGCGCTGATGTGGAATTCCGTGTTATTTGACGTACACATCAATACATGCGCAAGTCGTCGCACTTGTGTCGTAGCTTGGCGTTGTTTTGACGAAACGAAAAGATTGAAATGTCAAACCCAATGTCAAATGTCACTTAGTATATAGTTTATCGAAAATTCGAAAAAACGTTTGCTGAACCCGATAATAGCAGGCAAGCCAATGTTTGGGTAGGACAACGTCTGTTGGGTCCGCTAGTAAAGATATATACTTCGTAATGATTCGATTACTTATGTACATATTTTGCTGTGAAGGCGCATTAGTGCTTTAATTTGTATTATAACTCCTGATGATAAATATCAAGGCGTTCGATTGCAATGTTGGAAATCAACCAATTTCAGTAAAATGTTGTGTTAATTTCGAATACCGAGCCTAAAACTCTAGTCGTGACATGTTTTAATGAAGAAACAAAATTTAAATATGATTCTTTTGCCATTTACTACACTACCTATACGGTGGGTCCCTACACATATACAGATGAAATTTAATGACATGTGGTTCAAGAATATTTTTGACTTACTTAGAAAAGGATTTCAAGATGCAGTTTATGACCCACAATTACTGCTCTAGCAACACTAAATTGTGGCGAAATTTTGGTGGCAATATATGTCTCATTTTTTTTAAATTAAAAGTGGATATAGTGGCAAATAAATGGCGTTAGCAATGGAGCTAATGACTAGGACCTCATGAGAGGATATAAAGAATAGACTCTGAGAGTTTCATATGAACTCTTGTTCTTTTAAGGGCAGAAACGTGGACTTAGACAAAAGAAGAAGTGAATATACTCCAGGCTTTCGAGATGTGGGCGAGGAGGAGAGTGGAGATGGTACGGTGGACGGAACGATAGACAGTCAAAGAAGTGCTTCGTATCTGTCTTTTTATCTTTGTATATAATTAATCAGTAAATTAAGATTATCAGCAGACGATACGGTCACCTACCGCGAAATAAGTGAAGATGAGGACTTAGAAGTTATATCAACGGACCTAAACAACGTTCATACGGTTCCAGGAGTGGGGCTAGAACTAAATCTTAGTAAATGCACCATGCCAATAATATTTTGTACACTTCTTGCGAAAACCATCGTAAGAAAAGGTAAAAGATAGGTGCTACTTCGCTCACTTCAAGTAGGTCACACGTCGAATACGCCGCGCGCATTTGGGACACTGGTCATAGAATAATTAACCAAAAAAATTGATAAAACATGAAAGGAGAGGAGCTGCGCGTTTAGTTGAAAACTACCACGAGTAAACAGAGTGTTTCTCAGATTTTAGAGGGATTAGGTTAGAGGGAAGCCACTAGAAACTCGGAGGCTACACGCTAGGCTTAGTTTGCTGGAGAATACAGAACAAGTGTGTTTCTAAGCGACACAGAGAATATTATTTTGACAATAAACTACATTTATAGGCTCGAATGAAACGATAAATTAAGAGAGATATTGGCGAACTGATAAGAACTAAAATTCGTTCTTTCTACGAAAAATAAATATCGAGCTCTACTTAAAACACTCCCATAATACATTTCACTATTTCACTTCCCAAAACCTTATCCTCTGCACGGATGGTATCCAAGCACCCCCGTGCCACACGTCCATGCGGCGGCTCGCGGGGTAGTATGTAGATATAAGGTGGGCAAGAAAAGAAAACTTTTCGATGAGATCAGGGGGATATAGGTTAGACAGCTGGAAGAGGAATGTGTGGGAGAAAGGTTGCTCGAGTCTGTGATAGAGGGAAAGGTGCTGTGCGAACGGGGAAGGGGAAGAAGGTGACTAAGTCTTTTGGACAGGATGAAGAAGGGTAGATCGTATGCCGATACAAATAAGGAAATACTACAGGTAGATATGGTACAGCAAATGTGGACAATCTGCAGGATTCTTCCTCTCCTCACTTACTTCATTTAACATTTTCCACCTATCGCACTCTCCACCCCTAAATACCTCCACAAATAACGTTTGCTTCCTTCTATTTCTCATATGGACTTTCCATTCTCTTCCACCGCATCAAACCTTCCTAATTTGAATTCCTCTTCACTAAGCCTTAACTCTTCACCATTCTCCACATTCTAATGTATCAAAGCCTCTATTCCACTCAGTAACCACGAAAATAAAAATAATTAGCCACGTTGGAGGCCGTTCTTTGCACACTCGACCCCGAGATCATGCGTGTACCAAAAAATCCGAGGGGAGGAGTTGCACGAACGTTGCACGATCGATGCACATTCAATCAAGGGAGAGGGCAGAGTCAGTCGGGAGCCTGTCCCAGAGAACAATGCGTCTCCACGGCCCTTCCCCACGCTGAGACGCGAGCACTGTTGACCCCTGATGGCTTGGGCTAAATTGAAAGGGCTCGCATCCCAGGATTTCACGCGATGGGCTGTGAGGGAGGCGTAGCCATTCCGCCCGCCGAAAACGCAAACACATCACTCGCTCTCTCAACATCTGTTGCGTGGAATTTTGAACGGCTCCAACCTTTGGCTCACGGAGTCTTTTTCGATATAGTTTAGTTTAAATTTCGGTGCATTTCCTTCTACAAAATACTGCATTACTAACGATGCCCATTGCAGTGAATCATTACATACTCAGTGTCATACACGCCGTGATTATAAGGTGGTATTTTGTGAGAAGAGCGAAATAAAATTAATAACTCGATACAAATAAGAGTTGTATGAATATAATGGGCCAAAGTTAAAAAAGAAAGGAAAGGATGGAGGGCTACAATCGACTAATTTACGAAATGAATGACCAATAATGATGAGTTAAAGTCCCTCTTAACTTCCTCAAGTCTTTGGCCTCTTCACATGCCTTTCAATATCCTTCTTCTAAAACGGTGGCTACATTCGGAATTTCATTCAGAAATTTTCTTCTTTGTCGACGGACTATTACTCATTCAATATTTAATCACGAAATCACAGTCGCCTTACTCCAGAACAAAGTTTTACTACACTAAGTAGCTTTATGAAACTAAAAGCCTCGTTCCATTCGGTATTATCTGACACTATGCTTAAAATCTTCATATGCATCATGGAGAATCTGCCAGTGATGGCTAAAAGTTAAGTAAATCATATTTCCCAAAGCATTAACTTTTGGAACATATTGCAAAAGGAAGATGGCACTTTCACTCGTTTGAAATATGAAATTTCTAACCCTTACTGTACCAATAGGTACAGCCATATGCTGCACAAGAAATGTGCATAACGTAACAAACATTAATTTTTTTTAATTCTCAGTTTTCAACCCTTTTCTCATCGTTAATCTCAAACCCGTGATGCACTCAAATTCACGAAATAATCTCTTGCCTTGTTTCCTATTGGCAGCCATAAGTTTGTCTCATTTCATTTTGAGGCGTTATCGAGTGAAGTGAAGCTCCTTTGATTACCATAGCTCGTTGCTTGAGCCTATCGATAGAGACACTAACTTAAAAAGAGCGGAGAACCGTGAAAAGGATTGCTGAAAAGGGGGATGGTTATCCCCATTCGCTGAAAACGCAGATTACTCTGGAGGCGGGTGCACTTGGGGTGGAGGAGATGCAAAATTTGCATAACGAGAAGGGAAGTGCGCAGAAGTGCAACACAGCGGTCGGCTAACGACCCTGAACTTTATCAAGATGGCGCGCCGAACATCAAATTCCCATCAGAGACGCAGGGAACGAGAGAGGGAGCATGGGACGCGATACTTGCGACAGAGCGGAGCTTTATATAATTTATAATACTGTGACGCGTTGCAGAAAGATGATGGCTATTCGTAAGCTTTCATGTTTCAGAGAATATGAATAGGTTCACGGAAAATACTGCCAGGCGAGAAATATTCCACGTAAAAGCGCCTTGTTTAAAAGAAAATACGCGTATTACAGCGCTGAAGAGGGATGAAAAGGAGAGAAATGTAAACAACGGATGTAGAGGAATTCCGCTGAGTTGAAGGAAGGAATAAATTAAAGATCTATCGCTCTGAGGTTGTCTAAAAACCCACCAACACCAGAATAATTTAAAAGTAATACCGTTCAAATTATTCTCTTCACCGAAGAGAGATTGAGACTGATATTAATCCATTTGCCACAAGTTCATCGAATGCCTCCATCAGAAGATATACTCATGTCATTACAGTATACTTATTTGAAATGAATACATATTAATGTGATCTTCCAATATCATCCAAGATGAAGTCATATAATAGGTTACTCTCTACCCATTACTAGGAATACAAATATATTGGGAATCGACTTGGTGTGGAGGCTAGAGTACAGGCTTACCACACCGATGACCACGGTTCAAATCCTGGTGGAGGCGGATATTTTTCAGAGAAAACCCGATCCCTACTTGGGTGTCTTGATGAGGGCACTAAACCGTGATGACAGACAAGGGAGACTTCAAACCGTGATCTCCTCGGCGTAACTTTCGTTAGAGTAAGCTAAAGCCGACGCTGGGTTTCATCTCCGCCCTTCCTGTATTCCCCGATACACCTTCCCTTACCGACCTACCCACCTGACCTCAATGGCCGAATGACCTCTGTTGTCGGTCGTCTCCCAAATGAACCAACCAGCCAACAAATATGTTAAATCCTCACCATTAGATTTGATTCTAATGAGCCACAATGGTCAGGGCTAAGGAATTAGATAAGCTCTCCGTAAATATCAACCCATCAACCACAGTAAATAATTTTCACCGGCTCAAATAATGCTGTACGTCTCGACTCCATAAAGAGATCGCATTCCAATGGTTGATCTGATTGTCCTTTAGCTGTATATTGTAATGAATAATTGTAATAAAAGTATAAAATAGCTAAAAATGAAAAAGTTGAAGGTGGCCTAGATATCCTATACTTTATACTACAAAGCCTACGTGACGTGAAGCAGTGGAGGCAGTACAAGTTCCCATGACGCAAAACACGATCAATCATACCCTGTTAACTTGCTTCCATACACACGATATGTACCTCACTCTGTTCATACATACATAATGTAATGTAAACTTTGCATTAAGTTCACTCTGAACAGTTACAAATTACATGTTTCGGAATAGCGTCAAAGGTAATTACGAGGGTGGCGGCTGATGCGTTCAGCGTTACTCATTTAAGATTTACTTTGAGATTTCTTGTGACGGTAGAGCTTTAAGTATTTAAATGGATAGAATAAACATTTTCATTTTAAATTTATTAACTGAATTAGAAGCCAATTTGTTATTTTGTTGAATGTTTTGAGCAGATTATTTTTTTCATTTTTTACTCTCATTAACTACACGTAAGATGAAATAATTACATTTGTTAATTCAAGAGATGTTTCCCTCATTTAATACGAACTGAGAACAGACCAAGTAGTCCATTGGAGCTCAATATAATACATCTACGCTTTTATGTGCTCTCCTAAAAACCTCGATGAAACGGGATAAATTAGGACACGGAGAACTCGAGGAAAAGTGCGTTTTCCAAAAGGGGCGGTGAGACTTCAAAAGCACACGCCTCTACGGCCAGCGCCGTTGAGGAGATAAACGTCCATCGCAGACCTGTCGCAGTCGTAAGCACACGAGGAGTGTCTGCTTCATTCGGGTCGCGATAAACACTCACTTGAAGAGCGCGCCGGAAACAATTGAATGACTGTGTTGGGCACACACACGTACAGATACACACACACACACTGCTGGGCGGTTGGGGCCACCTGTGGCAGCGATGCCAGGAAATAGTAGTGGGACTCAACGGACGAGGATAACTCTCGGAGGCGGAGTAAGAAGGGACGAGGAAAGAATGGAAAATAGAAGGCCTCGAACGTGAAGTTTTCAATTAAAATGATGATTATAGGATGATGGGTCTTTGGGGGCTTGGGAGCGCGGGAGGTTATTCTTTAAGGGTTGTCAACCTTCTGGGAGAACAGAGCCAGCAAACTAAGCGTTCAGACGTACGAGTAAGCTGAAGTCGGAGATGGACGGTGACGATATAAAGAAGAGGCAGATGAAGGGTTTGATGTGGAGTGCAGCGTTATTTTGGGAAGAAACTTGGACTCTGAGAAAAGAAGACGACGATAAACTGAGACTCTCCGGATGTGAATGTAGAGGGGGGTGGGGAAAGGAGAAGGAGGTGGACACAAAGGAGGGTGGACGGGAAATAGGTGAGTGCGACTAGTAAGGAAGGTGGATGAGATTAGGAGGCAAAGCAGGGGGTAGGGAGGGACAACTGGGGGTAAAAGGTGGCTCAACTCTTAAAAAGAGAGAAGGATGCTGAGAAAATAGGGAAGAGAATGAAAGAGAATAGCATTTATGCACGGGATGAAGAAAGGACAAACACTGAAATGAAAACATTGCATGCTTCCGTGAAGCCCTACTGAAGGTAAAATCCATTAGCTTTTTACTGACTGCCACTCAAACCTACCCACACTGGCAGATTACTCAATAAATATGAAAACTCTTCTTTTACCGAAAGGAGGACGAGTTTAGGCTGAGAGCGTTTAAGATGTGGGTGTGGAGAAGAATGGAGAAGTTTTGGATTACGGAAACGAAGACAATATGAGAAAAAGCTTAATAAGGTGGGTGAGAAAAAGAAATATCTAATGAGGGGGAGAGAGAATATGTGGCTGGAAGAAGTAATAAGGTGCGTCGGAGTGCTCAATACAATTTTGGAGGGAAGTATGCAGTAAGCGAGAATGGAGAAGAAAGAGGATAGGTATTAGGGACAGGATGAGGAATGGTATGCCATATGCTATGATAAAGAAGGAAATATTGAGGTGAGATAAGGACCTACAAACGATGAAAATCAGAGGCATGTACAACTACTTTCAATGAAACCTACCTTCAACCGGTAGAGTACTATAGTGAACCAATAAATATATCTTTATTTCTCCACTTCCACGTTAAATTGGCAAAGGAACAACATTCCAATTATTTTCCCACGTATGCCTGAAGAAAATAGTCACCTGTAAGCTTCTCATTCATTTGCGGCGCATTAATATTCCCATTCCATATTACCTGACATTCTACCCCCGAAGCGTTCATTATATTTAAAAGGCAAAGAATTTTTTATAGCCGTGGTGGTGTATTAATTAGGCTAAGATCATACTTGATACGAAATTACCATGACTAATTTATGCATTGACCCAAAATGGAATTGTTTTGGCAATGCTACAAATACTGGGAACCTAAGAAATTTTGCTCTTTACCTTCAGACTTTTGAAAAACTAATAAAATGAAACGAGCTTCCCAAAACTGGTACATTTTTCCTCACGAGGTGCTTATAATCATTGTTTTGCAGAGAAATTTTATCTATTACCTCTAAAGGCATGAATTATGTGATGGAATGAAGTAATGGTATTATTATATCATGTAGTATTAAAATCTCTTGAAAACTGGCTCGGTTTTCATGATCCAATCCACTCGCTATTTCCATGAAATCCACCCCCAACCTCGACCACATTCTGTCATTTGAAGACTCTTTTTTATTCATAATACTACAAATATTTCTCCTCTTAAGAGTATCTTCGACCGACCGCACTTACACACTACTTCCTCTGTCTGCCCCTTCACGCTATACCACTCACTCATCTGTGATTTCTCTTTTCAGTTATTTGACTCGCAGCCATTCTCCGCTATGAACAAACAAACCAAGCACGCTCCTCTTATATAAACATGTCCATTACCGCAGCATCCATTCAACATTCTTTCAGTATTCACTCATTCCTAACCCGATCTGATTTTACCGCCAACATTTCTCAAACAACCCACTGCATTAATCTAATACTCATCTTGGCATATCCAAGTTCCTTCGTGATAAAACCTAACATTTTATTGATCATACTCAAAGCTAAGGATTGTTAAGACTAGAGCGCAGAAAAGGGTCTTTCAACTTCTTCAAAAATTGGTACTTTTGTGATTGAAACAATTCTTGGCGAATTTTGTTGGGTTAAGTCACTTTTAATAACTTTTTGGAAATTTTTCGGACTTCTATTTAACTATCCGAGACTTCGTTTGAAAAAAAACGGACTTTGCATTCAAACTATGTTCTTAAGCCTTAATTCCCCACCTTGTTAGGTTCTGATTATATATTTGCAGCAATGATTAAACGACAGTAACAAACCCTTTTGTTCGACTGCTCGTCTATTTCAGCTGTTTCTCAACCGGCCGTCCACGGAGCTCTACTCATCAAATAAGAGTTTGATGCTCACCAAAAATTAAATCAATGCCTGCTCTGGAGTAATCTTGATTTTGCTCAATATCGTACGAGGTTAACAAGTTGCGTTGACCTTGGTACTTGACATTTAAGAGGACAAATTAAGTCGTTGAAGATTGTTCGGGATTTCCACCGGGTCAGGTTCTCCATTTCTGCCGACGTTTCGATGGACGACTCGTCGGCAGAAATGGAGAATCTGACCCGGTGGAAATCCCGAACAATCTCCAACGACATAGTTCGCCGGGAAAACCTTCGATTACTTTGGACAAATTAAGAATCAAGAGAGATCCGTGACGAATTTAATTGCACTCATTATTTCCCATTTAAAACACTGGCTTACCCCGGCATCATTTGCTCATGAGTCAAAGAGTCAATGTAATTGTTCAAACGATATGCACATGCAAATATTTAGGGAAAAAGGGGAGGTGTTATCAGAAGCCAAACTGATAGCGTATGCTTGGTTATGCAAGTACCTACATGTATAAAATAACGAAATTTCCTGAAATACCTAAGAAAAACTGTATCCGCAAAAAATTTGAAGTACCTATATGTTATCTGACGTCTATCGATATGAAATTTTGGGATTTACGTTCCGAATTACTAATTACGTACTAATAATTCAATTATATTAAATAAAACTATTTTAATTTTTAAACTGCATGCTTTATAATATGTAATTCTACACGTTTTTAAAATATACATACCAGTGAAGACAACAGTACATTGGCATCTCATTGCATTATTCGAATTTAGAATAGGATACGGACAAAGCTGTTTATTAATTTCATTCAAGTGCGATGGCTTTGTACTTGAACGAAGTATTTGATGAAGTGAACTTACCCATGCAAAAATCAAAACCTCATTTATTCACATTTTCGGTTGGATGGAAAAATATGTAAGGACATTATTGTCTGATATTTTCTTCAGTAAAACTTACCAAAACTTCGTGAAAAAGAATAATTTACTTTAAGATCCTGTATATTTTTCATTAAAGAAATCTTTTTATGCCAGCACTGAAGCATAAATCATTAAAGGTTTAGGCTTAATATGATTCCAGAGGAAATTGCCGTAACTTAAGTAATGATTACCGTAATTTCCCTTATATATTTACCAGATATCTATTAACATATAAAAATAGTTTATATATAAAAAGTGTTTTAACATCTGGAGTTCAAACTACAAGGAGGACCATCACTACAAGGCTAAAAAATAGCCTTCGATCTGCCCTCCATTTTATCCTCTCTAGTTTCTATGCCTAGATCATAACAAATGGATGCATATGAGCGAGAACTTTTGGGCGATAACTCGCTTCGATAGCACCAGCAATCCATTTCAACTCAAAAGCATCTCAAATGCTTGGTGTAATCTATATAAGAAGGTATAAGAAATGTTACCTTTAATTTCCATCAGTTAAGAGGGTAGTTTGAAGTATTCCCTTATACTTTAGGTATTATTTTGAATAATAAAATATGGTTTATAAAATTTGTATATTAACTTTAATTTTGTAATTTTAACAATTTTACTGATTAGTCAGTGACTTTGATAAGAAATTGTTTAAGTTGTTGAAGTCGAAAACTTTTCATATCTTACCTAAATTGATGATCATGACATGGAATGTGACCAAAAATCTACTAGGAACATTTTGAAAATATGACAGGTATTTCTAATTAAAATCCCAAAGTTTCTTAAAAGTTGTTATTCAAATACTTAATAAAAATCGACGTCTTTGTAAAAATAATCCCGGAAACATTTAAGAACAATGAACGAAACTATTTTTGAGCTATTATTAGTAAGTGTTGCTTCCATTTCCAAAGATATTTACGAAAATCCACGAACCTTTTTTTCGAGACTTTTTCAAAAATGTTTGAAACTTTTTGAGCGAATATGTTTGTAAAATTAACGACTTTCTATCCGCGCTCTAGTTAAGATACTTTTCGCATTACAGCTATCCATGGTAGGATCTAACATGATTGGTCGCTCCATTCTACGAATAGACAACAGCAGCACTCAATTTATCCCTCTCCAATGCTAGTTCCTATACTTCCCAGTAGCTCTTCCTATGTACTTTCCTCTTTATGAGGTCCATGAACTAATTCCTGGGTTTTCCTCCTCTGGGGATTATTCCCTCTATTGTTCCTTCAATTATGTTCTATATAAACTCACATTCTCTAGCCTCAGGAATAGTCACTCTAGTCTATACTTCTTTTCTGTGTTGTGCTCCATAAGGTCCTTCTCCTCTTCTACTCTTCTATAAACTTCTACATTTCTTATCTTTTACGTGGATTTAATCTTCAGCAACCTCCTCCAGCACCAGGTGTCGAAAGCTTGTAAGATTTTCTGGTTAGTTTTTCCAATTGTTTACGCTTCAGATCCATAGAGCTCCAGACGAATTATTTCATGTACCGCTTCCTCGTTTCTAGTCCTATCTTCTTTGAACACAGCAGTTGTCTTTTGACTATAAACTTGATTTAGCTTGGGATATTCTTCGCCTGATGTCCGTCGGACCTTTTCCGCCCCTTGTGATGGTACTTTTGAGATATGAGTGAAGACATCCACTTGCTCTAATTTCTCTTCTCTAACAGTGCCTTCTCCATTCAGCGTCTTTCTTCTGAATAAAAAGGTTTTTAACTTCTTTTCATTCATTTGTACGCTTTATTCCTGGAGACCTTGTTCTATCGCGTTTAGTAATCTTTGAAGGTCATGAAGATTTCATGCTATGGTTGCGCTGTCGTCTTCAAAACGGGATTATGTGTTCTCTACTTAACTTAATTCCGTTCAATGCAATTTCTTGTTCTCCTCTTATTGTCTCGTCACGATGAAAAGTGCTGGTGAGAGGTTGCATCCTTGTCTAACAAAAATATGATCTCAATTTTAATTCCCATCAGCGCTGTCAAAATTAAATAATTATATCCGTCCACTGACTTAAAAGCGAATTTTCTGAGGTCTTCAGAATTCGAAAACGATACTCTTTTATTGTAGTACATTATTACCACTTATTACACGAAATTTCCCTTCCTAATATGGCACACTGCGCAATGAGATGACTGACATTTTCATTTCGAACGTTCAAAAAAAATCAAGAATAAGGGCATCATTGCATTATTGAGAAATATTTAGAGAGATAATTCTAAAAGGAAAGGTTGGCGGTCGTATATCTCGTCGATAGATTCTGAATTTGTTTTATTCATCCAAATTAAGCGACAGTAACTGTAAAATCACTTCTTCGCTAGCACAATTTGTAACTGTTTGAGCCAGAGTGCGGAAATATTGATTGCAATTAGAGGTGGGTCGTTCGCGAAGGAAAGGGTCCGATGGAACGGGACCTCAGATTGAACGGAAGGACCGAGGACCGACTTCTACGGAACGACCGGTCCTTTCGTTCCCATCGGACCCTCGTTCCTTTCAGCCCAATTTTCTTTTCGGTCCTCGAACGGAAAAGGAGCTTACATCTTTTTCCTCTAAATCCGAGAAAATTAATTTGAAAATATCAACATTCGTTTTGACTTTGGCACGTATATCCTAAAGTAAAAAAATACGAAAAACAACAAAATTTTAAAATACTGTAAAATGTTAAGAATAAAAATTTGGTTATGTATTTGTATGGAAACACTTATTTTAGTACCGTTCAGGAATTAACAAAAGCTTTGTAAGTTTTACGTGGAATATTTATTGGAATGTCCATACGTACGTAAAACTTACAAAGCTTTTGGTAGTTCCTACACATTATGGAAAAGTTTTACAATGTTAATTCTGAAACTATTGGACTTATTTTAGTTCCCAAAACTATAGAAAACTAGTCAATATTTTGTATCGCTAATTTTTTGTACACACACAGGGCCTCAAGTTCTCCAGATATCCTTTGATTCAATCGTTTTTCATTTTTGAAAATATTGTCATTATTTTGATATTAATTATCATCATCATCTTCTAAAGGCTAAGCCTTGTCTCTGCAGCCATGTGTCCCTGTGTACTGCAGCTCTCTTCAAATCAACATACGTTTTTTATCCCAACGTACTTCGTACGTCATCTAGGAACTTCTTTCTTGGCCTTCCTCTGCTTCTCTTGCCGAGCACCTTTCCCTCCATTATATTTTCTAAAAAAATATTATGTCGAAGAACATGACCAATGAATTTAACCTTCCTTTGCTCCATCTCTTCTTTTATAAGCCTTCTTTTATTTCCCTCAGCACCTCTTCAATTCTCTTTCTGTTAGTCCATCTTGTTTTTGTCATCCTCCGCCATATCCACATTTCCATAGCTTCCAACCGCGACTTTTCCATCTTTCTCAATGTCCAGCTTTCAAAGCCATATAACAGTGTACTCCATAGAAACGTTTTCGCAAAAGATTTCCTTGTTTCTACTTTAATATGGCTATTTCCTAGAATATGTTTTTGATTTTCATATGTCTCCTTTGCCAAGGCTATCCTTCTTTTTACTGCACAGGTGCTTCTGTTATCTCTTGAAAGTATGCTCTCAAGGTAGCTGAACTCTTCAACCTGTTTTATTATCGATCCCCCTCTATCATTATATTGACATTGGGTTCGTTTTCGTGTCTAGATGCCGTCGTAGCTTTGGTTTCCTTCACATTTATATTCAATATCCATTTCGCCAAAACTATGGACAAGATTCGGAGCATTCTGTTCATATCTTTGGCTGATTCTGCCAGGGTCACAATATAATCAGCAAACCTAATACAGTGAATTCTTCTTCCATTTATTTGGATGCCTTTAGTTTTCTTCTTAATAGTTTTTATAACCTCTTCAATATAAAGATATAATAAATGCGTTGAAAATTGCGTTATAGCTACTTGTGAACGATAACGTAACGACCAGTTTATTTAGCGTAATTCCCTTTGTTGACTTACGAACATCGACGAGATATCGTGTCATCATGTCCTGAATTTCGGTCCGCCGCTCCGCCAAGTGGTCCTTGCGGCCGATCTAGCTTCACAAACTTTTTCAAATGAAATGTATTGGTTGAAAATAAGCCAAACTAATTCAGATTATAAAAACGACTTTTTACAACATTGTAACACGTTTTTTCGATGATAATGTCACTTTGTGTACCAGGAGAATGGATCAGGTGGAAGGGAGAAACCCAAAAATTCTTCTGTGTTAGCTTGCGGACTGATGAGTAATAATTTGTTATCTTTATAGTAGCGATAGTCGGCTCGCTTCATTCGGCCACGCTCGCAGCTGAGGCCAATTCAATCAACTGAAACATTTCAGGCACGCCTTGCCGGAGTCAAACAAATCATGGCCTTTAAAGCAAGTATTATTGTAACTTTTTTGATTCCATATTGCAATATTATTCCACATTAATTGAGAAATATTTACAATGCGTTTGTGAGCAAAATTTGCTCGGAATGTATATTATTATTCTTTTTTATCTTATTTGGAAATTACTTTTCTGCCTTAAAATTAAAATATAAGTTCAAGGAGTTTATTTATTTAAACATTTCCTCGTTTTACTCCCTTATTCCTGGGTTTTTGCAAATAGACACACTATATACAATGCTTCTCTTCCTATGTCACGAGTGCAAACAATTATTTTTGTAATTGTTATAGAGAAACCAAGAATCGAATTTTTTGGGGTTTTAGAAGGAATCAATAAACCTTCTTTTGATTTATTTTTTTAAGCGGGTAATTTGAATTGTTAATATTATTTATTCAATATTGTAGAACTAGATTATTACAGCACACAAATTATTTCTAGTTTCTTATTTTATTTTTTATAAATGCTACGTACATATTGAATATAAAAATAAATTATATTTAAAAAAGGTGAACAAGGTGAACAAGTAAAGAGGAACGGGTCGCAAAAAGGACCGGTCCAAAGTGAACGAGTTCCCAAAAACGAACGAGTTTGTCCATCTCAAATTGGAATGGATGATGATCGCAACTGACTTTCAAATGTTTGGCTGTGATCACTTCAGGGACGCGGCTGAATGTCTGGCCGCAATGTGTTCGTTCGGGAAATAACTTTACGAAGCATCGGAAGCCCCATTTTATAAAAGTCCAATCGACCGTGTCGCCGGAGGACGCTGCTACAAATCTGTGCTTAAAATTTTTGCGTCAGCTTCAGCAATTAAGAGAAAAGAGGAAAACATTGATGACTTCTGGGAGTAAGTTGCTCATGATAACAAATACATATACCGCAGCACAGAAAAACAGTAAGAGAGGCAAAACCTTGGACGACACCAACAGAATAGTGTACGGTTTATATTTGGAAATATTTCGTAGGTGATGCGTGTTCTCACTGGCACAGACACATCTAGTCGGATTCAGAAGGAAATTAATCCGTAGCTTAATTAGACATTCTTCATTTAGACTGCATCCGTCGATGTATTCTTCGTTTCCTTAGTTACTTCACCAATAAATGCTTTTGAAACGCTTTAAATTTCAAAATTGAGCAAGTATTGTCTATATTCTAAAGCTAAAGAGAGATTACGCGTCAATTAGTTTTAGGGACTGCAATAATTTGGTTTTAAGAAAGGGACTGCAATTAATGATGAGCGCATTTAAAGCACAGCTTGGAAGGTTTCCAGTGGAAATCAACCCTGAGGAGACGAATAAAATAGCATCATAGCAGGATTAGAAAAGACGTAAAAAAAGGGAATGGTGGAAGGCTTAAATTGAAAAGGGGAATATTTCACCTACTCTTGACAACATTCCGTGTTCTACAATGGGTTTGGCAGTGGATATATCAAGCAGACATTTATGATGGCAAAGGGGGAATTAAAGTAGTGAAGAAATCGATAATGAAGGTACGGGGCAAAGACACTTATGAATTATAAAATTTGATAAAAAAGGAGCAATGAAGGATACAGTGATTTTCCCTCAAATCACTTCAGTAAATTAGTCTCGGATTTTAAACCATTAGGAATTCAGATATCGACGTTTTGATGTCTGATTCTGCCACCATATTCAAGTGCGGTGGGAAACCGGGTGGAATTTACACAAACAGAGTACTAGTGGTCCTGTGATCATGTTGGAGACAGGGTCGGCGTATGAAGAATAATTTAAAAATATTAGCAAAGAGAATAATGGAGAGGGTAATCTGCGAAGCGAGGAAGACAAACGTCAGCCATCCGCTCACTGACATTCAAATCTCCAGGTATCAATGAAAACAATGATATTCATAAAACTAATAGAGATAATATAGCCAACATCAATTTAAAGAATCATGTCATTTTCTTTGAAAATTCAGTTTTACTGCCATTCCAAGCGGTAATCAAGAACCTATAGAATCACTGATATCATTGCTTCAAGGATTTAAAGGATGATTTTCAAAAGTAATAACGCTATTATTCACACATTTTCCCTTATTCATTTTTCCCATACAGTAGCGGCACGCATTTCTTTCTGAGGTAAAATCGTTTCCACAAAATTCTTATTAGATTAAGTATTTCCGCATTTCAATGAATCTCAAATTACAACAAAGTGGCCGAGGGGACGACAGATTGAGAAAAATCTTGGAGTGCAACTAGACTGCTTCCCTTTTAAGTGTTAATAAAATTTATAAATAAACTTAATTAATGTTTTGGCTACCAATTGCTACTTTTGGGGTTGAAAATGTAATTCGTAGCCATCATCGACCACTAAAATGGTCTCGGTTATCACAATCACGCAGTGAAAGTAAAATTGCACAACAAATGATTAAGATCCAAGCAGGCTTACAATAAGCAGCAAGAAACATTCGAAAGTTGCAGCCTTCTTCATAGACTATGATGAAAGTTTCAACGGTACCACTCAAGGCCCAAAACAGAAACTGCAGAAAAATTTGGTGCATGACACTGGGCTATCTTGCAACTACAAGCTGGAGATTTCAACAGAAAAGACCATTAAGTTCAAGGCAACAGAAAACTTGTTTCTGTGAAATGTCTACTGTTTTGTAGTTCCAAAAATGAGAAAAGTTGTGAATTTGCTTTCGAGATGAGAACGGGGGAAAACTTCTGCTCAGAATCCGGCAGGGAGGATAAGGCCGCGTTTGCACACGGCAACGGTTTCACCGTCGGAAATTTAGAATGCCATTTGGAGACCATCGCACTACTCTGTAACTAAAGAAGAAGAACAAATTAGAATATTAAAAAGTCATAGACGATAATTACAGTTAAATCAAGAAATAATGAGTTACTAAATGTTTCAGAAAAGGTTTACTTTCAGATAACCTTGAGGATCACATCGGATCAACTATCAGGAATAGCTGCTACGCACGTTTCTTAATTTGGAAGAAAGAATCAAAGCGAGACACGCAATGGAAAACCGATTAATACCGATTACTGACCAACGACTGCCGAAGAGACGAAATAGACATTCTCGACGTCAAATGGCCGTTAAAAAGTGGGACCTAGATGATTAAATTCATCTAAAAAAAACATGTTTTTATTTAAACTAAAAAGAAGAAAATAAACCACCCTGCCTTCGCCCAAGGTCCTACGATCAAATTTTACAGATAAAAGACTACATGCTCAAAAACAAAAACGTGGTGCGCATCAATTTCAATATCTATCATTTATGGAGCCCTGAGCTGCCTTGATGATTAAGTGACTTCCCCAGAAATAGCTTTTAGGAATCGAGTTGTCAATTTTTTCTCTCATGTTCATCTCCTTTCTCTATTAAAATCGTATTGTCGTAAAGGTATATGAAATGTCATAAGTATTAGAATTATGCTTCAACTCTTAAGCAAATTTTATGACGCTTTACATTCGACAGTGGAGTGATATAAATTCATCATCATATATTTGAGATTTTAGTTGTACTATTGTAATGAATATTTACAGAGAAATAATTTGATTCTAGATATTGAAATTTATGCGCACCACGTTTTTGGTTTTGAACATGTAGTCTTTTATCTGTAAAATTTAATCGTGGGACCTTGGGCCAAGGCAGGGTGGTTTATTTTCTTCTTTTTAGTTTAAATAAAAACGTGTTTGCAGAGGAAGCTCTGAGCTTGTATACAACCCCTAATTAGAAATTAAACTCTTCATCTTGCCTACCTACCTTGTCCTGATGTCCTATATGCACTATATTATTATCACTTTCCTTAGTTCTGCAGCTTCTCGTTGCGGCTGCTCCGGTGTTTCCGGAGCGGACGGTATCCGCTTCGTCCATGCGCGCAAAGTTGTTGATGATCAAGTCCTTGTACAAAGGATTATTGCAGCGTATTCAGCAGAGTATTCTCGCTGAGAGGCAAGGAGAGAAACATAGGCATCCGGAGACTCATTCACTTGAGCTAAGAACTTTCGCTTTCGATCTTTAGCAAGGTGAGAAATTTGATCGCTTTCATTTCGATTTCGAGCAGCAGACGCCTTCCGCTCGCGATCTTTTTGTCGGGTGGCAAGTCGGAAGGACAAACAAATAAGAAAGCGACTTAATAAAAACGTGGTACAATGGCTCACTCACTCACCCAGTGCTTCTACCCGAAGGTTGGTTTGGAGTAGGTGAGGGTAGAGCTCACCTCAGACTAAGCCAAAGGCGTGTGAGTTTCACACATTCAGGGTAGGGGGGCCAGTTCCTTTCCCTGGGCCACCTCGCAACGCGAAGAAATGGCTGTCAAATCAAACAGCTGAGTGATTAATACAAATGTAAATTGTCGAAAATAGCGGCTCATATTTCCCCTGAAGAGCTAGATATAGCGTAAGAATTCATTGTCATCTGGATATGATCTGTACTGAAAGTATTAAGTCGATAGCTAATCGGGAAGTGGGTTGAATTTGAGTAGCAAGATTTTGCCCGGAAGGACAAACAAACAAACAGGAAAGCGACTTAATAAAAACGTGGTGATAAAATAGAAATGACAGCACTTGTTCAAAAACATCTACCAACCAGTGAAAGAATTTCAACCATTCAGAGTCTCCTGGCCCTAAAGATTACAAAAAAATAGAAATAGGGGCACGTATTATACATCGTGGGGATTACACATACAGAACATATGTGGCGTTGCATTAAAGAAACTAGGTTTTGTTAAACGAATAATAAGAAGGTCCTCGGATGGAAAAGTCAAAGAGAGATTATACTTCGCTCTGGTTAGGCCACACGTCGAAATCGCCGCGAGCATTTGGGACCCTGGTCATAAAGATTTAACCAAAAAAAGCCATTTTTTTTAGCCATGCGGCGGCTCGCGGGGTAGTATGTAGATTGTTAGTTAGATTGTTAGTTGGGGGAGCCTTCGACGAGAGCTCGGGCACCTAGAAGGGTATTATGTAAATGTAGATGTATTTAAAAATATCTACCAACCTTTTTCTGACCAATCCCTCACGGATATTCAAGTTTAAATAACTAATTACCCACTGATCAACCTCAAAAAAATCGACTCATCAGCAACCTGACGTCCTCCTGATTGAATGCTTTTACCTCTATTTCTCAATTTGGAAACGAGACTCGGAAATACATTCTACGTGAGCGGTCCCCTTCTGCGCATGAACGTCGAAGTTCGGAGAGAAGCGGGTAGGGTAGGGGTAGGTATACTTCGTGCATGTATGGGTCCCTGCGCGGAATTCTCCGAGCAGCCACTAATTAATAATAAGAGCCCCGCTCGAGAGGGAGGAGAATTAATTAGGGCCGGACGCGTCGTCATCAACACGAACGAAGACGAATGGCTGAAAGTAGGTACCATGAAGGGAGGGTGTGGTGGGGGAGGGCGGGGAGGAAGGAGAAGGAGAGGATTTTTAAGGAGCTCGATGACAAGGGCCAAGGGAAGGAGAGGATTGAAGACGATTCACGGGAGGTGGTGAGAAGAGAGGGTATTGGCAGGGGGTGGGGCAAACAATGTTACGGATCTCGCTTCTGAACGAATTCCCATCGATGTACGAATGAAACTCCTCAACGGCATCTCCCTCAGCTCGTTCTGCATTCAGTAATTATATATACAGCCTTCACTTTTGATCGAAATTTATTTATTTATCTATTTAGAGCGAAAATTATTTCTCAATGTAGAAAAACTAGTTGTGTTTTTTTGGAAATAGTATAGTAAACACTCTTTATTATCTGTATGCACGACAGGTTGTGATCAAACAAAAATTGTTATCTGTTTTCATGTATATATTTCTGTAATGTATCTGGTGAGTTCTTTTTTTCTTTTCTCAATTATACGAAATTCGATTTGTTTATGAGGTATCCCAAATACAGGCCATCCCTAAAAAGAGATTCCTAACTTATCCTTTTTATTTGTAATATAATGTGTGCATGTAAGGTTCATACAAAGGATAAATAAATAATAATAATTATATTATTAAATACAGGAGCATTTTTACTCTGCGGCGAATGCCGGCACGAATACATTTTTTGATTTCACGGTGCATTAAAAAATATGCTTCTTAAGACGGCAAACGCATGCCCACAGTGCAAGCAAAAATGTACTAATGAACAGCCAGTTTGTGCTTACAGTGATATTTAAAACTGCCTTTTTTTCATCATAAACTGCTCGGCCTCAGCCCATGTATCACCAACGATGTCCATAAAAATGGCTTATGTACCGCTAAATGTAGTCTAAATAACTCCAAATTATGTATCGTAATTAAACCGTGTATATGCGCTAATAATTCAAAGTCTAGCATTATGTCTGTCACAGTGTAGGCACAAGTATTGTGAACCCAAATGTGTCACTTATATGCAAACGAAACCAACGTATCTAATGCTTGCATTAATCTTTTTGGCAATGCTAAAATGATCGACGATGGCTTTGAAAATGCCCTCCTTCGTTATTATGAGCACGATTCTTCCATATCTAGCATAAGTAATCGTTGGTGGTTCAATATTTTTTCACAAAATGAGATTATAAAACAAGCCATGGCCTATTTTTTCTTTCTACAATGAAAACAATGGAATGAGATGCGGAAGTCGGCTTCGGAATGAGACAGAGTGCTGGGAAAAGACGGAGAAGAATGAATAGATATTTTGGATTTAATGAAGAGAGGAAGTATGATACACCTATGGCCAGTTGCAGGAACGACACATATGAATTCTATAAAGTTATGGGTATCATAAGCCATGGCAACCATTCAATAAGTGTTGCAGAAACATTCGATAAATTCGTTGGTTTAATAACTTATGGCATGTTCCTACGAGTTTCATAAGTAGCCAAATTGGCGGATGCGCAATTAACCGCTTGGAGATTAAATTACAATATAAAATGGTAGTTTTGAGACGAATGACCAGTTAAATTACTCTGACTGACTCATTATTATGTGCATTAGCAGTTATTCAAAGGCTAAACTTTCATAAATTTTATCCGGCGGTAGAAGATTAGATCGAATATTCAAAGCTATTGACTATTAGCAAATAAGTTATGTAACCAGTAGATGTGTTCCTGCAACCCGAATATTTTTATGAGATCTATAACTTTATGGATCTCATAACTATTTATTCCACAACTAAATGTTCTAGCAATCAGAAGATTAGGATGGGAACCGTATGAGGGGTGGAAGACTTAGCAATGGCGAAGGGCGGGTGGTTCCTTCGTCCATCAATATCCACCATAGCCAGAAAACACCAATTATTCTGATCACTTAATTACCTCGTCGAAGGTGTGAGCCGGTTAGGTTCTCTCCTGTGGCTCCGGGAATAGCGGTCTCGAGTAACAAAATATACCACCTTTCTAAGTGATTTCTGAGTGATGTATTTGATCGCTGGTTTGATCCTCAGCAGTTAGAACTCCACGGGATTAGTCTCTGAATGGTTAAAAATACACAAGAAAAATGTACAGAAATTAAATAGTTACAGTTTATCAACCATTAGAATGACAGTAAGAATGGAATGTGAAGGGAATTATGGGATGGATATTCATCTGCATCTACATTTTAACCTGCGAGCCACCTCAAGGGTGTTTGGCATGGGGTGATTTATCACCAATAAGCATTTTAATGTTCAATCAACCATAATGCAGCTATTAAAGCAATCCTCCTTAACACTTTGAAGCCCATGCCTCAATATACCTCGTGTTGCATGACAACTCTCAGTAACCTCTGATTTTAGGTTCGCATCTATTAATAATGGCTAGCTTATTATTCCATCGCTAGGCCAACTATCATTGATATCCATTTCTTTTTTGGAATGGTGCCAATAACTCTCCACCAACAAAAGTAAAAAAGTTTTTAAAAGAATATTTGACGGGTGTATAATGCGACATTTTGCAAGTATGTAAAATGTCCCCGGGTTTCCAGACCTAAAACGTTACTAAATCTCAACTATTTTAAGCAGTTTATTGGACATATCCTAGTCCATAAAAAAAACTAAAATTTTAGTTTTTCCTCATCATGCTAATGCATTTGGTCGCCTCATGACGAAAACAAAGAGATGCAGGACCTTAAGGAATGTTTTTTGTTTACATTTATTTTTAATTTCGGCAAAACCTTCCGCTAATTGCCAATTAGCAAGTGTACCCCGACGGACACGCAAGCCATTTGAACAGCCATCCCATCTATCTCGCCCGGGAGAGGCGAAAATCCTCTTTGTTTTGCCGTCGCTGCTGTTGTTAATATTAATTACTCGGTCAAGTTTTCTGAGGTGTAAATGATCCGCCAGCCTTATCGGGGACGCCAGGGCGGCGGGGGAGAGCCATTGCAGCGATTAATTATCACCGCCGCCACCGAATCCTCTTTTCCAACCCGCACCTCTGCTCATCAACCCACTGTGAACGATCTCCTGGGCTGGATGATCCATCCGACGCAACATCAGACGCCAATTGAATAAATACGGACTAACAAGGGCTGTCTAACGCTGCACTCCACTGTCGAGGCCGCCGGCAATCAGCCACGGCGCGGATAAACTCCGCGATCATTCACTGAAATATATCCAATACGAACCACAAAAAGCGACAGTCGAATTAATAATGCAAAAAACGTGAATTATTAATGTGCAACACGGTTAATTATCCACTTGACATGAAAAAAAACCGTGTGGCGTTTCCAAGAACGCAGTTCGTATTCTCGGTATCATATTTTCAAATTGAGTGACGGTAACACATCTGGGTGAGCCAATTAAGTTTTCCACACAAAAATAACTGGTACAAATAAGGATGGCGTTTCCTGGATATTAATAAAGCCCAGCCTCATTATATTTTTATAATTATTAACAAATGTCCAATTTTTAAAATAAGGTTAATTATACATTAGAGAGATTTGCAAACAAAATTGCAAGAAAATAGCGTAAAGTGTCGTTTTATTAAATCGCATTTAAGAGAGAAATCAATTTGAATTTTGGAGATCAGCTATTCTACAAGCATAAAAGTGATGCTTTTTACAGAATGCATGATAAAACTCTTTTTAATAAGATCATACTTAGGGATTCAAACAAAGGGAGTTCGTGGCCACTAAAGCACTCGAGCATCGACTGCGAAATGCAATAATGGAAATTGAAAATTTAAAGCAATACTCAAATATATAATAAGTGTTTACATTTCACTAGTAAAACATTTAAAACAACGCTATCGCGTAAAATGAGCGAAAATAAGGGAATTATTTTTAAACTCTTGTTTCTAATAACACTCGTCCCCTTAGGTATTATGGAACAATCCCACTAAATACAGCCGCAAAAAAACGGACTTAAACAATGGAGGCCAATGGACTGTAGTACTTACTGGATTAAGTACAGTTTTTTCATGCATTGTAAAACATGAGTCGGAAGCCGAAAAGCATCAAACTGATAAAAAAGGACATATTCCGACAAACAAAACATATAAAGCGATCAAAATATTGACACAATGCCATTCTAAACACAGGGTTCTCAGCAGAAAATATACAAAGTTGTTGCGATTGTCATATTCTCTTCTTAAAGACAGGCTACTATCTTGACTATAAATAAAATGGAGAAGAGAAAATTAAATAGGAAATTCTACACTCTACATGATTATAAATTGACAGGTAGACGTAATGTCACTAATATACTACATTACGGTACAAAATAGAAGAATTGCAGGTGCTAAAGTAATTGCTAGGAGCCCACCTTATTAGTTTTCATCAATTTTCACAAATAGTTCAAGCTCAAGGTGACTAAGTAGGAAGAATTAAACGCCTTTTTTCAGGAGGCGAGAACTTTTTGGAAAAGCAGGGCGCGAGCAACTTTACCTAGTTATTCACGAAAAGGCTGTTGGAATCGCCTTTGTAGGAACTGAATTGAGCTCAAATAGCCCTAAGCTGATAGGTGAGTGACATTCACGCAGCCGAGTCAGTGAGGCTTATTCCAAACCTATGCCCGCAAAGCGACTTTTTGAGAAGTTCTGCTACCCGCTAAATTGCACCACGTGGATTTTAAGCTGTGCTGTGTGCAGAGGGTTCAAGGGTATTTTCTCCAGTATTCTTCCGATCCTATACACAAGCAACCGATTCTTCACGGTTCCAGATAGAAACATTTCCAGCACAGAAAAAGGATAAAGCGCGCCATACTGAGTTGAAATTTATAATCATTACACGAAGAAACCTGATTAAATGACGCAAAAATTAAAACAAAGACCAAGTTTCAAACGGATGCCAAAAATGTACACTTAAACTACTTCTACCTTTAACAAACGCCATTATAATTTTTTTGGGAAAACAGTCTCAAGAAGTGTATTCCCCAGCCCTTCTATGGGTAGATATGATAGGATATTAATGCGGCACAGGAAAGCGTCAGACGAAAAAAGAAACATACTCAGTCCGCAAACTGGGATATTTCCTGATCAATTGAAAATAGCAATTGTCGTTCCTATATTTAAAAAGAGGCGACCGATTGGATTTCAACAATTACAGACCCAAATAATTGTTACGGGTATTTTCTAAAATATTGGAAAAAATTGTGAAAATTAGATTGTTACGTTTTTAACTGTTCACAAGTTTTTTAAGTAGCACTCAGATTGTATTTCAAAAGGGTACTAAATGTACAGAGGATACTCTTCTGTAATTTTGCTCTGAAGTATATGATGGGTTAAATAATTCAAAAAGAGTTTCAGGATTATTTAGTGATACAACAAAAGTATTTGACTCTGTTAATCACATAAAATTATTACGAAGATTAAGAGAAGCTGGTATTAGAGGTGTTCCATATAATTGGTTCTGCAGCTATCTTCTACAGGTATTTATTTATTTTATTTGAACTTATATTACATTTATGCTCCGTCAGATTAGCTGCAGGTATCAGTGTATTCGTATTAAAACTGTACTGGGAAAGCTACCAAACTTACCTGTGTAGTTCCTAAGGGCTCAGTCTTGGGGCCAATTTTATATCTTATAAATGTGAATGGTGTAATGGTAATTTTGATGGCAAGTTGACCTCTTCCACTGACGATACAGCTTTATGTTACTCAGCTACTAATGTAAAAGTACTGCATCAACAGATACAAACTAATTTAAATAAGCTGAAAATTTAGTTTTCACGTAGCTGTATGAAGCTGAGCTACAAAGTAAATATGTATTATTTACTTTAAAGTATGTGAGTATTGAACATAATAAGCTTTACTATACGTGTACACAATGTTTTAATAGCAATGCCGTATCCTGTAACGAATTTATCCAGATTGAGAGAGTTTGCCATATCAAATATCTAGGAATAGATATTGTCGAACAGCTAAACTGGAAAAAACATATCAATAAGTTGAAATCGGGAATGATATCTGTCGTAAGAAAATTCTACTTATTGTGTTATTTGTGTCCATCGTCGGTGATGAGAATCGTTTATTATGATTTTGTGAATTCGAGATTGCAAAATGGCATCGTAAGGGGTAGTGCTTGTTTTACAAATATTAAGCACTTGGCGAAAGCTCAGAAAAAGGTAATCAGGGTAACGTCGCATGTCTCTGGTTCAACTAATTCCTTCTCCCTATTCAATAATTTAAGCATTCCACCTTTGAGAAATTTGTTGAAATATAAAGTAATAGGAATTTTTTATAACCGTGGTGGTGAACTAATTAATCCTAGGGCTTATAGTTAAAGATTCAACGATGACTTGCTGATTCCGAGGCATAAAAAAGAATTATATAGGCAAAGTTTCAACTATTTGGGACCAAAGATTTTTTGTTCGCTGCCACCGGATTTGTCGAAAGCAGGAAGTGAATGTAAGTTTTGTAAAGGAATTACAAATCGCTTGCTGCAAAATGGAGAGGTTGAGTTTTTACTCTCTTTGGGGAAATAAGATCTTGCCACCTCCATATGAACGGTGATGTAAGTATTTATGTGAACTGTGGTACTTTTTCCTTTTACTATATGTTCCTTTTTTTTACATTTTCACTCTTTATTTTCTTGTCATAAATGTGCACCAGTATTAAAGTGCTAACTTAATGATTGTAATGCAGATCAGACCAGTCCATTGAAAAGGGTGTCGGCAACCCGAGAGCGATACTATAGTCTCAATGGGTGCCTATTTTCCGCATTATCTGTATAATTTCTTCTTTTTTTAAAGATACTCATTGTATCTAAAGGAGTAAAATTATTATTATTATTATTATTATTATTTTTATTACTTAGGCAAATAGTAGGGCATATAATAAAATTCAATGAACTACGGTAAAACTAATTTTTCTTAAACTGATAAAATGCCTGGAGATTTTAACAATAACTTAAATTTCACATAATAACTTAAAGAACAAGAATTTTATTTGATCATTTTTTTCGAAGAAAAGCAGTTCTGACTCAGTCCCTTAACATGTGCCCTTGATAACTTCCCTCCATTTATGGAAATAAGGCCAACAAAGGAAAAATTTACGAGAGGAATATTAAATTTAAATCACAAAACGATGTCCAAATCGAGCACCCCAAGACTCCTATAACCTCTATGCCTCAGAAATGCTTGAGTTGAGGTCCACGCAGTTACTTCCAAAATATCCAAACATCAAATCTACCTGCGCGATCTCCTTAGACCGAGTGGCGAATAATCTCAATAGATAAATTGGCTCTATACAAATCGGAAAATCTTGCAAGCTGCACCGCTGGCGAACCTCGTGCCCCTTAATCCACAATCCTTAGCAAGCATCCTTTAAAAAAATAAAAATCTCCTTTGATAGGTTTCAAACGAACTTCACAAGATTTTCATCTTTTGATGTACGACCCATTCCAAATGAGACGGCATATTAATTTCTTTTGAGCTTCAAAAGCTCAGAGACATCACGAAACTCTGTAGATTTAAAAATGAGAAATAATAATGAAGTTTATGAAACTCCTCCAGGAATACTGACTAAAGCTATTCCTCCGGGAAAAATGGTAAAAAATGCTGACACAAGCCGAGAACGCACTTCGAATTTGATCGCAAGCCGGATACCACGAAAGGATCCCTTTTGACTCGGGGAAATAAGGGGAAGAAAAAGTGTAGAGAATACCGATAATTCTTGAGAAGTTACGAAAGAAGGTAAGAAAGAAGCATTAAATAAGAAGATAAGTATATAACCGAATATTGAGCTAGGACTTGATGAATTCAAAATGGATCATCGAGGCGAGAAAGGAGTATGAATCGAATTAATGAGGCTTCGTGGCCAAAAAACTAATTTTACAAGCCAGGGTAGGTGCAGACATGAGCATTGAGTATTCGCAATGAAAATATTATCCCATACTGGATTCCCACGAGGGTCCTCTAAATTCGCGCTAAGTGCAATAACCAACTATTTGCCCAGGCGTTCTATACCACTGCGAATTCTATAGAGTTCCAGAAGGGCATTCACAGAAGACTGCCGTGCTATCTTTCTCTAAGCCGGAGTATGAATTTTGGGGGTGATGGGTCAGTTAATCAGTCCAGACGCATAATTAACCATTATGAATTTTTCCCACTCGTGTATCTTCTCAGCTGGTGACTCCCTTTTTCTTTAAAAAGTCTCTAATTTTTTTTTCCAGGAGTAGACACAGCAAAGCGAGAAAAATATTAACCGATCCAAATTAGCAAAATTCATAACTAAAGAGGCTCATTGCTACCATTTGTATATACCATAGGAAATCCAACCAAATCAAAAACAATGAATCTAAAAGCTCGCAGAAAGTTCAAATTTCGATCGACTGTTTGCATGATTTCAGATGTGACCTTCTGTCAGTCATTTCGTCACTCCAATTTTCTGAGTTAATTAAGTACAAAATAATAGTTTTTCTAATCCACCTAATTCTTGAACATAAAAGCGTCTTTTCTTTGAAGGCTTCCGCGACTCTTATAATTATTAATGTTGCTCTTTTCAGATATTTCCGTCGCGTGTTTGGTTTTTTCGACAACAGTTTCTCCCCTCTTCCTGGGGGCGTCTTCAGGTCCCTTGGACATTTTTGTAATTGTTATTATTTATTTTCGTTGTTATGTATTGCGTTGCTAGTACATTTAGGACCATAGGGTGTCTCGATTGCCCGCTCCTCGTTGTGGTTTCACCACTCTCTCCCAGGTTGAGGCAAGTGGGTATCCATCCTCCCGATTGAAATTCGATGGATATTTCACCAGCTCTACCGCTTCTCTGATCAACCTGGGAAAATAACGATTTTCCCTTGAGAGTACTCTCACTTGGTCAAAGGCAATCTGATGTCCTGGCTCGAACCACGCATGCTCTGCAACTGCGGAGAGGCTGAATCTCTTCTTTTCGGTGGCCCTCTGGTGCTCTTTAATTCGGCACTGAATTGCTCTCCCCGTTTGGCCGATGTAGGATTTACCACATATACATTTGATTTCATAGACTCCCTCATACATTGCAGCGGGAATTTTGTCCTTGGGTTTTGGGATGATATCTCCAATTTTCTTCGAGTTTGAGAATCTCGTCACTATACCATACTTCCGAAGGAGCCTACTAATCTTTTGTGCCGTCCCTGCGATGTATGGAATTGTGGCATATGCAGCTGGCTTTTCTTTAGGTCTTTCTTTGGTTCTGTTTATCATTAGATCATTTGCTTCCGCCAATTCCTTTTCTTTCCTTGCGGTCCTTAAAAGGACTATATGCCTAGGGTATCCATTCTTCTCTAGCGCTGAGATTAAATGTTGCTTCTCTGAGGGAAGAGATTCGGTGTCTGAAATACTGTAGGCACGATGAACTAAGGTGTTGATTAGAGAGTTCTTATGGGCGGGATGATGGTGCGATTTTGCATCCAAATACCGATCTGTGTGGGTTTTCTTTCTATATACTGCATGACCAAGGGTTCCATCTGGTTTCTTACTCACCAAAACATCTAAGAATGGTAGGCAGCCGTTCTCTTCAATCTCCATCGTGAATTTTATGGCGGGATTCTGCTGATTAAGGTGTTCCAGAAAAAGCACGAGTTCTTCTTTCCCGTGTGGCCATACGACGAATGTGTCATCAACATATCGGATCCAAAGTGATGGTTTCTTGTGATAGGACTCTAATGCCTTCTGCTCAAAATTCTCCATGAAAATGTTTGGTTTGTTTCTCCCCAGTGGTTGGATAAAAACTGGGATAAAAAAACTAGAGGTGCAAAGTGGAATAGTAAGGCACTTAAGGGTTTTTTCTTCATTCACAGATTTGAACAGAAACTCGCCGTTGCTTCGGTTGCAGGTCGTTGCGTCACTACATGTGGAAGAAGTTTCTTTTTCATGAAAAAATAGATGGTCATTTTTTCCTAAAATTGGCATGTGCGTAGAATGTAGGTATTTGGAATGCCGCTTTAGAGAAGATAGAGACGTTTCAGTCGGGTAGCGAAAATTACGACCGACAAAGAGTTCAGAGAAATAAAGTTAATAAAATGCGCAATCTCTAGTCTACTGTCGGCGCAGAAATTATGTGCACTCGAGTTTGGGTACAAATAAAAAGTTAACGAAAAGACGTACAGAAAATCTAACGACAACATCATTTTTCTCATTCATTTCTACGTTATATAAAGGCAAATTTGAATTTTTTGATCAATTTATATATTTTTTACTACAGTTATAACGTAAAAAGTACCGGTTATTTACGGCGCGCGGGAAAAGCTCCGACTTTGACACCTTGCAACTCAAACACAAGTTCGTCAATGACAACTATATTCCTTTAAATGGAGGATAGATATGTTTGCTATAGATTGTGCGAGTTTCAGATTTGGATGTTTCATATAATCAAAGTTATTATTAATTATTTAAAATTATTGCATTTCAAAACTGGGGCATCGTAAGAATTCGTTCTTGGTCTCGTTGCAATTGGCACGTCTTGAACATTTCCAATATGTTATTGTCCAAAACATCTATAAGCGCGTTTAATTTAAATCGAGTGATATTTATAATGGACGAAGTAAGAGGTCCCGTTAGGCGAAACGCCTAGCCGAATCGGTGCTGTGTTGCCGCGTTCACCCGCTCGGGCCGTCCGAGCTTCATCGCAGAGATCTCGAAACACATTTTCCCCGTTTCCCTTCTCGTCAGCATTTGATCGATGACTTTTGCCTCTTTATTCTTAACATACGCCCATATCAACTCGATTGCGTTTAGCTCATAATGTGCCACCGGTAGCCACACCAATTCCACATCGGGCCGCAACTCCTTCGTAATACGGCCGCAACTCCTTGGTAATAAGTTTCTTTTGGGGCGTTTTGAAGTAAGGTTTGGCGTGTTTGATTAGCGCGGCTTTGGTAAAAGATTCTAGGTTACCACTATCTTCAAGAACAGGAATCTTTCTTTCTATCATCCACGAGAATATATTTGCTTTTAACCAGGCCATTGTTGGAATTTTTGTTTCGAGATCCTGCATTGTGCGATAAGGAGCCTGGTCAATGACAATCGCTGATTTTTTTGGCATTACAGCTAAAACCCTCCTAAACCACTCTTCAAAACGTTGGGAATTCATCTCCTCATGATAATCACCCGTCCCTATCTTCCCAACAAAACATAAACCCGCACCTTCTAAATAACCATCCTCACTCCCTATGTGTACAATAATTACGCGTTTACCAGCGCCGGAAGGAATCTTGAAACCACCTCGCTAACCAAAAACTTCTTGAAGATGGCCGCGATATAGATCATAATTCGAAAATCCGCTATTCTGCCATTCAGGTACATTTTCTTGCCAAGCATACCTCGTCGAGTGGTGTTCGCCGAACCATGTCTCGTCCATGTAGAAGTGTTTGTAGCCATCATTCCTCAGTCGCCGTATTCTTCGGAGAAATTTGTGGCGAGATGCGGCAATGGGTGTCGACTCCATCAAAACGGGCTTCTTATTTAATTTCCTAAAGCAAAATCCAATATTTTTCACGATATCACGCAGCTTGGAATTCGATATTTTTGGAAATCTCGGTTCATATTCTTCCAATTTTTCTCTGAGTTTTTCAATGGTTAGAAATAATTTTTCAATATAAAACTCGTGGATTGATCTTAGGATAACGCCGATGGTATATTGATCAATTTTCATGCATGGACGCCCTGCCGATGGTCTTCTTTTCTTCGCTGGTCCCTGGTTTTCCTCTCTCACGTTCTCCCTGTGCTGCAATGATACTTTTCACTGAGAGAAGCGATACACCAAGGCTACACGCTGGTGGACTGGATAGCGCTAATCTTCAAGTTTCTCACCTTCTAACTTAAAAAAAAAAAACAAATTGCGCTTAAAATCATTCTGATTTCGCTCTCTGAAAACAGAGATCTCGGAGGCATCTTCAGTGTAGTTCACACCACAAAATCTTGAGGGAAACTGCATACTATCGTGCACAGTAGGCTAATGGCCGTGATAAACCACTGCTTTCATGAGTGATGACTAAATACCTCACGTGAATCATCGCCAAAAATAACTTGCAAATGAGAATGAGAGAAAGGGTAAGGAATGCGATTACATTGTTAACCAGGGCCGCCTTCCAGGCCGGCTTAGGCAGGCGCCGAGCGATGGGGGCCCGAGCGGGTGAACGCGGCAACACAGCACCGATTCGGCTAGGCGTTTCGCCTAACGGGACCTCTTACTTCGTCCATTATAAATATCACTCGATTTAAATTAAACGCGCTTATAGATGTTTTGGACAATAACATATTGGAAATGTTCAAGACGTGCCAATTGCAACGAGACCAAGAACGAATTCTTACGATGCCCCAGTTTTGAAATGCAATAATTTTAAATAATTAATAATAACTTTGATTATATGAAACATCCAAATCTGAAACTCGCACAATCTATAGCAAACATATCTATCCTCCATTTAAAGGAATATAGTTGTCATTGACGAACTTGTGTTTGAGTTGCAAGGTGTCAAAGTCGGAGCTTTTCCCGCGCGCCGTAAATAACCGGTACTTTTTACGTTATAACTGTAGTAAAAAATATATAAATTGATCAAAAAATTCAAATTTGCCTTTATATAACGTAGAAATGAATGAGAAAAATGATGTTGTCGTTAGATTTTCTGTACGTCTTTTCGTTAACTTTTTATTTGTACCCAAACTCGAGTGCACATAATTTCTGCGCCGACAGTAGTTCAGAATAAACAACCGCGGACCGGTTTCAACACTTATGTTTCATCACCAAGGGGATAGTAATTTAAGAGGATAATATTTTAAGATAATTTCAGCAAAACATTATTTAATCTAAAATTCAATGAATTTGGTTCACCTATTTCACCTACAATTCAATGAATATTAATTTAAAATACCTCATCCTTCCAAAAATACCAAAATATCAGCCTCTTACTAAACTATTTTCCGAGAATCTTGACGAAAAATACCGGCCCTTTCACTCGGGAACTGTTGCGTGTGCGCATTCCAGAAAGACATAACTTTCCACATGAGGAATTTCAAACACCTAGATATTTTCAAAAACAGTAATTAAGCCGGCCCCGGTGGCGACGGGGTAAAGTCCTCGCCTTCATACCTGAGGGTCGCGGGTTCGAGTCCCGCCCGGGTGGAAATATCACCCCTTAGGTCATGGGTGTTTGTGTTCGTCTTATGTTACAGTTATTCCCCTGATTTAAATTGGCCCGACAGCTATATTCAGGATAGTTAAGATAAATAAATAAATAAAACAGCATGTAGCATGTTCGTCATATCAACTATTTTTAAAAATAAATCATACAGTAATCGCAGTAATTCTTTGTGGATCGTAAAAAAAACCATCCGTATTAAAGGAGCTCTAAACGTACCGAGTGAAGTTTGAGACTTTTATAGATATTTTTATTAAATTACTTCAAATTTTAATCATATAAAAGTATATCGTTGCACATAACACACAATTAAAGCCATGCTTCCTACAGCTGCTGAAATTAAAACGTATGACTCAAATATGATCTCCATTATGACACGGGAACTATCTATTTCAAACTACCATTAGTGGACAAAATAATAGTATTATCCTCATGATAAAAACAAACAAATGTTGAAACCAGGGGGGTTATTGTGTAATTCCACCTCCGTGAGATTGACGTCATCATCGTGGAATATACGCCATTTTTCGTAGTTCAGCTCCAAAAATCCAGGGCGGCGAGACCATCTTGGAATCACCTCGCGGTGATTTTTCGGGTCTTTTCCAAGAGTCAACGGCTCTTTCACTGGACTCACCGAATCTTCCGGTGACCCACTAGCTCCTTCGACTCTTGATCCGTATCGTGTGACTCAAGATCCCAGTCTTTATCTCACCTTTTCGTTAGTTCCATTACACCAAACATTGGGCTCGTGAGCTGTCGCCGCTATCGCTCCACTTTGTTCGAGGAGAAAACCGCGGAAGCGCGGGACTTTGATTCGTATAACCATACGAACGGCTGCGATACGCGCGAGAAATACTTTAAGTGCCCGGATATATTTGCCACTGGTAGTTATTTTTTTGTTTGAAAAGGTCATATTATTTATGTTTATGTATGCCTATGTATTCTTAGATCATGGGAAAATGCGTTTGGGTATTAATATCATCATTTTAGTCGTGAGCTTAACAAGGGCTATACGTGCTTGTTAACCATTTCCCTTGGTAATTCACCGGACACAGTGTAAAGGGTCTATTTCCATTAAAACTATTGAATGATTGGTCATATTTCATTTTGTTCCTTCAGTGCGTGATGGTTCGCCGCGTTAGGAAAAATAGTCCAAAAGAAGAAAATTCTTTGAGTTCAGGATTTGTTACCCGGACCAGGACCAGGTTACTAGGACCCAATAATGAACCACAGGAGGCCAGTATTTTGCCTTTGGGTCATTTGCGAAGCTACCTGCGATCTGTCAACGTCTTTTGTGCGTAAGAGGATTACGCAATACTTTGTCAACGCAATTGTTTCATTCCAAAGGCCAACGCCGAAAGCTAGCAGTATTTCAGTGGATATGCTTGTTTGTCCCTTTCAGTCATTTCGCTGTTGGAAAATGTCTCCTCACTGCCAAAGCCGCTCATGACCTTGCTATTTATTTCATACAGTGTTAGCCGTTATATACAGTGTTAGTTTACATTCATCGTGGTTGCCTTCACTTATTCAAAGACTGTTGTGATTCCCGAAGTATATGTTCACATTACCTTTTATGCTTTACTCTTTGGGTAGCTGTTGTTGTCTCTGAAGAGGGTCAATATTTAAAAAAAATAATAATTCACGTGAAGACGTTGAAACTGGCATTGAAAGAAATTAATCAATATTAAGATAGAATCCATAAAATTTAAATTTTTCTTATGATCATCATTCATATTAATTGAAGCCTCTGAAACTTTCCCCTTGACCGACTTTAACTTCTGCCTTTGGGTGAGGTTTTCACGTTCAAAATATAAACACTATATTCCTCAGCGTGATAGTTCACACTATTCTGCACGGAACTCACTCGTGTATTAGTTTATTCAAGTCTTCGTCATGAAGTAGAGGTCAGCCACAGAGAAATCCACCGACCAAAAGTTTAGACAGAAGTATTGTTATAGCCCTCCTCACACAATTCGAGAAGTCTCGAACAAAGGACGCTGAACAAGGCGTATTAAACGTCAAATATCCATTCAAAACCATTAGAGACGGCCATTCAATGACAATTGTTCAGGAATACTTGAAGCAACTTGAATGGTCTTTCACAGTGCCATATAAGCTAAACTTTAAGCGATTTCCAAGAAAATCAAAGACTATCGGAGAGTACTTCAAAGCCTATGTAGTCACAAGTCATACCCACTTGTTGGATATTATCGATTAAATATCAATTTGCTTCAAACCACAACTATGTACTCCCTCAAGGGTTGTTTGCGAAATAAATATACAGGTCGATTGCGAAGTGGTCGTAAATATTCAGTTTTGGAGATGAAAAACGCATTAATGGAGTAAATGTTGCTTTAGTTGTATTTTCATTGAAACATTTAAGTGATGCAGTCAAAATCTACAAGGAAAAAGTGTCACCGAAATGGAAAGGGGATGGCGATGACAACCGATTGCATCAAGCACATATACTTCGGTTCTATCCCGTGGCACAGACGAAGGATCTCGAATCCTACGCTTACAGTCACCGAAATAATGTTCACCTTCAGGAAAATCTTAAACCAGATACCAAAACAAATGTTTTAATTTTATTTAGGATGAGACTCGCTGGAAAATCAATGAATATACTTTCAATGAGTTAAAAAAATAATTAGAATAAAAGAGTTAGCAAAAAAAATATACCCGCTAGTGGATTTGAAACGAGGGACACTCGTGCTTCACATTCGAAGTGAACAACGATAGCCACTGGGGCAACTAGAATTGAGTAATCCAAGAAAAATGATGTTGTTTCCCTTATTTTTACCATGGCCTCCACTAACTTCCAGTCGCCGGTTCCAATACTTTTTTGCGGAAAAATGTACTTTTTACTCCGTCTAAGAGTTTTGTTTGTACGCAAGCACAGTTATTATAGTCATATGTCGACTCATGCTTTATATTTTGGAAGGAAACTTGTATATAAATCGTAAGTGACCGCAAATACTCCGACGGTGTCCCTTTCTCGCATGGAAAGTCTGCGACTGAAATTTGTCCATCAAATTCTTATTGTGCCAACATATAACCCATCCTAAATATTCAGCACTATAGCAAGAATTTATATAAATGAAAAGATCATTACAGTACGCCAATATACGCTAATGAAATTTATTCCAAAGTAAGTTTGCTTTCCTTCCTTCACTTAAACTTATTTATCGTTAACATAGACTGTAGTACATCTTCCAGCTTACGTACACCTCTGATAATCTTAAGCACAACGGTACTTTTATGTTTAAAATGGTTTATTACATTTAACTATTATGATATGATTGAATACCATGGCATAACTACATGGTGCTTCTGTTAATGACTTCGAAAAAATTCACGAGCTGTTCAATGTGATCCATTCATTGAACTGAATGTGAGCCATTCAGTGAGCGAAACGGCTCTCCCACCGAGGTGGAATTACAAAATAACCCCCCAGTCGGGGATTGATGCAAATAAACGAGTGTTTCCTATGGAGGTAGAGGAAATGAAGGTGGTGGTGGTGGAGATAAGGGGAAGGCAGAAGAGATTGACGGGGGGCGCGTTGAGTGGTGAAAGACTCACCGAGGGTGTTAAAGGAATTAAGATGGAGTATCGTTGAGTTTAGTGAATACAAAACTCAGCCATTTCAAGGAAATTTATATATTTAACATAGGATAGCCAACTAGCCCAGTCACACGCCACCTGTGTCAAATCGGGACGCCTGAGGAGGCAATACCGCAAAAGTGCTAAATGCACAAAGAGAGGCGACACGTACTCCTCCGCAATTAGACGTCCCAGGCGAAGGATCAAACCAGTACATGATCGGAGAGGCATCCCTCCACTTACATCACACATGGAACTCCATAAACTCGATCCATATGGAACAATATTTAAGAATTAGTACACAGGAAGAAAGAGGAATATCGAACTTTAGGGCGTCATAAAAGTGGGCAAATGGGAAACTTATCAGAGGACGTAGCGCGAGTGAAATACTCAGCGCTGTCCGAAAAGGTTTCCTGTCCAAAAACCCTCCCGTTAACTGGTTGGATACCAGCTGATGATAGGTGAATCAAGGCTTCGAAAGCACTTGCGTAGGAATGGGTTCGGAGATAAACGATGAGCAGTTGATCACCCCTAAAATGATTCATGCGTCCACGAAAAACGACGATGGCGTGGAACTATACTCCACTATTCCACGCCACCAAAGGTCAACCAAACACGCGAACTCGAAGTCCGTGTCATGGAGGAAAATAGGTCAATGATTAGAGGGTGGGACGAGAGAAGAACGGAAAGATATAATCTCGTGTGCTCTTATGATTTATGGCTAATGCGGCCACACACGATTGACTTCTGCTCATCTCCGATGATGGAAAGAAGAGGAAAAGACCGGTTGGATAAATAAAACGGCACTATCTGCTACTAAAAAATTGTTTAATCATGATCTCTTTTATATAAAGGACACAAGAATCGAAATTTTTATTCCTGCAAACAACTTTAAATGATTGATCAAATTAAAATAAAACTGCGTTGGCTAATTTACATTCATTTAAGGATTCATAAATTACCTAATAATGAAAAATAGAATCCCATTGCAATTTTCCGATAAGTAGAGCAGTGCTAGCTAAAATTAAACAATTATAAAATTTTTGCAATCGAAATAACAAATGAATAAAGTAATAGAAAATGAAAATTCCTAAATTTCTTGATGGAAACCCTGCTTCAGAGCAAAGTGGGAAAAGGCAAATTAATAATTTCTTCTGCTTATTCCAATCCAAATTATTAACACTTCTGCAAGTTCTAATAATTAGGATAATGGCAATAATTATGATAACTTTCAAAATCTCATTCTCAACATCATTAGAAAAAAGCATTTTTGTCGCTGCTGATTTTCATTTAGGCTTTATCAGGGGCTTAATTAGGAAAGCGGTTTCAGGAGAGATAAATCCTTAAGGTCTACACTCAACTTTTCTTAGCCCAAAGAGTAAACAAAATATGATGTCATATGACATATGATATCGGGGGTAAAAAGATGAGCATTTCAGTTGAATAAATATAGCACAGACAATTGCAAATTTTGCGAAATTAAAACTATTTCTTTTGCGAGATCAACCCAAAGAAAACAAGCACTGATACTGATAAAGACCTGGCGGATGGCGGAGAAAAAGCGTAAATATCTGGCATATAGAAAGCTTAGAAGCATACAAAGAATCGAAAAAAATATCTCTCGATGCAGAAAATCAATAGCAAAAATCGATAGGCTGAGATTTATAAGATAAGGTGGAAACTATGAAGTTACATTATGATAATACTGCTATGCACAAAAACAGTAGCAGTTTACATTCAAGCAACAGAGAGACATCACGCCTTTTAAAACTATTCCATTTTGGTCTATGTAAATCAAATGATAATTCCAGAACAATTATAATACAATGTGACCATAACGTTATGAAAATGAGCTTCGATGAGTCTAATACGACGTTGGTTTCGAGATGAGTTACTGAGGGTAAGAGGAAAAGCGAATAGAATAAGACATGTTTAATATCGCAAAATGAGCGAAAAATGTGTCAGATAATGGGAGTATGCAACTAAAATGAATATAGGAAGCATTGGGAGGTTAGGATAGAGAGCGAATGAGTTGGGGGGGTGTGACTGGAAGGCGGGTGAGCGGAAGGGAAAGGAAAACAATCCGAATTTAAGTCGTTGGAAGATTAAAAAAAGTGCTTAAGAGGGAGGAAAGTAAGATAAAATATTTAGCCAGCTGTGTGGCAGGATAGAGGTGACTCTGCGAATTATGGGAATTAAGGCCGACTCAGTCCATAAACCAAATAAATAATCGATTAAATGAACGTGAACTGGAACAGATGATAAATAATTCAGCAGCTATTCTGACCTAAAAATATATATTCAACTGTTTCTCTGGAAATAATTAGATGATTTCCTCCAGCAATACTCGATATCTGTTCTTCGGAAATGGAAATAATGACTTCCAACAAGGAGCATTATTACATTATACCCTATATATGATAAAACTCATATTCAGGGCAATTGTTAGCGGGGAGGTTTTTCAAGCTCTGCTTTTATTTGGTATTTATAAATTAACACGCGAACTATCTTCCGTCTGGCTACTCCCATTCGACATATCTGTTAAGAATTAACTAACAAGAGGCATTAATGATAAGCTCTTCCACCACACCAAGGTTGAGGTCCAAGATATGAAATTGTATGTGGGCGTGGAGAAAGATGGAGAAGGTTCGATGGACGGAAAGGAAGACAAGCGAGGAAGTGATAGTCATGAAAAGTGGACGAGGAAAGCAAACTTCTGGATGAGATTAGTATGAGGCATTTTGGTGGCTTCCGCTATTTCACCGCGTTCATTGGCTTTTATGAAGAACAATTTCGTTTGAATTCAAGTCAGCATCTTCAGGTCGAAGGTGAGGGACCGCGATTTTTTGCTGCGTTATATAAGTCAACCCGTCTTATTGCGGCTCTGTGATGGGCGTTTTTGTTCAATATCCTTACCTAGGAGCCATGTAAAAATTGCTTCTAGTCACCAAGTGGTCGACGTGGCGAACACCTGCGCAATAACATTACCCGCATCCGAAATCGCATTAAGAAAATGTTTAGCTGCAGATAATAAGACCGGAAGTTAATAGCATAAATGAATGGGTGATTCCGTTTAATGATTATGATAAAACCCACAGTTATAGACTATCATATCCCTTTTGCATGAGTGACGAGAAAAATATACCTTCACGGTTCCAAGCACGAGTAATTCACCCTAGGTCTAACTCTCAACACACTACACATAGGTATGTCTACTCATTGTTAGGAATGCACTAAATGAGAATATCAATGCGTTGATAGAAAATTATCCTTCGCAATAGCTACTGTAGGAGTGGGTTAAATGAGGACGGAGTAAAAAGGACAATAAAAAAGGAGCGGAGTAACCATGGGGGGGAGGGGGGGAGGGATGGGAGGGAGTAGGGAGGAACACCACTGACCCTCAATCGTTTTTTCATACTGCATGCCCCCTCCCTCCCCGCCGCTGAAGTGAGCGCGCCAAAGCACGGTACATCGAAAATCCCTCGAAGGAAACCCTTACACCTCCTCTCCTGCTTTCTCGCTCCCCACCCCCCCCTTCTCACCCTGAGGGCTCCGACAACACGAGAGCACTCTTCGCCCGGCTCCCTCGGCGCCTGTACCCTGAATACCCCACCACACCACCCCACCACTCTCGACATGGGGGAGAACCCTTTTTCGCGCGAACTACGTAGGTGGGGGCGCACTTATTCCACCCGCCCCTTAAAAAAATCCCCCTTCCCTCCCACACCCTGCCATACGCCTCTTCTCTTTCCCGCCCAACTCTATGCTCCCCGGCTCTCCCCCATCCCTTTTTGTAAAAAAACCCGTCAAGGATCAAACCTCTTGATCTCCACCTCTTCCCCCGCCCCTCTTATCCTTCACCCTCCCCTCCCCTTCGACCAACATCAATTCCCGACATGCCTCACTGCTCCGCTCTCCCTCCTCCCCCCCCCTCGCCGAAGGAGGTCGCCCCGCAAATGCGCGAGTCAACAAAAATGAGGACGTTTTTACTCGCCAAGTTTTCTCAAATATAAAAACTCTGCACTTATTGATAACAAGTTTAACTAACTGAAAAAACATTACCCACTTCGGCCTAAAACATATTTTCGTCATTTATTAACTTTCCCGAAGGCATCAATCCCATCCCACCCACACAAGTGGTTGGTATTGACTACAGTTAATTGTAGTTACTATAAATACCAACGACACTACTTATTAGATCAAGCAATCGACTGAATTATAAATCTACCGACTCCGATAATTACACGAAGACAATGTCATGATGACTATAGTAGCAATTCATTTCCATCTTGGCTGTAACTCACAAGCCGCCCATTACTCATGTGCCAGGCGGTGTAAGTGCAGCGGTATAATATGCTTATTACAGAAGCGTAACAAAGCATGCATAAAAAGTTTGACTCAATGCCGTTTCAGGATTAAATCTCTCAAGCTGATTGCTGTAAGCAAAAGCATTTACACCAGCGTTGTTTAATAAAGCTCTTCTGTTCTCATTTACTGAAAGTTTAAATAATGGAAAAGTAATATCTGCCAACTTAGCTTTCAGATTATCATTAGAATTCTTCTCATTATTTATCTTAGCCAAAATACCTGAATGCATTTACAGCTAGCTGCTCTATGTGATGTAACAATAGGCTAAACAACTCAGAGCGATGGAAAAGTAAGATGCTCATAGCCACGACTCGACGCTTATTACTCGAGGACTCCATTATAGTGACTACTTTACAGGATCCCAAGGTCCAAAGTGAGTGCCTGCTTAAACATTAATACTCCACTTCATGGAAACAAGTCAAAGCAATAGGAAAGCAATGTATACCAATTAAGGTCTCAGCCAACTTTTAAAAAGGGATTTATTTCAGCAACGACTTTCTGAGCCAAAAAGCATAAATTGGTGAGCAATTACTTATTACTCACCAATTCATCTGGTAAATCTTCACTACAGTTAATAGCAAAACAGAAAACAAAAGACGGCAACTTTCATTTTATTCCCGGTTTGTCGTGAGAAAATGTACCAGTTAAGAATATTTTCACCAGAACTTCAAACATGCCTCTGTTGTAAGCTCCTGGGTTTTTACAAAAATCACTTATAACTAATATTTAAAAAGTTGGGACTTTCCCCGTTCCTCATCTACATTTTTCTACCTAGCTAGTATTTTTCGGGATACTATTCGTAATTTATCCATAATTTCTGATCTTCTTCCATATAAACATATTTCACTTACATTGTAGCCTCCATCTTCGGCAGAGAACATTTCGCACCTCTCACTCTCGTCCAACGCAACCACAAAGCTCCTCCCACCTCGCGAAACATTCTTCCTTCTAGCAGAGATGTCAATGCCTTTTCACCTAAGATCGCCTCAATTTCCACCTGCTCGGTTCAATTTCAATCTTTTCCAGTGATTTCACTGCCTTCCCTATCATACTTATCATTTCCTCCTCCATCATATTGTAGGTCCACTGCATTTACTCCAACCGTCATAAAATTCTAATTTGACTCGAGGCAAGTTCACTACCACTTGAGAAGAATACAGACAACGTGTCTCACATCCATCCATACACAATTACCCTGCGGATCAAATTAACGTTAAACCTCTTCCAAAACAATTTTAAATTCTGGAGAAAATTTGGCAATTAGAGTAAGAGAACTTTTACATGACTTAATCCACAAATACTGAAAAAAATGCCACGCATAGCAATATTTCACGATCATGTCCCTGAGCCTGCACCACTAAAACGGGAGGATCAGGGAACGACCAGAGAGAAAAGAAGGGTATAATGCGTTCCTCTTCTCAATTCCATCCATACGACGCCCGCCCCTACCAAGAGGACTGGCTCCGCGCCACACATTTCAATATGGTCCTGTCGAAGTTAAGAATGCCCCCGGATATTTTATCAAATTCCTCGCGCCCTCTTCGAAAGATATTCCCAAAATCCCGAATCTATGGCTCCTTACGCTAAAATGGAAGCGGTAGGAGAAATAGAAGGAACAGTACTTCAGTATCGGCAACCAGCCAATAAATCTATATTTCTAAAAATCTTTCTATCGAAATATTTCTAAAAAATTAAAAGGAAATATCTATGCATTTGTTAAAAATATGCCACTAGTTTAGAGTATTTGAACAAATTAAAGCAATAAATTTGATGTCAATCACTTTGCAATTTGTCTCATCAAATGATGGCTCGTTCCGATTCCCCTGCCGATGAACCAACTCAAGAGGTGCGCAGAATAAAATGAAGGGCACGAAAGGCGAAGCAGGCGATCTACCGACTGCAGGGAGCAGGCAATTTAGGCGAAATCAGAGACTCATTATTCACTCTACACAATGCCTCAATGGGTGATATACAGGCGCAGCCATTAGCATATGCAGAGGGAATTGAATTGAGAGAGGAATTCTAGAACGCGAAATAATTAAATTCTGCTCCAGGGAAAAAGTTATCACTTCAGGGTGAATCCGACTACTTCACAGAAAATTCCTTCTCCATGAAAGTGCGAAAACATAGACCAATTATAAACAAAAATTAAAAAATACTATGGAAACAACAGTGGCATGTATGAGTGGTTCTTACTACTTCCCCGATCCAATGTAATACCTACATATAATGAGACGAATTTGAGTTTAGGAGAACATGACTCAGTCCCTTCGCGGAGAATGATGATGAGTGGAGAAAAGGAGAAGTAGTTAGGAGGAGGATCACTCACCACGACTAAAAAAATCAGCCAACGGATATAAGCTGTACATTGTTTCCGGAAAACTTCTCCAAACTACCTATGGCACCATTCAGTTTCCATGTGTTAGACCTGTCGAGAAATAAGCTTGGTTCGTAAAACTCCCGACGGCTCATCCCGGAAAACGTAAGGCATTGAGTGGATCGCTTCGCAGGAAGGCGACCAAAAATAGAGTGACCGGCAGAACGCTTCTTGACGGGTGTCACCCCCTTTGATCGTCTTGTCAACCTCATTCGTGGTATTTGCGATGAGGTTGGTTCCTCGAAGAGAGCCAGAAGTGAAGCGAAGAGGGTGGCGCCGAAAAGAATCATTTCACGTGAAAAAATCCCATTCCAAGAAAGAAAAGCAAGGAACAATGGCAATGGAACTTGTAAGCACACCTGGCTCATTCATTTAATTCTACACCATGAGTGGAGTATTTGCTTAAATTTGAGAACAATACTCAATTTATGCGACATGAACATTTTGTTACTGGCGAAAAATCGAAATATGACGGCAGCAAGATCTCTCACAGTTCTCTACTCATCCAAGAAAAATATACTGAACGAATGCGAAGTGATCCTTCAGGAATTACTACAAAGACCCTGCAACGGGTTTCCAAAATACATAAGTTTCCATCTATTTACGGATTATCATCTCAAATTATGCATAATTCCATGAGACAATTACACTTAGGACACACCCAAATTGTTGGCATTCGTGCAAGCAAACTCTACAAATTGATAGGAATTACTTTAACCAGGGTAATCCAGATTTAAATATTTAATACAATGTAGAAAAGTAGGTGAATCTACATAATAGATACCCAAGCGTAAGAGTAGAAAATTCATAACGCAATCGAATTGTTAAATATCATGCCAAAACGCAATGACCCTAAAAGCCGAAATGCAACACGCGATGGCAGATTTGCTCTCTGGTCGTTCATGTTCTTAATGATCGTTCTGCGCACTGCAAGTTTACAATAAACTCGTGGAGTGTCTAGAATATGTGATTTCTGCCATGCTTATTTCATTGGAATGGTAGAATAGAATAATAGCACGCAAGTTTCAGTCATGCTGCCATCGTTGCCGGCTTTTTTTGAGGAAAAAAGAAACATTTTCGTCATTCTGATAGCAATGAGAACAAGAGAGAGGGTTTCCTCTATTTTGACCAGAGGACCCTAAAGCATAAATTAAAGACACTAACTTTCGGTAGAGGCAAAAAAACTATTCTACAGCATTCGCGAAAATATTTTTCCTGATCACGGTGGCCAGGCTAGTTATGCGCAAGCCTAATGGCGAAAATGTCGCAGGTTCAAACACCACTTCATGATTTATATCTATGGTTAGAGGACACCACGTAGCAAAAGGTGAATCATTAAATCCCGAGTAGCATTTTCATTCCATACATGTCACATCCTTCTAATTTCCTCGATGTCATCTACTTAGACTTGGCTAATTCTTTAGTCATGAATATAAATAAATATAAGGAACCTTGATAGATGCATCAAAAATATGTCAGTAGATACTCAGTAGATACTCAGTAGATATAAATGCAATAAATGGCCAGAATTCACTACGTAAAAACCATACGCCTGGGCTCGGGTTGGAATTCCGTTCAAAGGTAAACAACCTTGCGTTCAAAAGTAACTTTAAACCCCGCTGACTGGGTGGCCAAGCGTAGAAATGTGAACGCGTCGCGGTATTCTTCTCGCGGAACGTTGTAAAAACATCTAGCTTCTTTGGCGCGTATCAGAAATCAACATCGGAAGACGACGCCTGCGCAGCTCCCCTACCACACACCCTCGGCCTAGTTTGCAGGGTATTATATAGATTGGCTAAAGTACTCGGCCGAGATTTTCGATTCGTAACCCAATTCACGTGATAAATTATGTTTACAATAAACTTCGCACGTTTAAGCACCTCCTAAACAGGTTACTGCCATTTACGAAGGTAATAATTCATAATATTTAAGTTCGTGTTTACCTCGTCATTTCTTTCATTTTGAAAATATCATTGAAGTAACAATTTCTACGAGCTCAAAAAAATATAATCACGCTCTACGGAAGAGCCATTTGCCCACCATAAGTCAAGTAAAAAGGTGGGGGTACACCTATTACTCGAAATTTTTCGTAAAGTTAGTCGACATTAGAACCCTCATCTCATGTCCTCGACATCCCCAAGTGTTTCCTCAGACTCATCCCCTCGCTGAGGCCGGGAGGCGAGAGATTTAACCGCTCATCCTCTTAGCCCTCCCCGTGCTTCCCGTGTTTTTTCTGCCGATAGTTAAATTAGGCAAATATTTGCTCACACATTCCTCAGACTTAAAATTCCGACCGAGAAAGGTCGAGGCGCCTGTGAAGACGCGACAAGGAAAACAAGGTAAATAAAAATTTATCTCGGTGGAGGTGGAAATGGACCAATCAAGGAGGTCGGCTAAGGATTATATTACTTGAGAAAATTACGATTGGATTCTCTTGAAAATTGATTATTTCAAAGCAGCACAGACACTTCCCGCGACCTGACGTTTCAGATTAGAAATATGCCAGCGTTACTCATTACCATTCCCTTTAATCGATTCTTCAAAGTTTTCTGCGTCCTAGAAAAGGGAGTTGTAATTTAAGGTCAACTGTAATTGATGTCAGCAAGCCTGAGTGGTGAAAATAAACTTAGGAAAATCAGGGGGTCACATAAAAGGATAAGGAAGGGATAAATGCCCCGATGATGGACTGGTGGCTCATATACGCAAAGTCACAGGAAGTAAATAATAACTAGCATGTATACTTTGGTACCCTACGGCAAAAGTTTGAGCTAATTGAGTTTTAGCCCCTATTTTAAAATTTACTTCCCTCACAAGGAATCAATTAACCACGTTACTTACCTAGGCATTCACAAAATATCATCGTGGAGCGACAGGGTACCGAGAACTGGAGCCCTGAAGATAATAGAGAGGAGGGAAGAATGAATAATATAGTCAAATAAATTTCATTCATGCCAGGGTGCACAAAAAATTACAGAGCGGACAGAGACTCTAAGTTCGAGGAAACACCGAGCAACTGCTTCAGAAAAGTTATAGGAAGACAATCAGTATAACAAATCTAACTGACGATTTTCCGTACCAAGCATCGTCAATCGACCTGAAAATTCTGGCTCATACTAAATATTTCAGCTACTTTCACGTTGACGAAAAATATCCAATGAATTATCATATCACCTCAAATATCTCAAGACCAGCATTTTTATTCAATTGGAGTGCGTTTCTCGATCGGTATTAAGGGAACCAACATTTAGTCCACATAAGTTCTGAAAATATTTCCAAGGAAAATAAGAAACTTAGGAATAGAAACGTGGGAGTCTTCAAAAGCCAAAGGTCAATGGCTCATGTTCCGGGCTAGATGGGACGCACTTCCTATAGACTTCACCACATTTCAACAAGCACAATGAATCGTCCGGCGAAGTATTGAATCTATATCTACTTTGGTTTTGATTCAGCAGATTGCATAACTATGCCCATCAGTGACTTTTGGAATTTGCTCTCAACACCACTCAACTGGTTTTGATAACGCCGTGAGAGTTCTCCGAGGCACGTCACCGAAAAACTCAAAAGAACACTTCCCAAATTAAAAAAAAACTCGAGAAGTCTTTACGGCAAAGGTACGTTTGAGCACAAAACTAAACTGAATATTCTATCGGTGGCTTTCCTGAAAGAGAATGAGCGGCATAAAATTAAGTAAGTACAACGCATATTTGGTAAGTAGGCATGATTTGATTATTTTTAAAAGAAAACGGACATTCGTTTTCATACAATCATATTTTGGCCACTGGCAGTATGGGTAAAATATTTCTTCGACAGATTTTCCACCACGAACGAGGAATAAATAACCCCGGAGGGACCAGTTTTTGTATCCCCTCTTCTTAGAAACTGGCCGTTTGTCAAGTTTGTCTCTTCCTCACTGTTCGTTAGGCTTTTGCACCGTTGCCAAAACGCTGGAAACTGAGGAGCTTTTTCTTTTGCAAAAAAGATTGAAAATCTGAACCGGAAGAGAGAAATACCGATTCGCTCTCATCCTAAGGAAATAATTAAGACTCGATTTGGAACAGTAAAGTGCGGTCGCTTTGATGGATGAGTATCGTGCTCGGTTTATAACGGGAGACTAAAGCTTATAATCTATTGCACTAATTGTGTCTATCGATTTGAAAAAGGCTAGTAATGTTATGCCACCTGAACGGATATGAGTTACTAGTTATACAGCACGAAAAGAGTGGCTTATCTGTATATGAATTTTCCAAATATTTAAAATATCTTCCAAACAAAGGCTGCGAATTTGGCTTTTAGGGTGAGGAATATCCAGGGATAGGAGCAAATGACTTCGCGGCCTGTTTTATAGCGGCTATATTGAAAGATATCCTTAAACAGCTACATATAACGCATATAACGATGACGCCCATACGAAATTTTAACATATATTTTCGTGTCCTGGATATCATGCAGTATCACCAACTGGTTTTTGAAAAAATCACACAAACCTTCCACTCCACAGGTAAGCATGCCGCGTCAATGACCACGGTTTCCGATAGTTTAAAGGATCCGCCGTGTTGTGCTTGGATCGAACGGGACTTGAAATTTGCCGGAAAAGCAAGAAAAGCAATGAAATTGTGATGATGATTCAAAATCTCATTGATTTCCTTCGCGTCGATCCTCAAGAACTTAAGCTTCAATCGCATTTACCAAATCACTCCTGACGACAGATGGCCGACTGCTCCACGAAAAGTCATGCACGCTACCACGTTCTTTACAAACTGTTGGACCCATTTTCTCAACATTCCACCAGTCCTTGCATTATTACACACTTGAGAGTTAATTTCAGGCGGATCTGTATTTCTAAGATTCGTAAATCGGATAAAAGATTTGATTTCGCAATCTGCTGATAGCTAGATTGTCTGAAATATGTAAAATGCACAGGAACGTTTGAAAAACTGCAGATGTTCCTCTAATGGCGTCAAATGATTGCCTAGGAAGGAGAGAGTCGGAGGCAAACCAGGGTTAACAACCTAAGCTCCACGTTGGATATATTCACAAAGGGCAGGTACTTATAGCGGTATCGAAATGTGGTGCTTATCGCCTGTACAATTCGTGAATTCGAGAAGGCTCGTGCGAAAGGGGTCAGAAAAGGAAGAGTGAGAGAGAGAGAGAGGGCAACGCGTGATAGTCAACGCAGCCAACATCATTAAAATCAACTTGATAGGGAGTTGGTGGGTCAGCAGTGTGTTTCACGACAGTTTGCGAATCAGTGAAGGAGAAAGATCAATGCACGATGAATAACACTGCCAACATAACTGCATTTCATTTCAAAGGGCGTGAGAGTGTTCGCAGGGCGTTTTACGATAATGCCAACTAATTACACATAGATGAGCGAAAAAATACTGATATTGTTTTCAACCCATCAGATAAACCAATTTAAACAATTCGATCAAGGGCCACAGAGAGCTACAAAGCTGTCGCGAACTACAAATTAATCACTTTGACGTTGACCATAAAAGTTTGAGATCTTGGAATCCCTAATACTTAAACATGGAGACCACCGCGTTACCCATCACGGAGCCAATTCATAGGTTTTCTTGTACTGAAAAAGGGTCCAACTCTCAACTGCCACCATGTTCCGCTATCTGCTATTAAACGTCCCAAGTTACCTATTCCACTTTAGACTAGCTGCGCTGCCCAAAAGGGATCACGCTAAAGACATGCGCTAAAGCGGCAGCAGAGAGGATAGTACTCACGCGTAAGTCGCGAACAATAAACTTAACGAACAATAGTGCGAAAAAATGGCCCACGCATTGTACTTCCATAAGAAACGGGAAACGTTAGATCGGGACAGGGATATAAATAACTGCAGCGGAAAATGCCTGTTTTTTCGGCCAATAATGCCGCATAGTAAATAAACCCGCCGGGCGCCCGGCAGAACGGACACTATATTTTACCCATACTCTAGTATTTGACAATATACGCGATTTTTAAGCTGGAATTAAGGCATATGCATGGCCTTTCGTGTAAATACGATTCTCTAAATTGCATTCTCGAAACTACTACAAGAAGTTAAGCGTAAAAGTCCAATGTGGGTAGTAATTTGCTTATATATAAAAACGAATGTTTGTTTGTTCGTCTTCTATGTGTTCCAATACCATTCATAAGATTAAGATGAAACTTTGGTGAGTTGTTGTACGCGCGCCCGCAAACGTTTCTGAATTATAAAATACATTGAACAATAGGTTAACCACGAGTCACTTCAACAAATGAGTGTTGGCACGCGAGCTTCTCAAACAAGCAAGCAACGAAGCAGATCCTTTACAATTTGCTCAATCACGTGCATCAGAATCGTGTCAGTGAGAGACAATATCACGTGCATCAGAATCAGTAAGACATGATGTGTGTTAAAAGGTACGTAATTTATTAGTACCTAGAAATAGATTTGGTGCAGTGGTCTCTTTGTTTGCTTTTTTTAACTCTTGCAATCGACTTTCGTATACGCTTCGCTTTTTCCTAAAATTTGATATTTAAGTTCGAAAATCTTAAATTTTTGCAATACTTCAACGATAGAATATTTTATTTACTTGGAAACCGCGCCATCGGCATCGGCAACGGAAACTCATGCCATCATTCGTGAGTTACGAACTCCTCTGTGTAGGTATGAGGAATTCATTGGACTAAGTAGGTCTAAAATTCGTTCAGGGACCGATTTTGAACCCAGAAAAAGGCATTGCAACGCATGCCGGGCACGGCTGGTTTGACCATACATACGTGAGATGGATTATAATCTGCTCGTTTAGGCTTGAGAAGATTATTGATAAACCATTTAAAAAATGAAGAATAAACTGCAGGGGAGGCGGTGAAAGGAATGGTGGACTTGCTGCTTGAGGACAAAGCCATCCACTTCTGTTTTCCGGAGCAGCCATCACAGGCCAACATGGCGCACGAGCGCAACACTCCCTCCTTCCCTTTATACCACACCCTGCCGTCCCTCAAAAACCCTTCATTTATTTCGGGCCCTGGCATTCCTTTTCCTCCAAACCGCTCCCTCTCCCGGCTCCCTCCCCTAGACTACTCCTCCCTTCCTGCCCTCCGCCAACCCTCTTTCTCTCCCTCCCTCCACGGAAGGGATATCCCATTCATTCGCATTCACTTTCCCTCCTTTCGAGACGTTCGTTCTCAAGCGAGGCTCTACACATACCCTCCTCCTCCTCCTCCTTCTTCACTCCACTCCACCACTCACAGCGTTCCTCCGATTCCGTGTCTCCCCTTCCCTCGTCTTCTCCCACTCTTGACCACTTCCTCCATTAAACGTCCCTCCCCTCCCTCACTCTCATCACCATCAACACCAACCACCAGTCTTCTTCACCCCCAACAGTCTTCTTCAAGAGTGCTTTAAACTTACGCCATTACTCCCAAAAGAGGATGATTGCGCGGTTCAGTTGTCGATTCCGAGAAATTCGCACCTTCGAAAAAGGCAGTTTTGAGCGAGGCACTTTATTGCACGAACTGAAGTATGCATGTTTGAAGTTTGCGTTGTGAATTTAAGAAGTGGCTTGAAGTATCACTTTCCGGAAATTTCTAACGTTCTTGATAGATGAACGTTATAACTGTGTACAGTTTTTACAACTATTATATTTGGATTCCAAGGTTTTAACACATTACAGTCATTCAACACATGAGGTCGGTGATGAAATTTGCGTTTAAACCATGATAATGGCATTGGCGTGCTAAAATTTTGGTGGAAAAACAATACAAATAGTACAAAGTTAGATTGGTCATCGCAAAGCGGAGAATTGCTAGATGCATGCACGATAGATAGAAAAAGAAAGCCCCTGCTTTAATTTCGAGCCAGAATTGTCGCAATGTGGAAACAGATGCCATTTCAAATAGCGCATTAAGGTGCCTCGTGTAAAACGGCCATACAGGGTAAGAATGCACAGTTTATTTTAAACGGCAAAGCATACGAAACGTTTGTATGATTCTTAAAAAAAGCACATTGATAGCTTTCAGTTAATGATTTTTGGTAAACTGATAATGAGATTTCCAAAACAATGTTTCATTTAATTTTTAGCTCTTCTTAAACCATTATCATAAATCACATTTGTGTAAGTAAATTCCATGACTTCTAATTTAGAAGTCTACGGCAACCCATGTGTATCCTCTTTAGGATTGGAGACACACAATCGACAAAGGCATTGTTGTAAAAATGCGACTCTTCAGATTGTCCACAGATTGAAAAAATGTATTCTATTCGTCCATTATTAGCAGATGATCGTTTGGCTCTAAGTTTCCTGGACCTTACTCACCGCTTGGTCCTTTTAGATGGTCTATATCCGATCACAATATGCAAGAATTTCACATTCTTTCCATGGAATTCTATTGAGAGCTGTCGTCACCATTTCTTTCCACCCCCCATATCCACTTTTTTAACTTCCACCACGTCTCTTCGATCCTTCTCTCAGCCCTCCATTTTAAACAACTTTCCAGCGAAAACCTACATTCCAAACTCATTTCCAGTTCTATTAATTATGAAACATTATTAATTTTGAGAGAGAAAGCTAAACCGTCATATAAATTCAACCGGTACACTGTAGGAAATGTCCGGCAGGATTGATTTTCAGGAAAAGGGAAATGACAGAGAATGAGAACCATTCACCCCGGAAATAGTTTCAACGTTCATCCCCCGAATTTGAGCCGAGTACTTTATCTATCAAGCTACCATCCATCATACATCCTTTGCCCAGATGTTATTCACCAATAGTGGATTCAGTACGTTCGTGAATCTCTTAACATTCCAACCCGCAGGTGTTATGAACGCGGATAGCTGCACATTACTCTGAATATGGCCAATCTCTCTTAATATAGCATACAGTCTTCAGAATTTATATACTATTTATATATCCTCTAAACATTTAAACCACATGCTAAATAACAACGCTTGAGCATAATCCTTACAATTTTACTCCCGAGCTTCCGTCCTCCCCTTTCTTTAATGATTTATGGCGTTTATATCTTTGCAGTGGCACCATTCGTATCTCTGAATTCATTCCGTCCGCGCTTCCTAGCGAGCCCTTACGCGTCTTTCCTGTCTTTGCCTTTCCCCGACCGAAAATAAACCTTCTACCGAGGAAAAGCCATGCGTTACGCAGCACAGTCATCATTCATAAGAAAACCCCGCCGCTGCTCTTCCGCGCTATTATCCTCAGTTTGAAGCCCTCGCGGAAGGATCATCAATCTGCAGCCCAAGGAATCCTTCTTTCATTTCCTCTCCGAAATTTCTCGCTGAGAGCGGCTGGCTGTGTCAGAGAAAGTGCACATTCGAGCGGTCCCATCGCTCTAAGAATGGCAAATGCTTGTTGACGAAAACGGCAGACGCTACTCCATCCGTTCAATTTGAGACAGATATAAACTAATTTGATTCAATAGGGTGGAAATAATGAGTAAGACTGCTTTCTTATTGGGAATAAAATTTAAGAGCGATTGCTTGCCTTCCATAGAAAATATAACCTTCTTCAGTTAATGGCCCTCGCATATTTTTTGCTGCTGCATTACAGGCCTCGTGACGGAAAGGAAGTCTTTGTCTGAGTTTTACACCCAGGGCATTTGTGTTTGTGAACGTAAAGACAGTTGATTTCATGATATGATTCTCCAGCTTTGCAATAAGTAAAAAATGAATAAAACTGAAGGATAAATGCTGCGCGCTGCATTAAAGTAAAGAAAGGAAATGGAAGAAACCATGAAAAAGCGTCAAAAATGATTGAAGGGTCTGATGAGAGCACCAAATATCCTGAAGAGCATGGAGTAGAGTAAACATAATTGGATAAGCGAAGCGAAATTTCGTTGTTAAAGTAAAGGAATGCTTAGACTGCAGGAAAGAAGGCAAAGGGAAGGGAAAGTTTAAAAAGCGATTTCATCTGAGAAAACCGATAGTATTTCGAAGAAAACTAAAATAACAACTTCACGCGCTTGGAGAAATTAAAGGCAGGACTGTCCGCTGGCTTACCACCAATTCGGTAAATTACTGGTGATGAAGTCTACAAGTACCAAAGTGAAAAAGTATCAGAATTGACTGAAGCCCATGTCTCAAGGTACAACTTTTTTGATTTATTCTCTTTCACGAAGGCATCCTTTAATCCATTTCTTCCCTTTTTCTGTATTTCTCTTTAGCTGTTTACTATTCAGAAACTTGGTCAATGCAGTTACCAGGAGCCGAATGTGAGCATTTTGAAGAGTGGGTTAGAAGTATGGAGAGCGGGTCGAAAGGAAAACAATAGAGACGCGTTAGACGCGGTAAGAGAAAAGAGGAAGATTCTTCTTCCCCGGGAACGCCATTGGCGTCGGAGCCTCGATAAACTCCTTCCACTTTTTCCAGTCAAATTTAATTTTCTGCATCCTCTTCTCTGACTTTCCTTTTCTCTTCCTATACTCGTCCCTTCGTGTATCCCTTATATCAAGTCTCTCTCGCTCGACTTCTTCTCCATCTGCTTTTGCTTCCAATACATTCCAATTTGGTCCAATGGGCATTGAGACGACCATAAAATATAGCATAAGGTGGTCTCTCTGTATTTTAGTCATTAACGTCTCCTCTGGAAGTTTGCCCCCAATTCTTGCGTTTCCTCCCACGTCTCATTTGGTGTTATTTCCCATTCGCCTTGAAAATTTAATATCTACTGCTTCTATTTCTCTTTATGTTCCGGTTGCAGACGTCCAGATTACAGAGCTAAACGATAAAATAGGTACAACGTTTCCTATTTATCTAATTTTGTCTTTGGTGCTATATTTCTTTTTCCTACAATTGTTGTACGAAACTGGTCGCACAAACTGATAGCTTATTCCTTCCATTTTTCGGGATTCGGCCACATCGTTGTCTTTCCGTCAACATTCCTCCTCCTATCCTATAGGAGTCGTCTTCAGGTCGAAGATGTAGCGCTTCTCTCTGGTCGGGTTTACGTAGTAGAGTGAGTCGCTTCTGATTGGCTGCCATTTTTTGGGCCAAAACCACGTTTGGCGCCATTTTTCTCTCTCTGTTTTGTGCCAGCACTCTCTTCCACGCATTCGCCAGGTGGTAGCCAGTCTCCACTGGGCATGGCTAATACGTGGAAGAGAGTGAGAGTAGCCACCTGGCGAATACGTGGAAGACAGTGCTAGCACAAACCAGAGAGAGAAAAATGGCGCCAAACGTGGTTTTGGCTCAAAAAATGGCAGCCAATCAGAAGCGACTGACTCTACTATATAAACCCGACCAGAGAGAAGCGCTAGTAGAACACCAACCACCAAAAAGAAATTAGTAATTTTCCCAACGCTGGAAGCAGCGTATAATAAACGCAACATCCGCTGAGAGCCCGAAAGGGCGGAAAGTGGAAGGAAGTTCCCAGGAGAACTTCACAACAACCCACATCTGAGAGCTGCATCTTCGACCTGAAGACGCCTCCAAGATAGGAGGAGAAACGTTGTCGGAAAAACAACGACGCGGCCGAATCCCGAAAAATGGAAAGAATACCTGCTCGCCGTGGAAACCTGAAACAAAACTGATAGCTTATTTTATTGTAAACTGTATCTCTTGAGTAGTTTTCCAATTTTTTGTGAAAATCTCTTATATTATCACAGAATAATGACAAGATAATGGAAAACTGAGTAGTTTTATGGATAATAGTAGTTGAAATTCGTCACGTTAGGTAAGAGAAGGAAAAAGGTGGGATGAAGACGAATTCAGAAAAGAATCAAGATAGGTAGCGGATAGAGTTTAAATAGTAAGCATGGGAAACTTCGTAGTGTTATATAGAAAATATAAAGACTAACTCCTTCTAGAGGGGGAAACGAGGCACAAATATCGACCATTTATTTCTTTGAATACCTGTGATTGATGGCATTCCCTCTCTTTCTCCCATTCCTTCCAGCAGACTTGTGTAGGTACATGAAACTGAAAATCCCACTTTCTGTTCGCGCTCGCGGGTCACACCCAATTGAAAATGAGGAGGGCCCAGTTATTTCCTCGCCAAACCACCCACAAACGGTCCTCATAAACCAACCGAAAAGATGTTGATCTTCACGTCTGCGACTGGATTCATCGAGCTTCCATTTTTAGGCGAGTGAGTTATGTCCGCACTTAGGGACGTGACGCCCAGGGTATAAATCTCTTCTTCTTGTTGGAGGGAAAACTGAGAATTCTGAGATGAAATATGTGTGAATTTGAGAAAACAGGATGAGCCTACACGGAATTTCAAGTACAATAATTTATGATTTTTCGTCTGAACAAACGGCATTATTTGAGATTGATAACCAAATTAAAGTCAGTTTAAAGGTCTATTAAAAAAAGAGCAGAAGTAATTAACGATATTCCAAAGCATTTCAGTCCACTAACTGAGCTCAACTAACTTAGGCTAGGTTAATAAAAACTATCTATTTTCCCAAAAATAAGCTTCTCTGAGAACATAGTTTTTGCAATTTATTTCACGTGTAATTGATATGTAAGTATCTCTAGTAGAATCTCAGTCTCCGCATGTCGTTACTACATGAAAAACATACAATAAATATGTCCATTTATTATCAATAAAATAATACAATTGTGCAAAGCATCAGAAACATCAAATACGGAATTATTAGCAATATCTTCGCAGATAATTGTGGTATTGGTAGAAATGTAACACTTTAAATGCACGATCTAGCTTTTCCATCACCTCCTTGAAGGAAAACACCATAACAAGTAAAATTATAAGGCATAATCAGGAAATACTCCATTCTCAAAAGCACGCTCCTGAAATAATTTTAGGCAGAACACCACAGGGTGAAAACAGTCTCATACATAAGTCAAATAAATCGAAAAAAAATGAGAAACAGAACCGACAATAAAGTAGAGAAAAAGCAATACCAAAAAACTCACATGTAAGAACTAACAAACCTTAATGCTTAGTGATATAAAAGACACGGGAAAATGAGGAGTAAACCTTGGCTTTCTCAACATCAGACAGTATGATGAAAATGGCTCGCGTGGAACAGAGAAACTATCGATAGAATACATGTGGCAGAGGTAAAAAAAGTGAGACCTCCATTGACTCAATCACTTCATTCGATTTACTTTAAAACATTTAAAATTTTTCTGATGAAATAACAAAAACCTTTTTCATACTTTCAGAGCAACATTCTTGCTTCCACAAAAAAACTCAACCACGTTCTTCGAATTCGAAGACGAATTCGAATTTATTTGAAATGTAAATTTCTCTGAAAATAGTATCATAACACCATGGCACCTCTCTTATCCATGCCTATGTTTGCATCGTGACGACCTAATTGAATTATTATAATAATTATTTATTTACATAAGAACCAATTGTCTTTTAACCCTTTGGGATTCGTTTCGCGATAGAATTACGGTACGCTCACGAACTAATAGTGAGAGATATATCGAAGAGCAAATAGAGTATCTCTCTCATGCCACCATGTCATAACATCAAAAAAATGTTAATGGAATGGGTACATAGGAGGGAGAGTAGATGGACATATCAGGTAATGGGGAAGGGGTGGAGACTTAAAGCTATGATAGAGGGGAGGATGTTGGGCAAATTACGAAGGGGATGAGAAGGAATAGTCCTTAAGGATGAGACGAAGTCCCCAAGGATGAGAGGAAGTAAGCTCAACAGAAGTTCATGGTGAAATGCATTTTAAATATGCAGGTCACTGTGATTATGGTGTAATTTATCTGCAAGCAATCTCAGGTAGATGGTAGCCAACATAATTTGTAAGATTTCCCCATCCCAAAATTAGTCATCCGCCGCGGATTCACAAAAATTTATCCCTAACCTTAGACTATTAATGCGGCTTATTTTTCTCGCCGGTTTGATTATGCCTCATTAAATATTATTCACGCATTATAAACAACGTGAAAATGATCTCCACCGATTGATGGCACTCACTCAACTAGTCGACAGTCCAACGTACTTTGAAAAATCGAAATAATCACCTTACATCAGATCGCAAAGGCCTCGTAAACAAATGGTTAACATTAAAGACAGTTAAAACTGGATATAGTGGCCATACAGGTGGTATATTCTTCAGGAGAGCTGATGAGCATAATACGTGTTTAATAAATTGTAACACATAACTAATTTTACCCAACACCTGCTGGAGCATAGACCAGTGACTTGACTTCTGAGGAACAGCATGAGCAAAACAAATGAAGAAAACTTCACTTTTTACAGAAATTTTAAATTGTTCACGTAAGAACGGTAAACAAAATGAACGACCTGACATTCTACCATCACTCTCCTCTCAGGTCAATAAACTAGACCAAGAATATTTTTACATCATAATCCCTGCGTTGTACCTCTACCCCTTAAGAGAATAAGAGCGACGCCAGCTCTTTATTGTACCCAGATAACGACAGCTTGTCGAGCCATAGGGCAAAAAAGCGGAAAATGCAAAATATTCATCTATTTATTGATATGCATTAGATTCGCAAGGTCAGAAACTTTTTTTATTTGCGTATAATTTTTGGTCGAAAGGTCTTTAACGACTTTTGTCCTCTACATGATTAATCTGATAATTCTTATCATTCTTTCAAGTGTTCCTTATCCTCCGCCAGCATAACACCTCATGCAATTCTAATGATAACGGTTTCTCTAAATCCGAAGTATCCTTAGATAGCCCTTATGCCGTTTCCATCATTACCTCCTTCCATTTTGAAGATTTATATCGCAAATGGTGTACGGCATATAGCTATATTATCCTCAAAACGCTCTCCGAGAATTTAGAACAAGGGGAAAAGTGATCCAATTGGAAACCCCCAAATTTTTTATCATAAGGGCATTTACCCACAGTCCGCCATCTACGATTTGGCATTTAAAATTCGCCGAAAGAAAGCATAGACCCAGCTCCTCTCCGAAACACTCGCATGAGCGCGCAGATGGAATGGGAGGCGTCTTTCGTAAGGGGCGGGGCAAGCGGATGTGCAGTTGTCCCTCATGAATATGCAACACCCAGATGCGGATTCCGAAGGGATGCGGGGGACGGAGGGAGCAAGGGACACAATTAGCCATGGATTACATGATTAGAGAGAGGCCCACATATACAACGGAAATGAGATGATTATCATACAGGAAAGTCACCCAACAGGTGCTATGATAATTCTACTGAAATGTTGATCAAAAAGACTTGTTAATTTGATTCCATTTCGTGGAAGGGTTTTTAAAACGAAAAACTAACAAATAATTAGAGAGTTACATAGCAAATATCACATTATCTCCTTTCGCAGAGGCAACGCACCATAATTCCTAAGCTTACATTTAATGAGGAGGTTGTACAGAATTTAATTTCTTTCGGCCTAAATCGTTTCATTTGTTATTTATAGCCAAAAGAAGACTCAACAAGAAAGAGTAGCATAAAATATGTATTTAACTAACTCCACTATGGCGTTTTAATATTCTTGTAGGTCGCTATATTAGTATTTTAAAAAGGCAAGGCTCTCAAATTGAGGTGAAAACTATTTACCAATATTTTTGGCTTACATTATGTATGAATCATCAAATCTCATACAGGCTATCACAGGTATATGAGAGGTGTAAAAGAAAATTAAATGATTGATTTATTTTAATGCACCCAAGTCATAGCTAATGAACAGACACCTTGAAGATTAATTCAGCTACGGAAGAAAGTTTTATCGATGAAATGATGATTCATACCTCAAAAGATGTTTATAGGACGATTGTCAAACACAGACTTAAATAACAGAAATATGGAAGGATGTGATAGGAAGAGAGAAGTATATCTTGCATTAATAAGCAAGTGTTCCTTATCTGAAGTCACATGAGAAGGAAAATCATTAAAATTATACGCAAAGTTTAGTTAGCCCGGTAAAAAATCATATTTGTACGCTGTTACTCAATAGCATCATTAATAAGAGTGGTCGTCAGAGCATCAGCCGGTTTTTCCAGCCAAATCGCGATATCTCGAAATTACACACCAGCACGGTCGCAAATCCTAATTATGCGCGGCAAATAAACTAAGGAGATATTTATATGCAATCCCATGCCCCAACACATAGACAACTGAATTTAATAACTAATATCGTATACAGCATTCTGCTATCGACCTCTTGCTTTATAAATCAGATTCAAAATATCAAGTATAGGTCCGCGTTACTGATTCAAACAATCATCCTTCGCCAACGTTTCGGAATTTAATGAATCCCATCTTCAGGGCTACATACAAAGAAAAATGTGAGGGTACAACAATACAAATCCGACACATCGACGTCAATATAATTTACAAAAGATAATTTACAATCGATAATTACCTTAGAATTTCTATGTGAGGGTATTGAATCATTAACAATACATTTGAGGTAAAACCTGTCATGGTCATAACACTTTTTGTGACAATGGCCTATATTTATAAATGTATAATTATGTTTCAACATTGTATTATGATGTTTTTGTGATAACTGTGACGGATGTATGATATTTAAAGAAATTTTTGAGATAATTGCATATTCATGAGCATTCATGTATATTTATGTATCATTGATAATTCTTGTGATAACTTGTATATACTGATTACTTTGATACTCTGTTGTTTCCCAAAAAAATTGAATGTCGTTTTACATAATGTTGTATATATCCACTGATAGAGGTATCTTTATTAGACTTTAGTTGATGCACATCATGATCATGTTCCTTAAATTTTATTATTATTTTTATCCAAAGTGTTATGACCATGGCAGGTTTTACCTCAATATGCATTTTTAATGATTCTGTACCCTTACATAGAAATTCTAAGGTAATTATCTGTTGTAAATTATATTGACGTCGATGTGTCGGATTTGTATTGTTGTACCCTCACATTTTTTCTTTGTATGTAGCCCTGAAGATGGAATTCATTAAATTCCAAAAGGTTGGCGAAGGATGATTGTTTGAATCAGTAACACGGACCTATACTTGATATTTTGAATTTGATTTAATATCGTATATTTACAAATGAGCAAGAAGAGATTTCTCGATTACTCCAACAACAGTAGAATTCAAATACTTAGGAATGCCCGGTTAGGAGCATTTGTAGGTAAGTCAGTAGTGGAAAAATACGCATAATTATTTTATTCTTGATACATGAGTATTCTGTTGGGAATAGAGATACGATTTTTTTATATTTTTCAGTTATTTTCCATCAAGTCAAAATGGAATACAAACGAGTTAGTCCCCAAACAACTCCCACAACACAGCCACAGTAGGAAGCCTGCGTCTCGCAGTTGCGAATAAGTTACAAAATACACTCTTATGATTAATATTAATTTCAATACAATTACTAAGAGGTTGACATAAATAGCTATATGTAGGGAATGAAAAAGAATTGTTATTACATGGACGGAACAATAGCTTGACGATTGATTTTTGCCCTTTACTTTACATTGAAAACATTAATTTCCAGGATGTTTCACATCACTTTTGGGAATAATCCGGGATTGAAATAAACTGCATTCACTCCAGGGCAAATGCTGATTAGTTTGAGGTAGGGACGATGAAATAAGCTCAAATTAAAATAAGATACTAACCACAGTATTTTTCGGCATAGCACCTCAGATTGCTTGGGATCACTAGAAACAGCAATTGAAAAGACGTCAAATCAATTTAACGAGTTGAGACACAAGTAGAAACACAATACATTGAACTATGGAGAATTCACATTTTAACATAAAAGACTGAAAACGGAAGAAATATTCAAAATAGAATCATTAAACTTATGCCCCCAATTCCTCGTTCTATGGTGAAAATTCTTCCCTAAGTGAAGTAATTGGAACTTTACCAAGTAATTTTACTTTCATTCCTCCCCAGTTTGGCAAAATGCTGGTGTTAGCTGCCGTTTGTGAGTTGCAGGTACCTACTTTTCCAGAGGAATCGACTCCTTGAAGCACGAGCCACGCCCATAGCTTGCATGGGGGGAACGACTTCTTCTAGGCTATAAGAGTAGCGAAAAGGTTCGAAGTAAAATTAGGGGGGAGAAGAAGAGGCAGAAGCCCCACTTGGGGAATCAACGTCATCGTAGAGAGCCATCAATCAGGGGATGGGATCGACACAGCCCTCCGCTACTGAGTCGCCTTCCTGCTGCCTCGATCCCTTCTTGCCCCCACGTAATACTTCAATTACATCGTTTCAATAGCAGATTTCACGCATCCATCTTACTCACTGGCTCAGTTCTTTGATCCGCCAACTGCATTTATGCTACATAGCATACTCCCGACTGCAAATTATTTCGATATGGAGTATTGATGCAAGGATAATTATTATTGGCTCATAGGATTTTTGAGCATTGTAAGTATTTTTTAGGCAAGAGAGTAGGTCAATCAGTGGGATTCAAAAGTATAGACCCAATAACAGCCTCCGAGTAAATCCGGGTACCGTCGGCCTTCATTGCCGAAAAACTTAGAGGAAGCACAAATGAATAAATGTTACTTCGATAGCGAAAATAATTCCAACACTTGCTCTCTACATGACCGCGTAACTTCAAGAAAAACATTTTTCTCAGTGGTTTCAGAGAGCATCAAAAAAATAAAAAACACCACCACAGAAAACAGCGAACCAACATTCATCAAGCTAAATACGATATAAATTTAGTAATAGTAAATTCCCGTAGCGTAAGTAACAAACGTGCCGAAGTTGAGCATATATCTGAAAACGCAGATGTAGTTATTGGAACAGAGAGCTGGCTTGCAGAAGGTATTAGCAATAGCGAAGTTTTTCCGACAGAATATAAAGTCTATAGACGTGATCGACCCGATAGGACTGGCGGTGGAGTATTCATAACAGTTCAATCGTATTTTAATAGTACCACTCACTTAATCGACGACAATGGAATAGAGAGCGTTTGGTATACCATTAAGCAACAAAACAAAAGAAATATGCACATATGCTCATTTTACAGGTCACCAGATTCCAAAATCGACGTTTTGTACAAATTAGATGCTCAATTAACATCATTTACCTCGAAAGATAACAAAACCGTAATACTTATCGGAGGTTATTTCAACCTCCCAGCAATGAATTGGGAAACCAATAGCGTTGAACCAAGAGCGAGGAAGCGTGATATAAGCGAGGTCTTACTCAATACACTTTCCAACCACTCTCTTACTCAGGTTGTAAACGAATCTACGAGAGGTGGTAAAATATTAGACCTTTTAGCTGTTAGTCACCCTAAAATGATTGAACACGTCGATATCCTCGAAGGCATAAGCAACAGTAGTTTCCACTGTAAAACTCACACGTAAAGTCTACTTATTTGAAAAATGCGATTAGGTAAAATTCGGAGAGACGTTAGAAGCTTCAATCACAAAATTCGCAGCCACAATGAAAAACGAGAGTACCGAAGTATTATGGTGATATTTCTGGAAATACTACGTAAAGGAATCGATGAATATATTCCATACAAATTCAAACGGGAGAGTAAAGAACTTCGTTGGTATAACCACGAAATAAGGAAAGAGCTCAGGAGACAAAGGCAACTACACAAGCGATATAAACATTCTATTAAGTTAAATAACAAAACGATGGAGCTTGCGGGAAAAGAAACATACGTAGCTCAGCGATAAAAAAACGAAGAGAACTATGCGCGCTACTCGACAAAAAAAATCCTCGATGAATTACTAGATGAAAACCCCAAGTCATTCTGGTCTTACGCGACAGAGCTCCAGGGCGAATCTTCGATAGTAGAGTCTTTACTGGATAAAAACGGCAAAGTGGTCACCAACAGTATTGACAAAGCCAATTTATTAAACTACTACTTCAAAAAAGTATTCACTAAGGATGACATAATTCACAATTTAGACATTCCTGCCTGTAAATGGCTGGCATAACAATTCAACGTGATGGAATAATTAAACAACTGCGTTCGATTAAAAGTATCAAGTCCCCAGGTCCAGAAGGAATACCCGCACGCGTGCTCGAGGAGTTAGCGCCACAGATTGCACCATTCTTAGAAATTATATTTAGCAAATCATTATCGGAAGGTAAGGTGCCCCAAGACTGGAAAATAGCCAACGTCACCCCGATATTCAAAATAGGAAATAAAAGTGACCCAGGAAATTACCGGTCTATATCGCTAACATCACTTTTATGCAAGACCCTCGAACACATTGTCCTTAGTAATATTATGACATTCTTGGATAATCGTAACTTCTTACACAGCAGTCAGCACGGCTTCCGTAAGGGCAGGTCCGGCGAAACACAGCTTGCGCTCTTCCTTCAAGATACCCTAAAATCAGGTGAATCGATTATGCAAGTCGACGCGATATTCCTTGATTTCAAGAAGACATTCGACAACGTTCCTCACAGAAAACTCATATATAAATTGCAAATATTCGGAGTTAATAGAAAAATAGTGAATTGGATAAGTGACTTTCTCAGTGATCGAAAACAACAAGTAGGTATTGATGGTTTTAGCTCTGATATGGTCGAAGTCACATCCGGTGTTCCTCAAGGAAGCGTGATTAGCCCTCTTTTATTCATTAGATATATTAATGACCTTAGTTCTCGAGTTAGCAGTAAATTAAGATTATTTGCAGACGATACAGTTATCTACCGTGAAATGAGCGAAGACGCGGACTTTAAATCTCTGTCATCGGACCTTAACAACGTTCATTCGTGGTGCCAGGATGAAAATTAAATTTCAGCAAATGCACCACAGTTCACTTCCTGCGAAAGTCGTCACACAAATGCCACACTTAAACTATGGGTGGAGTAAACATAAAATCTTTAAATACAGTAAAATATCTTGGAATTACCTTAACTTCTGACATATCGTGGGGACGGCACATACAGAACATATGTGGCACAGCATTAAATAAACTAGGTTTCTTAAACAAGTAATAGGAAGGTCCTCGGATGGAATCGCAGGAAATTATGTAGATGTAGATTAGACAAATATGGAGAGTTTGACAAACTGCCTTCCTCCTAAAACAATTCTGGAAAATGGCAATTTTTGCGATTTTCGACTGAACACTTAGATTATAAAATTTATTATGAAGCATGGGTAATGCTAAGTCATCAGGCATATGTAACAGTAGTAAAAAATAAAATAACATAACAAGTTTTACTTCATTTTCCTAGAACCGACCTTAGCTAAGAAAAATATGATAATTCCAATGCTTGCAAACACAGAAAGTGTTTAGTACCGAGATTGAAAAATGGCCGCCTAATTACGCCCAGAAAAATAAAATAAAAGCTTCTTCGATCGGTCGAATCATAAGGCTTAACATAAAAGAAGAACATAATTTTGTTTAGTGGTCAAGCTAGCAAGTTGGATCACTTTATATAGATTGACCCTGGTTAAAAATAGAAAAACCTCGTACTCACATATAAATAATCAACCTTTTCAAAATTTATCGCTTAACTGAGATAAAATAAGTGTAATTTCTGCTCCCTATCCGTTATTTCGAAATGTTTCGCTCAGGTTGATATGGGCCATATTTATCTTAATAAATGGTAATTATCAACTATCACATTGGGAGATTCTCATTCAAGGATTTGGAGTTTTGAAGGGATTAGCGTTTATTAGAACATATCAACGCACCGATACGCAAATGAACTACGATGAGCGAAAAAACAATGAGCGTAATTTAGGTTTACATAGCCACGGCCAAATATTTTGAGAACAGTCAAATAATTTGTTAAAATACAAGATCGCTCAGATTTATGATGATGGAGCAGCCATATCCACTGCGGAGTGATGTACTTATAAAAGCCAACGTAGCCGACTGCTTCCTTTTAAGGCAACGACCAAATATGTCCCTCAATAGAGTTTTGTAGGTGATATTTTTTAAGGTACCCCTGAATTGCAACGGCATATTTTTTGGCATGCACTATACGACGACTAAATCAATTTTAATGCCGTCAGTGTTGTTCAGTTACTCATATCCGCTGTAGGTAGCACACAGTGGCCGCCAGACACACACAACATCCCACTGATGACGTTTCTTCTTCTTAAGTACCTTAGTTTAGTGCGGAATAAGATTTTTAGCCATACTTTGGAAAATTCTTAATGATGGAACTATACCTAAGCATTAAAAATCTATTCATTAGAGAATGAAGTATCAGCATAGTATCAGCTTCTACAATACATTAATTTAAATAGATTAGTTATATACATAAATTTAAATTTTTCCAGCATATCGACCAATAATATGAAAGAACTGCGAAAAAAATTAAATGGTGGCACTAAAGATTACTTTAGTCATTCGATTGCAGTAAATTGTGATAGTGTTGCATTTGCTTCCAACAATTAACACCACACTGTCGTTAACGATGATGTTGTGGAAGTTCAGGAGCGAAATTCAAGTGATTAGAAAGGTAATCTGTGAACATAATGCATGAAAGAAATAGAGCACACATTACATGAAAGATCAGCAATTAAGAAATTTTTATCGGCAAGATAGTGCCTTCTTCATTCTAGCTTGTTTGGCAACAGGAATTAGCTTCAGTACATTCTCACGGTCCCGGCTTAAACGGCCATTATTAAAGCATGTATCGGCAAAATCTCACCAAAGATTGACACACAAAACGCTATTGCCCTAGGGAAAGAGCCGTTTAGCGTTCCCACCAAATGTGAAAATGGCGCAATTGTTAGTTAATTTCGGAACTCAACCGATTTCAGTGCTCAGCCATGACTTAATTATCACGTCACAGCGGAGAAATTTCCCAAGCACGAATATAAAAAATGGTATACTCCGAGGCGATGAGGTCAAAACCTGCGTGTCTTCGAGGGTTTTTGAGAATTTCCACGACCTCAAAGGAGTAAATGAACGGGTAGAAACCACCCCAATTGGCCATGCATCGGCCAATAATTTCCTTCTCTTCTTCCCAGCTGTTTCACTCCCCCACCCCTCCCCTCTTCTCGCGCCAAGGGCATACACACCGACCACGCATCTGAATTTCAGATTATCGCAAAAAATGCAGCGCTCCTGAGGCCGTGTATCTCTCTCCGACCCCCCCCCCCCCTTACGAAGCAAGCGGATTCACTTTAACCTTCCTTCCCCCCCCCCCCCCCTGAACTGCCTCTCCCCCCTATCCCCTAGGGATCGGAGCGGAGAGCTTCCACAAACTCAATTGCGGGTAGCGTCTTCCTCTCCATTCTATTCCCACCCCCACCTCCCTCCTCCTTTTTCTCCTCCCTCCCTCCCCTTTTAAACCCCACCCACACCCCGACTCACCCATCTCTGCCAATCTATTTTCCATCCCAGCGCTCGCATCCAAGTTCGACAATGAAAACGGGCGAATAAGAAGTGCCATCACCACGAGCGACGGAATAACCTTTCAAGAAGTGGGAGAGAGGGAGGGAGGGAGGGTCGGCAAAGGGAGGTGAGTGCGAGGGGGACAGTTTGATGGAAGTTGGGTATTTTTTTCATACTTGTGACACTTGTGCAGGAAAGTGTCCCCATATCTATTTTTGCCGACAACATGTCATATTTCCGCGTAACTTTTTCTACGAACCTTACCAGGAATTGTACATGTGTGAGGAGAATAGTGGCGTTATCAAAGGAAAAATGAGTACATCAAAACATATAACACGAAAATAAAAATTTAGCCGAATAAAATTGTTACGCATGTTTTTCACACAGCATAAAATATTTTTTAAATGATACTGACGCACATTAGCATTCAAATAATACACGAATTAGAGAATTTATTGCCAACAAAATGCATCAGTACGATACTTGAAAGGTTGCACGTGAATATCAGAGCGGATAAAATGCTCACACTGCCCATATTCCTGGTTAGTCTAAAATTCTAGCGCACGAACGTACAAATTGAACTATAGTCAATATCAGGCTATCATTCACAAGTGAAAAAATTAAAATAAATTAAATTTAATAATTTCAATTTATAACTCCTTATCTACTTACTTAAAAGGTATTACTGTGTTATCGAATGTTTATTTTTGTTTGACTTCCGGAAGGCCAAGCGTCGACCGCCTAAAATTTACTTTCACTGAGAAATAAGCCTGTTTATTATATGTACGGTTGGTCTAGGACAAGAATGGCCAATATTTAGAAGGGTGAAGGAGACTAATTCTTGGTTAAAAGGACTCGAAAATGCAACCAAAAACAGGAAATATACCCTAATTAGACGACTGGCAAATCGTCAAATGTAAGGACACCAGTAATCCGGGGAAGGGGGCAGGAGCTCCATTTCCGATGCTTGAAGGTGGAGACTATGCGAGTTGATTCAGCAATATTCTCACATAGGAATATAAAGATATTTAAAAGTAGTGAAAGGGTAAAAATGAAGTTTAAGATTGTACTCGAAAGAGAAATAGAGTAGTTGAAAACCAGCTTAGTGCTCTAAATCAACCATTTTCGGACTTGATTTTCTCCGTCGTGGGAGCTGTTATTATGCATCTCAAGGACTAGAAAAATATGCAAAAGTACAAAATACAGTCCAAACATAGGTTTGACACCTTACTCGGATGATTCTCGTAGATTTATAGCAGATGTAAAATAGCTGAAAATTCAGTGAAACTATATAATGCCACCAAGGTAATGCGCCGCCATGTGCTGCCACTACCGTTCTGATTGTTCTAACAGTTGGTTCCCCTAGTGTAATTAAAATTGAAGCACCAACCATTTTATTTTACTTCAACTTCCCGCTACATAACAAATGCTAGAGATAAATCTCTCACGAATACAGTCTCAAACCTAACGTTTAGAATGTTTGCCGATCTTTTGCATATATTTAGAGGCTGCATGCCACTCATGTGTAACGGCTCCTCAAACTGAGAAAATCAAGTCCTGATCAGTTGATTTATAGCGCTGACCTGGTTTACAACGACCATATTTCTCATTCGAGAAAAATTTCAAATTCCAACTTTTTAACCTTTGTGGCACTTTTAAATATCCGTATATTCCCTACGCCATTCATTTCAAATAGCTCTCCCAACGGATAAAATGAGGTCAGAATATGACCTAGGGCGGAGGTATTTTTATATGCTTCTAGAAAAGAAAGGATCAATTCGAAACATACAACAATAACTAAGATTACTCCTCAAGTTCATTATTTACGTACAAAAGCACTTAAATCTGAGACTATGCTTCTTTTTCTTATTTTCTAGAGCCTACATCCATTTTTAAAATGGATAAAATGTTGATTTCAAGATTTGTTCCAACATTGAAGAAATTTTCATTATGTTAAAAATAGTATTATTTCAGTATCTCTCCACCGTCGTCATTAGTTCTTATGATATAACGGATCGAGTAAACATGAACATTATCCAAAATTCGCATGAGACCTCTTGGAGAAATAGGAAGGCAATTGTTTATTGTTTTAGCTACTCACTCACTTTTACCAGAGGCAATTCCTTTGAAATAGTGTCAGCAACGCATTGCATAATTGTTAACCTTCAGATTTAAAGCAGAACTTCATAAGCAATCACCGACAATCAATAAGTTATCAAGACCAATATCATTAATTAAATCACGCAAAAATCAATACCAACATAATCCCACCGATGAATGGATAAAATATCAACATTATACAGAAGGCTTAAATTGAAATTATAGAGGAAACCTTACCAAAACGAGGAGCAAAAATACCTGATAAACAGTCCCTGATAATTTCCAAACTTCAAATACTTTTATCTAGGTAAAAATCAGAAGAACAATCTCGAAGCGAATCATAGATTTTTCCGGAAAATAGCAACAAAACCATATCTGCACTGAAATATAATAGGAACAACTGAATAATTACATATGTTCACTTGCTTCAGGAGTAATTCATTAAAATAACAAGGTGTACGTAAATGTTTTTACAGATATTTTAAATCTTTAATATAATGGCAAAGGTAAATTCAGAATCCGATAAGGGGAGATAAAATAAATGAAAGAGGATGAGACGCCAGGAAGTTAAGATGGTCATCCAACATTATTTCAATTTCGTTTGTCGAACCTCCTCTGAGTATGGGTATCATTTATACTTGCCATAAAGTAATCATACCTTGAAATATTGAAAATCATTAATTATGGTTGCTCCAAGATATTTATTTAATAAGAAATCACGTCACACGTTCCGCATTACTACCAAAATGAAGAGATAAATTTTGTCTGTCGATCGCGTTCGATTCGATGAAACGATTCCTATATAAAATTTCTTATAGACGAAGCTGACAATAATTTCCTTTTCTTAAGATTATCCAAGATGTCTCGCGCTCACTTCACACAAACAAAGCCCTAATCACCAAGAAAATTAAATAAAAAACAATTAATGCGCCAATTTCGAAGAATCCAACTTGAACTTTCTCACATTATGGATCGTTCTTCTTTCTTTTGGCTTTGTAAACTACCAAGTATCACAGAGATATTAGCTATAGAAAGAATATGAAATGCAGCGAAAGAGATGTTAAATGAATTGACTGCGTTGATAACTACGAAAAAAACAAGCAAACCAGTTTTTTAACTGATTGTTCACAGCGATCCATTATGTGTTTAAGGGCTATTTATTCCAAAACTCATGGAGCACGTTCAACTGTTAGCATTCCCACTGATGGATGTATTTCATCAGGGTAATTGAAGCAAATGGAATGCTTCCCAAGCTCAACGCTGAAGTGGGACGCCGGAACAACAGTACTCTGCTACAAAGAAGTTTGTCGACGAAACACACAGTGAAAGCTCTTCAACCTCAATGCCACTCCAACACAAGGAAACGGTAAATAACTTGATGCTTAGTGCTGCAAAAAAAGGAACATGGAAATTTTGAATATAATGTAGTAGTATTTAGTTCATCATGATTCAACGGCTAAATTACGTCCAAGATAATAGCGTAGTCGAGTATTCATGCCTAAGGCCAATAGGATTATGTCCTGCAAAGCTCTTTTGGCGAAGCAGATTTGATGCTGTCGCGACAACATAATAGATGAGCAGCAACCGACGCGATGTACGATGAGTGTGCGTCGATGTTAGGTCATTCGATGATATTCGATTTCAAACTTTTAGTGTTAAATAAATATACATGTAGTACCTCAATTGTAAAATCCATAACGCTTTCTGTAATACCTTTAATTGTTACAGAAATAATTCACCACGATATTATAAAAAGGATTATGATTTAGAGCATTGTTACATATGTTCACTGGCATACAACTGATACCAAGAACTATATCGTCCGATGATGAGTGTCAATTTTACATCCAGAATTACATTAACAACGTAATCACATAATCCAGAGAGAGAGAGAGAGAGAAGTGTCGTTGATCACAATGGGTCGACCGGCTTTATCGTCGTTCCTTGTTATCTTGTCCCGGATTGGACTTCATTATTCTTCAGACATATTCTACGGAGCCTTTCGGAAAATCATTCGGACGCCACAAATTGTCTTAACCAAGCAAATATGACTATATTTGGATAGTATTCAGTTCCCTCAATTTGAAACAGAAAAGCGAAGAGCTCTTGTGGGAATGATAAACTCAGAAAAGAAGGTGTGTACGATATACCGTAAAGTCTTCTTAACGAAAACTTTGACATCACCTAAATGACAAAAACAAATTGCACGCCCTTAAACGGAATATAATTCGTACGATAATTATGTTCGTTAGTTAACAAAAACTCGAGACTTATATTTGTCATTGAAATCAAATTGATGATAAAGTAATGAGCCACTCCAACGACTTAGTACCTTTTTGTTGTCGTCTTGTGGGATACATAACGTATGTAAGGAAAAAGATTAATTTTTATTACTTATTTAATAGCTTTACATATTCTGCAATCATTATCAATGCACAGCTAATGATGAAGTTTGGATGAGGCAACCTCAGTCATCACCTTCGTACGTATGCAGTCAGAAGTGAATTACACAAGTTAAGCAATTAAGGAATCATATTCGATTGCTAATGTCCTTTAGAAGCCAATGATATTCACCTCACACGAAAAGAAAAAAATTAATGCTGTAAGTTAAACATGATCTCCACCTTCAGAGGATATTGTGTTAAATGTACTCTTTAAATTAACTTTAATCAGGAACTACAAGATGGACGCAACAATTAAGGGAATGCTTCTTTCAATCCTCACAGTTTAGAATGTTTACTCAACAGACGACAGTTACTTGCAAACACAGCATCGCCAGCGTTTCTTCCACGAAATATAAAGCAGGGTAAAATATCGCCATAGAATTGTTTTTTTTAATGAACAAAGTATTCCCCAGTTTCTCCGCTTTTGCACGAAGAAAGCAAACCATCCAATTAAAAATATAATTACCAATACAAAGTTAATGTTTGAGATATCAACACAATTCACTAGGAGGTCATTCATGTTATGAAACTATTGTCTTAGACAGACATAATATAACTACTTAAGAAGCAAAAAAGAAATACAGAAGAGCCAATGAAAATCACGCGATATATTCCAAATGAAATCATAAAGGAGAAAGAGATTATGAAAACCTAAATGAAAATTAATTATATAAGACATGTTAAAATTCCAGGTCCACCATAACGTTGTGTTGATGAAGACATTAAAGCAGCGCCATCGTGACGGTAAAAAGAAGCCAAATTACAAACGGCAACACAGAACAATATAAAAAAATAACTCGATGAAATTCACCGATTTTTCAAGGAAAATAATGAGAGGTAAACAATGTATTCACGATCATTCGATGCGAATATAACCCACCGTCTTGAATTTTTCGGTCACTTAGTTCAACTCCCCAGTCGACACTGATCGAATTAACTGATTGCCTGCAATTATTATATCCAACTACAATATTACCTTGGACACATCATTTCGCCACTAACAGATAGGGGTCACAACTCGGACTAACAGGACCCCACCCCGTCGAATGAGAGCACATCCCAACCTCAATTCCCATATCTAAATAGGAACTGGTGTTTCCATCTCGTAAAACCGCTCCTCTCCCAACAATATATGCCTCATTTAAAAGTATTAAAGAGAAGCAGAAAAATAAAGAAGAATGCGGAAAGCATGAAATTACCTAGAGCTACTAGGCATCGCATCACTTCCCGGTAACATCAAAAGGGAAACATCAATATTTGTCATAATTTGGTAAATTTAAATGCAAATAAGTAAATACATTCTGTTATTATGGATTTCAGAATTTTTTGCGAAATTACTTGAAAATACTGCTACCTCAAATCAGTGAACACATCATGAAACCGTTAAAAATATCCGTGATGTTATTCCAAAATACATATTAGAAGAATATATTTTCAGGATTACGAGCACGCTGTAAAATGAACAAGACATTTCAATAGCAGTATGAGAGAAGAGTTACTCTTTCAAGACGCACGGGAAGCCACGTGAAGTAATGACATCGGCATTGATGTCATCGAAATTTTTAGAATGACGGGTCTCTTGTCTTACCTTTACAAACGTAGCACGGTGGAAATAATTGCATGCGTTATACAGTGAAAGCGGAAACCAGACACACAATTTGACAAAGCAACACGGAGGCATTAGAGACCACCAGGAGTTTCTTGTTTTGTTGTAGTTCTCGATTAAGCAGAAAATGAGTGGCAATGAAGGACCTCGAGATAGGACAAGGAGAATGCCAGAGTGAGAATCAACACGATCCGAAGTCAAGGCGTTATGGGCTTCAAGGAATGACGAAAAATAATACGGTACAACCCACAGAGATCAAAAAATGAACAAAAACTAATAATTTTTAAACTTCTCGGAAAGAATAAAATTAATGGTTGAAGCTGTAACTTTGTGGAAGGTTACCGCAGATATGACGAAAAAGAAAAATCTCTCAGTAAATTCCACACTTAAAATTTTATAACCGACCTAGGTTTCGATTGCCTTGCAATCATCTTCAAAGGTATCATCAAACAGCCATCCATTCATTTTCTAAGGAGTCATATTTCATACCAATACTTTTCAAAGTTTCAACGGTAAGGGCCTTTGAAAATGATTGCAAGGCAATCGTACCCTAGGTCGGTAATAACATTTTAAGTGTGGAATTTACTAAGAGATTTTACTTTTTCGTCATGTTCTCGGAAAGAGTTCATTTTCATTAAGTATTATAGTTCTATAAGAGATAAACAATTTTATAGAACTTGCAATTTTTGGGTTTTGCGGCAAACAGTCATTGTCTGAGAGAATGAAGTCTTAAACTGAAGGGATACCTTCGCCCGTTGCTACAAACTTACGTATTTTAGGAGATTGGATTGATGTCGAGAAAAGAGCGAAAGATTCGTAACGCGAGGGTTTGAGTGAAAAGAGCACAGACTTCGTAGGCCCGAAGGTGGAGAAAATTTTTAACTGGCACACCCCAATATCTACAATCTCCTTGAGTGCCGTTATTTAGTGAGGCACCTCGTGCGTCATAAGAAAAACTGGCGACCCCTAAGCACCGTTCGTGAAGAGTAACTACCTCGATCGCTGGGTTTCCCATGACCTTTCCTCCATTCCCAAACAAATCCTTCTTTTACCATCGTACCCATCAATTGTCATAGGAGCGACTCTGGAGCACCCCCACTTTCGAGTTCTACGTTTAAGTATTTTATCAAATCTCCTCGTTATGAACCAGTAGTCATCAATCCCTTGCAGCAATTATTGAGTTTTAAGTTTTATAATTGAGTCATGGCGTTAAAATAAAGCCGCCATACATAAAAATAGCATATTTGACATTCCGTGAAAGATTGGAAGTTAACGCTGATTAACGAAGAAGAAATGAACCCAGAAATTAATAAAATTTTTAAAAATGATAGCGAATGACTAATGAAAATTTTTAACGATCCAACTGACCTTAAAAAAATCAGAGGAGATGGAGTGGTGGTAAAAAAATGAACCCCCCTCAGCGGAGGAGCTCTTAAACAGATTCGAAAACGGGAAAATAATTCGCGAAAAAGGTTCCCTTTCATTTCTTTCCTTCAGAAAACCAACCCTCCCTCCCACCGCCACCCTTCTCTCGACCCGCCAGAAACATCCTTCGTTCTCCTTCCTCCCCTCACCCTCTCGCTGAGCCCCTCCCCTTCCCCCTCTCTCTGACCCTGCCAGGAGCCGTGGAGAACATTCGGCGAACTCTGCGAGGGGCCAACGACGACGAGGCAAAGGAGTAGACTCCGTCCCGCACGGAGTTCTTTCCGATATCCGTCGCGGCCAAAACGGCGCTTCGGCGGCGGGCGATGCGCGGAGGAGAGGTAAGACAACGACGAACGAAAGCACGGGAAGGATATTATTAAGTGGTGCTCGATGCTGGCGAATTAAAAAATACATTCATCCTACGTACTAGCTCACCACGGAACGGTTTCACTATTTTTATCGTTCATTTGAAGTTGACCTACCAATGATTATTGGTAGGCACCATGAAAGTTGCTCCCAGTCTTCAGGTTCAACGGTTAGTTCAAATCGATATCTGCCACAAATCACAGCATAAACGCCATGACATCCCCATTCCAAACTCTTATAACCTTTTCAAGAATTTTAAACAGGTTCATCGACTGGAAGTGCACGTTGTTTGTTAAGTCACTCCCGGATGCTTTTATCCCTCTGATGAGTTTGAATTTTAAAGAACTAAGCTGATAACCGAGAAAGATGATTCCATACCGCACTTGACCCACTAAAGTTACAACTAAACTCCATTTTCTGAATACGTAACCTAAACGTAAGATTTTTCCGAGCAGACACGAGCAGATTTTTCATGCCTAAAACCTCAATTTGTGACCTTACTCCTCAACCATCAGGGGCAGATCCACTCCGTAAGCAAGAGGTATCCCCCTGTGAGGGAAAAAGGAGGTAAGATGTGTGAATAATAAACGCGGATCATGAAAAACCTAAACCATCTAACAAGATGGAAAACCACTGGCCCTAACAAGAACGTCAGAACGAGATTTTAAGGACAACAACATTTTGGCACAAAATTCTGTGAAATCCGTTGCTCTGTTAATAGAGGGAATTGAGAATTTTCGGTTAATCCTTATTGTTTTAAAAATATAGAATAGCACCAGAATTATTGCATGCGGGACTGTCCGCGAGTTATTGCTTTAAAGAGATTACGATTAAGAGTAAAAATGCGCTTTTCAAGCATTTTAAAAATGAGAAGAAAAGCAAAACTACCATATACGGAAGACATTAATCAATTGTGAAGGAAGGGCGATGAGGTCAGATAGCAGTTTCCGGGAGGGGCAAAAGGAAGGCTTTTACCGCGGCAATCGATATTCATAGCCTAATACAGAAAGTGACAGGCTTCCATTCAAGATTACTTTTTGCCATAATAACCGCACACCATATGGGATGACCTGAATCGTAAATACATGGAAAGGCGGAAAGATGCTACATCGAAATATGGAATAGGTACAAATGACTGACAAGGAATCCATCACAAGATTATCTTGTGAACAGCTCTCAGGTATAATGCAAAAATATCACCACAGGTTAAAGAATTACGCGCCTAAAAATCTGATAAATAGCAGTACGGAAACATTGACTTGATCGGGAAAAAGACCTAGGGGTTAAAGCCTGGGATTGAAAATTGCGCAAGGACAGAGGTGGGTCACCATATTTCCAAAAAAATTGGCAATTTCGGATACGGATACGGAAAAATCGCATTTTCCAAAGATTTCTCACTTAACCTCCTGAGACCTGGAGAAAAATTATTTTAATATTGAGGCCGTACGTACTCATACAATTACATATCAAGACTCATATTTATTTTAAACTTTATTTACGTTCCCATATTTTTTTGGATAAATCACAGTACAAGCGAAACGAAATCAAAGTTAGAGCCTGAAAAATATAAAAAACCATTAAAAGGACTCAAGGGTAGTAAAAAAAAGGTAAATTTGAAGGAAATTCGGTCTCTATCACTAAGCCTAACGACATTTTCAGGACTCAAATGCAGTCACATCTTAGATCCTTGTATGAGCACATCAGGTCTCAGGAGGTTATACATGATCATTCAATGATAATGGTATACATAAAAAATACGGCCTCAACAGTAGATAACTGTTAATTCATAGCTAAGTAGTCATTGGGAGGAGAACTATGGACACATGGCCAAGGTGCGGTGATTCTTGCGTGTGAGAGGAGTCACTCACACTCATTAACATGCGACCAAAATCAAAGAGCGAAGAATCGGAAGTCCTTCCTTCATTCAAATAAAAATAAAGGCATTCCAAGCGTTGCCTTTCACCGGCACCATCACACTGTTAACATCTCTTCAACCCATTTACACGGATCATCATTTGCCTCCCCTTCTTTCAAAGCACCCACTCAACTATCTTTTCTCCTTAGATTTCACTAGTACTTTCCCTTCGTTCCCAATGAAGCCTATTACTTCTCCGTTCCTTTTATTTTGAGCGTATTCCTCTTTTTCCCTTCCCCAAGGATTTGTCGAAAGTGCTTGCGTGCTCGGATGAAACCCTAGACCCCTTGTTAGAAAGGTAGGGACAATAATGGTTACTCCTTGCAAAACCACCCAAGACAATTAAGTCGAAGGGCAAACAAATCGTAGACTGCGAAGCGTCTGTTCCCCGGAGAGGTAGCTGCAAAAAGACATCGGACCCCAATAAGGGTATAATGTGGGGGATGGCCCGCATAGGAAGATGATTGTGAACAACCGGTGAAATATATAGTAGACCTATTGAGAGAGAAGCTACGTTATTTCCGGCCGTCTAAAATTAAAGGTTTATCATTTCCGAAAATGCCTCTTCAAGATAAAAAGAAAAATGACAAGTAAAATACATCTCGGTTTAATAATGTCAAAGCGAAACGAAAGTGTTCAAGTGCTTCTAAAGTGGAAAAAGGACGCAGTTGAAAACGCTTCCCTTCACCATAAAACGACCAGTTTCTTCCAAACTGTACACACCACCCATCCTGCTATACATCAACTGTGCAAGTTTGAAACATTATTTTGTGAGGTGAGGCTTGTACTGCAACGGAGAACATAATTCAAACATCTTCTCACGGTGAACAACGAAAGATCACATTCATCAGTCTTCACTCAGAACATTTGACACATCATCGAATAACACCATGAGATTAAACGGTAAATCTTCATCTTAATCTCTAAATCTTTTGATTGGCTGACTTCGACCCTTCATTCTGCCCCGTCTTCCGTCGGCTATTCCATTTCATTGTTGTTCTGCTGTTTCATATGCAGTGTTATTTGGCCTAAATACGTACCAATCGATCATTCTTGTGGGATAAAACCCACCCATTTTCCTTCGATTGCGTTCCCTAGGAATTCATTGAGTATGTGAGCGCGGCCCATCAATCTGGACCTAATCTTCCTAGCATTTCTGCAAATGGTCTTCTCTTCTTCTTCTATATATATATATATATATATATATATATATATATAAAAGTTTGCCACTTTCGTGGAATCTTCTCAAGAACTATATATATATATATAGTATATATATACTTCTCAAGAACTATTATATATATATATATATATATATATATATATATATATATATATATATATATATATATATATATATATATAAATGAATTGCTGTTCGTTAGTCTCGCTAAAACTCAAAAACGGCTTCACCGATTTGAATAATTTTTTTTCTTTACTTTAATACAGGGGTGGTTTAAAAAGAAAAATTATAGAAAAATCCTAAAGAAAAGCTAAAAAAATAAAATTCAAAATTGGTAACTTACTATGGAAAATCGTCTAACTGACATGCTAAACAAAAATTTCTTCCATCGCCACTTCTGATTTCTTTTAATAGATGGCGTTCGTGGAAGACAAACGTAGTGTTTATATACTCTTTTGGCAGACGTAGTCTTTATATACTCTTTGGGCAGACCTATCGTCTAACTGTCGTTCTATATTGTCATTTCTTCAGTTCTTTGTATTTTAAGGAAAGACTTGGTGAATTTAGGTGCACTTTGCGATTATTTATTTTGATCTGCCATTATATTTAACCATTACGTTGGGTGGGATGGGTGCGTTGGCCTCACAAGCACATCTCTCAATGTACGAATCAATAACCACAGGAGCAGCGTGACACAACAATAGAAGCTGCCAGTAGCGGAGCACGCCAATTCTCATAACCTCCCCTTCAACGACTGCTTCCAAGTAAAAATCATTCGCGCCCTCCCACCTGACACATCCATCATGGAGCTCTGCCATTGGGAACAATCATATATTTCAATCATAAAATGTATGTGTACTCCCGGGCTTAACCTCCGCTAGCTTTCTCCGTATCCCCTCCTCTTACTCCTCCCTCCCTCACATCCTTCCAACCAATCACTTCCCTCAAACACCAACCACCCTCCTAGTCAGACCCTCTACCCTCAACTCCAGTGTGACACTCTTCAGTTGTGATCTTCTCCCGCTGAGGAAGAGTTCTCACCCGAAAGCTTCCGAGAGCAGTGGACACCGGTGTCGCCATGGATCGCCTTTCTGTGAGTGTCCACTGATATACCTATCTATACATCCCCAACCTCAACGCCTTGTTGCTAGCTTATATATACATACATACATACATACATATATATATATATATATATACAATTAAAGAGGAAACTTACAGGGGGTAAAAAGACGAAAGTAAAGAGAGAGCCTTATATATATATATATATATATATATATATATATATATATATATATATATATATATATATATATATATACATATATATAAATTGTAGGTGATTCAAAGTTCACCAGGTCATCTAGTTCTGCAATAGTTATCTCCTCTTTCATATCATCTCTACAATTTCTCGTTTCTAATTCTACTTCCATTTGATCATCAGCATCCATCTCCAGTACCAAGTTTCAGAAGTCTCTTTTTCCTACGGGACCAGCTTTCAAATGGTCTGTTTCTCAGAGCCATAATGCGAAATTCATTTCGCTTATGATATAAGTACTTTTTCCTCCCTGGTGATCCTACTTTATTTCGTCGAAAAAGTTGATTTTTCATCATTTATACATTATTGACTTGAGCTATATCAGAATGTCAATAAAATATCTCGGAGCTAATTTTTTACATCCAGCTGATTTTACATCCTGCAAATCTATAGAATATTCACTTGTTATTATAAGTAAGTAGATGTCAATAAATTTTCTTGCTCGGTTTTGCAAATAACCATAGCTTGTATTTGACGTACAGGAATTTTTATATTTTCATGAGTTCTGATTCATAATCTTGCTCATAACGGAAAAATATAATGCACAACGTATATATAAACTTGGAAACATATACTGAATAAACCTGACACGCTGCATTCTTAAGAGCTGAGAGTCATATTAGCAACACTGCTCATGAATGGCAGTTTCGGCGGAAAGACGAACAAAAATAAGCATCAATTTTCCAAATACATCTTTTTATACGCGACATTCCACACATTTAATATTGAAAACCGTAAAAATGAAATTGAAAAAAATACGTTTACAAGTACAATTAAAAAAATATAACCGGTGCAAAGATACGCCAATTAAAAGTGAATATTAATGATGGAAGGCCATGGGAAGCCGCCTCAGTTATCTATCCCAATCAAACATGGATCCCATGAAATGATTCGTCGCAAGATTGGCTATAAATTCACCGATTACATTTGCGTGGGGAGTTAAATAGTTCCCGCCACGGAGCATAATAATGATGGTAGAACATCTGTGATGATTACTCTCCTAAACTTTCTCCAAACCCAGACCTGAAAACATTTCTAATCTACCTATTCCCAACTCGGAGGACAATAGGAGGGAGAAAATGGAGAAAGGGAAGATGGGGACGATAAGTGAGATGTATTTCAGGTGGATTTGTGTCTGGTTCGTCGCTGACTAGCGGAAAACAACTCACGTACCGCTGAATGGTGCTCGCGCCACCGGAACACCGTTGAGGAACACCGCGATAAGAGGTTCGGTGGAGGATTTGATAGCATAGTAACCTCGAGGGGAAGGCAAAAGCAAGATAGGGAGAGAGTGATTTGGTTCAGAGGGAATGTTAAGGAAGGAGGGTGGAGGAAGCAGATTAAAAGAAAAACGAGGGGCGCTGCAGGGGGGGAGTGGCTCACGCGGGGCATTGCGAGGGCCGGAATTTTTAAGGGTCGAGGGTCATAGAGGGTCTCCCAAAGGTCTGGAGATAAGCGGAGTTAGGGGTCGCTCCACGTTAGATGGTCGCAGAGACGGAAGGAAAAGGTCGATAAACCCGATAGGCCTTGGGGATAATGTGATTTACCGACCGCGATACACTATGAGTCTGAGGTAATGCACTTCGTGGTCTAACTTCCTGGTCAGGCGGTGCAATCCTCATGCGATATCATTCACTGTAACACGAACAAATTAAACAATAGTTGAAAATCCAGCAGAAACAGGCTAAAATTTGGCGAAATGGCAAAATGCAATGTATGAAGTGAAAAATTAAATAGAAATTAATGTATGTTTTTTATTTTAATAAAATCAATACATTTGTAAGTACTGTAAATAATATGTAATATATACATGTCAAAGATTTCTAAGTATAAAACATTTTTGGCGAAGGAGGAGGAGTTTAAACTAAAGTAGTTTACCTTGTGATAAGTGCATTTAGAAAAATGCATACGCCGCGCCATGAGTCAGTCAGGGGAGAAATTATATGAGAGCTCGCTAGCCATTCGTGGGCATGTGTGTATAGTATAGATGTGATAGAAAGCGAGATATCCCTTCACGAAATGTCGGAATAAATACCGCAGACGAAAATAACATCGCGTGGCATACATTACGCTGATTCGGTACTCTCGGGTTGCCCAGTCCATTCCGCGTACACGGAATAGAATGGGCAATCCGTGTACGCTGTACAATCATTATTATATGGTATGTATCGAGAGCGTGAGCATTATGCGACTTAGCAACCAAATCAAGGTGTAATCTGTTATTTTCGCAAATTATAAATGCCAAGGCGTTAAGATGATCAACCACATAGCATAGGATCGAGCAATATAATGTAAGATGCTATTTCATCTCATGCAATATCAAGTCTTGCGATATCACACTGGGCGATATGCATTGAAGTATGGAGATATACTCTGTGATCCGCGATATCACACACATTTTCACACGATGCGATATGGAATAATATTCGTATACCATGATTATAGATGTGTCGGGGGAAAATATATACGAAATATAAGCGGCACTGCAAAAACGAAACAAGGCATAATCAAGCAAATACCAGGGAGGTCCTTAAAAAAATGTGAGACAAAGATGTTACTTCGATATACCTGGACCACATCTCGATGAAGCCGCAAATATTGGAAACCTGCGCAGGAAAATTTGACACATCGAGGGATAAGTGGAATATAGAAGTAAAGTGGAACGCTTGGATAAAAGTAGCAGCGAGCAAGAGGAGAGACAATGTAGCCGAGTGAAAGGACTGACTGCAATCGGAACCAACGGACTCGGACGCTTCCCGCTAAGCTACCAGAACAATTTAGATGGCGAAAGTGACGCGAAGAATATTTTTATGTATCACATACGATGTCGCTAGAACAGAAGCGACCAATTTAAAGAGCAACTCGGCCGAACTGATAGGTGCAACAATTCATCATTTTCACGCACCATTGGTGTCTGCAAAAAGAACAAGAGCGGGACACTGATAGACTCCATTAACACGCACTTTTGCCCATTTCCGAATGCAGTTACTTTTCTCTACATCCTTCCTTTTTCCATTTCTCGCGGCATTTAAATCCCCTGCCCCACGCTTCAATGGCAGTTGGCGCAGGTTAGTATGAAGAATAAGGCAGCTTCCCATTCGCTCTAATGCGCCACTCACTCCGGAATACAATAGGGCACTTGCCTTCCACCCGTTACTAAACCTGAGCACAAGATGGAGCACTTTAATAACAGATCAAAAACATAGCTTGTGCGCGCTAAATAACAAAAGAACGTCGATGCCCGTCGAATCCATGCGGGAAGTCAAGTTTTTTTTTAATTCCAGAAAAGGCCTCAAACTTAAATATTAGAAAGTTATTATTAACTCCATGATCAGCTTACGTTCTTAAATACTCATTTTGAACGAATCCAACAACTTTACACAAAACATTCGGCCAATACTCATGTTCAACCACAGAATGATACCTAAAGGTAGATGATATAACATTTCGCCAGAGAGCATCCTTCCATTCTACGTCGTTCGTGGGCGCTTGAGTGCCCCGATGGGTTCCGATAACTGCAGTTACTTCAACACCTTGAATGGAAACCAAGTAAGAAGCAGATTAGATGCGACATCAAGTCTTATGCGATTCATGCCGATATCATGTCATGTGCGATACATCAAGCTCATCCTAACTCTTTCGAGTTTTTTTGTAAACGGAAAAGGCAAACAGTTATATTATATTAAATACGATGAAATTGCCATGAGAAAACTTCGGCCTGGACCGGGAATAGAACCACGTACCTTTGGTTTGCCGGACCAATGCGCAGACCATTACGTTATCTAGACTTCCTAATTCTCGTGGCAATTCTGGCGGATACAAGGGAACTAGATCTTAGGCCCTTGCGGTCCATCCTAGATGGCAACGCAAGGGAGAAGAGGGGTTTAAAGAATCTACAACCAAAAGACAGTATCCTTCACCAGCACTTATGCCGTGCTTAGCCATTTGAAAATATTCAAACATAGCAGGTAAATATATTTATATATTATTAACGTCTGGTGTTTACAACATTAAATGCAATAGTTGCAATATATCTTACATGAGTCAAACTGGTCAACATTTCATGACACGCATCAAAGAACACACTAGAAGTTTCATTAATATGGATTTCACTTCCCAATGTGTCAAACAGCTACTTTAAAGTGAGCAGTTTTCACTCAGAAATTTTATATGTTCTTCCGAAAAGTTTAAATATGGATGTTTTGGAAAAGATTGACATTTTTAGACAGTCAAGCAACCTTTGTAATGAGTTACTTTTTCCGCACCCATCCCCTCCCCGTTCCGACAAAATTTCTTTGTTGATTAATAACCTTCCCCCTCTCAAGCCCTTAATCTATGCTGCCCTACCTCCCCCTCAAAAGTTAGCTTTATCTCCACAACCCCCGTTAATAACAAACAATCAATAAATAAATTTAATACAAACAATTGTACTCGACGATGCAGCAAAGGTTCTAAACGGGTCGTACAAATTACGTTAATTGTAGAAAAGTACTAAGCATCTTTGCAATACGGATTCATCTCTAGAATCGATACGAGCTGTGAGATACGAGCATCGCATAGAGAGCCCTAACGAGCGAATGAGTTGAATTGACTCGGTTTCCGCGACGGCCGACCACTCAACCGTCTCGACGAGTGAACCACCCTCCGCCACCCACCTTCCCTCCCCTCCCTCTCCGCCTGCACACTAACCCTCCCCCCCCCCCAAAAACTGCAACACCCATCTTCGATCTCATCTCCGCGTCCAACCCTTTTCATCTTCTCCCCGTTCCTAGAAAAGCATTCATTTCCAGCGGGAGGGGGAGAGAGAGAGGGAAGGGAGACACAGATATAAAGTTCATAATAGCATCCACCGATTTCCTCCTCCGCCCATTAGTCCAGCTTCCGGTAATTGGTGCCCCTGCGCTCTCACACTCCGAAACCCCCCCCCCCCCCGGTACCTTTCCCTTTCCCGCCCCTCGCATTATCCCCCCCCCCACACACACACACCTTATAATCCCTTTTTCTCTCCCTCTCCCCCTTTTGCTCTCCTAACACACTCCTCCCACCCACCCCTCCGCATCGATTCATTTGCTCCCTCTCCCTCCCTCTCCATTAAAACCACCCTCTTTTGCTCCTTCCGCTACCCGCTCTCCTGCCTCTCCCTCTCTCTCCATTAACCCCCACCACCACCGCCTGTTTCTTCCACGTCACGCATTTCTGCGCACAGCGCTGCCAACTGCGACACAGCTTCCTTTCATTTGTTTGAAAATAACGATCTAAGTTTGGAAATTGAAATATTCTAGCAATGGTCCACTAAATAGATTTGTTCCTTACGACCCGGGTTGGTTTCGTCACATAATGACATCTTCGTGCGACGAAACCCGGATCGTAAGGAATAAATCTATTTAGTGGACCATTGCTAGAATATTTTAATGTCCGATATGGAGAGCTTCCACAAAGTCAAGCCTGAATTTATTAGTTATATGATCTAAGCTAGCTTAACTTATATTCATTTATAACATTGTCTTCTGATGATATCGGCCCAATCGTTTATCAATTATCGCATTCTTCTAATTCCGACGTTGCGCGCATTTATTATTCATTTTCAGAGCCGCAATAATTAAGTTTTCAGGTTATTAAACAGTTCAATAATAATCATAGTGTAGACTTGAAGAAGAATAATAAATATGCGGAACTTGGGTAAAAGAGGGTACCTAATTCATCAATGATTAAACTCACCTCTTAAGAAAAAATATAACAGATACAGTTTTTGAGAATGAATCATCTGGAATTCAAAGTATAAATTCCATATGGCTATGCAATTAATTGTACCGCAAAAAAAACATTCGTGAGACATGTCCCAAGGAGTCTGCAGCACATGAAGGAACAGAGTAAGTTCAAAGATAAAACAGAGCCCTTCATTTGAAAGTGGTAAGAAACAAAAAATAAAAATGAGCAATTTGCTCAACTGAAGCGATATCAAAGGAGATGAGGAACAACAGATATGCGATTGAACAACAGCGTGGTTAGCAGAAAAAGAATTTTAATTAAATGATGATCATTTAGGCTATAGTTTAAGACAATCCTGCAAATACTTTTCACAAATATTTAAAAACTTTACAAGAGAATGAATACATCTCACGTTGTAGGGTAGTAAAATATATATTTCATAGCCCGATACCAAGTGGATTTAATGTCATTTCTTTCTGAGAGTAAAGTGTCAACATACACGAACACATTCATACACATAGTGTAAGAAATGAAACATGACATGTAGGGACATGCAAATATAAGAGAATTTAGAATAAGTTAACTGTTTGAATACATTATCCCGTGTTTAAACTTCAATAAAAGGGTCACTGAAGAAGTTGAACGATAGATTTAAATGGTAAGGCATAAGTTAATTGACGGAATTCCACAGTGAGTTTTAGGAAGTTTTAGCCAAGCATGATTTGTGGCCTCCCCTTCGCAGTACTTTAAAAAGGAACTGTGAGCGGGGAAAATCACAATTGCTGACTGAAGAGGCTCGAAAAATTTGGCATTCTTCAACTAATGCACACTATTTCGTCATTAATAGACTAGAATAAAATCCCCAGTTATGGATTTTCCATCATGAAGACCTTAAGTTGTACGTACCTGAGTAATTGTATACTGATGTGTACCAACAAATACCTAAAGAATTGACCTTTAAAAAATATAACAACAAGCAAGAGAGTGTAGACAAAATCCATTGTCATGAAGCAGAATATGACACAGGTGCAATATGAAATAAAGTGACTATACAATGGTATAGTCATCAAATGATTCTGATGTCATCGATTCTAGTTTGATATCTGGGTTTCAAAGGCATGCATTCAAACCTGGCCCTACCACCAAATGCCTTCTTGAAGGACTGATAACAATGTATTGGTTTTTAGAAAAGTCATAAAAATCATCACAAAATTTATCTGCTTAAAGGTTTCACAACTACTCCGTCCCCTATCGACATTAATGTCAGCCTCGGGGCTGGATGAGGATCACTCATCGTTGAAAAAATACTACAAGCTTAGTATTCCAGAAAAATACTGAGAATGGCCTATTATTACGGCACGAGTCATGCTAATACGAAGGAATGCGTCGCGTCACATCAGCACACGCCAGTATATGCCGGTCAGTTGGGTTTGCATCGTAGGACAGAGGTAGTTGCATGCTATTCGGCGCGTTTTGGATAGGTCATTCGAGGAAGTACTTGACAGCTATATGTCGAGAAGCCGGCCCTCCATGTAATAGCAAGAGGCGGTTCCGCCTCCGAAAATGCGGAATGGGGTCAAATTCTCCTCATACTCAGAGAATGTTCCCAATAACTTTCAAAATCTATTTATCAGTTTACATCAAAACAGTTCAAACATTTTCAAATGAGGAGACCTAAACGTCTTGCGTGTTTAAAAGCATCTTATTCAGCGCGGAAAAGTTGAGAGAAAGTTTCACTATAGAAGTTATGGAGGAGGGAGACAATGACGCAAGCGGTCTAGCCGTTAAAAAGTCACCACTGATGCTACAACGGAGGATTAGCGCAATAAACATCTGGCCGGTATTCAATGTATTCGATCTGATTCAAAAACTCGGTGCACATGAAGTAAATACGACTTTTGGCATCACTTCTTGTTGAGAATATTTGTCATTTTGGAAACGCGACGGTGCCGAGTTAGGCTGATAAGGACGCATAGAAAATCATCCCGCTGGTTTTATGAACGCCTTCACTAGGAGCGGAGCTACTCCCCTTCAACTGGCTGATCTGGAGAATCTGGAGAAAAAACTTTAAAACTCATAATAATAATCCAGAGACCTAAAATAATCCAGTCGTCTTTATGTCGTCTTTATTTACTTGAGCGATATTAGGCCAATACAGTCCTCTCTTCCATATAACTCATTTCACAAACACCCATGTCCTGGGCAGATAACTTTCTACCCAGGCGGGACTCGAACCCGCGACCCTCGGGTTAGCAGGCGGGGACTTTACCCCGCCGCCACCGGAAAACTCACTACACTGCTCCTTACAACGACCGTTTGAATTCACCGGTAGTCAGTTATTTGCATTCAACTGAACATGATTCTATTCAAGAGGTAACAAAAAACATTGATAGAAATCACAGCAAGAGATCACTAATCATGAGGAGAAATGCGAGCTGCGAAAATTCATCGCAGAAAAACACACAAGACACAGTATTACGCAATGAAATGTGCAATTTCCTGAATTAAAATCCTGTACGTGAGTATTTCTTCAGATATATTATACATGTTCTCAAATATTATTTATAACTATATGCCAAGTGCAAATTGCGACGAGATCAGGGTTAAGATTAAGGTTTAATTGAAGGATTACGCTATAGCCTTAGTAGTTTGAGAATTTAAAAGTCATAAAGATATGATCTAAGCTCCTTGAGAATTTAAAATATATGCCTGCAGCTAAAGTTTGAGATGGATCAACTTTCGTTTATTACCAATCGTTACGCTGAAAATAAATGTTATCCTTTAGAAGTCTTACGCTGAGTACGTAAAGCTAATTTTTTCAGGATTACAAGAGGTAGTTCGCAAATGCGAAATGACCATAGCAGTAAAGTATGTAAAAATAAACTACTGCTATTAATACTGAGGTTAAAATGACTAGTAAGAAGCGGATTAGCGTTTTTATTCCTCGATCAAATTTAGGTTAATCTATGAATGCTTTCAGAAATATCTGTCAAAAAACCCGTTTTGGGCGGCCGAAAAAGGTACAAGCACCTCATCAAAAAGGGACGGTATTTGCCTTCCTTAGGCCTTAACGGGCGTACTGCATTTTGATTCTATAATTTACCTGGTGGCAATTAGTAGAGGTGGGAATAAGGTGACATTTAATTATCGGAATGCCGAATACACGTATGGTAACATGTTCCTTAGACAATAATGAATGAATGAAATCTCATGTAAAAGCGTGATTTCCAAAAAAAGCAACCTATTTTAAAAGTAATTTACAATTTCAAAATATAAGAAATTACTATTTAAAACAACGTTCCGTAGCATCATTCGCTTTTATATGATATTCTTCTCACCCGAGAATTCCTGCAGTTCTATTGATGAATGCCTCCATTAATATCACCACTCTTTTTCGAGCACCAAGTACTGCGCCCTTTTCCCCAAAAATGCTTTAAAAAAGCTAAATTGCATGGTAGCAACCGAAACGCTTTCTCCACAAACTGGAAGATAGAGAGAATAGCTAGTCCACGATTCTCATCTCCGAAAACTGTATGAAAAACTAAAAGTGCAGTGTCTTACAGGTATTAATCGAAATATGGAATATAAAGTTCAATTATTAGAAACGTCACTAATTTTAAGCACTAGTCTAATTTTCTTTTCAAAGTTGACCCGTTGAGCGTTAGAGGACAAAAACGAAGCAGAGGTGCTTTAAGGAGCATGAGCCTCTTTTAAGACTTCAAACGGACAAATGACTCTCTGATAACACAAGCGTGTTGCCTAAAACTAGACAATCCTGGAATAAAACGTAATTTTAAAAGGTGCAAACACATAACTTTTCAACTCAAATTTTCAGCATTTTAATTTGTTGCTCTGCATTGCGTTACCATCCACCAATTGTTTATTTTATAACAATGATTAAGCATAACTAAATTTTGTAATTTGCTGGTAACCTTCAGATTGAATAGATAAACACCTCGAGCGGAAGATTTTAAATGCACGTTGTTCATAGTTAGATCAAGCAATAAGTATTTACAAATTCTAATTCTTGGCAAGTTGGAAACAATAGAAGCAGTTTACTCTAGCGTAAGCACGCACCATTGACTTCTGAGGGAGAAAAGCGACAAATTTTCGTTTCATAATTATTACATTCACTAGAAGTATTCGTAGTAACGCTACAACTAAAAGCCGGCGGCATAACTTACAAGTACTTGACATCTCCAACAGAGCATTGTCTCTCGAAATCGAACAAGCTGCTAATGCACACAGCGTCGCTTACCTGAAAAAGAAAGGCAAAAAATTCGTTAGTAACTTTCCCTGGACCAACATATGATTAGGTATTACATGAAACATTGCAGAGTGAAAAATAAATTTAATAGTTCGTCGTAAAGGAGCTGGGTTTAGGATTGATCTTTTATGATATATGAGCCAAATCGCCAATAAGAGGAGCAAATACAACAGGGTAAGAGTTAATAGAAAAGAGAGCTAGAGAATGAGAAACGTACACGGCAGACCAAGGCTACTCGGGTAGATACGTGAATAGGTGGTCTAGTAACAAACGCAGTTTACCGGAAGGAGGCTCTACGAATCGCATGTTTCCGTGTACGATGCATAGTTTCCATTTCGTCATAATTGTCAGTTTCTTTTTGGTGAGTCTCTTGCCAAGGACTACAACTTTGTCGAGGTGGAAGAGCTTGGGTATTCTGATGACCCCTAGAGCTGAACTGGCAGGAGCAATGCTCCTGTTAGGGCCACACATGCCAGAGAGGTCGTAGGTTAGGAGACAGACGAATGGTAGACCGCGCAATGTCTGTTCCTCAGTAAGACCGCTGCATAAGGTGTCCGAACCCAGTGGGGCGGCCTATCAAGCGATAATGTCACGTAGAACACACTATTGGGAAGGCAACGGAAAACCAACTCAATTATTAAAAAACTTGAAATAATGGACAGTAAAATTATGGAAAATAATCATGGCAACTAAGGTACAGGGCCCCGCGGGCGGCCGGGTGTCGTGACTGTCAGCAGAGAGGGCAAGGCCCCAGCGGTCGTCATCACACGAAATCCTTGCACGGAAGTAGAGGCAAATGCTGAATCAGAAGAAAAGGAGATGCAGAAAAGGAATTCATCAATCAGAATAGGCACATGGAATGTCAGGATTATGCTAAGGGGTTGCAAGTAGGAGAATGTAAAGAAACAAATAGAGAAGGTGGGTATAGACACAATGGGGCTGAGCGAGGTAAGATGGAAAGATAGCGGAGACTATTGGAGCGATGACTATAGTGATACATGGCGGTGGGGATGAAAGCCAGCGTGGGGTTGCATTCGTAATGAACAGGACTTGTTACTTGGTATCAAGGTAATTTATGCAGAGCAGGGTTATAGTGGTGGAGCTAAATGCAGATACAACGAATTTAGTCATAATCCAGGTGTATATGCCTACCTAGAATCTTAGAGAGGAGAAGGTAAATAGGGAATATGATCAGGGGCCTGTTTCTCAGAGCTACAAGTCTACAAGTTACAAGTCACGTGACTATTTTCACAAGGCAGATGGGTTACTCAGATATACCTAACCAAAGACTTCTACTAGTGAAAAATAATGGCGGGCCTAATCAAGACCATGTATAACTCGTATTTTGGTTCTTACGAAACATTTTTGGCGTGCACCTTGCAATATTTCCAATTCAAAAGTTAGTGCAATGTTTTTGGGTAAATACAAATGATTGAATACGTGCTGGAAAGTAATTTAATGTCCCAACTTACCTTAAAAGATCCCAAGCGAATGCGAGATTTCGGGGTCACCTGACATCATTAGATTTAATCGTTTATTTCGACGTATTCCTTATAGAATGAGCTCTAAATGGTACCTAGTTATTAATAAACCTTACATTTCAAGATATCATGTTTAGTTGCTTTTATCTTTATTGAACCACTATTAATGGCGTTGCAACGTAATGTCATAACGAAACTTCATGATAACCCAGCCTTTCCACGCCAGGCCTAAAAAAAGCAAACCAAGCTCAAAATACGCGCTAGTTGACTTTTATTCGTTTGTCGACTTGTTTATCGGTCGAAATTCACGACGACACTGCAGTCGAGAGAAAATAATTAAATATCCTGACGTTTCACACTCCTTAACTTATTAGTAATAAACAACTACTTACCAATTCGTTTCTGTTGAGTAATATAATCATCAATAACAGGAAATACGAACTGTAAGTTACAATAAATGTTACTAACGCCAACATACGGTGTGTTACGCTGGTTCTTCTTGGCTTCTCTTCGGACAGATCTTTTGCCTCTGCAATCTTCTTTTTGAATGTTATTCTATTTCCAATATCTTCTTCCTCAACCTCATATTTTCGGTGATCTTCAAGAACTTCTTTCACCCATAGAAATGGTGTTTTTCTCTTGTCCTGGAGGGTGAGAAACTTGTTTGCTATTCTTTCTGGGCCCATTCTTCAAAGGTATCCATAGAAAGTCATTCGCCTTTTCTTCATCGTTGTCGAGATTTTCTCAAACTTTTTGTGCAACTCTTGGTTTGATGTCAAGTGGAATGTAGGTACACTCGTTTGTTGATTTTTTGGGTCCAGGATCTTCCTTAGAATATTCCTTTCCCTTTGTATTCTGGAGTCCCTTTCTGGCACTGCCGCGGATAGGCTCTGGGGTAACTGTCGTAATGTAGAGTCCGAATTTCGCATGATAGGATAGAGACTTGAGATTATGAGTCTTCTAGCATAGTCTAAACGCTAACTCTACCTTTCTTGCCTATTCGTCGTTTGCTGCCTTATTGTAGATGTTTGGTGTTAGAATCTTATCTATATATGTACTTGAATTTCTGGACTCTATTGATACCACCATATTTGATCTTAAAAGAGTAAATTTCAACCGCTGGGGTAATTTCGCACCCACGCATATCCATAAATATAGTCTACACAGAGAACACAATGTATGAGGGCAGCATTGGCAGCACAGGGTGTTACAGGTTGACTGAAAATAAGCCTCTAGAGTAATTCTCAGTTGCAGAGCTCAGTTGGGAGCGAGATTAGGGAGGAAAGATCATCCTGCCACACCTGGATGTTCTTCTCGATTACCAAATCTCTGATCACACTCGGCACCCGTGCACCAAAAGCACTTCGAACTCATCTGCTTTATTTTAATTACAAAAAAGTGATGGCTAGGTCAATGACCCCCAAATGTTTATGATATTACCTGGACGGAAAATCTGCGAACAATATGGATTTCAAGACATGAAAAATAGAACAGGAAGCAAATGGAATAAAAACGCAAGCAAGGAATATGGACGTTCGTTGGTTGACGAATTTTTTTCGCAGTAAGATCCAGGTATGGAATTACAGATTCTGGGACTTATACATAATGAAGAGTTAATGAGCCTTGCATTTCACTCTGCGAGAAGGCTAACTGCCGGGGTGATTAAATATTGATAATCTCAGTGCAGCATTTCCAAAACGGTGCTCCGTGGAACCTGTGGGGCTCCGTCTGCGACAGTAATGAAGGTGACATTAATCACAAAACTTCAATTGCTGCTTCCATTTAGCGAATTGTACAGTGGCGGAAAAAATTAACGCAAAACTCATTGGCGTCTGAATGCGGCGTACACGGGAACTAATTGAAATCGCTTTTCCTTCGACAACTTGACAACAATGAGACAAGATATGGAAACCGGGAAGATTCAAACTCTCTATGATTACATATCGATTTTACGTGTCATGTAAATAGTCATACTAATACGGTTTACGTTCGCGAGATCGTCTAGGAGTTATAAACGTGATGAGCTTGCTTCGACCCGCACTCAGTCGAGGTTCCAAATTCGTAGTTGATTATGTAGAGATTATTACCATATTTTTTTAGAGCTTTGGACCGTGTAAAAAGATTTTCTTGATTGAAACTTAAGAAGCAATACGATGAAAGCATTATTTGTTGGGACATAAAAATTTTTTATTCTCCAGATCAAATTCACTTACAATAAAACGTATTTCCGCGTGCAGGGAAGAGCTGTGGATGAACGTCGTTTTAATAGGCCTCAAACTACTTCCGAGAAATATGATGCATTACAATTAACATTTTGGCGTAATATCCTGTGAATTTCAAGTTAAATAATGGGAAATCTGGTTGAATAGAATGGTTTCCATGTGGAGAAAATTTTTCTTTAAAAGTATTCCCAATAACTTAAAACCCTACGTAAGTTTCCGCCCTCGTGCATACAGGTCGTCTCAAACACTTAAATTTCTAAATTCCTCCAAACGTAATATTATTTAATGTATGAAAACTACTTTCAACTATCCAGAACATTTTATTTGGTCCAGTTTTTAAAGGAAACATTAGAAATCCCTTTTTTCGTTTTGTAGTAAGAACCACTGGACGAGGATTCCTCTTGATCGATGAAGTAGCCTAGAGGGAGAGCGTTCGTCTGCGGCCAAGTATGCCTGGGGTTCAAATCCTGGCGTGGCTTCTTTTAGTGCCTTTATGATTGATCTACGTGATGTGACTTTATTGCAACCAAAACTTCGCAGGAATCCGCGGAAGGCCCAGGGAATGGACATTGACCTCAACCATGAGTGTGTAAGTTTTACATATATTCGGGCTTTGCAAAAGAATCAGAGCGGTCTCCTTGGTCGTCGAATGAGATGTTTACTTCCCATTCTCGGGTACTCGGCCCCACTTGATTTCTACGTCCTGTCTGCCGTATGATGCTCATATCCACTCATTCGCCAATTCACCACTCGATGAAAAGCTATTCATGAAGGAGGGAATAGACCGGATCTCTGATTGTGTCAGTTACTCGATTTAGTGAAATTACCTGGTACTACATTCACCTTTAAATTACTTTGGAATGATTTAGTAAATAGGGCAATTATTTTTATTAGGAATTAGAGTTTGGTTCTATCTGCCGAACTTGTAAATACCGATTACTTATTTGAGTGAGAGACCAAACAAGTGTGGAATTCTCTTCAAAATATCTTTAAAACGGTATTTGTAGCCTTTCCAGCATTGTTTTCTAGGTTTGCTAAGAGCAATACATTAAGCGTGTAGTTCAACAGTTCAACTTATAAGATGGAGAATAATACTTAAAGGATAACGTAGATTAATGAATCACTTAAATACCTTTTGACATATTCGCAGTGAAAAATATTTGGCTAAAATTAGGGAGTTAAATTTTATGAGGAGCATTTTTTTTACCCATGCGTAAGTAATACTACGACAAAAATGCATCGAGTATCTTCCCCAATGAAAGTGATAAAATACTAAAAATCATCTTTTTCATGTGGCAAATAAGCAGTGATTAGATATTTTCCCTATGGTCATTTGTATACTCATAAATCCGCAGAGTAGTCAATGGGGTGCAAATTAGGAATGTGCACCATCAAAGATTATACGATTGCTACGTTCCTAAAGAATCTATTCCTCTTCAAATGTGTCGTAATATTATTGCTTCAATGGAAGTTAAATTTGTGAGAGCCCCCACATGAAGATATTAACAGACTTTTTACAGGGTCATAAATTTCATCTCTTAGTGGAAAAGTATTTTAACGGATGCTGAAAAGGGACACTATAATGCTTTATTTAGAACGAGTGGGAAAAGGTAAAATGTATGTGTAATTCTCTCAATTTGAGTAAAGTGCGCACATGATCACAGCAATTGATCATTGAGAAATATGCTGGTATTTACATAAAGAATGTGGATGTTTATTAGCCTTATAATCGATCCATCCCCCTCCATTCTCGATTTCCTAACCAAGTCTCTGTGACATGGAGTTTTACTTTTAAACACCAAATAAAAGTTCAGTGGGTGAAAGTTGACGGCGCAACACCTCTTCGGGTAATTTTTCGACAGATGTTTTTGCCTTTTACAAACCTATCATCCGATTCCTCCGCCTGGGAGAAAAATGAGGCATACTTAAAGGCTAATAAGATCTTTTTTTCCTCCAAGAATTTTGGGAGAGGCCGCTAAAACTTTGAAAAATATCTCGGCTTGCGCTGTCCGCTCTGCTTGTTCGTCTATCGACGCTCGTCTCAATGAAGTAGTCATCAGTAAACCTTGGCCAAGTTCCGTGTGGTGATGGTCGGGGTGGTTTGTTGTTGTGAATAACGCACAGGTTTCAAATACTTGCTGCACCAGAAAGAAAAGGCTCGTCGCGCTTCGAAAAAATTTGAAGTCCCCGTCGAATACTTTTAATGGCGTAAGAGAAGTCAAATACCACTTCTTTCCCGTGAGTTAAACGCCTGGCGTCCGAAACATTATCTACGGCAGAAAAGGTATTTCCCGCAATACAAGGGGAAAGTAAGCTCTCATTAAAGGCATACTATTTCCCAAATCAATATAATGCACCCTTCATACATTCCGATATTGAATGGATTAGTATTGGTGGAGCTTTGTATCGACACGGGGAAACCTCTAGGGATCCTCAAGAGTCCTCCAAAATTGCTCGTTGCTTTAACTAAGACTAAAGGTGGCTGGCCTCCAAACCCATGCATAATGGGAACTAATGGCGTTTGATTGGAATGGTCTGGGCTGATGAGGTGAAATCTGAGAACTACTCCTTTCTGTTTGTATTCCCGGGAGAGTAGTATGCTTTTTCCTATCCTTTAGTTATTTTTAACGTTCGTAGACAATACCACCACTCATTTTAAAGGTAACTTAGTTCACAGTAACGGATACGGACGCAAATAAATTCACCGAAAGGATACGAAACATCATCATAAATTCGCCTTGTCACGAGAAAGCTCAGTAGTTGTTACTGGGTTGCAAACCTGAATCGCAATTATGGTTCTTCATAATAACATTGTTGGAGTACGCTCATGATTTTGAAAACGTGATCATCAAGAAAGATCGGGTACTACATAGCAGTGGAGTGCGCTCCCAGGACCTTGTGCATTGCCCTACCAATGCGGCTTGCCATTTGGATGACAATTATGACCATAAGAAGAAAAAACCGTGATCCCACCCCTGGTCAAGACATTTTTGAGTTTTTCATTCAATTTCTGGTCAATTAAAATTATTTTTATTCGGCATATTTTATCTCTTTTGTATTTAAAAAATTACATATTATCAGCCAGTCATTGCTGCTACACATTACATTCATTCATATTAGCAATATGAGAAAATTTATATAAAAGCTCATTTGCATTCATTAAAAATCGAACACGGACCACTCTTTAGCTAGCCAAATACATCTGACAGCTACAACATTAACTTTACCTATTAATGTATTTCATTAATGATATTCTACTCCAAACTGAAGTCTTTTAAATGGCTTTTTGTTAATTTCATATGTGCGGTGAATTTATAGCTAAGCATGTAAGATATTATGCAATCATACATATGTTATCCATCACTACACCTAATTTGGGCCAACTTTTCTGAATGTTTATTCGTATATTCTGCATTTACTAGATAAAGCGTAACAGTGGACAGCTCGTCACCAAGCTTCCTGTGATAAGATGAAAGAAATATCGGGAAAATATGCCTAGATTATTCAGTATCGATGCGAGCATACATTTATTTTTATTTCGCGAAATTATATTTTACGTATGTTTTCATAGTTTAATCCCATTCTGACGAACTAAAGACGATATTTATATTGGGTCAAGAACGATTCATTAATAAATATCCGTTTTGAATTTAATAAATATCCGTTAAAGGAACCTCGTCAATCTACAAATGGAAAATCGTGACAAATTACATCACGTAGACTATACTTATTTCAATTAAATCTTTTTTGTTTCGACATTTGGTGCGGATAAATCTCGATTTATATCATTTCGGTGAAAGAGACATATGACACGTCATTCAAAAAGGTCCTCGGAAAGTCGACTACAATAAATATCCCTTGGTGGTAGAAGATGAAGATTTTAGCATATTGTATACTGAATTGGGTGGGATAGTGAATGTTTTATAATCAGTCTTTCTGTATAAATGATATCATTCGACGTAATAGCCATGCTGAAGCAAACACAGCGATGCACCGTGACTGAATGTGCGAATAATATGAGACGAAAGCTCAAAAATAAGGCAATTGATGACTAAGTTCTAGGCTCCGACAAATGTGAGCTCCATTGCGGATTTCAAATATTTGCGGTAGACGATGTTTTCCTCAGTGTTGCCAGTCTTTGGAGTGTGTACAGCTCCTAGAAGTCCCAAAAAATGCCGCATTCTGGCGCGCGAAAAATTTTGCGTTAATTTTTTCCGCCACTGTACAATTGTTTTCTATATTGATACATCTATCTCATTATCTATACTGCATATAGCGTGTCACACTGTACTGTATTATAATGCGTAATATGCCTCATAGAACATATAGAGAGCTAAACACTAAATATTCCTTTGGAATCCACGAGAAACTTTTGCTTCAAAAAGGGCTCCATTGGAGAAAAAGTTTGGAAACCCCTGTCTTCAAGAATCAGAGGAGTGTGGATCAATCATGCCATTGCACTTTTTCAATGCGTGGATCAATCGCAACACTATGCACCAGTCCCTTCATCCATCGTGAAATTCAGTTCTCAGAGCAGGAACACATAAATCGCAGTTGTGCGAATATCTCATTGGAGTGGATACTTTTGCAACTGAGGCAGAACGAAAACAAATTTAATATGACTTACAGTGAGAGTAAACGCTCCACTGTGTACGTCCTTGCATCTACTCGTTAAATGAAGCCAAAGGACGACAACAGAGAAATTGAGGTGTTTTGAGAAAGAATCAGGTAAGTCCAGGAAACACTTTTCAAGAGATCTGGCATCATTGGGTGTGGTTTTTGAAATTATAAAAACTTAGCCTCATTGGATGATTAGCGCATTTTTATGTGCATGAATATGAATGTAAATAAGCATGAGTTTATACTTTGAAATTGACTATATTTTTATTAGAAATTATCTGGCCTTTGAACCAAACATTTAAAGTCTAAATCTTGGCTCGCAGAGTACAAATTCTTAGGACTAAAGATACGGCTGAATAACCCATCTCAGTTCACCTCTTATCCCCTTTCCCAAATAACATTTTCTCAAAGCAAGAAGACATATTTCGTCGTAGGCAGATATGGTCGTTTTAGCCTGAACTTCAGCCATTAATTGAGAAGAAAAACAGATATAATATGCGGCTACATATTGCGAGGAAATCCATCGAACGCGTAATAATTAAAGCCACTTGGGTGTTGAGTAATTGCATCGTTTTATCCCATTTCCCCGCGGGAACATTGGCAACATTGCACTGGTGGCCCTCACCTCTCCCCTCGTCCGCAGCCTCTTTTGAATTCCCTCCCTTAATACCCTTCCACCAATCACAAGCCACCCATCCAGACCCCGACCTCATCATGTACTCCTTTTATTTCATTCCCGCTTCAAACTTTGCCTTCTTCCCTTCACCCCTCGCCCCACAGCCTCGTCACTCCCCGCCGACTAATTGCATTTCCCGAATCGATTCCGCGATTAATTACGGAAATCACAATAGCTTTATTGGCTGAACTGCGTCGCGGGAAATACACATAGGGGTGCGGAGACGGGAATCGGGAGAAAGATGGGTAAAAAAGGAGACGCCTTATTTCCTTATTCACTTCACATCTTCCCTCCCCGCCCCCCTTCCCCGGTGACAGACGCCTCTACCCAATCCATTCTCCCAACAAAACCCATCGCACCTCTCCGCTCATTAAGAGCCTCCCTCAATTCCTCCATCCTCCAAAAACAAAGTTCTACACCTTAGAAATTCTGCTGTTCGAAAAATAACGGTAAATATTTTGAGAGTCGACAACGTTTTATGAGCTTGCAATACATTTAGATATTAAATATGAAGCTCTAAGAGCTTCACACGTAGTATAGCGTGGCATGGGTAGAAACGTGGACTCAGTGAATGCAGGACAAAAACAGGCAGCAGTCGATCGAGATGTGGGTGAGGAGGAGGAGGAAGGAAAATGTGTGATGGAAGGAGAGGAAAACGAACGAGTAAGTTCTTGACGTGTTTGGAGAGGAGAGAAATAAGATTAGGATGCAAAAAGGACGGCTGATCAGGAGCGATGGATCGCTCAAGAGTATGATAGAGGGAAGGATGTTGGGCAAGTGGGGAAGGGGAAGACAGAGAGAATAGGTTTTGTGGACGGGATGAAAAAGAGTAGGACGTACGCTGAAATGTAGATGGAAATACTCGAAGTAGATAGGGCCCAGCTAGCGTAGAAAATCTAGCTGATATTAAATGTAATCGTAAAAAAATCAGCAGTAATAATGATTCCTAACCGTTCTACATATGGTATTTATAAAAGGAGTTTAATTTAAACAGCATATATACAAAATATATCATGGCTTTCAATAAAACCTTCAATTAACTGGAAGAATATTTCATGAATGAATAACATCTAAACTACTGCAATACGAATTAATGGAAACTAACGTTCCCAAACTCCGGAAATCTTGAAGACTTCAGGAATCGAATAGGGAAATTGGTATTCCTAAGACATCCCCATAATTATAATAACATATCATGAATATTTGATTATAATAGATCATCGGTCAGCTTCACTTATCATTCAACCCTAAGATTGGTTGACTGTAGCCTTCAACAATACCCTGTTCACTGGTGACACTATTATGCTCCTGTTCATCTTCTGCTTCATTTCCCGCCCCGCTTGGCCAATATAACTATCCCTGATCCCAATTTCTGCTTGGCCAATATATCTATCCCTCGGTCTTCCGGTTTTCAGGTCTCATGATTTGCAGAATATGTGGTAATGACAGAGGCAGAAGAGCAATTCATCTCAAATTTTGATTGTTTAGTGAAGTGCGTGAGCAATCACACGACCAAGGCATTCATCAGTATATAAGCACATCGATCGGCTTCTGGTACAGGAAAATGTATTCACTACTTAATGTAAAAGTAAAAAAATAAGCAGAACTACGAGAATAATTCTTAGCCACCCCATGCATGATATTCAAAGAAACATTTTTTTCAAACAGTATGTATACAGAGGAGGGAATGCTAATTTGTTTTGACAAACGCAGTTGAGATAGAACAATACACGGCGATCTTCCAGGATCCTAGCGGATTTCCCCATGTTTTTCATGGGTTAGAGTAGGGGTGAAATACTGGACCCTACCATACGATAAATAGCTAATCTCCTCTAGTTTTCATCACACATTTTTATATAGAGGGTTTAACCATCTTCTTCAATATACCAACGTACGCAGTGCGTTATTTGCAACACGTGAATTACTCGTCTGCATCATAAAAAACGCCTGTCATGCAGCACTCGAGTGCGTACGGAGAACGAAAAAATAATCTCTAGTCACTCCCAAAAAAAATGGAGATTGTTTTCAAAGGTGAGCGAGAGGAGGGATGTGAAGCTATAAAAATCTGAACCCACTTTTATTTGCACCATTAGCTGATAGCATCGTAACTGACGTGAACGGTACCACAAAAAGTCACCATTTAAAACCGAGGGAACACTTTTCATGATTAACGACATAGGGAAACTACTTTCTTATCGGCGTGGAACCCAATGCTATCGACTGCGGGGCATTTTTTAAAACATCGTAGGGCCACATGCGGTGATCTAGTTTTCACGCATTAGCCAGAGCATAGTGTTGAGCCATTGAAACGAGAGTAATCGATGACGTTCGATATCAGCGATTAAACGTCATCCCGATTCTCTCAGCGATTACACACGCTAGGACTACCCAGTGCATGGTGTCCGGCGACCTGGGAAACCGGGAAAACCGGGAATACTCAGGGAAATTTTAAATCCTGGAAAACTCAGGGAATTTTCGTATTTTTCTTAAAAACCCTGGAAATGACGTGGCGGCCAATTTACTTCCGGGCAGAGAGCCATTGCCAACCTTCTGCTGGACTCAGCGCAGCGCTGGGTTACTCTACTCGAAGCTGTGCGCCCCCTTGCCGCCTGTTTCACCATTCCACGCGCAGTCAGCTCAATCGCATTCGATTTTTCTGATTTCTTCTCACCGGAGGACGAGTCACGCGGTAGTTATATGTTCCGACTTGCTTGGGCCCCTCGACGAATTTATTTTGCTCGAAAGAATTCGGAGCGATCACGACAGCAGCGACGACTTAGCTCAAGTAGCTACCGGAGCAGTGTGGAGTGAGGAAGTAGACCCGTGGAGTTTCGTATTTCGTGAGCTACCAACCCGAAATTCTGGAAGCGTTTCTACACTAGCTGGTGATAGTGAAAGTGACGGAACAGAAGATGATATAAAAAGTATTCATCAAATTTTCCGTAATTGGAGTGATTCATTTGAATTAGTAATAAAAAAATTGCAGTCATACCGCGTGAACAAGAGCTTCGTAGCGGATCTTATTGCCAGCCTGGTTGAATTATTCTTGAGCCGGTTTGATCATCTACACTGGAATTGAGAACTATGTTTTCTCTTTTTTTACTATTGTTTAGTGGAATATGGAAGTGAAAAAAACATTCGACTTTTTCTCTTTCCGTGTTCTTTTTCGTTTACCTGTCCCTTTTGTATGGCATATGTAAGTTTATAAAGAAAATTACTCCCCAAGTATTTCTCAGCAATTTTCATTACTTTACACTTGTTTTTGAAGTATTTGTTGTTGTTGACCCATTCAAATCTTTCGTTGGACAAATCAGTTGACTCTGATGGAATATCTCCATAATAAACACTGGTCCCCTCAAAAGACCATTTTTCAGCAATAAGGCTGGCTATGTATTTAATTTAGAATTTCAGATTATGGTCATTATTATTATAGCTCACATAAGCCTTATTTTCTTGTTGATTTTTTGTTTTTAAAGCGTTACCTTTAAAAAATCTAAATTCGGGGTCTGGTGGCCCCTAATGGACGCGCTATGCTGATTGTAACGGCGATGCTTCGCCTAATCTCGGGGAAGGAGTATCTGCAGAGATAGTTTGGAGGGAAGCAATATCTTTCGCTTTGAGGGCTTGAGTGCTAGTTAGGGGAGGCGATTAATACCCTTATCATTGAGGGCTCGAGTTGGAGCAATAGCCATTGCCTTGAGGGCCAGAGAGACATTTTTGGAGGATAAGGTTTTTGTAGAGAGGACTGGGGCAGGTGCGACTTGGGTGGAGTCGTGGCCAGACGGCCGTTTTGTAATGTGGTGTGCAGTGATTTTCATTAAAGTTTTATTTTCAATTGTGAGTGTGCTCGTGTATTTTAATCGCTGTCACCGGACTGCGAAGGATGAGTCGCCTATTGAGCTCAACATAACCTAACACCAACTTTTCACCTTAAATGTTTAATCTCCATGGATTGCAAAATTAGTAATCTGTTTTAGGAATTCTTATGCTAAGTATAGTGAAGCCGTAGCGAAAAAAAAAGAAGCGAACAAGGCCATAGAGGAAACGAAAAAGAAAAAGGTACTGCTAAAGGTTCAAGAACTCGTAACAAAAAAAACTGAACTCCTAGAAAATGCAGAGAAAGTTGCAGCAGGAATTCATGCGGGAGTTCATTCATTGAAAAGACTATATTAAGTACATTGAATATACTCTATAAACTTCATAAGACTGTATAAAATGGACATATTCAGCTCATTTTGAACACAGACTTGTTTTGACAGACTGACAAAAATTGTTTCAAAGTATATTTTCTTGGAGTATCTGCCCTACTTGTGGGCCTAAACCAATTCTTTTTGTTATTTTACTTCATAAATTCAAGTAAATATCACCCATCCCATTATCGTCTTCATCCTTTCACCATTTCACTAGTGCATATTGGTATTTGTGTTTGATTAAGGTGTCAAATATAATGTAAGAATTGTATTCTTTTCATCTAGAAATAATAACGTGCTGAGTGAATGAGATTTGGTGTTATAAAGGATTGTATTTCTGGCCTACAGCCGGTGCGAGGGGATTTCCTTCTGGCAATGCGCCATAGAACTTGACTCCACCCAGCCCCAGTTAAAATGCAAGGGAACGAGTAATTTACGCTGTATAGGACCCTTCGCAAAGACCTCGCTTTGGAGGTCTCCGTAATCTAAAAGGTGACGCAGGTTTGCCATGCGTGTCTCACTCAGGAGGGAGTGCGTGGCTGTTTTTTTATGTACCCACACGTTCTATCGCCCAAAATCCGGGTGGCCGGGACCATTACAGTATGCAGATTTGATAGGAATTTCAATCAAAAGTAGTCGGAAACGAATGGAATAATACTCTGGAAAAACCAAATATTTACCAGGAAAATCTGGAAAACTCAGGGAAAAAATATATCGAGATTCGCCGGACACCCTGCAGTGGTTCCAACACAGTCTAGCGCTGTGGCAATACGGAATGATTCAGGTGAGCATGAAAACATATTATAAGTTTTACAAGGCTTCAACAAAACCTTCATTTTTTCGAAATAAATCATATTTTTGGATAAAAAGAAGCAAAAAAATAAGTAAAATCAGCATGCAGGGATGGCGCAGTGTGGACGAAATAATTACAGCTGAGTCAGCTTTATATGCATTATCACCATAAAACTATCAATTAAACTTATTCGACTCTGCCCAGCTCAAAAGGTAACAACGTACGTGTACACATTATTTAAAGATCTTAATTTTTTATATTTATATTATCACAAAACTATACACAAAGGGAAAAGAACTGTAAAAGACGTCATCTGAAAAAGCAATACGTACAAATGCAGAAGTATCAAAAGCACCACCGCAGCAGATTGGTATTTTTCGTCAAAAGATATTTCCATTTCGTTCCGTTAGAAATTCACCGCTACCACCGGATGCTCCATGCAGCCTGAACTCTGTCATTATTTGAAAGAGTAGTTTACAAATATTTGACACGGGTACGAAAAAGTCCAATTAACTTCCTTCCTGATCTGTTTGCCTTTGCCACTGGCTAAATAGCGAGGAATGGCTCGCACATCCTTTATTTATTGAATACCTACGTAACACACCCGGAACCTTTTGATAACTTTTATATGCCCCGGAACTCTGGATGACTTACAAATGGTAGTTTTTTTGCCCTAGTTATGAGATATCTAAAGAGAGGAACGAACCTTTTCGTTAGGATGAACAATAGGCGTGTCTAACATTATTAAAGGTCAATATAAAAAAGCTATAGGATGTCAAAAAATACACGAAAGATAACAATCTAACGCCACTCCCCGTACAGATCACCATAAGCAATCATTAATTCACACATAATACCAATCCCTACTCCAACGTTTTAAATTGTGTAAAATAAAATCACTAAATGGTTATATTTACACATAACGTAAGCTTGCAAGCTTCCGGCCAAAAATCATATTTTCTACAAATATTCCCGAAGAACTTCTTAATGCATAACCCTAGAATTTTCTAGATTAATCACATCACCAGGCTCCATCAATTATTCTTTCTCAAATTTGTCTTTCGTAATTCAGAACAGGTGTGTTTCAAAGCGACACAGAGAATATTATCACGACGCCACACTACATCTCTAGGACTGGCAGATGCAATAAAATAAGAGAGATGCATCGTCGAACAGAAAGTTACACAAATTGGCCCTTTCCACGCGCAATAATAACGGCCATAATAAAAACTGAGCTGCAGTCAAAACATTCTCATGATACACTTCACCATTTCACCAGCCAAAACATTATCTTTTATACCCGGCTTGTGTCCACACGCCCATGCGGCGGCTCTTAGGGCAGTGGATGCCTATGTGGATGGATGTAGACTCTTCTTCTTCATTATTACTTAACCCTTCCCTACATTTTGTATCGCGCATGCTCACTGCACACAATTCAATTTATGGTTATGGTTACAGTTCTTCTTCTCTACCGCATGGTGTATTAAATATGATACATTCCATTGTAATACTACGTGGTTCTCGATGTTTTAATGTAGTAATTGCTGCGTTTATAGATGTATTTTATCAGCAAAATAATTTTTGGAACGCATATGAAAATTCTTGCAGTGAAGGGTTATATTACTGTTACAATGGAGACTGTTACATTTTTAAAATTGTAAAATCTCATAGAGCTAATTTACATTCATAGAGCTAATTTACATTCATAAAATATGCATCAAGAGGGTGTTATTAATACGATTTAATAACGGTATTCCACTTTGAAAATATCACACCCTTCACATTTTCTTTCTCACCTTTCTAAGCGCTCAACTAATAAGTGCATCAAAAACACTCACACGAATTTTTAAGGATTAAAAGGAAACCTGAGGACAACCGCACGGAAAACCAGTTAGGATTTAGGAAGAACAGAGATACCAGGGAGGCCATACTAAGTCTGAGGTAATGATAGAGAAAACAATACATTTAATCTATTGTATGTATTAAAGCTATTGTATGTAGTATTCGTGGACCTGGAGAAAGCCTTTGACAATGTTGAGTGGAAAAAGAGGCTTCTGGAAAAACTCGGAATGGATTACAACGACAGAAGAATGACCTACCAACTATACCAGAAGCAAGTCGTTACAATGCGAATGAGAGACGGAGGACAAATACAAGCTAAAATAAACCACAGGACAAGGATTCAACTTCTCTCCAGCACTGTTCAACATGTACTTGGAGGAGGTCATAAAAAAAGCACAAAAAATTGGACAGAGCGGAATACAGATAAACGGAGAAGAAATAAACATGCTCCGCTTCGCAGATGATAACGCAGTCATAGCAGGAAATGGCGATGATCTTTAAAGGTTACTAAACGAAATAGACCAAGTTCTCCAAGAATACAAAATGAAAATAAATAAGACTAAGACTAAAACCCTAGTACGCGGAAGAGAGAAACTGAATGTAGAAGTCACAATGCGAAAAGAAAGTAGAGCAAGTAGACTCCTTCACCTATCTATCTCGGGAGCACCATCACGGGGGACGGAAGAAGTACAGCGGACATAAAGCAAATATTAGCCCAACCTAAGAACGTGCTCATGGTAAACAAGGCAACTGCTGTTCTCCAAGAGAATAGGGCTGCAAACTAGGTAATAATATGTGAAAACGTTCGTGTGCAGCGTGGCACTCTATGGATCGAAAACATGGACCACAGGAAAAGCTGACTAGAACAGACTATAAGCCTTTGAAACATGGTGCTGGAGGAGGATGCTGAAGAGAAAATGGACGGTCAAAATAAGAAATGACGAAATTTACAGAAAGGTAGAAGAGGAAAGGACAATATAGTACATCATACAGAAAAGAAGAACCAGATGGATTGAACACTCTGAGGCACAATGAGTTTGTATAGAACATAAATGAAGGTAAAAAAGAGGGGATAGTCCCCAGAGGAAGGTCCAGGAATAATTTCATGGACCAAATAAAGAGGAAAGTACATAAGAAGAGCTACCAGGAGGTAGAAGACCAAGCATTAGAAAGAGAAGGAGGGAGGGTTGCAGTGACCAAATCTTAGGATTGTAGGACCAATGATAAACCACTCGAGAAACTGTACATCATGATCATTCACTCAGCAACAACAGATTCTACAATCTTGTTGCTTCTACAAAAGTTGAACCCTTTTAAACACTCGTAGCATCCATGCGGCGGCATTAATCATACCCCACGATGAAGGCCGCCGCTTTGCATAATAACTGCTGCGACTTATAATATTGATTCAGGGATGGAAATCTGATAAAATGTCTCTAAACGGTTTAATAAGTAGCAACAAAATTATAAAATATTAAATCATTGACTGAAAATATTTAAATTTACATGCTTAACATGCTTATAAAAATACATCCCAACGAACTTCCAATCTAGTGCTTTAAGATAGGCAAACATAGTTTGATAGAGCTTACGATTATACTTAAGCGATTCATAGAGACTAGACTAGGATTTATTTTCTATTTTCCAGGTATTAGGCTAGGAATCTAAGAAGTTGAGGTATACCAACATGGCGATCATGAAAACTGCTTACTTAAATTAAGCGATTGATTCCCAATAGAACGTTAGAGACAGTTTTCTCAGCTCGTTTAATAATAAATTTAATCTTGCTCGGCTGTGGCGAGGGTAGCATCTTGAACGAGTTAAGGATCTCTGCAATACACATCTTTAATTGAGTCCCCCAGAACGTAGATATGGAGCAAGAAATACCAACGTATCATCATGAATGAAGATGCCAATAGCTTTCGAGAAAGTAGGTATGTTCCGAGTGACTCTTTCACAAGTACCAAGGCGCTGACAAAGAGACAGGTTGCACCGGTAGCATTAACGTCAAAAGATTCACCATAAATCCTGCTTACCGCTTCTCTACGAAAACTTCTATATGCTTCTTCACTCTCCCCCTCATATGAGCTCAGGCCTTGGCAAACACCCATCCGTTTCAGTTTTGTAGCGGCAGCCTAACTATGTCACAGTGCCACCGTATTTGACCGTCCCTATCAGAGCCAACCGCTACGGCAATTGAGATTCGTCCGAGGGGAACAAAGGCTTTCATCACGTTTGAAATACCTTCCAGCTCTTATAAAAAATTTCGATAGCAAAGGCAACGAGAAAGAGAGAGAACAGTCATAACAAAGGAACTAGCATTTTTTCCAAGAGAGAGGGAATATTTTAACGTTAAACAATAACTTTGTCTTGAGCATCCCGAAGCGGTGATTGCATTAAGAAAGAAATGAATGAACGGTGTTAGGTGTAGGGAGATAATTTATTGTAACCCACGGTTGGCTTGAGACTCTCTGTCTTCAGTGGAAGACAAAATACAGTAGCTTTTAAAAAAAACGTCAATTAAATTTGCATTCATGGAATTTTATGTAAGCGAGGACACTGTCTCTATTGCCAGAATGAATATTGGATTGAGAGGTAGACAAGTAGCTCGATATAACAGGATTATTCGAGTCCATTATATATGAATCGCTTCGCGAGTATGACTTTTAGAGGGCGTTAAATTCCGTTGCATAATGCCCTACTCTGCTTGCATTTCGTTTGGATTCGGTGGATAAAGATTATGCCAATCTGGAGTAAATGGCCCGCCCTAAAATTAACTCAGCCAGTTTCGTATCGTTTAATGATTAACACACCTCTTACAAATTGATCAAGAATATACGACTTACTCCAGGAACAGCACGCGACGCAATCGATATCCCGTTGTTTCAGTTTCGTCCAACGTTGTCTCAAGGTCGTTTCGCGAGGGGTCCTTCAGGACAAAATAGTTTGGGTTTTAAAATTCAGCGCTAGAAAAATACGCGATAAAGACTCTACAAGAGCCTATCAGCACAAAAAAAGGGTTCAAAATTGATTACAAAGTCACGTCATTGAAAATTGACATTGAATTAACGGCATGTTGACCGAAAAGTGATGTTCCATAACTTTTTATGGGAGAAGATGATTTGACCGGGATATTTGGAAGCATTTTAGAGGAAATGACGATTATTGACAACACATTTTCAAAATTTCAAATGTTTATACTGAGTTATACTGCTCATGACTGTCCAGAAAAGTACCATACTCTGAAATGTTTTCTGCCTCGACAGGCGAAACTCTCTCTCGCAACGGGACATTCCACACCATATCACGCACATGCTATTCCAGAGATCTCTGAAGACCTGACCTTTATGGTTTGCTTAACTCCCCGCCGCCTGCTCTTACTCGTCAAGCATGAGTCAACCCCCAAATCGGTCTCCCGTTAGCCTGATTCCCAGTCGACGACCCCAAATCACTCTTTCAATCCTACCATCGCAAAGAACGCTTACAATGTCTCCCTCCGTTGCACACGAGGTTTCAGCTCAGTGCCTCAAGTGCCAGTGCCTCTAAGGGCCTCTCGGTGCGTTTTTACCATTCGAGATGATTTCAATCGCGTAGCTTAGGGGCCATTCAAGTATTACGTTAGACGATTTTGGGGGCGGGGGAGTTTGGCGAACGACCACCTGTCTCTTTTTGTCATATGAAGAGGGGGGGTGGGGCAGGGAGGGGGTCTGGAACCAATTTACGTAAGTTTTTTCCGTCTTGAAACATTGTATCCTTTACAAATATCCTGTGATTTTTTTCAAATGCCCTGTGATTGTTCACAACCTCATCAGCTGTGGTACCGTTTCGCTCTAAATGTTAATGAATGTGGTACTCCAACACTGCATAATTATACGATATCCAGTGCTCAAAGCTGTACGATGGCTTCTATGAAAATATGAAACTGCAGAAAGCGAGCATTTAGCGAAGAGTTGATACATATATCTAACGTCTTACGTAAGAATGAGAGGGATGGGGGGTTGGGAAAATCTTACATTGTCTTACATGGGGGAGGAGGGGAGGTCAAAAATGGCACAAATCGTCTTACGTAATACTTGAACGACCCCTATGTAGTCACGCGGTACATTCACGAAGAGTTCGAGTTCTTCAGGGATTTCAGGCATTTGGATGGATAACATAAGCATCTAACATTGTTCATATGGTGCCTCTAATCAGGATATTCTATCATACCAACAATATTCCGCGAAAGAAACTCGATCTGAAGGGCTGCGAGATATTTTTAAGAGTACCTAGTTAAAGCACATCAAAAAGTGGAACCATTCGAGATTGTGCCCCTTGACTATTTAGTCACTACAATGGAACCATCTCGTACAATTCAATACCCAACCTCCCAGTTTAAGTTTGAGACAAAATAAAAAATGAAACACCGGGCAAAGAAAGGACAACATTTGATGTGGAACATAACATTGTACTGCTTGGAAGGAAGATATGAGTGAAATGGAAGCTGTTAAAGTGTTGGCCTGCAGAAGAACATGGGGGTAAACTAAGTATCACAGAACACGACTGAGAATGTGTGGTAGTGGAAAGATAGATGGTAGCAGAGCTTCCAAAGAGACGGCAAAAAGGGAAGGGATGAAGTGCTGAGAGAAGAGGCAGCGCTGAAAATGGCAACGGATCGATTATTTGGGGAGAGTGCGAAAGCAGACAAAGAGTTTTCCGTAAAAATGGCATAACTATTACATAGAAAAATAATATTTTTCCCCGTGTTTCCCCAATTCAACCTATTGAACGCAATGCAGGGTCAATTTCACTTTGCGAGAACAATAACGTGGAAAGTTATATGCAAAAAAAGGTTCATATAAAAAGAGAACATAGTTTTCGATGAGTACGCATACATAAAATAAAATGACATTTATATCCCCGAGGGTTGAAATTCACCATGAATAAATCATTTTCCTTGAACAGGATTTGAACCCAGATCTCACAACTGCCGGTCAGGTGTGTCAGTCAGTTCAGTCAGTCAGCAGGTGTACTCAGTGTAACTGACTGACACACCTGACCGGCAATTGGGAGATCCGGATTCGAATTCCGGTCATGTCAAATGATTATTTCATGACGAATTTCAACCCTTGGTATTCATGCATCCGTGCGAGTGACTCTTTACCACATAATTTGTCAATGCAATGATTGGAAATTCTACATCTATGTCCTCTCGCGGGGAATCCACTCTCAGGGAACTTTGATGGAATAAGACGGGACTTGTCCAAAGACTAATCTAAAAATTTGTGTAACACGAAACATAAAAAAAAAACAGTTGAAATTTATAAGCCTTACTTTTAAAGGTTGAGAAAAGTGAAAAATATTTCATATGAATAGTGTGCCTAACCAAGTGTGCCCAGTTAAACCAAGTATGTCCTGACGGCATCAATTATCACCAAATAAGTGACCGCGGCCCATGAAAAGGGTCGTGGGGAAACAATAAGCAACATAAAATTTAAGAGGCTCTTGATACCATGAAAACACTATTTTGTAAATAGTCCTTTATCATTGCAACTAAATGTTTCACAAGCACTTAATAAACGGCATTCAAACACTCACTAGCATTTATTTCTTCGACAAATCGCAAGTCTATGAAACCAACAAGGAGAAACTCAGTGCCGGCCACTTAATCAAGACAAGTAACCTGCCAGCTTGGTAATATTATGTTCGAATCCAACCCGGGGTGTAACGGTATAATTTGCCATAGGATTAAAGTCTTAACTAAGACAGAGCAGTAAAATCTAAGGAGAGAGAGCACCTGAAACGCAGGTCTTTTGCGGCTATTAGGGATAAATAATAATCACCTACGAGTGCAAAGCGAAATTTTCTAATTTCTACGATGTTTTTAAATCGTTACTCATTTACATATTTTTCGAAGCAAGAGCTTCCACTATGAGTCTTTCTACTCAAACCGAGTTGAAAGTCACAGTAACATTACGACCGCTTCGACCCCAAGGCTATAGATGAGGTTACTCACTCTTCTCGAGCCATTATTCCAGCAAAATGTCGCCTTATGCAGCCTTAAAATACGATAACACCGCGTGTGTGGGGAATTTTGCCTCTCACTCGATGGAGTGGGGGGGGAGGGGAGGGAACTATATATATACATCTCCCCGTCGAAGAAAAGGAAGACTTTGAGATGCGGCGGAGACAGATGGGGGTTGGGAGGGGTGGGAAGGAATTCCACTGCAGCAGCATCCTCTACTTCGGCACGAGCTAGATTGCCGTTCACTGCGACCGCTTTAATGTGACTGTAGAGGTACTCGCGGGTCGCAGAGTCAGGCATTTCCATAATGTTTTAAGTATGTAGGAAAAATTTCTTGGGCCACATTTTATTCAAGTTCATCTGCTTATTCTGATGGTTATGCTGCAGGCATAGGAAGGTCCTCGGATGGAAAAGTCAAAGATAGATGCTACTTTGCTCTAATTAGGCCACGCCCCGTATACACCGCAAGCACTAGGGACCCTGGTAATAAAGAATTAACCAACAAAATTAATAAAATACACAGAAAAGCTACACGCTTCGTTAAAAACTGCTACGAACGAACATATAGTGTCTCACATCTTTTGCTGGGAATAAGGTGGGAGCCCCTAGAGACTCGGAGGCTACACGCTAGGCTTAGGTTGCTTGAGAAATTCAGAACTGATATTTTTCAGAGCAACACAGAGAATATTATCATGACGACTCACTACATCTCTAGGTATGACAGAAGCTATAAAATAAGAGCGATACATTGCCAACCAGATAGGTACTAAAACTAGTTTCTTCCGCACCACAATAAAAATTGAGCTCCACTAAATACACTCCCATTATACGCGTCACCATTTCACCTCCCAAAACCTTATCCCTTTCATCTTTACACGGCTGGAGTCCTAACAACCTCTGCCACACGCCCATGCGGCGACTCGCAGGGTAGTATGTAGATTCGTGGAAACTCACCATACAGGCGGTAGTAAAAAATGATAGATTTTATAGAGAAGATTATATTCTACATTATATTAATTAAAGCATGCGTTGACTTGAGTTTTCGGCGCACTAATTGATATTTAGACGAAATTATATTGAAATAATCATGTTTTTTTCGAATAATGCGATCAGCGTGATACCTTTGTATTTGTTAGAAACGATCGTAAAGACAAGAGATGTACTATTTTGCGTTAAGAAAAATAATCTGAATAGTTACGTAATAAATTTCATGCATCATGAGGCCACACATTTAAAAAAATTGAATTTCCAAAAAAACATACAGGATGAGGCATTTTACCACTTATATCTGTAGACGTCTATACTGAGAATACGCCTGCGAAGTTTTACGCTGATCTGCCCACAAATAAATTCACTCGATCCACTTTAAGAGGGCCCAGAATAAGCACGAAGTTGCATTAGAAATAAAATTCGCAAAATCACCATCCGCAGCCATCAATGATAGCTTCCCTGCAAACCGGCACATATCTCCCTCTGGGCTAAATGCCTCTATCTTTCAAAAGTATTGTTTGTTAAAGAAGATCTCCCAACATGTTTATGCCACTGAGGTCACCATGATTTCTGATAGCTATGGGATTCCTTATTTCCATTTTCCATCCACCACAAAAAAGCAATCCAATCTATATTCTTATCAAACAAATATTTGCACATCTACAGAGAAGATCACATCTTATTTAGTTAATGCACTGCTGTAACTAAAACTCAACTATGAATTCAACGTTTCCCTTCATGGAATACATGCATCAATCTTTATGAAATATATAAATATCTGCAAATAAAGTTTTCTATGAAATATGAGTGATTTTTTTCTTCCGAGGAAAGAATAATAAATCTAAAGTAAATAAATAACAGTGGAGCAGCATTTTTTTTTTTTTGGTTTGCCGGACGATTCCGTTGGCCCGTATGTCCCCGGAATCCCGATAGGCTGCGGCCCACGGACCGGTGTGTGAATAATGTGAATCTAGGAAACATAAATGAAGCACCCAATTCTGGTTCATGATTCTGGCTTTCTCATTCTGAATTGGACTATCTTCACTACATGATAACATTAAAACGCTATACGAGTATTACTCAATCAAAATAATCAGCCCATATTCCTACCTAAACCTAAAGATTATTAATGAACGACTCCTAATGCCTGTAATGTGCTCATCTAAGCAGAAAACTCCGGTGACGTCAAAAGCAAAAAAAGCACACCACAGCATTATTTATCTCCCTTATCTAGCACCCGCTATCGTATGCGACCTTTATGACCTAAAAACCTTAATCTTCCCTAAATATCCTCCAGAAATTCGGCAGTTATAAATTATATCGCCAAAGACCATGCCTCGAGCATCTGGGCTGATCCCAGGCTGTGAAAGGCGAGCATCAACGCATATTAGAGATTGGGTCGTACCGGAGGAAATATTGCCGGAGGTTTTCAGACGAACAGAGATATGGGCGAACTATTAGCGTGTAGATGGATGATCGATTTCATCGAACCCCTGCAGAATGAAGCAGGGACTGTCATAACACGCGTCAGAAATCAGGTCTTTCACGAGCAATGAAAATCTGTGGTAGGTAATATTGATTCTGTTCATAAATAATGTTATTGCCCGAAAGGTATGCAGCGGTTATTTACCGCATCTGCTAACAAACATATGAAATCTAAAGCGACAGAGAATACTACTCTATTTCCAAAATGACCTTTCCTGAAGAAAGAACGAAGATATAACTTTTTATCGGTCTGTACTTCGAATTGCTAGTATAATTATTATATCTTCCGTATATCAATGAAGAATGGAGCTACAGGAATGACTCAATATTGATAGCCGACGCGGAAAATGGATTTCAATCGAAGCATCATTCATGCACTCAATTCCATGGTATGTACCCATGAGAAATCTAATCAACGTTGATTTCTGCTTCAATACGGATTATCTAGCATTAGAGTTTTAGATCCTACAGGTGAAAGTTTTGCGAGGCATACCGCAGCCCGAATTGATATATTAATAACACGCTCTTTCTCCTATACCCCTCAACTACCTGCAGATATGCACTCCCCTGGGTTACCTTGGTGCAGAATTCCCTTTAACGAAAGTCTGATAACGAAAGAAACAGAACATTTCTTATTTTATTTGCCACCATATCTCTCATTAACGACTACATTAGCTGACTCTTGGTATTTTTTTCACTCAGCACTCACACAAGTTCCTTACCTGGTTACCGCACCGTAAAATATCTCTTAAGAGTTCTACCTTTTGCTTCCGTGAATCGCGGTGAAGCCGGTATGATTTTTGGGGTTCTTAGGGCTCCTTCACACACCTATCTTTTTATCTACATTGAAATTTTCACTCAGGAAACTTAATCAGCCAACAAAACGCTTCATGTTTGAATTTTAGCTGTCCAACCACTATAAGCTTAGATAAAAGCTAAGCACACTCCGCAAAGAGGAGTGAAGATGGGGAAGATGCGCAGCGGGGTGGGATGGGGTTAGGATTCACTTACGTTTTTCGGTAACAACCCGTACAAATTGGCTTTATTTCAACTTCACTGCGTTAGCCTCATGCCAGGATAGCTTCTACTGACTCTAAGCACTTGCCAAACGCCTACCCAACCGTCTGTGTGCCACCCTATAACAGTACATTAAGATATGTCAAGAGTCTCTTCTATTTTTCTTCAATCCAAAGCCTCAGGGTGCATACATTTTTAAAAGATCTTGTTTTCCATTACACTTATACCCACAAATATATTTCTAGCATAAGAATCATTCCTGAATACCTCCGCTCCATTTCCGGAAGACAATAATGAATTCATATTTTACTTTTGCTCTGATACGAACAAGTTTGAATAGCTATTAACTTGTTTTAATACCTTTGGGAAAGCTATTCCATAATATCGTCTTCATCGAGAACAAATTCGTATTATATGTCTCTTCTGTGGTTATCCGATATTTTTATACGAAACTGATCACGCAGCGGGAAATGTTTCACCGGACACCATTACAGGTGCCTCGTTCAAAAAGAGATCCAAAAACATTTAGGATCAATCAGCGGGCTTCCCATCACATGCAAACACGGATGAACACCCATTCATATTTATTGGTAATGAATAATACAAGTTCTTTGTTAACTTTGTGGTATTCCATTTTATCTTTCAGATGATTTAATGGTAACATTTACGAAACCACAACTTCAAAAACACACACGACCCGGATTTCAACGCTTGAGCGTCCTCTTTTGTTTTTTAAGTTGTGGTTTTGTAAATGTTACCATTAAATCATCTGAAAGATTATTGGTAATGGATTGAGCCTGCGTGACATTACACGAGTAACCTTACCCCAATATACAAAAGATTCGATCCGTAACGTACTCATGTTCAACAAGAGGGTACTGAGTACGAAATGCACGAATATTTAAATATCTTCGTGTAACATGTACTTGAGTCTCATATCAGTAGAGCGTGCTTTTGTGGCTCCAATCCCGCGTATGACCGGGAGCTCTAAACAAAGCAGCTTAGTGTGTAAATGGTTTCACATTATGAATTTTGCTTCAACAGGAGAGTAGGTTTCCATCAAATTGACCATATTCACTTCGACATGAATTCAATTACTATAACTCCAAGAAACTAAATCATGTGAAACTATTCCTGCAAAAGAATTCCGAATGAAATTAAAGGTACCAGTGGAAGTTACTCATACTGTAAACCAATACTCTACTGCAATCACCATCACGAAGAAGAACATCTGCCTAATTATCAAAAGTCCATCTTTCGCGGCAATTCAATATCTCTAAATGAGGATTCCTTTTAAGCATTGTCATTCACTCATACATACCCTTAGCAATGCCAATCCCTGCTTGGACAGGCGAGGCCAAAAGTGGAGGACACTGTTGAACTATGGCACTTTCCTACCTTTGGCTATGTTATTCGCTTCTGTGATCATCTTTTCACATACCCTGCAGGTAAACAGATGTGTTATACTCCTGATCACAAGATATTGTATTACCAATTTATGAAAGTATGGTCTGCTGACTCCTATGACGTCATTTTCTTCCTCCGCATATCTGCTAGGTAGATCCGTAATTAAATTTGTCGAAATTGAGGGCCAAATAAAACAAAGAGGCCTACTATTGCCGGTAAAATGAGTCAAACCATTATCCAGTTTATTTAAGGAAAAAAATGAAATTTCAGTCTTCAATTAGGGCAAAAATCATATCCTGGTTTGGGAATTATTAACCGTAGCCACTCCATCCGCGCGTGGAAAACAGGTAGAAGTATTGAGGTGAGGACTTTTCCATCAAAATAGAGAAAAAGTAGTTCGTGATCACAGAATTTCATGGCAAAACGCGAAGCAGTGGAAATGGTGAGATTCCTAATTTGACCACCCCGATCAGCAACTGTCAGCAGCACCTCACTTCATCCGGTCCACGATAGGACGACATGAGCCGCTATCCAAAGACCTGGACAGGACGACGGAAGGGACTCGGGGGAAACGGGTGATGCAACAAAGGATCTCATCAGAGCAAGCCCGGATCCACTTCCGTCTCAGCCGAATGACATGGGACGAGAGGAGAGTTGAAACCCAGCGACATCACTTGCCCGGCACCCTTTGCCCGGCCGGAGGCGAACCGTGAGATACATTCACCTTCACCATATACGCCATCATAAAATGACTAACTATACGTTGCATTGATTTTCTGTGGCCTCTCATGCTAATATTACCTAAACTATGAGTCTAGCTAAAAGCTCAAAAGCTTTACGCCAGTCTCATCTCGATGGGAGAGAGTTTTGTTTAGCCCTAATGATAAACTTCACCGATGATGAACGCAAAATACTTGCAGGAATTAGATAAATTTCTATACCAGATCTGGGCGTATATTAGAGAACCTAAAAGTGTTTTCTGATAGGTTCAAGTTCAGAAACTTAGTTGCGAAACAGCGACCCTATAAGGAGTTTTACAAACGTTCATACGAATTTTGTGCCCCAAAAAGTTTTTAAATAAAAATCTTATTGTTTTATAGTTTGGTACCAATAGAAATATCTTCTGTAACAAACAAACATATACTCTCAACAAATTTAAAGAAATGGCTGCTACCACAATATCCAGTGGATTATTTTTTTCAATCAAGAAACTTAAATGCTTTAAATAATGTAATGATGAACACAAGAGATATTTTTTACATTTTATATTCTTCTCTTTTTTGTGAAAAATGGTAATGTATTGATTTTTTCTGAAATATGATATGTCCGGAGTGCTCTCCTTAAGATTGACTTTTTTTTTATTCTGAATTTTGCCTGATGTTTAATTTTTTCCGGTTACCTCAACACAACATGCTATTGCTAATGATGTATACTAAATTCATGTAATTTACTATTTTCATGTATTGTATTAATGTCGTAATAGTTTATTTATTGAGTTGGTAAATTACTGAATTAATAAATTTGAAAAAAAAACAAATTTGCAACAAAAATTTAAAATTTTAATAAACTTAGGCATAAGTAACTTAAGTTTGGTAATTTGCCAAGAAGCAATAAGACACAGAGAGGGGTTATTACAGAAATTTTAATGGATATGCCTCGCTCGACCCTAGAACTAATAGTTGTTTTCGACAATTGATCCAATACACTAAATCCGTCACTTCCTCGTTTGTCATCCTCGCTGCCCAGCCTTAATTCTCCATTATTCTCCAAAACCACGTCTGAAAGTCATCGATCTCACACACATCATCACATCCGCAATGAAAAAGACAACGATTCACACAGCGTCACGTTCCATATGAATGCTTCAACAATTCTTTCTTAATAGTTTTAAACGCTAAGGCCTCAGCCAAATTATTCTCCCATTTGAAAATGATTTTTATCATTTTCCGATTTTCTCTGGCCTCCCCAGGCTGCTCCACGAGCAGAATTTTGACAACGATTAAACGATGTCAAACAAGTTACAACACACATTCACTCTAAGACCCACCTTTTTTAACTGAGATTTTTTTCTATTATCTCCGCGCAAGGTTGTAGTGAAACGCGCGGCTTCGCCTCGAATTTTATTCCGGGTCGATGGACGAGGATGGTTCTAGACTTAACAGCGTTTAAAATGGATTGATAGCTACATGAAACTCATCGAGAATTTTTCTGCACCAGCGACAGTTAGTGGGATGGACAGCATGGAGATCAGAAAGGTAAACAATGCACTCACATCCATTAGTTCTCGGGAGATTATGGTCCCGGCGAAGCAGTCAATTAGTCCCAGGAAATGGTGAGCGATAGTGTGGATTATACGCGCCTGCTTTAGCAGATGAATAACGACGGCCAGCCAATTTCACATCTTGATGTCCATGACGCGGTGTTGCATTAACCTAGATACCCATCCCCTCCGCAGCATCCTAGCTATCCGCCGGATGGTGAGATAAATGCTGCACGTCCCTTAAAAATCATTTGCGTACCTTCCAAAGAAACCAATTTAACTTTTCGGTACGATATTTTCAGCTAGGGAAGCTAAGCAATGCACTCATTCGTGAGAGACTGTCCGCTAACAGACCAGCACCCTCAAAGAGAGCGGTAAATGTACGACTCATTCTGAGTCCGTACAACTGATTTACACTAGGAGACCAATCCAGCTTCATTAGATGACTAGCACTCAGATAATTCCCACGAATATTCAATTATAATGATACACCATGAACAGTTCTGCCATTGGCCCTGAAAATGCCGCCTGGCACACTTCGGTTGACTGGTGAAATGGGCTCGAAATTAAGACGGGGAGACAAATAGTGACTGTTGAGCAGCGCAGACCGGCCATAACAACCGTCAGAATCGCATGCCATGTCAATAAAATCCTCTCGATCAAAACCATGGGTAAATATTACCATCATTAAATACGTAAAACTGGAAATAAGAACCCAGTGTGTAAACAGAAAAAGTTTACTTAAATTATTCGCCGGGAAAAATTAGATCTTACATCTACATCTCCGAAATACCGAGCAAGCCACCACTAGGGCGTGCGGCACGGGGTGATTCCATACTAGACATGAAGCCCTCATCCCAGCAGAAATCAAAACCACGCACGTTCCCCCGGATGCCAGGCGCAGGGCAAAATCAGTCAGAATGACAATACGCTGTCAGACCAGAAACTAGAAGAGTGCTACGTACAAGAACATGCTACAATGCAGTACACTACTTAAGATACAGCAACTGGTTAGTATTATTAATACCACAGATAAATAGCACCACAAGGCACTTTATCAAACGAGAGTGTATCATGCAGGAAATTACATGCGAGGTTAGAAACTAATAATGTTGTTTATATATTTAGCACAAGTACAAATACCTATGTTACCTAGTCAGAGAATCCTAGAACTGATCTATCGCCACTATTATGGTCCCTTACTGTACATGGAAAAATGACATTTTAAATCTATCGGTTCGGCAGTTTATTTCCTTAATCTTATATCCGTGATCGTTTCTACCATAATAGTTTGGCTCTGGTAAAATAAGTTGAACCTCTGGCAACAGTCAATATCAAACTTTCGTAAAATATTTAATCTATATTTTTCCCTTCGATCGGGTAGAGGTTTCCACCTTAATTCCCCCGACAATTCACTAACATTGCTATGTTTATCGTAAATATTTGTATGCTCCTCTCTGCTGTATTCGATCCAAATCTGAAACTAGTCCTATTTCGTAAAGATCCTATATATACAAGCGGCGTATTCTAACTGAGGTCTCATGAGAGAAAAATTTTGATAGAGAGATATATGAAACACTATGCTCTTCAAAATCTACATGGTTTGAATTCGGTACCATCAAGGATTTTCGACAGATTTCCTTCGATTACAATTAAAACATTGGAAAAGAGCGTAATTTGAGTCAGTTCATCATCAAGGTACACCACCAAATATCTGACCTCTGAGTTTGGAAAATGATGCGCGAAAGATCACAGCCAGGTCCCAAATGTGCCGCAGAATAGGTCTTTACCGGAGAATAACAAGTCAAACCAGTTTCCCAATACACGACGACAACTAAAACTTCTGAAGCGTCGATGCACATAAGGACGCTTACTGAATTAAATTAATAGCAAGGTCCCGCGAACTATTCCACAAAAAAATATTGCATGACTAAACGTGCTGATCAAAACTGGCACGCACGTGTTTTGCAAAATTTAAAAATCTAGGTGCATCCAGAAAATAACCTAATTCTATTCACCATTCCGTGGAGTCACTGTGATGGGGCGAGTGTGAGGAAGCTCCGCCCAGAAATGACGTAATCATCGACCCACTTCGAATCACAACGCAGACGCGTCCAGATACGCCAGAAATGTCCAAGCCGTATTTTTTTCAATTTTGTGCATAAGAGCCACAGTTTTTTTCAGGCAAATTATGTCGCAGATGTGACCATAAGGTTCATGACCACAAGAGCGAGACATACACTACGACAAAAGCAACACAAAATTTCTAACTCAACATCAAACTAGCTCCTGAGCTGTCTCTAGTGAGAATCTAGTCATGATGTGTGCGTTTTTGGAAATTCCACCAGTTTACTGTAAATGTAAAGTTTCTGCCACCCTTAATGTCGTCAAAGTCTCGCTCTTATTCGCCACCAGCAGTAACTCAATATCCTTTCCCAATGGCACCGAACATAGGAAAACTGAAAAATTGGACATTTACACAACTGTTGATTCATTTGGTGCGATTGCTGAGGTATATAAAATTTTTCTCTCACAATTACCATGAAATGGGCTTTAATGAGGGAAAATTCATTCACTGGTTGATCAATTCTAAGATTGGTTGACTGCAGCCCTCCAACCTTCCCTATCTAATGCTAGTTCCTTTACCTCCTGGTATCTCTTCCTATGTACATACATACTTTCATATTTATTTGGTCCCAGGGGAAATATGAAACAGATATCATGAGATTCAGAATGGCAAGGACTAAGAAATGACAATTACACGAACATAGACATAACTTCCCAGACACACGAGGCAAAAAAAATGGTTAAAGACTTTCTATTAATTCGCACGGCCTTATGGATACCCATCCGGTTCTAATGGATGATCATATCCTACCGTCTATAAAATAACGAAGGGGTTATAGAGACCACAATTTTTAATCAAAACACCAGTTAAAACAGCGTATTTCGAGGTTAAAGACATTCCTGTTCACGAGATTTTGGAATAATAAAAATAGAAATGTTTTCAACCCCGTAGTTATTCAAATCTAGGAGAAATGCAAGAGTCGAATTTTATAAGAATTTTATCATGATCGGCAAATCTGTATTCAAAGCACATGGTCTGACATGACCCACTTTTCACGATGAAACCCCGAAGAAATTCCCAGGTTTAATATAAAAGGCATGCCAGGAACGTTGCTTTTACCATAAATTCAGGTATAAACTACGGGCCAAAGAGTGGAAAAATGATGATCTTGACTGATAAGGTCAGAAACAAATCTACTGTAAGAAAGACCACCATACAGAAACTCTCACATTAAAGAGATATTCATGCTGAGAGTAAAGAACGCTCAAAAATTTATCAGTGATCCGAAGAATATTAAAGGGAATAAAAAGAATTCATCGTAAAAAAAAAACAAATAACCAAATCAACCCAAGAGCCATTGACTCAAACATACGATGCATTCAAGGGGAAATATAGGGATAAGATTCAGGCATCATTCAACAAAATAGACCGCGAAAACAATCACCGGAGCGGCCACAAATTGAATTCCCGCCACTATCTCGACTTCTCTTTGCAAACGAGATGGGATTCGTTGAAAGCAGGCACTACACAGCGAGGGGATCCGAGTACCCTTACGAGTAAAGGGAGGTCCCTGAAAGGCAAAACCCTCCGACAAAGGGGATCACACACTTCTTTCTTTTGTGTTTCCGCCTTTTTGGGAACAGAGTCGAAATGAAGGTCGCTTCGATCACGCGGGCGGGCGGTAGGTCGCTCCACTTGCAATTGTGCGTGTGTGTCGGCCGCACGCACGCTCCGGCAAAGCGAACGAAGCTTATTTCGGACGGCCCTTATTTGCTCCTCCCCCTCTCTGTGCCCCTCCACTACTGCCGTGGAGTTGTTGGGTGAGAGAATCGAGAAGAGAGTGAGGATCCATCGCAAAGAGGAACGGGATGAAGGACGAGACAGCCGAGAAGAAGAAGAAGAGGGAAGAGGGCAAGGGAGTTTGGAGGGGGAAAGGACGACAAGAAATATAAAAAATCGGGAAAGTTGGACACGCGCACAAAAATCCAATTGTAACTTTATGGAGCCATTATGACAAAAGTCTTCCGGATATGATAATCCAGACAGAAATAACACAACGAGCAGCAAATTAGGGCAAAAGGAGAGAGGAGCAGTGAAAGATAAAGGTAGGGAAGAAGTTTCGCGGATGAAGAGACCTGGGCCAGTCAAAACGAAGATGCGACGTGACTCTAGAGAACAACCCATCCAGAAAATATCATAGCATATAATACGGGATCATTAAAGGACGCTAGCCTACAACAAGTATTTAAGTACAACTCATAAGAAAAATAACCCTAAGGAAGCTAAATTGGGGCAAAAATTCCAATGTCTATATTCATACTATTGTTAACTTTACGAGTATTACAATTAAAGGTGCTGATTAAGGATAACTGTGGAGGGAAAGATACAATCAAAAGAACTGTGATAGAAAGGGCTGGGTAACATTCATCGCAATTTAGATAAAACAGAAACGAAAAAAATGCAACAGAAAGACGCAGGTAACTTAGTTATAACCTTGGTCTAAAAACAAGGCATCTTTGTGGCAAACATATCACACTCCACTTGGTAGTATAATTGGTATAAATTAGACAATACATCAACTGAGGCAGCGAGAAGCAAAGGGATGTAAGTGACAAAAAATAAAAATTGGAGTAACTAGTGCAAACGGTAGGGGAAACTAATCTGTTTGGTGGCAAAGAGATATTAGTGATCTACTTGACAGTTACTGCTAGATTTAGATAGAATAGATACTGCGTGATTTAGATAAACAACTTGATGAAAGCTCCATTTTGTTTGGTAGCAGAAGGATGCAGGTTCACTTACATTTTTTTGCTACTGAACAGACTGGTGTGTTTACTTTTGTGGAATACTGCCTCATGCTATTTTCAAAACTGTTTTACACACTTTTTTAGTGAATTTACTGAGGTTTACAGAATATTTTGAGTAATTTTTGAAGATATGGACTACCGTCTTGAAAGCGAAAGTACAGGCAAGAAAAAATTCTTAATAATAGTGAATATTTACAAAGTTGTTTTAACCATAATCTGAAAATTATTTAAAGAAAATTAAACTCAATAATATGTTCACTTTGAAAACAATTTTAGGTTATTAATGTTTTCAAATTAAAGCCCAAAAATATGTTTATGGCTATTTTATTGTGTGCTTTAATGATTTTTAGTTTCTTGTGGTTTTACAACATTCAACATAGGCCTAGGCCTACTGCCCATTTACCCAACCAATAATTATTTAAAGTGTCATCTTAACCACACTTTGGTAATTATTATTTATTAGATCTCGGGATGCATATGACAGTGTTGTGACTTTCAAGAGTGCACAGGCCTTAAAAGTCTTTGGGTTTTCAGATCCTTCGGATGACACTGACGATGATAAAAATTTCGAGCCTGAAAATCATTCACCAGAATCGTCATCATCAATTGAAGAAGAAGAAGAAGGAGATGAAGGAGGAAGAATCAAACAAAAGAGGACTAGACAGTTGATCAGGTTTGAAAATTAATGGAAAAGAAAAAGAGCGAAAATCCTTAATGACTCAGGTAAGGAATATATAGGCTCAGGGGGAGTCGTAAAGCCAGCTAAATCGGACAAGGAGTATGATCATAGCTACAAGTATTTCTGTAAGATGGTATTGATGGCAGAAGCCAATTCCAATGGCTTAGATTCAAGAAGGAAAAGCCACTGACCATTTTCTACAAGATGCCACTTAACGAGGATCTTGAATTTGAAAAATATTCCATGTCAAACCCTAAGTTGGGCGACCGCCAACAACATTTACACTGAAATCACTTCACGGAGTAACCCCAAAAATAACAAAACTAAGTACAAAGATCTACAAACTCTTCTGCAGTTTTTGCCTCCAATTTACCATGGCTTTTATCTCAACTTGAAGCATGGAGCCAAGGGAAAAAAACTTGGAAAACGCCCGAAAAAAGGGAACAGTTAAAAGTCAAGAAAAAAGAAAACTGAAAAGGGCCAGCAACCAGGTATATCTGCGTCAACAATCGGCGATGAAGAAAATCTGGAATTAGATGACCTGGACAAGATTTACGATACAGATTAAAATGTAAAAAGATGAACTGTTGTGTGTTCTATTGTGTTACTATATTAACTACTTAGTCACATTTTTTCTAAGTTTGTAATAAATTACCCTGCGATTATCAACAAAGTATGCTGATTCCTTTGTAGCAAAGGGGTGTAAGTTACAAAGTTGGAAGCAAAAGGGTGTAAGTGTTTGCAAGGTATTTTTCAATTATATCCTATTTAATATTAAATTACCAGAAAGACATGAAACTGCATATTTAAAATAAAACATGCATGTAAAAAACAATTGTAAAGAAAAAACTAGTGGGAGCCAACTCTAGAATTTTTCATTTACACTGAACTTTGCACTAGTTTTACTAAAAATTTTACTTTAGTACTTACACCCCTTTGCTTCTCGCTGCCTCAATTCAGCATTACCAATCTGGGGAGCGAGAGAGATTTTTCCAGAAGTAGACTGTTTGCATCCATAATTTGCGATGCTGGATAAAACGTAAAACCAAGGTCTAGTTAAAAATCATCAGACCAATTGATCGAGATAGAATTGAGAACAATAATTCAGAATTTTAAGAAAAGATCGGTTTTTCTAAAGCCTGAGAAAAATTGAAGAATGAGACTTTTTTCGAAATTCCCATTTTCCGAATTCCGTCATTTCTACAGGGGGAATAATATGGCAAGAAAGGCTTTCCCAACATCATTTCACCAGGAAAAAGAGAAAAGTGACGAATGAATGTATCTTTACAATCTTATTTAAGATCTGGAGTAGCGTTTTACAGTTGCATGGATAAATATGCACCTAGTCGATTTTCCGCAAAAGTTTCTGAGGAAACTTGAAAGTCATATACGAAACCGATGTAAGGAAAATGCATTTATTTCGTGATTCATTTCAAGAAAGAAAGTATGCGACTTTGAAGGCGTCTCATCTTAAACATTGCACTTCTAAAATATTGTAAAAATCATAATAAACCTTATTTCATGAATGGAAATCATCAAGAAATAATGTTGTAATTAGTTCTCTTAAGAAAGGGACCACTTAGAAATATTATTTAACAACATCTACAAAGAGTCATAAGACTAAAAATTGAGGAATCCTGCAATAGAATAGCCTTACTGTTGTTATAAATAATTTAAATAGACAGTAAATCTAAGCCAACATTCCAATAGAAGTACAAAACTGATCCTTTTTTGGTAGCGATCATCCAGGATCAGTGGAATTTAAACTACATCAGCTGGTCGGAGATTGCAAATTCACATGAATTTACTGTTTGCCATTCAATTACAAAGTAACTATAGTTCTTCTAAATTTTCACACATTCCAACTTCAAGTAATATTCTAGGTTTGCTATTTCACAGTGGTCTTCAAAATCTCATTATCCAATTCTTGTATTTCAGCAGCTAACGATGAGCCCATATTTTTTTCAAGATAGCAAAACTAAGTTTGCAACTTCGAACAAAGTGTAAAAACGATAAAATCAGGGAGCACATTTATGTTGCTATTTAAATGAAAACAAAGATTCTTTTGGTGACTTTAAAAGGCGCATTAGGAGGTCATCATGGCACAAATTTGTAGGAATAAAAATAATGACCGAAGCTAAGCAGACCGATATCTTTCAACGTCACATTCAGTTAACGTCAATCATAAGATTTTATCAATGTATGTGATTTCCACATCACCATAATCAACGGAACTGGAAATCAGACTTATGTTGCTCGGAGACTCCAAATCATTACTACTGCATAAATTAGGCGTCACTAATATCCCAAAGGGCACTTTTATTAAGGCATTTATTAAGGTATGTACATGGGAGAGAAGTCCGACGTATACATATATACCTCAAAGTTAAGAAAGTATTTGATGTAATGACCATATAACGCCGAGTTAATGATTATATGTAATTTCGAACCCCCACGCGATGAAAATGCAAAGTGTCCTACTATAGACTTACGGGTGATGGCTATTACTCAGTACTCAAACGCCACTCCCCGAGGATTTATGCTTCCATTAGTTACAGAGAAGTGACAAGAGTCGGAATCAAGAGATTGTAACTGAATAAAACACGCCAAAAAAAGTATCTGGATATTAAAAATGAGTTAAGTAAAACAGTAGCCGTCGTAGAAGTATGCAGAAATGAAAACTTACATTTAAGAACATCCCAGTGCAAGCATTATTGACAAAAATTGTAACTCAGCCCATCAAGCCGGTGATTTGACAGTGCACTTGCTGGGAAATAAATATTCATCGCTGAATACACCTACCGCTAGGGGCATGGGTGTTAAGTGCTCAATGAATAATGTACCGAGCAAAATATGACCACAGTTCTGGGAACACTTAAAACGGCCACTATCGCTTGAGTTTATTAGGTTCGAGGCGTTTTGCGGGCATGAGTAATCTGCTCGGAGCGTCGACCGGTACATCGCGCCTGAAGAGTAGCACACGACAGTTGAACGAACAAAGATACAAGAGTATAATGGACGCGGCGGGAAGGCAAAGCGGGTTAAAAGGAATTTGCTACCAGGTCCCCAAGTCTCCGTTACACAATCACTGCTAATTATCACTTAAATCAGTTCCACAGACGCGAAACTTTTTTTTTACGATGATCCAATGACGTATTTCAGCAGCTGTTCCGTTATTTGAACGTCCACAAGGGATATCAATAAAAACTTGCATGGAGTACTTCTAGTGTTATGCATTGAATCACTAAGAGCTTGGATATTTTATACAGGCCTTTCCAACAAATGGATTGATACATACAGGGCGAGTCTACATTTCAACGTTTTGTAATGAAATATATAACAACAAAGAGGGGAAAGAAGCTATAGCACCAAAAGTAGGCCAAAATATGAGTTAAAGCACTAAGGCTATAGTTTAAGGACCTCGATCATAAGTTATTCAAACCTAATCAGCCAATCTACGCAATATGCATTGCAGCACGTGCGTTTTGCTGACTTAATGCGATTTATTTCTGAAGTGCTTAACCCTTTTCGTACAACCCTATTTTAATTTCAAGATATTTCGCTGAAATGCGTTTCACGTAACTAACACCGATCGTCTTATAACACCGATAGTATTCAAGGAAATCATTTGCTACACTCACACTTTTACACATTTTTTAAATAATGGAGAGAAATGTATAAATGACAGTAATCTAATGTATTAGTCATTTATAATAAATATTAATGCATAATAAATGATATGTGAAAAGGAGAACACATATTTTAAAATACTAAGTCGACTGCAAATTTTTCAAAACAGGTTGCTTGTCGGCCAAAATATTCAAAGTAGCTTCGGAATATGAAATGGAAATTTTAGCGCCCAGCGCCCATCCAACTGCAAGTACTTATTTCCATAGGCTATTAACGCTGGCAATTCATTACGCAATAGTATAGAAGTGAGAGCTTCTGAAATTTAGAACAAAGGAAATGGTAGGCAACCGTCTACGCAGGTCAATGCATGTGAGAAATGGGAAATTTCGAACAATACCCTTCGGAAATACAGCTTCCCATGAAGGTGCATTTGCGCTACCGTAAGATAACATAAACGCACCGAATATGTAAATTACTCGCCGAAAATGATCCGCGTTGGATAAATCTAATCGATTTATTCTGAACAGCCGACTTCAGTGACAATATTCCATGGCAGACACATTTTACCATGAACTAATACAGATACTTTATTTGAAGATTAAACATGACATATACTCTTCACTCCGGAAACACATATCTTTATGAATAAATATATCAATCTATGGCATATATTAAATAAGCATAGGTTGCTCATGGACAGTAAAGCAACTGCAATGGGGCGACCCCTTGGAGGAAAAACTAGTTCCTCTTAATTAGGCACATCCGTTTTCCTCCTCGATGGGTCACTCCGCAAAAGCCACTCCCAAGTGTCCCTTACTGTTGACGCTTGGTCCTTATACATCTACATAATACCCCGGGAGCAGCCACATGGGCGTTTGACAGGAGGTGTTAGGTCGCCAGTCGTGTAAGGGTGTAAGTTTTTTGGAGATGAAATGGTGGCATGTAATATAGGAGTGTATTAAGTGGAGCTCAATTTTTAATGTGGTCGCTTATTGTTCGCGGAAAGAACGAGTTTTTATGCCTATCTGTTCGGCAGTGTATCTCTCTTATTTTATCACATCTGTCAGACCTAGAGACGTAGTGAGGAGTCATGATAATATTCTCTGTGTCACTCTGAAAAATATCAGTTCTGAATTTATCAAGCAACCTTAGCCTAGAATGTAGCCTCCGAGTCTCTCGGGGCCCCCAACTTAATTCCTCTTAAAGTTGTGAGACACTAAATGTACGCTCGTAGCAGTTTTCAACGAAGCGCTCTGCCTTCCTTTGTATTTTATTAATTTTTTTGCGTAAAGGTATATGACCAGGGTCCCAAATGCTCGCGGCGTATTCGCGGTGTGGTCTAACCAGAGCGAAGTAGAATCTCTCTTTGACTTTTTCATTCAAGAACCGACCTATTAAACGTTTAAGAAAACCTAGTTTCTTTAATGCTGCGCCACATATGTTCTGTATGTGTAATCCCCACGATATATCAGAACTTAAGGTAATTCCAAGATATTTTACTGTATTTAAAGATTTTATGTTAACTCGACTCACAGTATAGGTATGGCTTTTGTGTGACGACTTTCGCATGAAGTAAACTGTGGTGCATTTGTTGATATTTAATTCTAACCCCCACTCCTGGCACCTCGAATGAACGTTGTTAAGGTCCGATGACAGAGATTTAAAGTCCGCGTCTTTGCTCATTTCACGGTAGATAACTGTATCATCTGCAAATAATATTATTTTACTGCTAACTCTAGAACTTAGGTCATTAGTATAAATTATGAATAAAGGAGGGCCGATCACACTTACTTGAACTCCTGATGTGACTTCGACCATATCAGAGCTAAAACCATCAATACCTACTTTTTGTTTTCGATCACTGAGAATTTAACCCTTTACCTTTAAGTCACTTATCCAATTCACTATTTTTCTATTAACTCCGAATATTTGCAATTTATATATGAGTTTTCTGTGAGGAACGTTGTCGAATGTCTTCTTGAAATCAAGGAATATCGCGTCGACTTGCATAATCGATTCACCTGATTTTAGGGTAACTTGAAGGAAGAGCGCAAGCTGTGTTTCGCCGGACCTGCCCTTACGGAAGCCGTGCTGACTGCTGTGTAAGAAGTTACGATTATCCAAGAATGTCATAATATTACTAAGGACAATGTGTTCGAGGGTCTTGCATAAAAGTGATGTTAGCGATATAGACCGGTAATTTCCTGGGTCACTTTTATTTCCTATTTTGAATATCGGGGTGACGTTGGCTATTTTCCAGTCTTGGGGCACCTTACCTTCCGATAATGATTTGTCAAATATAATTTCTAAGAATGGTGCAATCTGTGGCGCTAACTCCTCGAGCACGCGTGCGGGTATTCCTTCTGGACCTGGGGACTTGATACTTTTAATCGAACGCAGTTGTTTAATTATTCCATCACGTTGAATTGTTATGCCAGCCATCAGCTCGTTAAAGTCAAGAATATCTAAATTGTGTACTGTTTCATCCTTAGTGAATACCCTTTCGAAGTAGTTGTTTAATAAATTGGCTTTGTCGATACAGTTGGTGACCACTTTGCCGTTTGTATCCAGTAAAGACTCTACTATCGAAGATTCGCTCAGGAGCTCTCTCGGGTAAGACCAGAATGACTTGGTGTTTTCATCTAGTAATTCACCGAGGATTTTTTTCTTTAACTTTCGTAGAGTAGTGCGAATTATATTCTCCGTTTTTGAGCGTTGAGCTACGTACATCTCTATCGCCGCAAGCTCCGTTGTTTTGTCACTTTTTGCCATTCCCCAATCCATTTCAAATTAGCCTCTACCGCTTCTCATGAAATTTCTTCCCCATCTATGCTAGCGAATAAACTACTCCTCCCTCCATCCGGATGAATAGCCACAACTAGTCCATCAAATGTCCACTATTTCTCGATCCTATCCCCAAACATACCGTTCCCCATCGCCAAACGTAAAATACGTGTTTCTATCACCCTGTGCTTGAAGCCCTTCACTAATGAGTCACCAAAATTCGAATTCAAGTTATTTGGGCGAGATATTTCCCCAGGTATGATAGAGACCATTTTAAAATACATATTTTTATTTCAACCGCGGAAAGAAACATGATATAAACAATGTAGTAGGGTCATTCCACCCCAATTCGACCAGAAAATTGGCAAATTTGACCCTTGGGATAACCGATTTCGACCAAATTTGGCAATTCGTCTTCATTTGATTACAAAACGAAAACCCCGAAGCCAATTTGCAATACATACAACGGTTTACGAGATATTGCAGTGTTGTAAACATCTTCGAATTTGACGGCAAATCTCCGGAAATAAGGAAGATAAAAATACATGCAATGACTCATTTTAAATGTCTTCAATTGAAAAAGATAATTAATGGATTATTTTATAAAACTTAAACAATTAAATAAAGTTTGTAACAAATTCAAAATTTCAAATCGATTTTTGACGATGTAGCTATGCCTTCGATTTTCCTCATTTTCTTATATGTTGTAGATACAAACCTCCTCTACAAGTTAAAAAAATTTTTTTAGGGGTAATATTTCATTTAAGGAAGAAAAAATTTTGATTGAAGGCGTAACGCTGGTCTCCCGCCGCGGCGGCGTCCGGCTCTCGCGCCGAACGGTCAGTCGTCGGTTCTCCAGATCTCATCAGCGCGCTTACTTTTCCATCTTCTTTTCACCAATTTTAACTGTGGTCTGACCCTTTGATTCCCTTAACCCATGTCATCCGCCATTTGCTTCCCACTGATGTGACCGCCGCTTTAGATTCCAGGATTAGCGACAAAATACTTAACAGCGGAGGCGACCATGGGCTCACCAGCCCATGGAATGGAGAGGAAAACATGGAATCCTATTTCATTCATATTTCCAAGTGTGCATTCCCACACGTCTCCTTTAAAGCTAGGAGTTTTAGCAGTGGACGTAACTCAAAAAATCTTTGAGGCTAAATAATGAAAAGTAAACAAGCTTCAGAAGGACAAAATTTCTTCTGGTTAAAACGAATCTAAGCTCTCTCTACCCACAATTTATCATGACAAAATAACTAACAAATACATAAATAGAATAATGAGCGTTGTTTGAACAGAGAAATGGCTTAAAAGTATTTGAGAAAGAAAATACGAGTACCTATTTCACTGACCATGCCAATGGCTTTCACAACATGGCATTTTTGCCATTATCACATCAGCAGAAATCCTAAATAATGCCATAAACATTTTGATAAGATTTTTTAGAAAATAAAAGAAAGTGAAGCCTTTTCTTGAAATAATAGCCCGATGTAAAATTTATCTTCAATCGTTCATATTCTGGCCTTAGGAAGCATTTACATCTAGGACGGGATTCTAATAATCACGCCCTGGAAGTACGCTAAAAAAATAGGTCTATAAAAAAACAATTGTATGTTCGAGGAAAATATAAATGCTCGATATGGTACGTCGTGAATTCAAAGAAAGCATGCTCGTATTGATGAATGCTTTTGCTAACTCTGAGGTGCAATCTGTCAACGCGTCCCCTGCGACGTATTGCAAGTTATAATAAATATATCCAGCTTAGAATGCAACACGCGATACATGCACTCAAGTGACAGAGATTGGTTGTAGTATCGAATCAAAAAACAAGGATCTTGGCGGACCATATTATTCCAAGAAGATCAAATTGGTGTGGCGGATTCCCATCGCGAGGGCCCGGATTTTAACGCGGGAAATGGTCTAGGTTTTTCATTGGAATTCTGACCCCTACCTCGTTTGTCGCATGGGACGTTCAACCGTTAGCCAAGGCAACCATCAACTAGGCGAGTAGGCTCTGCAAACGCCCGGTTTCCCTCCACCATTAATTAATTTCAAAATATCCCTTCCCTAGCCAACCAAACGTCTAAAGTAAGATTCAGTGGTGCATTATGGTCTTAATTCAAAGACATAGTTGCAAAAAGGTATAAAATCTACTTAGCAAAAAATATTTTCCATGAAAACAGTCAAACTTCTTCAGTTTACGCTTACACAATCCGCCTTCCAGAAAACGTCTAGGCATGATATTCGTATTTCACACTCTTCTTTAAACATTGGAAAGGAAAAGATGAAAAAGTCATCTGATATCTTTTAACTAGAAAATGTTTAACCTTTCTTCTCACAAAATTCAAAGATAAATCGTTTCAACAACCTCTAAGACACAGAGTAAAGACTAGTATTAACACAGGGAATCAAGAGTATTTAAAAAGTTTGGGCGAGATTTAGCCGATGACGTAATAAACACCATATTTCCTTTTTATTTTTAAATACCAGGATCTGAAAGAAGCACGCAGAGAATTTTTTCCATTAAAGGCGAAAAAATATATTTCATATAGTGAAATTCTCAGAAATTAAATAACTGAATCAATATCCGTCTTTAATTAGACTCATTTTTTTAACGATGCACGGGTAAAATGCCTTCACACAAGAGAGTTTCTTTTGTGATTAAGTGAAAGTTAATGGGGTTGCGTAATTATCTCATTTTTTCAAATTTTTTATTCGAGATAACATTTAGACTGCAAACGGAAATGTCTGACTAGATCTAGGCATAAGAAGTTCCTCGCCTCGTATTTAATAAAGTTTCTGAGGCGTGAATAGCTGTACCAAATCCCAAATGGAAAACTGTTGACATTTTGGTCTCTTTTGTTAAGTGCTAATGTTTTCTTCAAAATGGAGAAAAAAATTACTGAATACCTTTTGAAATGTCCCGTCACTCAAAGTGCCTAATGGGACTGCGTAGTAGCAACAAAGGCATTTGTTTTCATGGTATTCAGTGATCTAATGGTTATGAAAGTACAATGACACTTTCTTCGAATTACGTGAATACTCATTCAAAGGTTCGCATTGACACACATGAGATAAAAATCCTCATTCGACCCATTAATCCAGTCTGCCAATGAAAGGCCCATCTCCCGCTTTCCAGCGGATAACGCATTTCATTCAAGTTGTTTCTGTCGCGGTGGTCACACCTGAAAACGCATCGTTTGAAAAGAATAGGAGAGGCATCCGAGTCGAGGCTCCTAGATCGGTATAGAAATGCGTGTCGCATGGCATTAAACGACCCGCATGCGATCACGCGTGTCCGTCCGTCACGGCCTCAAAAAAAGAAGACATCGGCACCTTTCCGAAAACAATGAAGTACACGGCAGAGCGGAAAATGACAAGCCCCGCGGGTTTGCAAGATTATGAGATAAAGGAGCTGCTCTCATGTTTCAGGTGATGAGAGAACCAAAAACAACAGCATGTTTCCTTTGTATTCAAAGAGACATCATGAGATTAAAGTCCCACATTTTTATAAAATTTTCAACAGACCTTGGAAAACAAACCGTTACATTACCTACATACCTCTACGGAAAATTAAAAAAAAACAACCTCATTGGCTTTAAATTACAGGATAATGGGCAATGATATCAAGAAGTTATAGCTATGCATTTCAAAACGCACAGAATATAATTGGTAGCAAAATATCACTTATGCTTCGTGCATACCATTCCCAACCAATCAAAAGAACCTGCAAACACTCCATCGGTTTTGGAGTCCCTTCAACAACACACCCCTTTAATGCGTGAGTAAGGCAAAATATGCACATGATCTCTATATTACGCCAGGGCGAGGAAATTCCGGCTATGACAGCTCACAATGAGTATTACACCGCCTTATTTCTTTGCGCTTCACGAGAGCCTGTACTGTTTCTCTTCTTGCTTATTCTCTCTACACTGTCTTTTCCCTCATTTCTGACTGACTTAACCTCATCTTTGTCTCTTCCACTTCCGTTGTACAGGAACCGGTTCTTCGTTTCCTCGTCCCCATCACGAGCGCGGCTCATTTGAGCCACGCTTCGTTCCGTTCCGTTTTCTGGCCTCATGGCCTTCTGGCCGCCCTGGTTCCAAATCTCACCGTCGTCGTTCCTTTTCTCGTTCAATCTGCATTTCCTACATCGTTTTTCCTTCTTTATGTTCTACTTGTAATGAATCCAAGGCCTTCGAAGGCTTCCTGCCGCCTCGTTTTATAATCTCTCTTGCTCTACTTAAAGGACCCTCCATCAAATACGTTAAGGGTATCAACTTAGCCGCTGCAAACAAATTTTAGAATGATATCATTTGGGTTTCAATGCCAAATGATTTTGTAACATTGGAGTCAACATCAATCGGGTTGCCCCGAGCTACGGTGACGCAACGTTCATCAACCTCAACATCTACATACTACTAGTGCTGTGCGAATCAGGGATTTTCATTTCGAATCGAATCTCCCAAAAGATATTTCGAATCGAATCGAATTTTTATTCAAATTTTGGTAGCGATTCATATCACCCTAAAAAATTCGCTTGCTAATCGAATTCGAATCTAAATAAAATGCAAAAGCTAATGAGCAGTTAATGTAATAAATATTTTCACAATATTTCAGGGTTATACATTAGCTTATATGTCTATATTGGCACAAAGAATAGAACATAATAACATGTGGTCGTTTAAATTTTCGTTTCGCTTGAGGAAAAAATCGTCTAAACAGACGGCGCACCATTTTTGGAATGAGCGCCAGGCTTGAATGCATGAAAGATGAATCTATCAGATTCGAATATTTCGAATCATTCGGTTTCGAAGCATCCCGATTGACAGGCGAACGGAATCGAATGAAGCCTCATTCGTGTCGATTCGAATCGATTTCAAAGCATTCGCACTGCTCTACGTACTACCCCGCGAGCCGCCGCATGGGCGCGTGGCTTAAGGGTCTTAAGTCACCAGCCGTGAAAAGAAGTAAGGTGGAAGGGGAGGTGAAATGGTGACGAATAGTATGCGAGTGTATTTAGTGGAGCTCATTTTTTTTTATCGTGGCCACATATTGTGCGCGGAAAGAACGAGAACGAACTATACGTTGGGCAGTGTATCTCTCTTATTTTATCGCATCTGTCAAACCTAGAGATGTAGTGTGGAGTCATGATAATATTCTCTGTGTCACTCTGAAAAACATCAGTTCTGAATTTCTCAGGCAGCCAAAGCTTAGCGTGTACCCTCCGAGTCTCTAGGGGCTCCCACCTTAATCCCTCTAAAAGTTGTGAGACACTATATGTACGCTCGTAGCTGTTTTTAACGAAGATTGCAGCTTTTCTTTGTATTTTATTAATTTTTTTGGTTAAATCTATTTGACCAGGGTCCCAAATGCTCGTGGCGTATTCGAGGTGTGGCCTAACCAGAGCGAAGTAGCATCTCTCTTTTACTTTTTCATCTGAGGACCTTCCTATTATACGCTTAACAAAACCTTGTTTCTTTAATACTAATAAATACCCACTGTGCGCAGGTAGTAAAATTCTCGGTAAACCTTGAGAAACTCGTTAAATTTGACAATCTTAAGGGAATTGCTCATCGGTTTATCAATTAAGTATGGAAACCGTAGCAAAACCCTAGATTTGAATACCTTAAAAATATTTGTACGGCATTTCCATCAAAATCTGATCCCGCTCATAGATCTAACGGAAAAACGGATTTTTGTACACAGTACCAATAAAGTCGAGAAGAAATTTAAAAAATTAATTTACTTCGGAATTACGTCATATAGTTTTTAGAAAAAAAACTGAAGAATGTTTGAAATCAAGGGCGACTGAAAAAATAAAATAACTAAAATCATTGAAAACATAATTCAGATGAAACTCTCCTTTAGCTGTGAAGATGTATGTTGTGAATGTAACCGGAAAAAGTCTGGACGAGATAACCGAAATATATAAAGGCGGGCCCAAAAGCAAAGACATACAAAGATACCCGTAATAAATGGTTCTATAACAGATGACGTAAATGTTCCAAAAACGCTACCTAATCTTCTAAAGAATGTCTTATCTATCAGCCGCACAAACATAAATATTAAACCACGGTCTAGTTGTATATCGAAATCCTTGAGACCACACATCTGCCTTTCGTTTCAATAGAAATAAAATGAACAATGTATTTTAGGGGAATTGAAACCACGAGAACGTAACTTTATTGGAGAGAGCTAATATTTGTTTTAATAAAACCTGAATACTATAAAGTGAATCCCTTCCCAGAGAATGGTGAAATTAAAATTATCTCAAAGTACTAAGCCGTAAGCGTAACAATCACAGCAATATGTCTTCCCCGGGAAAAGTAAGTTGGGACATAAAGCTGAAAATAAGATAAAAAGAGTGTAAATTTTCATTGTATAGCAGAGTATAGAGACTGAGATGGCAAGGATGCCCACGTCCAAAGAAATCGATTATCGTTTGACCTACATTCACTACTCTATATTTATTTTCATTTTATTCAAACGCATGGGTAGAAAACCAAAATAAAAACCTTAGGCGAACGCAAAATAAATCCACAGTCATATTTCAAGTCCCCCTTCATATAGAGAATACCAGTTTTGGAGAAAAGCATATTTCTTGATAAAAAATTAATAGAGTCCACCATCAGTCAATTCATAATACGAAAAAGAAATATTCAAATATCAAAAACAATATATTAATGAACTAAAGTGGTATAAATTAGTTTTCGACTCAAGCCACTCAGCCACCTTCAGTCTGATTCAGTCTGATATGCGTGGAAATTGATGATTTCTACATCTACATACTACACTACGGGTCGTCACATGCGCGTGTGGCAGGGGATGTTAGGACACCAGTCGTGTAAAGGTGTAAGGGATAAAGTTTTGATGATGAAATCGTGACGTGACGTGCATTATGAGAGCTTAATGAGTCGAGGTCAGTTCATATTATGCCACTTATTGTGCACGGAAAGAACGAATTTTTGCACTCATGTGTTCCGCAATGTATCTCTCATATTTTATCGATAATGTCAGACCTAGAGATGGAGTGTGGCGTCGGAATGATATTCTCTGAGTCGCTTTTAAACACACCTGTTCTAAATTTCTCTAGCAAATTATGCCTAGCGTGTAGCCTCCAGGTCTCTAGCGGCTCCCAACTTTAATCCCTTACAGGCTGTGAAACTCTATATATTCGCTCGCAGCAGTTTTTAACGATGCGCGGGGTTTACCTCTGAATTTTATAATTTTTTCTTAAACCTTTCTGTCCAGTGTCACAAATGCTCGCGGCATATACGAGATGAGGCCTAACTACAGCGTAGTAGCACCGCTATTTTACTTTTTCATCTCCGGATTTCCGTACTAAACGCTTGATAAATTCTGGTTTCTTTTATGCTGTGCCGTATGTGCTTCATATGTGAGTTCCCCACGATATGTCTGAAGTTAAGGTAATTCCAAGATATTTGACTATAAAAAGACTTTATGTTTACATCACCAACAGTGTAGATATAACATTTTCGTAATGACTTTCCTAATAAGTAACTTGTGGTGCATTTTTTTTAGTTTTAGTTCTAGCCACCGCTCATGGCACCACGAATGAACGTAGTTAAGGTCCGATGATACAAATTTTACGTCTGCGTCTGCGAAAATTTCGCGGTAGACGACCGTATCGTCTACAAAAATTGTGAATTAATGCTAATTCGAGAATTTAGGTCATTTATATAAATAATGAATAAAAGAGGGCCGATCACGCTTTCTTGTGGAACACCGGATGTGACACTAAGCATCTAAGAGCTAATAACGACAATAACTACTTTTTGTTTACGATCACTGAGGAAGTATATATCCAAATCACTATTTTTTTCTTCACTCCGCAGGAATTCAATTTGTATAAGAGAGTTTTTGAGAGGAAACTTGTCGAATGCTTTCTTGAAATCAAGGAATATCGCATCAACTAGTTTTTTTCGATTCACCTGATTTTAGGATGTCATGAAAAAGAGCGTAACCTATGTATCGTAGGATCTTACCTTTCGGAAGCCGTGCTGACTTCCTTGTAAGAAGGTACGATTATAATGTCACACAATTTCTAACAACAATGTTTGAGGATCTGAGTTTTCTGTGAGGAACCTGGTCGAATGCCTCCTTGAAATCAAGGAATATCGCGTCGATTTGCTCATTCGATTCACCTGATTTTAGGATATCATGAAGCAAGAGCGCAAGCTGTGTTTCGCCCTTACGCAAGTTATGTTGACTGCTGTGTAAGAGGTTACGATGATCCAGGAATGCCATGATATTGCTATCGACAATGTGTTCGAGGATCTTGCATAAAGGTGATGTTAACGATATAGGCCAGTAATTTCCTGAGTCATGTATCTTCCCTTTATCTAAAGATTGGTGTGATGTTGGCTACTTTCCAGTCTAGAGGCACCTTGCCTTCCGATAATGATAAGCAAAATATGATTTATAGGAATGGTGCAATCTGAGGCGCTAACTCCATGAGCACGTGAGCAGGTATTTCCTTTGGGCCAGGAGACTTTTTAATTGTAATCGAACGCAGTAAACGCATCCTAGGACTGTGCACAATTCTACGTAGTTAGCGATATAATACGCATAACGGTGCGAAAGAAACATATCTATTTCGCATACGCGATGTATTACCTTATACTAAGAATCAATATGATGGACTTAAAAAGAAACCTAGTTTAGGGCACATGGAGAGGTAGGAATAATTTGTATACCAACTTAAATTCACAGACGTAAAGCTAATTATGATCGTTTGAATTAATGTAAACCCTTAAAGACCCAGGAAATTTCCTGTTCATAGCCATTGATCAGATTTCCAAGGAAATATTTCATTGAAGAAATCAGATAAAAATTGATATCTTCTAAATTTAAAACGTTATTTTGTTAGCAAGTGTATACGTGCAAAACACTCATTGGCAAGAATCAAATTTTACAATCATTCAGCAATCCGATGGTCAGATTTTCGACCCACAGGCACCACTCAATTTTTAAGCAGTGGAAACGAGAGCTACAAAAGGCCCGTTCAAAGGCTGTCCAGTTATCCAAGGAGAGATGATAAGGAATCGAAGGAAAAAATGAGAATTTTCGAATAAAAACGTTATTCTTAAGAAAATACGATACGTACAACGAAATCAATAATAAGAATAAAATTCTACATACTTCCGTACATTGACAGAGAAACGGTGGACCTCATATGCTGAGTAGAAATAATTTTAAAAAGTAAAATTTTAAACCTTTGCAAAAAAAAACTCTTCGCAAACCTCTGATGCTTTTCTTCTGCGAGTAAATACGAAGGACCTTTCCTGAAGCCCCTGAGGTCCTGGGACATTTTTAGAGAGGCTATAGGTCAAGGTGGTATACTCTAGAATCATGCAAAATTTCAGGTCAATGGGTTCGGTAGTTGTTTAGGAGAGGAGTAACGAGCATCCAGGCACCACTTCAATCTTTTTTGAAGTGTAATTAACCCGTAAAGTTCAAAGTTATTCCCATGATTGCTAAGGAAAGATTCCATTTTTGAAACCGGAGAAAAATTGAGTATTTTCGCATAAAAACGCTATTTTTAAGCAAATACGAAGCGTTCTAGAAAATCTATCGCAAGCATTAAAATCTACATTCCTTTAACCATCCGAAAGTGACTATTTACTCGATCGATCGTTATAATTGAATTCTCCATACCTATGGCCCTCCAATGAAAACATATTAAACTGATATTTTTATTCAAAGTAATTTAAAAAAGCAAAAACACCCCTACACTGATTTCAGGGTCGTTTTTAGAAGTCCCGGGACCCTTGAGGCCCCGAGATCTTTCTTATAAAGCCTTTTATCCTGCCGGTAATAATGCTGTACTCATGCAAAATTTTTGGTCAATCGGTTCAATACTTTTGAGCAGAAGAGCAACGAATATACAAGCACCACTCCATTTAAAAATATAGTGTTGATAAGCCCATAAAAGACCCAAGGGATACATCCCGTTCAAAGGTGGGTATTCCTTTGGTTGCTAAAAGAATATCCTGTTGTCGAAATAAGAGCAAAATTGGGAAGTTTCGCATACCAATGTCATTTTTAAGCAATCAGTAAGCGTTAAAGAAAACCTAACACAAGAATTTTATTTTACATACTTTTACCATTGCAATGGTGATAATTTCAAACTTTTATCATGACTCCAAGTAGGTTAAAAAGCATTTGAAAATTTTCGTCAATATTGAATTTTTAAGCAAACAGGAAGCGTACAGCAAAATCAAATTCAATAATTAAATTCTATTTACTATTAGCCATCCGATACGGAAAACTTCAAACCAATATCTTGATTCAAAGTAATATTAAAAAGCAAATTAATAAACCAATGCACTGATATCTGGGTCCTTTTTTGAGGTCCTTGGGCCCTAGAGGCCTCGAGGTTTTTTTTATATAGCCTACAGATCCTTCCGGTAAAAACGCTGTTATCGTGTAATACATGTGTTCGATCGGTTCGGTAGTTTGTGAGGAGGACAGTAACGAACACACAAACACCACCCTTTAGCGAATTGACTTAAGTTTTGGCATTTTCAAACACAAATAAACTCAGTCCAATAGTAATAAATGCATGCCCTTCACTCACATGTGTATTTCTCTTAGTTTCACAACGAGCAACGGAAAGTTGGGAGCGATGAAGATGAACCACCTTCTAACCTAACAGACCCAATTGGGACAAAAATTTATTGCGCAAAACGCCATTAATTACGAATGTCCTTTCCAGGGCGGGAGTGAAATATTAGCTGCTGCCCTTAATTGACCTTTATGAGCCCTCACTCCGTCGCTTTGATGACATTTTTATTCCCTCCCCTGGGAGATCCCCGGTCACAAGGAGGATTTCATTTTTTTCATAGTTCAGTGATTTCCTCGGAGCGGAATTCCAGCAACGCACAATTTCGCGACATCAGAAACAGTGCAAGCTATTCAGAAAGATTCATTGGCTTCACGCAAATTTTGATTGCACTGGCAAATGACGAACACGAGATAAACGTATGAGAAAAATTCTTACAATCAATTGAAAGCAAACGGGATAATGCTAGAATTACAAGCTACAGACAGAAACATTTCGTTAGCGACAAGAAAAATATTTGCGTAATCACATGAAGACGGTAAAACTTTGGAGGTCCTTCCCAAAATTTTCGAACTGCTCGATGTAATTTCCTAACCGCTTTCTAAACGGTTTTTCCAAAAGCATATAAAATTTCTAGGATAATAACAATAAATAAAACGTAGTATCTCATTCCATCTACTTTCGCCGTGTGTTTCTCACACAATTTGAGGATAATGGGACACATTCTGGTTGCGCTGCTGCAATTTCTTTCGAACACGGTAACGTAAAAGATAATAGACTTCTTTTTTTGTAGCAACGAGAAGATAAGCACGGAAGTTAAAGAAGGCTTTTTAAATAAGCCAAGAAATACATTTTAAACACCTTATTATCTTTTGAGACATCACACTAAGTTTCACGCTAAAATAGAGTTAAACGAGGTTCAGGCAATATGTACTTCGAAAACTGAAGGGTAAAAAAACTTAACATCATCACAGCAATAGTCATAACTAACAATGATAATAACATGTTGAAAACCTGTTCAGTAGTAGTCAATATGATAGCGTAAGATAATAAGTGAGATTGTACAGATTCAATGCAACATTTTAATTTCATTTTGTGACGCCATAGGTTCTCGATTCTTCGCAACACGGCGTAATTCATCTCGAAAAATTTGCAATGGCATTGGAAAACAATACAGGTTTTTATAGAGAATAAGTGACTTCTAACAGGATGAAATAACAAGAAAATGCCCTTCCGCTGTGGGAGACACCTCGAAAGACTTCGGAATTTCCATGTTAAAGGATAAGTCACCAGAGCAAAATAAATACAACCAGTGAATGGAGCACCGCCAAGATCCGCGATTTCACAGCCGCATAAAGCTGCCATATTACCGTCAGCTAAGTCGATAAAACCAAAATATGAAGTTGAAACAAAGACTTCCTCTTTCTTCCAGCCTAACTTTATGAGTACATGCCTCAGTTGGGGCTACAAACTACATATCATAATGAAACACCTTCTCTGAAAGGCGGGAATCATCAAAGTTGTAGCTCAAGGTAATTCTTAGTTCTTATTGCAAAGCGCTTCATACAACAAATATAACTATGATTACAAACTCTTTTCTTAGAATGGACGTATTTATTCAAATATTCTACAACTAATTATTTTCGATCATACCCTACATAACTTTTGTTAAACGTCACATAATAGAAATAGCCATACTGGAACATCTCAACTACATATGAGAATTAAAAACGCTTCCCCCTTTTATAAAAATTTTCTTTTCTCTCGCATGCAAAAAAAAACAAAATCGGAAAATTTATTTCAAATTAATTTTTACTAAGTTTCACTTAGGATCGTAATCGGACTCGGATTCTGTCACAACAATCGGGAACCCATTTCCTAACACCCTAGCTCCCTTCTGACAGTGAAGGCGTCGTAATTTCTCGGAGGAAGCACCAGGAAGAAGAAATTAAATTACGCCATAAAGGGACGGATCAGGCCTTCTCAGGCATTTATTGGTTCGAGCAGCATAGCAAAGACGATGGCACCTAATATGCATTGGGCATAATGGACATTGATTCATTTTTAAAAAGCAACTTGTTTACAAATTTTCAAGGAGAATGTCAACCCAACGAGGCAATAGCGCAACCTGGGTCTCACTAAATTCACTCCTTTCCGATTCATCTAAAATGCAGAACATCCAATTAAAACTTCACCATTCCCATGTTTCATGCTGGAACGATGAGTAAGATAAACGACATTCAAAATCTGAACGTTAAGATAAAATAATTCCTCGTTCAAGTCCTTTAAACGGATATTATTTCAATAAAAAAGCGGCCTAATTAATCAACTCAAGGCTTCCATACCAGTACATCACTATTGCTTAAAGAAGGAAAATATTGGACCTTAAGTTGAAGACGACTTACAACACTTCATTATACACCACAGCTTTTCCGAGTGTACATATCCTCCCAGACGGATGATGGGCTTCAGAGAGTAAAATAAAAGCCTTTCCTAATAAATGTGACCGCGCGTAAACTACCGAAGACCTTTGGATTTCATTCATCAATCTACGTTCATTCATTTTATCTCATATAAAGCCTTAAGGCGAAACAGAGCCATGGAAGGTTCAACAAAATCGTGCAGTTTTACCAAAGCTATTATTATCTCTAAAGGCATACTTATACGATACGGCTAACATATCTAAGCATAAGACAACAGTTCCAATTCATGGAACAATTCGGAAATATTTTGAAGAGAGCAAATGTATTCTAAAATATTAACTCCATAAATACAACTCGTTATAATATAAGTTTGATTAATAACAAAAAAATCTATAAAGAATGAAAAAGATACAGAAAAAAACCATTATGGCTTCTAGAAACAGAAAGAATATCAATGATTTAGCAAGGGGCAGAGTTGAATGGAGGGATAAAGTCAATAAATCTTAAGACTGAGCGACTAATAATAGCTGAATGATGAGGATACGATATTGAACGAGGAAAGATTGCAACTATGCCCATTTCGTTTATATTCAAGAAGAAAATTCAGGGATGAGAATTTAATCGAGTAGATAAAGATATCAGATCAGTTTAGCAAGTTATTACAAGTTAAGAAGAAGCGAAGCATTCTTAAATGAAGCCATGTAATATGTGAAAATACGCACAAGTATTTATAAAAGGGTCATAATGGGAAGTAGTATTAATTGAGTCATTAGGTATTGGATTGTGCAAATGGACGCAAGTCGGGTTTTTATGGCTTGCTTGATTGTTTGGGGAGGAGATTCCTGTCAACCAAACAATCTGAGGGTATCTACGCCAGGGATAGCGGCTCAGTTGGAAAGGGAAGGGTAGTTTAGTGGAAAAGAGAAAGGTTGGAGGAAAAGTTATAACTCCAAATGTCTCTCAGTGCCTCGATGGTAGAGCAGGGGGGTTACTTTGGCTTTTTTATTTTCAGGGCATCAGGTGATTTTAGAAAAAGTACCACCAAAGCCCACTAAAGACACTAAGGCTGATTAAAATAAGAAAAACAATCAAATTAAAGAACAAACAATATGTTTATAAACTCTTCAAATTTCTTCTTGGCACAAAACATGTCTACTAGCACGACAGTCCAACTCCCCCACATCAAAATAAACAACCGTTACCAAGTAAATACATATCGATAAAATCCAGCCAAAGCCCTTACAGTTTATATGTAAAGCCCTTACAAATGTAACTTATACATAATGTAATCGTTACAAACTATGTGTAAGTATTAACAAGGGATCCACAGTTTTTACATCAATCGTCATTTTACAGAGTCGGAGTAACATTAATGTGCTTCTGACATATCACTCGAGCAGGGGTTGAATACCAAGAGAGGACTTACAGATTGCGAGGAAGGATTGGAGAGATTAAGAGATGGAGGCAGAGGGGTTGGACTTAAAGTGAACTCCGCCAAAAACAGGACTTGTTTTCTTCCAGGCAAAGTACAACCATACAAGATAAATAAAAAGTATTCATTTTCAGAACTAAATGGAAAAATATGATAGAATTAAAAAGTAGAAGTATCTAAGAGGATAGGTGACAATAAACAATAAAAAAGAAAGAAGAAATGAAAGCTAGGATTGCAATAGGCAATGTGACTTATTGATGATCCACTGATGAAGGCGCTCAAATGTCATTACCTCAATCAGAACATTGAAACAAAGGATTATCGAACAGTAATAAAACCTGTGGTTTTGCATGATTGAGAAACATAAACCATCACCATTGCAGAATAAGAGTTACCTATAAGAAAGATTTTTGGTGCAGCAAAAGATGGCAAACAGGGAAATACCAAAAGGAACAGACAACTGGAGGAACTCTACGCTCATCCTAACATATCCTCAAAAATGAAGAATAATAGGTTAATGCGCATATGACATTTTGAAGCCTGAAGCATACCTGAAGATGGGATGGTCGAAAAGATATACCAAGGATATCCACGTGGTAGAAGATTTGGAAGAAGACCTGGAAAAATATGATGACGAGGACGTTCTGAGAATTATGAGGAATAATGAGTTTGAGAACGCGTATAGAAGATCGTAAAAACTGAGCTACCATCGTCGGAGAGGCCAAGGCCCTACCAGGGTTGAGTCGCCGAGGAGCAAGTAAGGAATAGGGATTACACTGAAAAACCTCTGCCAATGTCTGGTTTCGATGACTCGTCCCTTAGGATGGGAATCAAGTGCTCAAGCCATCGCTTCACAAAGCTCCCACGCTTCACATTTTTTACTAGAGGCTCTCTAGAGTTCCAAACCCTACCAGGCCTTGATTGACTGATGAGAAATTGCTATAGGCGTAAAAGGAGACGCCCTTCCGTATTTTCCTTGAGAGAGCCCCGCCCTGCTATACTCGCTTCCTCCTCATATGCGTCCAAATCCCCTTCCACTAATAAAGAGTTGACATTTTTTTAATGAATGGCTTCAACTACAGATGTGCCGTGAGATCTCGTCACCGTTGGCATGGAGCAATGCCCTTCGCGAGAGAGAAATTAAAATAGCCAAAAGATATTTTCTTGGATTAAAAAGAAAACCTCTTGCCTGGCTCTCTGACAACCTTTTTACTTTATCCTTCTTTGATATTCTGAGAATATATCTTCACGCTTAATTTTTTTCTTCCCACAACGTTCAGACATTTAAGATTCACAGAAATAGGAAATGAAGTCAACCTTAAGGAGAATAACCATCGTGCGAAGAGACATCGTAAAAGATCTCATGGAAATGAGACACCTATAGTTCAGTAAACGTACACACATAGTTACTATCTTTTGCCATTCATTATCATATCCTCATGCCCCGCAAAATTCGTTACCTAGGTGATATAAAGAAAACTATATTTAGGTAAGTATTTCACCAAGCTAAATTTTCATTTTACAGAGAAATGTCTGCATCGTCGGACAGGATAAGATTCAGATCGTAGGCCGAACTAAGATGTGGACGGAGAGAGACGGAGTTAATGAGTTTAGCGGACGTTTTTCACAATATGCGTAAAATGAAGCTCGAATCCTTCCAAACATTGCATTTTTTGAGGCAATATGGTAGTCAGATTACGATTTTTCAGCGCAATCGCGATATCAACTTATGTTTCAAGTGGATAAAATGGTGCAATACACCATTCCGCACGTTGAATGGGAAGTTAAGGGGTCGAACACACGGAGTCTTCATTTCGGAATAATAATATGATGATACCGGGTTTCCCTCCACCCTTCCTCCAATACCCATAAATCCTACCCTTACCAACCGACTCACTTGTCTTTTATGATGCAAATGACCTCATTCGTTGGTTTCCTCGCCCAAATAACCAACCAGGTAATCTCTCTTGAGCCACTACGAAAATCTTAACATGTAGCCATTATTATCATCTTCTTGGATCATCCCAACAGCTGAGCACGCAAGATTAAAATACTACGAAAAAAGAAACACGGTCCTTTTTTGCTGTGCGGCTTCCCAATCTCTCAGTATTTTGGATAATAATGAGAACCGGACATCGACAATAAATAACCCATTGACTGGTACTCCTAGTCCTCAATTAACGATATCAAGGAAGTTAGGTCATATCTCAGGCGACAAAATAAACCACGGGAGCTATATTTCCTGAATGCACTATATCTATTTCTTAAGGCAACGCCTTGTCGCTGCAGCCCGATTTTTCTCTCCTCTCTGCACACTTCAATTCCACAAACCTTCGGAAAGCTATTCGACAATGTATTTCTTCGACGTATATCTCTTTCTCGTTCTTCTTTTCTCTTAAATTCCAAGAATTTTCCTTTTAAAATTCCAGTCAGAAATGGGTTGTGTCGTATCGCAAGATCAACCTTAGTAAACTTCCTTCTTTCTATAGTTTCTAATAATCTTCTCAGTTCACCGACCTCCAGGGATACTTAACCATCCGTTTTCCAATCTACCCATCACGTAGGTGTCATTATTCTCCGTAAACACATCTCTACAGCTTCTAGTTGTTTTCTCTTCTTTTTACCGATGGTCAAACTCTTACTTCCGCAGAGTAACGTGTTCCAGATCATCGTTTTGACAATTTTTCCTTTATTTTTGTCCAAATGCTTGCGTACAAACATATTTCACTTCTTGTTAAAGAATGTTTAAAGTATAAATTAGAAAATTTTTGTTGATATTTCCATTAACATTCAACGATAACTACATTCATTAACAAAACCTTTCTAGGCAACTCACTGCTTAATCACTGACTTCATCGAAAAAGCGTAAACAAGGGTAAACTGCTCATCCATATGAATTCACAACGGACAAATATACTCATTAATTTGGGGAAGAAAAATGTTAATCTCCAATAATTATGCGGAGACAAATAGAAAAAAGTTTAAAAATGAGAATCAAAATGTAAAAACATGAAAATACTTTGCTACAGATGATTCGGTATTAATTATAAATGCACAATTTGGGGACCGCAAATTAAGTCACTTTGAGCATTTACTGCTCAAAAAAATAATGCTGCAGAGATGATGGTGAATTTAAGCATAATGAATGCGTGAGCGAATATTATCACATGCGTAATATCCACCATACACGAAACCCAAAAATAAATAAAGAGATTCGTCATCCCAAAAACAATTCTAAGCAGTGATGGGCCGACTCCAAAATTTATCGAATCCGAATCCCGAATTCGAAACTCCGATTTTTATCGAATATCGCAAACCGAATCTCGAATCAGAATCCTGCTCTCCCTTAGTCGTATTTCAAAATTACTTATCATAACTAATAGATGGATAAATATTAACATATTTTAAAATAATCTCAAATCTATTTCTACATTTTCTTGTAAATTTATGAAGCCATTGGTTATTGAAGGTTTTCCCTAAATCTAAAATCTACCGATTTAGGTTTAAAAAAAAAACAACAGAAATTTGTTTCACTACAGTCTACGCCTTTCTTAGATACAAATAAAGGAAGATAGCTAAGTGAACACAACTGAATTGTTTTAAATATTCTTGTTCACTGATTGATATTTTCAAATGAGATCTTTCAAAACCTTTCCATGTATGTTTTCTTAATTGTGGGCTTTTTCCGTTTTTTTGACTAAAATTGAAAATTTGTATGCGTATTACACAGTTATGTTAGCGACTCTGGGGACGCAGCCGCGGGATACAGTATCAGAAAATAGCGCAACATGATTCGACAAAGTTTCAAACCTTGATTCCAGTTAATGTCGGTCTAATTATTATATTTTAAACAGTATGACCTATTCATGGTAAGTAGAGAACTACATCTCTTTTCTTGCAACATTTGGCTTCATGAATACCTATTTCCGTATCTTAGCGTATTTTAACTTCACCCATATTTATAGTTTATGGGTTTTAACAACCTAATATTTCTATAAGCAATCTTTGAAAAGGACCAGCTAAATTTTCCGTACGTTCGCGGCGCCAATCCGCGGCACAATGGAACAACAAAAACAGATTTGATAAAATTTCACGGCGTAATAAATGCGGTATTGTAAAGCGTTCAATGCTAAATATATAAAACTTCGATTTTCAACAGCGAAAGAAATTTTCTCGTTCTATCGGTTGTTCAAATAATAAAAACGACTAGTCTAGCCGGCATAATGATCATCGGCGCGCGCGCGTCGGCATACCAAATACTTCGGAAGGTTATGAAGGCGGTGTTTTGCACGCGTCGTGCGGTGATTTTCAAAGAAACTTGACGCGATGAGTGACTATAAAAATCTCCGATGACATTCATATTTTACGGCGCAATGAGTCCTCACCTAAATAACCACACTTTATAAGTACAACGGCTTCGAAGTAATAAATTCCGAGGTGAGATTTCGAACGAATTTACGACAGACGACGAATATTTTACAGCAGCGTAGAGCATACGCCACCAGCACAACCGGATTCGAATTCGATCGCATCATTTTTGGAGGGACTCTATCGAATCTCGAATCCATGGATTCGATAAGATTAGATAGAATCCTCGAATCAGACCACATCACTAGTACTAAGCCAAAAAATTAAAAACGCCAAGGGGTTAGAATTAGCCATGGAAAAATCGTTTCGCTTGATCTAGCCATCTTACCACCATCAAGCGATTTCGCGCTGAAATTGGGTGCATCCAGGGGGAGTACCGCTCACTGATCGCTCGGTGAGCGAACCACCGCTCTCTCCCTGGATGCGACCGCTCACCAACTGATCACCGGTGAGCGGCCGCCATTTTTCTGAGCGTACTCGAGAGTCGCTCCTTCTCCCCCGGAATCGGTGATGGCCGCGAGTTCAACATAGCTAGGGAAGAAGTGGTTCCGCTGGTTTCTCATACGCTGCGAAAATATGACTCATACTTCCCTTGGTACCCTTTTTACCTTGGAAAAAGAGAATGAGAAGGTCTTTTGCAAACAAATCCCTCTGGAGTACAGTCGTGAGTTGAAAATCTTCTTCCAGCATGGAGTAGTCTAGTGCTACTTACGATATGGACGGCGTTTTTTACACTGTGAGCATCTACAAAGCAAGGTCACCTTAATTCAAGATGTTAAATTTTTTCCATGCCTTGCGTGGGCTTTACAAGTGACAAATTTTCATGACACAAGGACAGTTCCAACATTTTGTGTTGCAAACTTGCTTCTCATTGGGCCTCGCCCTCATGAGCACGAGTAAGAACCACGTAATTTCGTTTACGCAAGCAAATTGCAAGTCAGCTTACGAGTTATTTACAGAAGGATCAAGTATATGTATTTACCTGTTCTCCATTACGAGTATCTTACGCAGAATTTACGTAAAAATGAAATACTACTAAGACATTTTGTTTACATATACATGCGCACCTCAAGTTTTCAAGAATTTTACATAAACATGATATTGTGAGCTGGCTGGGTAGTAGAAAGCTATAAAGTAATTGTGCTAACGAATTCGTGAAATATTGGTGCTATCACCGTGAGATTTTGGGGATGATATTGTTGTTCGATTTTCGCCGGTAACGTGCATTTGTGAACGAGATTTATGAAGTTTTGTGGGGTTGGTTTTGGCCGCACCGCGCATTCTTTACACGGTGGAATGCTTTCCTTTTTCTTGTAATATTGGTATGGAATTGATGTCTGCATGTAACGATGTAATTCATAGGGTGATACCCACGCGAGTAGATGCAAGAATTAATGCGTGGATTGAGGTAATGAGTGGAACCGCCAAAGTTGGATGTTAACTCAGTTACTCAGTTGGATGTTAACATTTTATCATTACTCCTATCAATAAATATTATGGATTCAGATGTTTGGCATTGTTGCCTAGGCTACGTGTTGCCTAAATTTCCACTTTCAGGTCGCCTAGTCCTCGGCGCCACTTCGATTACAGTCTTTTCAGTTGTTATTTATTGTAAATAGACGTAGTTAATTGTTACTAACGTTAGACTGTGGTGAATATTCAATAACGATCGAGGAGATATGAATTACTTGATGCTTTGAATAATATCTTGCTATTTGTGTTACCTAAAATTAACTTTTTAAATGCTAAAGAGGAAATATCTATTACAAAAAATGTGTAAGAGGTTTATGAAACGTTCATCGTGTGCCGACGATGATGTTTGCCAGACTCTGATTCTCATTTGAATGCAATGGACGCAATTCGGCTTAAACAAAGAATTTAGAATGCCTTGTTTAAACAGAACTTGCTTCGTACCAGGCTGCAAAACAGGGTATGCGTCTACGAGGACCCAAAATAGGAGACTTGGATTGAAAAATAAGAATCTGTTCAAGGCGGCGGTAAGTGCATTCCTTTTTACCTACACTGTAATGATGGCCATTGGGAATACTCATGAAGTCACCTCGCATTATTATTGAATTTCCGTATACCTAGCGATATTCACGATGTGCTAAGAAGTTAATTGTGCATTTGTGTAATTAAATTTGGAGAGGAATTAAATATATCTGTTGACGGTATTTGCATTTGAACTTCCGTATTTCATCACAAGGCGGCAACACTTTCCAAAAAGTTGTTTGTTTACAGAATTCTAGACAACAGTTTTTGGCGACGAGATCACAATCCATAATATATATTCATGATTCCTCCAATCAGTTTCATCATTGCCTACTCATCAATGTATTCAGTAGCATGCCATATGTTAATTAATGAACCTTCTCAGATATTTTTCTTTTCATTTGCCTACGATTGAATTGCAATGCATTCATAAACACGACTTCAAATATCCCACCGACGGGCTCACCTGAAGTTTCCATTCAGGGGGAAACTGATCGCTCAGTGAGCGGTGACGCAGCTCTCTGCTCACCGATCAGTGAGCGATCACTCCCACTGAATACGCCCATTAGCTTTTAGTTGGGACGGCTAGGTGATGTGAATGGCAAAAACACCTGCACGGTAAGTAGGAGATCTAAGTTCATACCCGGTCAAACCAAACAATTTTTTCAAAGCGAATTTCCTTCCCCAAGTTTATATGATTGCTCCCTGGCACGTGATAGCGTACCACATCATTTGTGCATTTTTGCAATGGTTGGGAAAGAAATGATATATTAAATATAAATGTTGTAATCTCATGTCTTTTAAGACGTTTCATTCAAACAAAACTTTGATTTTCAGGATCTGAAAAATTTATTGGGAATTAATACGACAAAACCCTGTTCCGAACCTTGATTTGCGTCACGACCGAAACTACAATGGACTGCGATAAAAGCGACATTTAAGATCCCAAAATACTACAGACTTTTAATGTGATAGGGAAGACTTTATCAATTGACATATATTATTCTGTCTTTAGGAAAACTATTACTTCAATACCTATTCATGAAGATGGAGTCCAGTATCTTGAGTTTCGAAGCCAAGTGAGACTGGACGCGAACTAATTCCTGGAATGTCCTTTCTGCACCCTTGATCAAATGCGGTCTTCCGAGAATTATAACCTCCTCCCCGAATTTCAACACTCCCTTCCTCCCACATGAAATCCCTCATGAAACTTCAGGTGGGCCCCAAGTTCCAGAGTAGACAGGAAATGTACACAGGAAGGTGGAGTGTTTGGTGTTCTTCCCGCGATTAATACGAGGGAAGTCTGCTGGGGCTTTCCACCGTGTCAGGAGACATTTCGACGGTGGGATCGGCCGCTTTTCTACCCACCGGAAAGTCCAAGAACACTTCACCGACGCACAGAAGATGTTTGGCGATACCAGTCATGAGGCCACCATTGTCTGCGTTTTCAAGGAAAGTTTCTGCGGTCGAACTAAAATGACAGTCGCTACCTCGGTAATCCCTTGCGGTCTCACTGGCCTCTCCAAAGGCCTTTCTCCGAGAATGCCATGCGGTCCCCCCCATCGCTAGTAAAGGAGCGACGGCATTAGTCGCAACTTTTAAATCCAATGGGCACAAGGAAAATTCTCGTTTAATACTAATAAAAAGATGCATACACTCCCATCACACCATTCCCTTTCGTTGGGCAAAGCCAAAGATTTTAGTTATTTCCGTTAACCCCAGAAATCTGTTACTCTTAAAAGTTTCTTACGCAATGCCCTATCCTTACAGCCACCCACCACTTTTGCTTAACTTACACCCATGAATTACTTTATACACGCTCTGCTATTCTTTACACTCCTAATATTTAGCGCATATTTTATCAAAATATGGAGAGGAACTTTAAAACACCTCATAAGTAATCTGATAGTTATATCAACGCTTCCTCTCCCTCGAATTAATCCATAAATGGACTTATGAAGAAAATGAAAATTCCCTGTTTTACATAAGAACCGAAAACAAACATTAGGAGGTAAAAATGTTTCATTTGATACCAAAAGAAAGCTATGGAAGGTATCCCTAGTCAAACAAATTATTTATAGATAAGTGCTACTCGGTAATGCACGGCGCAGAATGTTGTAGTTGGATTGATAACAGTAGCTTTTTTAAGCTACCATTATCGTTATAGCAAGGTAAAAGATTGCTTACTAAAACCATATCCTCAAAACTAGGGTTTATTACAAATTAATACGACTTATACTTCAACCAACACGCACTATTACCTGGAGGGATCGCCCTCCCGTTAGCTAATACCTCTTACTCGATGAGATAAGCCTATAAAAGCATTGATATCCCATCAAAAATTAACGCATAGCGTGTAATAATATAAACAGCAGCCTTTCCTATTTTTCAGTCCACATGTATTTAGCTCAAAACGGCACACAGCAGTGTGTAAAATCAAATATTTTTTTTACAGCCCTTCGTATTATTCCATGCAAACGTGTGTCATAATAATTGCTCCAATAATTTAAGCTATTTTCATTGTCAAAGGTAAAAATTACCGATTATAGAGAGTCATGAAGAAACCCTCATTTCTTTTCTTCTGACAGATCAAATATATCTAAAGCGCTGGCAAGAAAATATAGGAACTACAGCCTTTTCGTGAGAGACTCTTATCCACCCAAACAATTTTGCAAGCTTACGCCGCTGATAACACAAGGGTTTCCCAAAAAAACTGATCGATAAGTCGGCACCATAGAAAAGCTTGAAGGATACCGGAATGAAAAGTAAGCGCCTCATGATAAACATACATAAATGCCCTAAACTCGTATCTTCTTACACATGTATCACATCATCATAATATACGTCAACACAAAGCCGCCATCAAGGGAGATAATCCAAGATAAGAAATTACACTGTGAAGATACTAACTCCTATTCTTAGTTATCAGATCTGTTAGGCTTAAATTTTGAGGACTAGTAGATTATCCAGAGATTGGCTATGAAAAAAGCGATCTCTAATGCATTCGTCGTGGGTGCGAAGAAAACCCGGATCTGTTTTATCCTCATTAGTGAACATGAAAGAATAAACAATGTAGAGTAAAAGGCCATGGTGGACGGATCGAAGAATTATACAGGAATAAAAGTGGAAATATTCGGTATTTCTTCCACATAAGCAGAATGCCAGTGTAACTCAAGAGGAGAAACAAAAACATAAAGGAACTAACGCAAATCTCCGTTGTTCGACCGATGATGGAGTACGCAACGACAGTCACGGACCCAACGGAAAAGACTCTTAATTCTCTTAAGCTTAAGAAAGTGTAGGCGAAGGCGGCCAGGTACGTTTGAGGAAGGCATATTAGGGCAGATGGTGAGACAGCAATGTTAGCATCGCTAGAATGGCAATCACTCTGACTAAGAAGAAAGGAGAATAGGTTAATTTGAATGTATAAAATAAAAAAATGAAAAGGACTGGGAGGATCTATCAGATAATGTGGAAAAGCCCGATTTAGTTAATAGGGCGGAAGGACATCTATTTAAACTAAAATATAGGCAACAAAAACTTAACGAAATGCAAAGCGCTGATTATTCAATCGAGGAATTAAGGACGCAAATGAGTCACCTGAAGTAGTATTTAAGCCCTAACTTGGCTCTGTATATAAATTTAAACGAAAACGTAAACGTCGCTTAAAATAATAGGCTGGGCTGTGCCCCTTATACATATGCTGGAATTGGAAAAATTTAGGTAGTACGAAAGTATTAAGGATGCAATTAGAATGTATTTTGGAAGTACAGGCACAATTTAATAATCATTACACGCAGACCAGCGCCTATTTGCAATGCTGCATATTTAATAAATAAAAATCCACACATCAAGCGAGACTATTAGTTGAATTAACACTCGGGTCAAACCCAATGCCGATGTTCAATGTCCCGTCAATATTCGTACTATACTTAATATCATGTGGTGTAAAAATTTTGGACCCCATTTAGACCCTAATTATTTTACCAATTGCAATACAATAAAATGGCTTCCTGTGCCCCGAATTTCGGCTAAAAAGCTCATTAAAAAAGGTTTTTACCTCGAATTATGATTTTTTTGTAGAGACCCTTAGAAGAAGATGTTGCGAAAAAACCAACCGTAACATAATTTGAAGCGACTCTGCCACTTTACGAATTCCCGATTTCACGAATGGAATATACGTAACGTCGAAGGCAAAGAATCTCTGGTCAGTCCCATGATTCACATAGAGAGCTCAGGCTGCATGGTACACGCCGAGCCCCAGATCATGCGACATGTTTACGAATGCGAGAGACACCCGGGTGATTTACAACGGCGTAGAAAGCAGTGAGTCATGGAAAACGAAAGCTGCATGGAGGACAATGAAGCGAGACAACCCATAATATGCAAAAGAGGACATGCAACAGAGTCCCCAACCCCACCATTTCGCATTCCCCGATTGGGTCGATCGAAAGCGGAGGTGGCGGCGTTCCGCGGTGCGCGGACGAACGGACGGGTTGTCGAGAGAGGCGACGACGCGGCGAAACCGCGGGAGAACGCCGCTGATTCCGGCGCGGCGGTTTTAATTTCCGCTCAGGCGGGAATCGGACACGCCGGGCGGCAATCGTTCATTCCATTAAATCACTCGCCACTCCATTCTTCTGAACGCGCACACACCACACGTCACCATGACTTGCTTCCCGCCCGAAACAACGGAGGACACGACGACAGGAGTGTGCCCAGGCGCAACAATTCGCGAAATTTAGAGAGATAAAATCATTTGCTTTAGGTGATTCCACCGTAGGGAGAACATTAATTTCATTTATGTTCCGGCGACTTGCAGAAAAACGTGTCCTCTATTGTACATGGACGGAAACCGGATACTTTTCACGCTCCTTTACTCGCAAATTGAAGTTGATGGCACACATAGAGAAATGAGAGCACAAGAGAATAATTGGGAAAACTGGTATTTTTCCTACACTACGTAAATATAATTTTCGCTGAAAACAGACCGTTTGAAGGGAAAACTCCCGAAAGATCAAATAAAATTAAATATAAGAATCCTAACACCTTATTTTTTAGACATGAGCGAATTACACTCGAAATTGGACCCATAATGCGGTAATTGTGCACGAATGGCTCTGCAGTCGACTACAATAGCTGGAGAAAAGTTTCCTTTAATGAGAATCACTTCATTTTAGCCATGCCCACTAAACTATCTTCATTTGAACGCATGTTATGTTGTAAGACTTCTACTGTCGAACGAGGTAAAAATATTACTTAGTCATAAATCATAAAAGTCATAAACGAATATACTGGTTTATAAATAATGAATTTTCACGCAGAAATACATGGCCTCAATGGCATCTCTTCACATAACTTTTTTTAACCTCAAATTTGGCCCGAATAATATTCTTCAAAAACTTTTATATCATGCACTGGATATTGAGACACCTATTACATTTTTTACTATAGGTCATCGATAATATAGCACGAGTATATACGTTTAAATACGGTTTCCGGGTTTTCTCGGAGCACATTGCCGGCATATTTTGATGAATGCGACAACGTTTCCAAGGGAAACTCCTGCTGTTTACCAAGTTTATCAACTATATTTTTCAATGTAATTCATAATTAGGCACTTAATTTACATTATTAAATTTTTTAGCGCAAAGCTAATAATATTCTTCCCTCAGTTAGTTAAAAATCATGATATCACATCTTGCCGAAAAGAAATGGAATAATATAAATCGAGCATTTAAGTTTAAATAATTGACTTCTGGCTTTCGTCCCAGCACATAGCAGACATATTACGATGAACGTGGCAACGTTGCCACGGGAAACTTCTGCCGTTTACCTTGTTTACCAAAACTTTTTTTTCAATGTATATTATAATTAGGCATTTGATACACATTGTAAAAAATTTGAAGTCTGCAGATAATTATACCCTTCCCTCAGTTCGTTCTAAAACCATGATATCAAATCCTGCGAAACAGCTATGGAGGCTGGAGTCAGTATAACTACCGGTGTTCGTTACGAGGTAAATGTAACGCGTTATCCAATAAGATTTTACCCGATGGAGTGTTTACAAGAAACTTAAAAAAAATATGAAAGGTAGCACAAAACCTACATTCACACATTACAGCAAATTTGTATATCTCAAGAAATCAGTACTTCGAAGCGCCGGTTCCTCCTGAAAAATAAAATTGTGGAATAATCTGCATATTTTACATTTTAATTGTCTGAATGCAACACATTTCAAAAGCTGGATTTTTTCAGCCACACGGACAAAAATGTAGAATTTTGCATTTGTATCGGCTAAAAATTTCGCGGTGGAACTTACCTCGAGTGGTTTCCCAATTAAAGGATATGCGTGTCATTTAATTTTCCTTATGGATACTCATAGAAATGCATGCCCTCTATCTAATACGAATATCAAAAGCCCAACCTTCCCGTAATATTTGGCGAATTTCTTATTTGAAATCACATGGTGTTAAATGCGACCGTGGGAGAAACTCTTGGGGAATATAGAATCAGTTCCACCCCTTAGCAGGAATGGAAAATACTCGCCACACTTCAGCCATTGTTCAGCTTTTCAAGCGTACCCCTAAGGGTAACGCACAACGCAGGTCGTGCAGCATATTATTAGGGCATCGAAATCGTTAAGGACACGCTACAAGTCAAGTACAGGGGCTTTTTATGGTCGATCGAGTAGAAAACTGAATCGTATTTTCTCTCTATGAAAAATTGAGCAAATTGAAACAATGTTAATTCCATCATCGCTGGTTACTAAAAAAATCCTCAAATTTGGCTCTGAAGCCGAAATCAAAATAAGTGATTATTATCTAAATTTTCCACAGCCCTTACCGCAACATTCATCTCAAAGAGCAACAACACATAGGATAAATATGAATATCATCATAAAAATTTAGTTATTACACTGACGCTTAAGATTTTGTACACCAAATAGGAAACATCAATATTGCAATTAAAAGAAACTCGTTCATCAAGTTTTAAGGATACATATCGTTCTGGTGAAAATGCGCCAGAGGAAATTACTCTGCCAAGAAAATATACATTATAATGAATAGAAAATGAGAGAAAAAGAGGAATCAGGATAGTGTCGTGTATAGAATATTGGCTTTTCACCAAAAATAGCCGGGACTTTATCCATACATCGGAGAAGATTTGCCAATAAACATACGTTGGATGGAATGTAAAAATATAATCCCTCGGCGCCTTCTGTTAAGAGTAAACAAATGCCGACGTAGTATCTCTATTGACACTTGCTCATCTCCCCGAGAAACTTTACTTAGGTACAACAAATCATCATTCCCCAACGGCGAAACGGCCAAATTTGCCATTCGTCTTTCATTATATCAATTACTATTCCCGACGCGAATAAAAATCAATTGGAATACTTAAGAACAAATTTTTTTCTCCTTCATCAGTCCATAAAATACCACCAAAACTGTAAATGTCCTTAGCATTTAGGCGGGAAAATATGTTCCTTTGTGTTGTACATTCCTATATGATGATGGGAGAAGTACAATGAACAACCTAAAGTTGAAAACGTCTGGAAAAAATCCATGGCTAAACAGACAGTTTTTATACTTATTATTGAATACGATAAAGGGCGAGCGACTAAAATATGTGACGTCAAAACGTCTAGCGTAGGGTATTAGCAGTAAAGAAGTGAGTTTGATAACAAAGCCATTGTGATAACTTATGAAAATCGAACCCGGCACTAGCATCGCGTAAGCATGATTATAAATAAACTTGCAAAATAGTTGAAACTTTTAAGCCCTCATTTATACCACTGCTATGGGATTACGCCAAAACATTCACGAAGTTTTTGCGTTTATTTTTATTTCTGCCCCCGGAATCACGTAGCCTAGCTTTTGAAGAGAATGTATGTCATATTATTTTCTTCGCTCCTATGAATTTTGTTAGTACTCGCTTACTTCCTACATACATCCAGGTGTATCCATTTCAAGATTAGCACCAATTACTTCTTACATAGTTCGGCCGGAAGACATTGCAGATATTTGAAAATAAGGCTATTCAACCTATTTAGGCATTCTCCTAACTTATCGCAAAACGCATGCGACTTCATTCCGGAGCTTCAACGTTTAAATATTCAGGGGGTGTTTCAGAAGAAAAGTTCGAAACTTCTGGAGGAGGTAGGGGAGGTGATTTGTAAGCATTTTTTGTCCTATCAACATGGGGTCGCAACTCCTTAGTTACCGATCTATGGCAACGTAAATATTTTTTCAGAAGTATTTTGCAATCACAATGAAAACGCTGAATTTCAGCGACAAGTATCGATTGAGGAGATTTGAAACTTTTCACAGTGGAGCAAAAGATATGTATTGCTCTTGTTGTGCTATCATCAATGCTAACAGTACCTTATTTTCAAGAAGGCACTCGAATATTGGTCCAAATTTAATTCCTCAAAAACAAATAAAGTACGATAGCACTGTTAATTTCAGAGATATCAATAAAAGTATAAGAATAAAACTTTTAGTAAATTTATTTCTCATTTCATTTGAAAAATTATATCTCTGTCTTTTAAAATAAGGGATATATGGTAACTTAGTCGATGTTATTACGAAGAGGCAACAAATGTCCTTGTAGGTGAGAGCTTAAATTTGCTTGAAATACCTGTGCGATTAGTGATACTAATTAACACTTGCTTTGGGAAGAAGACCCGAGGAGAATACGCAACCAAGGTTATGGTCTGGTTACTGAGAGTTACAAAGTTAACAGTCACAGTGACAACAATGACTTATCTATTTCTAAAACTATAAGTTGAACTATAACCAGATTGGAGTACAGAAATGTTTTTGCTTGAATCTGGACTTTTGCTCTGAATCTGTTAATTCACTATTATCCAGTATTCGAGATGCTGTACGGTATACCTAAATTTTCGATGGTAAGGACCAGTTTCTTACCTGGCGAAAGAAGACATTTTAGCAGTTTTTCAGTCATCATTGTAAAATTGCAATGAGTTCTTTCGTCATGAAAAAGTCCCGCCATATCACTTCTGAGACAACATCATACGTTGTGATCCACTGTCATATTACAGCGAGATGACACTCGAGATTTTTCATAGGGTTAATCAAACAACAAGCTCTTTTCTAAATCGATATATCTACTAATTTAATAATAATTTAATAGTTATATAATATTAATCTACTCACCCATATTTGTACTTTTATCGCAGGTGTAAGTCCTGGGAAAACCACAAAAATGGATCATTAACTATTAGCAACGAGTTTATAAAACTTTCTAGCTGTCTAAAACATCAAATCACGCTATGAAATGTTTCAGAACGTCAAGCTAAACTTGTTATAAGTATCAATAACGAGGGTTGCGATAGGTGAAATTTCAAAAACTATCAAATTATTGCATAAACTAGATTCCATTAGAAGATGACCCTTTTACAGGGAGAGGCAAGGCTCAGATCACAGGTTCTGTGCAAATTCACACACTTAATCGAAAATATTATATGAAGCATTAAAACCCACAGCCAAATTTTAGTACAACGTGAATCGACGAGAAATTTGAAATTGATGGGACAAGGACGGTCACATTTTCCGCGGAAAAGGCAGTACCGCGAAAAATGTGATTATGCATTTCCGAGAAAATGGGCCAAGCGTAACTCAAAGGGAGGAACTCCACATTCCATGAACTTCCCCCAACCCGCCCCCAGTGCACCCTAGCGACTCAAAGGCGCGTCCTATCTCCTCTTGAAGAGGGTTCACCGCCACTGACAGAGGGTCAAAACAAATACAAAATTCCAACTTTTTGATGAATCGATTTTAAAAATCCTAATTTTGGTTATGAAAACCAAAGTTAAGATACAAAACGAACAGATTATTCCAACCGATGATACATTTATAATGATCTCTTTTTAGCCAAGGAAGTCGACTGTAGTTCCACTTATGGAGAATCAAAGAATTTTAATTTTAAACATTTAGACTAGTTTCCTAAAGAACTTAAAATTTACATAGACAAGGGAAAGAAAACAACTATGAAAGGACATCAAAAAAATTCATAGGGAGGTAGAGAGACACCATCACATGCTGAAGTACCGATCGCAATGGAATATATATTTAAAATCATCATAATGAAATAAGAGTTATTAGGAGCAGCCTCAATGCAGAACAATTATATCTCTTTTTAAACACACTGTACGAAAAGGTAACACATTTTTTTATATTTTTACGGCGCCAACAACATATTTTGCTGCCTGGTATTTTTAGCTGATTTGAATTTTGTATTTTATTTAAAATGTATGCCAACTATTGAACAAAATTTCAACATTTTGATAAATTGGTTTTAAAACTCATAATTTTGCTGATGAAAACCAAAGTTACGGTACAAAATGTGCAGATTATTCCACCAATACATTTATAACGAACCTTTTCAAGCCAGAAGAGTCGACTGCAGCTCCAATTATGTCGAATTACAGCATTTTGATTTTATAATGGTGGTTAGAAGCGAATGCAAGCGCAGAGCATAAGGTGGTGAGGGGCGTCAGTTTAATTTTATTCAATTTTTCGTTTCAATTTTTTAATAAAAAGCTCCGACATTTTTATTTTTGAGACATTTATAGAGCATATACGGAAATTGATTCATGATATCAGAAAATATTTAGAGATCAATTACCCTTCCGCGGAGATTATTATACCATACTAATTGCTGTGAAAAAGCACGCGGGCAAGCAATTTTCTTCTTGGAAGTGTCTTTGTATTAGGCTCTACAACTAAAACTCTTAGGGGAAATCGAATCATAATAGCTGAATAATTTCATTTGCGCAGCTAGACGCAAGACCTTGCGTAAAAACTATAAACGTAATGAGTAATTATCGCAATTTTTTAATGAAATGAAAACAATGAGATGTCCATTCACATTCTCTTCACTATGGGCTCAAAAACTAGTAGAAGATTGGACAACCATAAGGTGCACAAGAATTCAAAGGGAAGATATGAAACTATAAAACAATATTTAGAGCGCAAAATTTGATATATTTACGCGTTACTGTCATCTCATGAAGATAAATATGCATATCATGTTGTTTCATCAAAATTTTGTAAATTACTCAATGGCTTTTACCAGGTTCACCAAACATTTTCGAGTCTGTACTTCCCATTTAATTAAGTTAATAACTATCATGGGATAAAACTTTAGAGAAGTATTATATCATAGATGATAGATCACAGACGCAAATAAGTACTACAAGAAATGATCCCGAATTACATAGATGCTGCTTCACAATGCACTTGGCTCGCTTCCAAAAAAACAGAAAGCAATGATAATTCTCGATTCACCTGGGAGGCAAGTCTCATGACAGCAGTGGCTGGTCCTGGAGCTACGCGCTCACGGGCCCAAATTTTGAGGTGGAAGGAAAAATACATATATAACATATATGCGCTGGATTCATGAAAATGTAGAATAAGACTATTCGGCATATTCACAGAAAAAGTAAAATGATTCAGAAATATATTGTAACTGCAATTACTTTATCGCGGATGAAAGTGTTTCCAGCTTAATTTGGTGAAAATGTGTGATCTCTATAGTGGTAGGAGAATTAATGATTACAGACCAGGGCTTTTTTTACCTGGAAAATGATACAATGAGTTGAAACCATGGGCTTTGCGCAGAAAAAAAATAAAAAAGCATGTGGCAGTTCACAGCTGTTCACCAGTGAGTTTTTCCTCATACCATTATGATTAATTTTCAGTAAAAGCACTCATTCTGAAAATGTTTAGGACAAAATAGGTTCGATAGAAGAAAATATAACCATGACGAGACAGATACGGTGGCTATCGAATTGAGTACATGACTCCGAGATGTCATTTCTGAAATACCCTTAAGGAATGAATTTTATATTGTACCTGAGTCTCGAATAAACAACGCAAGACGCATTTTCTAGGACAAATTTTGATAAGATACGAACGAAAAAACATTTTCTCAAAAAATTATATGCCTTTGAGGTAGCTCAACCCACAGAAGCTGGCGCTCAGCTGTAAGTCGGAATCGATGTTTACCAATTTCGGCCTTCTATAGCATTGGTGGAAGGTCGATCATGGAAGTAATCGGTACACTATGGACGCTTGGATTCCATTGAGCACCAAAATGCATTCACAGGGTCGAATATCCACAACAATAAGCAGCCTTACATATAACTTGCGCGTCTTTTCGATTCTGCGCTCATACTGCTTAAGATCCGGTAAAATCTTGATAACATAGATACTAGACAGGATTATGAATCGAAATAGCAAATTAGTTTATGGAGAACCTATTGAGACAACAGTTTATTATTTATTTAGTTATTTACTTTTGATCGAAGTTTTTATAATTGTTGAGGGGCAGTCAGAAGGCGAACTTTTCATTTAAGCGATCTATTACTATTTTCTATTTATATTTAACCATAACTAAATACCTTTAACTGTATTTTTTATATGGCTACCCTTAAATAGGCCAAATACTTTCGTCGCTTGACGCGATATATAGGTAATGACAAGGAAGATGTGTGATGAAGATACCGGTGGAAGATGTGGAAGATGAAGATACCGGTGATCAAATATACTGATAGAATACGGTTATTTCCGAAATTCAAAAATGAATTTTACGCCCTACTACTGTTCTTGATTTTTTCAAGGAAAATCGGGAAGGAATGCATACGTAGAATTATGTCCTGAAAGTAAGGATGCACGTCAAAACATTGCTTCTTTCGAGATTAACATGGCTATAAACTCCTACGAGCACACCCACCATGTAAACGGCGAAGGCATAGCAATTGATTTGGTCATAACGGTAAATATCGACCACCCTAGGGCGCCTATATACATTAAAATGATAACCACGTTGGGCATAGCCACATCACCCTGTTTCCCGATAAACCAGTAGTAACTATGAATATTAAAAATATCTTTTTTCCGTTTCAATCACTAAAATAGGATACTGTTTCGGAGTTCTGGTCATTAATAAAGAGTATGATATTGAAACTTAAAAATAATAGTTTCTTTGGTAAAGGCTAAATATATCGTAAAACGTAGCATACGGACTACATTTATAGCTTTGGAAAACGTCTTCAAATTGACTACTCAAAGCCCTCTCATGCGAACAGAATATATCGCACATAGAAATCTTTGTAACTGAATCACAAAAATCGGTTTCCAGGTATTTTAATTTTTAAAGCACCCCAGGTCAACTGAACCTGTAAGAAGAGTAAAGCCTGTTTATATAGTGCCTCTTTGAGCATATTCTCAGCTGCGAATCTGATGTGGATTCGCTCTACTGTCACTAACTCTCCAGTCAACTGATCTACTGTCGGTTTTATGTACTTCACAAAACCTGAACTTTCAGTTTACATCAAATACATCAAATCGGCATTAATGAGAGGTCATCAAGGGATTAAGGTGAACTAAACATCATTTAACAGGGCCTGAGGGTGATAAGACTGGTAGGTTTTTGCATGCGAACGCCCCCAGAAAATCAAAATTCAATGTGGCGTGCACGATTGAACATGGAAGATCAAAAACTCTACTCGGGTATTGAGAAATGACAAAAATGGAAAATACAAACGAAACGGTTTCGCATGGGTCCAACTCATTAGACGACCTGTCAGACGGGGCCGAAGCGAAAGCATCCCGAGTGATACAATGGGCAGGATATGATGATGAATCGCCAGTCATTTTCTAGATGATTGCTAGAGAGAATGTAATTGGACGAGGTCTTTTGTAAAGAAATGGAACGGGTCGATCAGTAAAAACACTTGACGTAGGATTCAACAGATCAAGGAAGTACTTTTGATAAAAGGAGAATGAAGAAGAACTCTGATAATAGATGGAAAGTATTTCAGAAGGTGTGAAATAATTAAAAGAGATTTATGAGCAGGAAAATAGAGTTAGGTGTACTGATAAATACAGTAATTCCTGAAATGGGGAAGAGAATCTCAGGGGTTTCCTAAGAATTATCGACCCAAGCGGGGAAAATAAATGGCCATGATGATGACTTTTCTACAGAAATTTAAACGTGGAGTATGTAATTCTAGGTGCGGCAAGAGAAGTTCACCTATGCATTAAGAATAGTTTACTAAAGAACGTAAAATTTGTAGAGATAAGGGAAGGAAAACAATACAACTATGAAAGGACATCGAAAATATTCAGAGGGACGTAGAGTCACCATAACATGCTGAAGTATACTATGGAATATATATTTAAAACTAACACAATGAAATGGGAGTTGTTAGAAACGGCATCTAGGCACAGCTACTACGTCTCTATTAAAACACAATGCACGAAAATGTAAGATATATTTTGACGGTGCCCACAGCATATTTGCTGTCTGGAATTTTTAGCTCATTTGAATTTTGTATTTCATTTCAATGCATGCAAACTATTGATCAATTGTTAAAATAAATATATTTACAGAGAATGAGAAGCAATCTGAGTAGTAAGCAGTGACTAATGAAACTAATTCAATCATAGCATACTTTTGTATCGTAATAGCTCCGTCAAACTCGTATGGGACCGATCCGATACAACGCTGGAGCAAAACCACCTCGGAACAAGCCGTTAACCAGATCAACATAATAGCACTCGGCGAGTGGTTACTACCTAGTAGTAATATGGCCAATCTAATGTTGCCACGTTTGTTCCGTAAACTATGACCGGCAATGCTGTAGACTAACGAGGTCGATGTCGGACAAGTGACGAGGTGCGAAATGCGACAACAGCGAGCGAGTCTCATAACACTCGATATCTATCGATCTTTGAATTCCACAATACACAATTGACGTGGTTTTATCATTCCTAGTAAAATGTTTCCTCAGTAAGAAAAACCAATGATAACACACTCGCTAACCAACCGACTGTCTGATGTAATATACGAATCCGCAATCTCAGTTAACATTAAGTTTATGTAAAAGAAACGTTTTGCTAACGTTTAAATTAACCAGACATAATAAAAGCAGACCAAAAGGCGACAAAGATATGATGAATAAGCACACACAATTGTAATTTAACTGCAAAGATAGTAAAAGACACAAGCATGGACGCTTCTGATGAAATGGAGTAGGATTGACTACAGAAGGAACGCACACATTGGCTCGAACTATCTATTCGGGGTATGGAGATGAGACGGGTGATGGGGTATTCGGTGAGTTGCCAAACACTCTCGCGCCCTTACCGGTCAGCAACAGCAACGGGGGAGACGAGGGCGGCCGCATGTCTCCAACGGTCCACCGCGGAACGCGATCAGCCCGGCGCCGCATGGCGGTCCCCCCCGCTCGAGGCCCGACCGGCGAACAGCTCACGCCGCGGCGGGAACAACCCTTAACCCTTAACTTCCAATGCAATCCATCCCTCCTCCTCCGCTCACACCCAACTCTTCTTACCTAGATATATGTATATATGTGAACACACACGCACAGCTACTCGAAACCTTCCCTTAGTTTACGACCCTCTCCCTCATACACGTACACGAAACCTGCTCATTTACCTATCCCTCTCCCAGCCCTCCACAACTCTCTTAGACCATGAAAGTACACAAACAGTACACACTCACAAGATTTAGTCCAAGGACGGCTACCAGCCTACCTTTTGGGAAGAAATCACAAGCACGGCAGTTGCTCTCAGGTACGAAAGCCCAACCCTTTTCGCTGGTAGGTTCAAATTGATACACCACACCCCCACGTGCTGTATAGAAAAAAATATCGCAGACAAATCGTGGAGATATGTAGATAGGGGGCGTATAAAAAATATACCTCGCACACTGGGTCAGGGGGCAACGAGCACACGCCAATGAGGCCCTATCGAGCGATAACAGTGAGTAGTCAGTAGTGAGTAGGGACAGATATTCTCTCCCTGGCCGAGCGATGAGCGTCGACTCAGATACGAGAGTAACTCGCAAACAAGGCACCTCCTGGAACCGAAACACCTTCCCCTACATTCCCCTCCCTCCCTCCCCTCCCCTCGTCTCCTCCTCCCCGTCCCCCTTCTTCCCTTGGCGTCTCCGCCGAGCCCCTCCCCTCCTGCCCTTCCCTTCCTCCTGCCCTTCCCACCCCTCCCTCCCCCCCCCCGCGAACCGCCCCTTGAGGAAACCACTACGAATTGTACGCACGGGAGGGGGTGGGGTTGGTGTGTACGACAGGAGGCCCCTCTCCACATCCCCTACTTACAAGAGAGAGTCCCCAGAAACGAAACTTCCCGTCTCCGTCGCCTCTCCCTCATCTGCCGGCTCTTTCCCTCCCAACCCCTCCCGCTCCCAGTCGCTTTGGAGATCCCATCGACGTATCGATGCGAAAACAAGAGTACCCTCCGGAGAAAGATGCGCCACGCATAATAGATTTAACATTCGTTTAAGTTTTCCTCGCTGTTAATACGGAAGTTAGAGCAGGATATCATTTTATCCAGATCGCAATGAATTTGGTCTCATTTTAAAGAAAATAACTCACCCTTCCACAGATACCCACATATAACGCCTGTAACGCACTACTATTCGATATATTTACCAAAAAAAACGGTCATTTTACTAGGGAAAGGGTCGTCTGGTCGTCTCCAAGGAAACAATTTTAAAAATGAGAAATACCTAGTTCTCGTAAAGAATTAGCAGTGCAGAAGTTGGTGAATTTTCTCAAATATTTTTAAGTATAATCATAGTCGCCGCGGTAATTTATACTAAATCACGAAAAACCCTTTCACTGTGAATGAGTTTAAAATATTCCACAGGAAAAAAATAAGTCAAATTAAAGACTTATAGAGATATTTTCATTTAATCACAGAGAATTTCTGTCCTGTAAAAATATATACATTATTCCACCCTTACCTACCCCGCTACCACGCACGGTAACTGCCATAGTGGGCGGCGCACAGAGGAGCCAACGCCTAAAAATTGGTCAAAATACAAAATCTAAAAGTGACTGTACGTTCTATACCCTTCTCCTCTAAAACTACCGAAACAATTTCTCTGGAATTGAGCATGACTATAGCTGCTATGATATTTCGTATGGCTAAGGAGTGCTAGAGACTACGTAAAAAAATCCATGGCCACTAAGACCTCGGGGCCTCAGAAACGGGGCCCTATAGTTTACTCCCATAATAAATGCATTCAATTCAGATGAGTTATTGACTTTTTTGCTTTTCTTTAATTACTTGCAACCAAGATATGGGGTTACAATTTTCAAATTCGGATGACATCTTACTAATATATAAAAATCTAGTGGTGTCTGTCTGTCTGTCACTCAATCACTCATAAACCACTGAATCTATTGAAACAAAATTTGGTAGAATGATACTTGCTATATCTGGTTCACACATAGGCTATATAACAAGGGCCTTTAGGGCCTTTTAGGGCCCCAGAATGGTCATATCATTAAATAATCATAGGAATAGATGCAGAGGTTTCTTTATTTGCTTAGTTAAATAACTTTTACTTGAGGTATTCGGTTGTAATTTTCGCAGTTATGTGGAAAAAGAATGAAGTTTCTTATTCCTTCAATTGATTTTCATCTACGATTATATTTCACTTGATAATTGCAGTTTAAACGCCAAAATAACACATTTTTCTCCGACTTCAACAATATCTTATTTACTTGGTAACTAAGGATTTTTCATGCATGAATGGGGACTTTGGGCATGATTTTAGGCCTGCAAGGGTCCACGTTTTTAAAGCTGACGGCTTCAAAAATAAATTAAAGCCCATACATTGTAATTAACTAAGTAGGCAAAGAACGTGGCTACAATTTCCTAGACGCCGAATTTTCGATTTCTAGCATACCTGGGAGCAATGGTCAGGCAAAGTTTGAGTGTTTTTTCTCTCAAATCAGGGGAGTTAAAAATATTTCTTTTCAATCATAATATAGAGTGTTACCTCCTTTATCAATTTCAGAAAACTGCAGGCCTCTATCTTTGATAGTATTCCCATAGTTGAGCTCTGAATGAACGCGGACACGTCCGCCGGAACGCGCAAAACGGCCGGAAAAATCCGAGGTATCATAACGACTTAACTATCAATAATTAAGTATTAACGTATGATTTTTGACTTAACTGTGATTTACTAAATACTGGTAATGGTACTCATATAACTAAATTATTTTGCCTATAAGAAATAATCAATATAATTTCCCAAGCCTCGCCGTTTTGGTTTCTTTCAGGTGCTTGAGAAACGTACAGTCAATAAATGTGGAGCATATATGGCGATAAAGGACTCACATCATTTACGTTTTAGGTTACTAATATGTAAAATTATTAACACTTTTGCTAAAACCATCTTCCACCATGAGTTTCCGCCTTTTTACACTCAGGATGCCTCAAAACTCTTCTCCGTCTTCTCCACGAAACTGCAGTTGGTTGCCAACCATAAGAGCAAAAACGAAGAGATTTATTTAAATAATTTTGGTAGTTAGTGTCTTTCTCTCACTCCCCGTTGGATTTAAATGGGTAAATATCGTCTACACTGGTCGATAAATAAAGAGCTGATCCGGCGTAAAAGATCTTATGTCATTGAACTTCTGTGTTTATACCGTACCAAATTATCGAGGGATGCAGAAAGTTTCACAGTTTTAGAACGCCCTATACCATTTATATACCTAAATGCCCATGATTGGGATCAGAAAATTATCAATAAACAAGTATCATTGTACGATTTTTGGCCTAATTGTGATATACTACTCTTAATGGTATTGAAATAGATTATTTTATTTACGGGGAAAAACAATAGCATTCCCCACGCTGCGCCGTTTTGGTTTGTGTTTCAGTTGCTTGAGAAGCGTAGGGTTGATTAACGAGGATATGGCGTTGAAGAACTCATGTCATTTACTTTTTTGGTTACTACTATGTAATATTATGAAGACTTTTGTTTAAGCCCTTTTCCCGCGTGATTATATTCAGTGTGCCTCAAAAACTCTTCTTCGTCGTCTCCACGGAACAACAGTTGATTACAAACCTTATGAGTGAATGCGAAGAATTCAATAAATTTTACCAGTTTATTTTATTTAGTCTTTCTCTCACTCCCTGTTGGATTTCAATGGGTTCCTACCCTTCGCTAGCAATTATCGATAAATGAGGAGCTGATCCGGCGTAAAAGAATTTATATCATTGAAATTATATCTTAATACTATGCCAAACTACCAAGGGAAATAGAAAATCCCATTTGACGGAAGTCATTAGCCTAAAATTTCCTGGTTTCGAACGCCCTGTACCATTGATATACCTAAATGAATATTGGTGTGGTCAGAAAATAGGAATTTTTTCAATTATTGCTAGATTTTGATCCCATATACAGTAGAAGAGACTCGTGGATCATTCTTTGTAAAGGATGATTGGATCCTTGACCGCTCACTTGACCGCGGGTGTGACCCTTATTGACCCTTATTGGGTCCCAGAACAGAGTGAATGAGACTGTAATTGTGAAGTCTCTTCCTGTGTCTAGTCGGTGAAAAATAAATACCCTGATTATTATGAATATTTATAGAGCTACTCCGTCATTTTTATTATCTAATTTTCCATCTGCAGGTTTCCGAATGTTAAAAATCAAGTTTCCTCAAGAAATCTTATCCTCTTCGTCTCCAAGAAACACCAGTTAAGGAGGAAAATGAGTTCATCGGAAGAAATAGAAATTTATTTAAGTTTCTATAATGCATTACCCCCACTGAATTTCAACGGGTACCTTCCGCTAGTAATGAATAAGATAATTCATTCTTGCGATCAGTTAGGAGATACACTTCGTTAGTGCTTGAAACGTAACTTTTCCAATTCCAAAAATGACCTATTTCTCTCCCATTTCAACGACAGCACATTTCTGAGCCCGCGGCGTCCCGTATTTGCAGGGACTCGATTCTCTATGTATACCTTTCATATTGTGGGTCATTGATATTTGGGAGAAATTAACTATCCCACTTCCAAATGGTGTTTTTATCGTCAAACCATCACGTCAACTGCCTAACGTCCGGCTCTTACCCTTCGACCTATTCGGCAGGGGTGTCCCTACCGGGAGCAATAAAACCAGTCCAGCCCTAGGGATTATTGGAACCCGCAAGTCCTTCCACCACGTCATGGTTGCAGTCCAAGGGAAGAAGTCACCCACCCGTGATAGGTTAAGCTACCCAAGATTCATATTCTCCTGCCTGCGCCAACATAAAACGGTTTTGGACGAATCTGTCTACCTATCTACCTACAACCTACGCTGCGAGCCGCCGTATGGGCGCAGGGGGGTGTCAGGACACCAGCAGTGTAAAGATGTAAGGGATTAGGTTTTGAGAGGTAATATTGGTGTCGTGTATTATGGGAGTGTATTTAATGAAGCTCAGTTTTTCTTGCAGTCGCTTACTATGCGCTGAAAGAACGAGTTTTTGTTACTATATGTTGGGCAATGCATCTCTCTTATTTTATCGCTTCTGTCAGACCTAGAGGTGTAATGAGACAACATGATAATATTCTCTGCGTAATCGATCTATGGAAAAATTTCCCGTGAAAATAATATGGGATCAGTAGCTCTCCTCTGTCATCATTAGTTCTTGCGTTATAAAGAACAGAGTAAACAACAAGAATCTCCAAATTCGCACGCACCACCTTTGAAAATGGCTGCCTCGGGAAAACGTGTAGGGATAAATTTTAAAAATCTTCGCATTCCACGACCAATTCCAGTTGGTTTAAGGGTACAAAGAATGATTTTTTTAATGGTAATGCAACCATACTATTTTTACTGTACCATTTTACATGTAATACACATTTACATTCACTGTAAATAGCTCCACATATACCTAAAGGACTTTTATTATAAGTGTACAAATATTTTCAGTAAAAGGACTGCAATGTAATACATACAGCATTTATCCCTGGGACAGAGTTCAGCAATGGCATTGATGTGTACCCGGATTATAGCATTTTAGCTCCCGCATAAAAGATAAAAATCTTATTTCGCGAAGTGATCAGGAAAAACAGCCAATAATTTTTACTGGTCTATACGCAGAATGCCTTGAGCAATTGATAATGCAATGAATTTATTTTTCACAGGAACATTTCATTGGGCCGCAAACAGCATAGTTTTCCTAATGGACATTTATTGTAAGAGTAAAAATATTAAACTTCCACACGTAAAACCACATTAAACCGCCAAAAGTCGGTGAGAAAATATCGATTTACATTGTCAATTCAGAGTCAAATCGAAGTTCCTAGTAGTATTCTCCTTTCCCCGTTACTTTTCCACTCTCTTACCCTTCCCCATCTCCCTTCCCCTAGCACACGCCGCCCTCCCCTCCACGAAAAACAGACGAATTTCTCGGAATCCGAAAGGAACCCCCTCCCGTCCCATCACCACCACCAAAGGGACCCCCGCCCATCCTCCCCAAAAGGGATATAGGAGTCGGTGTCCTGCTGCCGACTTCATTTCTGGTTTTAATAGAAAAAAAGGTGCCTGGTGGACTCAGGCATCAACAAACTCTCCTCCAGGCATTCACTTAATTGCAAGCGGAAACGAAGACGTTCCAATCGCAAAAAAAACACAAATTGTATCATCCTGGATACAAATTAGTAGCGCGATATGCCTCGCATTCGTACTGTTGAAGACCATTCCCAGATACATTGAGCATCGTAGTAGCGAAAGGAAACCTCCTTCATAAAGAAATTATGAATTCATCACTTCATTATAAAGGAATTCCACCAAGTTACTGCCAATACGATTAATTATCCCCCATAGAAGTCGAATATTTCATTTAATTACTAAACGTAACACCACGCCATGTCTCATCACAAGGGCTCGTTCGCGTATAACCTGAGACGTTTAAGTTGTAATGGGGGGGATTTGGTTTTTACGTCACTTCACGCAATGACAGTGAGGGGATCCTAAATTTTGTTATGTACAATTTTAGCAACCCGCGATATCATTTGTTCAATACTATTATTGTTATTCCCCAACCGATATTCTTCGAATCCAGAGCTGGGTCTTCCAATGCCAAATGATTCGATGACAAATAAATCGGTTCCATGACCATTTTCTAAAATATCTCGTCTTCCGTGCACTTCTTTTTCACATCATGTATTAGGGAATATTTCCTTTTCCGGAAACCATCTTAACCGCGGACACACAACGCTCTGTTGTCTTCAAGGTATGCACTCAAGACTCTTCTGGGGAGGCGGTCCTACTGCATTCTTCCTACACGTGCGCACCCTTAGAATTTGTATTCTTTTATTTTATCTCCTAATTTAAAATTATAAATCTTGTCTTATGATATAATTGCAGATTCTCGCTAGTAATGTGCAACCATTTACTGTTCTCGGGAATTCCATTATAGCTGATTAAATTTCATTTCTGTTTTCCGTTAAGAGTACCCATGTCTCACTTCCTTACAGTGTTATTGGAACTGCCATCGTTTTGTAAAAGTTTATCTGTATTTTTTATTTTACATTTTAGAGTTGTTTGAACTGTTCCGCATACATGCTTAAGCATTTAAAGCTTGTTTTCAAGATCTTAATCATCTATGATAGATATTTCGAAACCAAGATATTTAAATGTGGATACCTACTATAGGATTTGATCGTTTATTACAATTTTTGTTCCTACATTTTTTATTTTTATATTAAATAATACATAAAATGAAAAAAAGATGGATATTAAAATTTTTGTTGCTGCACGCAATTACCTACTTAAATTAAAACCACAATGTAATGATTTAAGAAATGTATCCTCCCTCGTTGGCCCTCGGCAGCCATTATTTCGAGATGGCACTTGTGAATTTTGAGAATTTTGATGTTTTGTATGTACTCAATGACTAAAAACCTAATAATTAAGAAAGAGAGATACAAGAGGCATTCTATTCAACACATAGTGGAAAAATTTCTTTCTTTTTTCTTTTTACCTTTTACATAAATGAAAATATAAATAATAACACTTATGCATTGAAGTAAAAACAATATGGCTGCCGTTAATATCCATTTACTGTTAATTTAAGTGCGTGAAGCAATAAATTTTGTAATATATTTCATATCCACTTTATTTCACTATTGGTTCATTGCATAATAAATAAATAATGAAATAATGATTTCCCACACCGAGCCTCGGGGGGTGTTGGGCGGGACGACGCAGGCGTTGGCGGAGGGCGTTTGTTCCATTGGATATGGTGGACGGCGGCAAATGAGGTACAAGTGGATACGAGCAGTCCCGGACCGAGGCGAAAGCGTCAGGAGGGTGAGGCGAGGGTGACTCGTGGCGGGGTCACATTCCAAAATCCACGCAAGCCCTAAGACGGCGCCGTATCATGGCGAGGAAGTGCCGCCATCAAATATACACTGCCCCATAATGCCTCGCGTAGGCAGAGGTTGGATCCTCGAAGACGAGGAGAAGGATGCTATTGAGGTAGAACCGAGGGCCAGGCCAAGGTCGCAGAGCTGTTGTGGTGAAAGAAGTGGTCCTAGGAGAAGATGAATTCGAAAACAAATTACTGGTACTCCAGGTTGGGGGCTTGCAACAGGCTAACAACCTGTTCTAGAAAAATCACTCGGGTACAAATGACACACAAATGCCTCGGACAGTATGGAATCACGGAAATAGACCAACGCAAGGTACTGGACAACGATTTGGACGAAAATTAGCAGCCTGGAATTTCAGAAGTCTGTTTCAACCTGGAGCCGCGTTGACTTGGGCCAGAGAAGTGGAAAAGTAGAAGTTAGACTTGGTGGCTCGACAAGAAATCAGGCGGAGTGAAACCGGATCAATAGATTAAGAAAGTTCAGCAATATTTTAAGGAGAATAAAAAGAAAACCACTCATTTGGGACCGGTTATATCAAGTTATATAAGTTAATCAATATTGAACAACATGGTAGACTTCAAATCAGTTAATTCAAGAATCTCTATAGTGATCTTAGAAGCTCATAAACTAGAATTGACGTTTATCAATTGTCACGTCCCTCCAACAGGCAAGGAAGACTTGATAAATATAACTTTTACGAACTGAACTAGAGAAAGTAGTGGATAGCATACCCCACCTGGTCAACACAAATTTATAACTGGAGACTAAAAGCCAAAATAGGAAAAGAAGCATTTTTCTACGGTAATATAGGAAAACACAGCCTGAATGACAAAAGTAATGATAATGGTATAAGATTCATATATGTCTGTACTGAAAAAGGCATGTTCGTAACAAGTACAGGCTATATTAGGAAACGTATTCACAGGGGGACGTGGATGCCTCTAGACGGGAGAACGGTAAATTAGATTGATCATGTAGCCATTGGATGTGTGTGTGTGTGTGTGAGTGGTTTGATGACGAATGTGAAGGAGCTATTGAAGAAAAACAAAAACTAAAACTAACATGGTTGCAAGGAGAAATTACAAAATGGGAAAGGCAATGCCCATGTAAGTCCGTAGAAAGAGCTAAAGCAACATCATGGAAGGTAAAAAGACGCTACATTAAAAAGATAGGAGTAGAGGCCCAAGAAGATTTTCAGAGAAATCTATGTAAAGAATTAAATAGAAAATTTCGGCTGATGACAGATGACCTAGGAGGGCTAGGTAGGTTAGGTGGCTGGAAGAAGAAATGGGGGTGATGGGTTACTCAACATTAAGATACAGTGGAAGGATTTTCGGCAAACGGGAAAGGAGATGACAAAGAATAAGTTTAATGGACGGGGTGAAGAAGAGTAGATCGTATGCTGGGGCTTAAAAGGAAAGACTTAAAGGCAGAAGGAAAGGCCTGAACGTGTAGAAAATCGGGAGGAGTTTCTCTGGTTTACCTTATACCAGTAGAATATTTTTAAAAAATCAAGCCAGAAATGATGCCTGAAAATTATATTTGAACTTAACTCTCATCGAATTTTCCATGAATGACCCTATCTTTGCTGACTAAAATCCGTCAGGGCGAAAGGCATTTAATGCAACAAAAAGAAGAGACTATTAACGGAACGCAAAGAAATGGTGGCTAGGAGAGATGAAGAGGCTGGGGAAAATACAAGAAAAGAGATCCGGGAAATCCTACATACCTGTCCTCCAAATCAGACTAATGAAGCGTTCTGACGTGTTCTATAAATCGATCCCAGAGAACGTATTTCAACATTTGGATCTCTTTTACAGAACTACTCTCCAAAATTCATCAATAAAAATAAAATCACTCGCCTACCTCGCTTATAGATGACCCAAAACATTCGCAAAGCTCAAAAAATAATTCTACCCGTACATTATTAAAGAAATTTTCTAAATACTTCTGGAACGAACTACTTTTAACTCAATAACAACAATTGTAAGATTAACATACATCTAAATAAGCTGATAATCCAAACAGAAAGAACATGGGCGGCAATCGATATGCATTAGACATTCAGTGACTGATATGTAATGGTGATGAAAATAGCGCTGGTTTTCATAAGATAGTAAAACCGATGCTAAGTATGACTACGTGTGCGAAATCAAGAAGCTTAACATGATAGAGAGATTGAACAGTAGAGGAGTTAACGTAAAATAATTTTTAAAAAACATGAAGAAGAGGCATCAATGGCGGCAGGGTAAAGTCCACGCCGGTCAACCCGAAGGTAGTGGGTTTGAACCCTGCCTTGGCGGTTTTCCAGCATCCTGGGCATGTTTGTGTATGCTCATCAAGATGCATTTTAGATCGGTCGATATAAATTCCCCGGATTCCCTGGATATCCCTAGCTACATGGAAGTGGACGTAACCAGGAAAGGGTTATCCCGTGATCAAAAATTCTGGGGTTAATACTTACCCACATTTGTCCTTGACTGAGTGAAGATACACTAGTTAAAGATGAACTAGTGAATTTGGAGTGAAGATAGATGGGAAGGATAAGGGGAAGTGGTTTCAGATGGATATAGGTTGTTGCACAACAAGAATAGAGGTGCAGGTAGAGTAATGAAGAAAGAGATATATGATAGTGCAACCAGTAGTGTGGGACGAAAAAACCCAACTAAATTCAATCAAAACGGGTACGTCTGAAAAGTTCCCTTACTTTTAGGGGAAGCACACAGTAAAATATTAGGCCTGTAAAAAAATATCATTATTCTGCGCTTAGGTCCTAAAGTTTCCAATTTTTACGAAAAGCCCAAAGTTTCACAATTTAAAAAAATCTCGTTATAGTAAAAAGTCCGTGTACCAGCTGAAACACTGTCAATACGTCGTAGACGAATGTAAAACTAAGAAAATTGATAAAATATGCATCTTCAGTCGGCGAAGAGTCTAAATACTCGGATTTTTGAAAAAAAAATAAATTTCGGAATTTTTAAAACAAGCATACATAAGCTGAATTAAGATATGATACAAAAAACGCTCTCAACACGCTTTTAAGGAAGTAAAACCTCACAAAATCCATTAATAAATGCCTCTTCATCCTGCACATACGGCCCAACAGTTTAAATGTTTTATAAATTAAGCTTCACAAAATCCATCTCTTTCGTTAGCGATGCATGCAATTAAAATTTTTCAGCCTTTTCTTGGTTCACTATCATCTCATTTCTTATATCTTTTGAATAATTATATTAGCTACTTTGCTATGACGATATCAGTAGTATGCAACTATTCCAACGTTGATTAAAACTACTTGAGACTCACCACGTGGAGGCGGTTGAATGTAGAGTCCCAACTGTTCTCTCACAACCACCGAAACATGATAGCACGATTCAATCATCCCTTAAGCAGTTACTTCATTTCATATTTTGGTTGAATCTCTCTGTCCAACAATCAATAACGAATGATTTGGTCTCTTTTTATTTATCTCAAACTTGTTCACATGAAATTTTCACTTCCTCAATTGACCTTTCGACAGTCTGTATTGGCGTGTGCTGGCATTTTAACAGGTACACCTTAGGAACGAATTTCAGGCACACCATTCAATAACATCCAGTTGAGGTCTCTTGATGATGATGATCAGAATGATTTGGTCTCTTTTTATTCATCACAAACTTGTTCACATGAAATTTTCACTTCCTCAATTGACCTTTCGACTGTCTGTGAGTATTTGTGTTCGCTGGCATTTTAACAAGTTCACCTTCCGAAAGATTGTCAGGCACACCATTCAATAACAGCCAGTTCAAGTCTTCTGCTGACAAGTTCAACACTCATCGTCTCCGTTCAGCGGTCCGTACCCATGGATAAGTGTTCCGAACGAATGGTTTGAAATATTCAAATATTCTTGCAGTGAACTGGCCTAAAATGAACGAACTCGTACATTTAAACGCAGGATTTCCAGAACAACCATGTTATGACTCAGATTTACCCTGGATCCCGCATTTAGTTTAACGAACACCCAAAAATCCTGTTGCCAGGAGATCCAGGATGAGTTTTCACAGCTTGCGGACATGAGAATATCAATTTATCACCCAGATATATGCCCACTAAATGAATAAAAAACAAAAAAAGGTAAAGCCACTCCCTCCATGAAGAGCAGTATCCGTTATCTGGCCGCCTCAGCCCGGGAAAGCCTCTTTTTTTCGGAAAGATCCGCACTTTACAGAATTTACTCCACTCTCCTGTTCAACTCTTCTTTTTTTCCAAATATCATATGCATCAGTCTTCCTCCACTCTCAGCGTAGTTGCCAACTCTACAGAGTCAATTCTCATTGGCAGAATTTTCAGAGTTGGACGAAGATTTTAAAAACTTACTGCCTCCCAACCTGAGGAATTTTCTCCCCGCTTCAACTTGAAATAATAATTAATGGAATATTCTAGCCTTCATTATGATATTACAAGTTTTTAGATCAGATTACCGGTAATTATCTAATCATGAAACAGAATACGAACGTATATTCAATCAAAACTTGATTTTTACATTTTCTCTACAAAGTAGTAGTCGACTCAGAAAGCAAATTACAAAGTTTTTAAATCTTAATAATAACTCTCGTTGTGTGCCATTATTTCTTGATAACTTCACGCTCCCTATTACGTAAATTTAGGCACGTGATTTTCATGAGACGCGTAAAATTGAAACCTCAATTTTTATTTTACTGTCAGATAATGCTCTACTAGTTAAATAGTTATATGAAAACACTATTAGAAAATGTTTTAAGCATGAGTTGCAAGATTCGAGAGATCCCAAAACTGCTGGTGAATTACTGATAGAGAATTACAATTTTCTTAGTTGAGAACGAAGGAATTAAGAAAATTTATTGCATTATTCCGAGTACTCCATATTGCAGAATACCAATACCATGAGATTATGTTTCTAAATTTGATCGTTGGGAATATATCGTCGAGAGACTGGATTCAGTATTCCACGGATGTCTACATGCAAGATATTATCGTGCCAACTCCGCATTCCCCTTCCACTCTGTCCATCTCCATCCTAATCCACATCCACATCACCAGGGCATGCATCTATTCTCGTCCTCACTTCGCCAAGTCCACGTTTCTGAACCAAATAGCGATACTATTCTTATAAAACTCTGCACCATCCTCTTTTTTTATACCCTCACCCAAGGTCGCCGATATCAGTTCCATGTAGTAGCGGAACGCTTCTTTTCATAGCGCGATACACCATCCAATGTAAGAAATAGTGCTGATACTAACTTAGTGGAAAGTCCCTGATAACGGCATAACGAGCCGAAACCATGGTCGGAAGTTAATAAAGTGCGAAAACGGACAAGTGCTTTTGTCGTCTGAAAACCCTCTAATGTGTTTTCTACCATGCTCCTGTGTGGAACTATCCAAATTATGAAACTGTTCTACTTGCCCTTGTTTGAGCTCTCCCACATTTATGACCAATCCAATTTCTCTGTCCGAGGAAATCTCGCTGATTTTTTATGATTCATCTTCATCCCGCATTGTGCACTGAATCACGCTAAAGCTACCGTGACTCTACCTTGCATTGGAGCGATTTTTGCATGCACGGTAGGTAAATATCCCCGTACCACAGGCCCTAAATGTGGCATGACGTGTGGCTTCTCGGACGTGAATCAATCTCGTGTTCTTTCCGCCTATCCTCCACAGGACCCGCCCTTACCAAACTAACTTTTTTTCCATCCCGCCCTCTCCTCTGAATTCCCGGTCCAATTCAATTCCTTTTCCAATCTCCGCCAGCAAGAAACCCAAGCAGGCGATTCTCCTCAGGTTCCTTTTCCGATACCTTTCCGAATTTCCCTCCTCCCTGCATAAAAAGTTGATCCTTCACCTTGCATTCCCCAAGAAGAAACTCATCCCCTTTCATTCACAGACGCACACACTTCTCCAACTACCTCCAACTTCCCCCTTTCCTCCTTCCATCGATAAATTGAAAATTTGCCATCAAAAGCAATGATTCATTTCTTAATTGATCTCCACATTCAATGAACGTGATCTATCGAAATCAAATCTTATGAGTCACCAATATCATGCTCAAACACGATCCCGGAAGTTTAGTAACGTAAATTATGCCCTTTGAAAATAGAGAAAGAAATCGAGGCTGGTTATAAAAGTGGGAAGGCACAAACTACAGCAAGTAGGGCATTATAATTACTGGGGCAGTCCACCACAACACATAGAAGGAGGAAAATACTGTTAGCGAAGGAAGTGTTTAGTAACAGAAGTGAGTTGATGACAGGGACTTTGGGCTAATATATGAAAAAGAGACTGCTTAAGAGCATGGTATGGAAAGTAGCACTGTGCAAGGATGAAACGTGGATTCTGAGAGAGGATGACGAGAATGTGCCGCAGGCTTTAGAGATGTGGGAGTGAAGGAGAATGAAAAAGGTCGGGTGGAAGGATGTGAAGGAAAACGAGGAATTGCCGGGCAAAGCAGGAGAGGAAAGAAAGTTTTGGATCAGATCAAGAGGAGCTAATGTAGGTGGCTGGAAGGGGTGATGAGAGGCGATGGGTTTCCTACGGACGTGATAGAAGGTAGGATATTTGGAATGTGGGGAAGGGGAAGGAAGAGAAATGGTTTTACGGACGGGATGAAGAAGAGCAGGACGCACGCTGAGGTACTCCAAGTAAATGAAGCCGTTCCACAACAGAAATTCTAGAGGATTACCTCTCACTTTCAATACAACCTGCATTTAACCGGGAGAATACTTTGACGAGGAATTGAAGAACACTAGTCTTGTGGATGATTCCTCGTTCCTGAGTTCTGAGGAAATTTTGTGGCAGAATGAAAACATGGTTCCGAAGCGAACCCGAAAGACCGAACCGAAAGTTCAGCGACCGCGACGAGGGATACACTGGTCACGAGATTCCAGTCGCCCTTCATTTTGGAACCTCAGAATCCTCATCCATCATTTTGCTTTCACTTCTTGTGGAGAATCATCCGCAAGCATTGAAACATATGTCGAATAAAATTTATTTAAGTAGAAAATTACCTTTACTCTCATTCTTTACTATTCTTACATTCTTAAGGAAACGCCTCTGACTTTCTGAAAGATCGTTTTCGCCAAAGTCACGTGCCCCTGTTCCTTTGACCTCACCACAGGTTTAAGTATCCAGCTCAGTGAACATCACTATTAATGATGATCTATGTGGAATGAATCATAGTAAAAACACAGTACAGTTCACAAAGATTTTTCTGCAGTGGACCGTCTTCGACGACTCTAGCGTCATTTTCAACATAACTTTTTCAGGAATTTTTAAAAATCCTTGGGAAATACGTATGATTTTCCGGTTTCGATTCCCACAATTTCTAAAATGACAGGAATATGCGAACCTTAAGTCAGATTCTTTGACTATTTAAATGGGAGAAAAGACTTAGATGAGAGGCCAAGTTAACAATAATTCTTCCTCAAAGGGCTGTAGTACAGCATCTTCGAGTGATCAGATGAGAAACCACTAATGGAGTTATTTAAGTTCACCAGTAACAAGCCGAACTATCCATAAAACTGAGAAGAGGGGATGTTCACAGTAAATTACAATATCTGATTATAATAAACGAGATATCAACTTTTTGCTTCCAACTCAGGGTTATAAATAATAATTTAAATAATTTTTACCAACTCTGGAAATTTTTACGTAACCATTCTTAATTTTTACTTCTAGCATCCCTCATTGGTAGAGAATAGTTACTGAACTAATGGATACAACCATATGTTACAAAAGACGTCTTCCAACACAGGGAAATCACGAAGGAAGAAAAATAGTATTAGGAGTATTTCAAGTTCTCAGAGCGATCGAGAGAAGGATAACAAAACACTTTTCGGGTTAATAAAAAGAAAACACAGCACACGTGCATATGGCAATGATTAAATATTTCTCCTTAGTATCATAAAAGTACGGTTGCAATGGGGATTCTCTTTTCACTTAAAGGAGAGTTCCAAGCTTTCCAGAAAGAAGAAGTTTTCATGAGAGTCGCGCTATACATTGCAGGGATATTTCCACTTGCCTCCCTCCCGCATTCATTTTGGGCATAGATCGGAGACATAGGGACGAGAGAAGGGGGAAATGCGTCAATCTCGGATTCAGAGGATTTAAAGCAAAGTTCAATCTACTTCTGACTTGGAAGATACACGTATTGCACTAGTATTTAGAAATGTCTCTATACGGAAAATTCAGCGATTAAAATTTATGTGAGCCAACTGAGTTCTTTAATGCAAAGGTAAGAGTAAACAGATTAAATTAGAGTGCAATAAGAAATTAATAGCTTCACAGTAGAACAGCTTGAATATCGCCAAAGTAACAATTTTACACATTAACTAAAAAGAGCACGATCCTCTTAAAAGCTTTATGCAGAACTAAGTTCGCGATTCTGTAAAATGAGCCCCGTGTGAATGTATGAGTGTAGGATGATTCTGAAAAATGAGCCCCTTGTATGAGCAAAATGAAATGGCATCATTCCGTGCCAAAAGAAAAAAAACGGTAAATTACGGCAAAATTACGTTGGATTAAGGAATCATAATAGGTCGTTCAACCCTGAGGTTGATTGAATGATTGCAGCCCTCCATTATTCCCCGTCTAATGCTAGCTTGGTTACTTCCAGGTAGTTCTTCTTAAGTACTTTCTTCTTTATTTTCCCAGTGTAATTATCCCTAGGCATTCCTCCGGGGACTCCTCCCTCAGTTTTCCCTTCTATTGCATTATTCACAAATCCATTGCGCCTCACGGTATGCCCAATCCATCTAATTCTTCGATTCCTTGAACGAAACAGTAGCCATTACACCATGGACGCTTTCTTAGCTTGGGTAATTCTTCGCTTAAGGTCCGTCGTACTTCTTCCATCCCACGTCATGGTACTTCCGAGGCAAGAGAAGGAATCCACTATCTCTAATTTCTCTCCTCTCAGTATGACTCCTGCATTCAGCTCCTTTTCCGCAAACTTCAATTTTAGCCTTCGTTTGATTTATTTTCATGTTGTATTCCTACAGACCTCGGTCCGTAGCGCTTAATGTACTTTGAAGGTAATCGCGATTTCCAGCTATGACTACGATATCATTTGCGAAGTGGAGCATGTTTATTTCCTCCCCGTTTATCTAAATTCAATTCAATTCGATTTCTAATGCATTCCTTGTGGTCTCCTCCGAGATCATGTTGAACAGTTCAAGTCGAGAGGTGGCATCCTCGTCTTACTCCTCTGTTCATTTTAGCTTCTATTTGTCTTCCGCCTCTCATTCACATTATAACGAATCGTTTCCTGGATATTTCATCCTTCTGTCGTTGTAATCCATTCCGACTTTTTCCAGGAGCCCCGAGCATCTTATTCCACTCAACATTGTCAAAGGCTTTCTCCAAGTCCACATGCAGTGGCTTGTTCATATGAATTGTTTTCTTTGCCATTACTCTCAGGCCGAGTATGGACTCTAGTTACTCTGTTCTTCTTCCTATATCCAATTTGGATTTCCGAGGCGTCTCCAATTTTCCTTTCCAACCTTCACATTATTATTCGCGTAAGTATTTTGGATGCATGTGGCACTAGACCCAAAGTTCGGTGCTCCTCACCTCTTTCAGTTCTTGTCTCTTTTGGTATCACAATCGTTACACTCATTTGGAAGTCCTCTGGAAGACATCCACTTTGGTAGCTATTTTGGATTATGTCGTTAAGAATGTCCTTTGCTTTATCTCCGAGCGCTTTAATGATTTCTCCGTTGATGTTTTCTGCTCCAGGTGCTTTGTTTGTCTTAAGGTCTTTTACTACTCTATCCAACTCGCTCCTCAGTGAGTGGGCCCCGGTCAGCAGAAAATATTTCAATAAATACGAAAATAAGTTACGGAATAACATAGTGGAGTTACCTGAATCAAGTTTTCAGGAGAAGGTAATATTAAGGAGTTTTCAAAGAGAAGTGCCTTCCATGTAGCTTGAAAAATCAGAAATACAACAACAGAAAATAACACTGATTTTTTTGTTTTTTTTTATAATTAAAAAAGGAGACTCATTTCTTGCTAACGAATAAAGCTCTACAGCAGTGTCTTAGGAATTATGACGTTGATGTCCGTACACGAGTCTAGTCTGAAGCTACCCCCATAATACAACGAATACGAGGAAGGAGCCGTTAGGGCACTAGCAATGAATCCGAGAAAGATACCGAGGATCGAGAAAGCGGGAAGAAAAGGCGATACAAATGAAGGTATACTCCAGTGTGTAAGTGTTTTATTTTGCTTACGTAGTTGCGAGAAAACGAGAGGCACGGACCAACACGGGTCATCAATCATAGTCGGCAGTCATAAATCCAGGGAATAAATAGGAGGTGGTGGCCACATGATGATATCGCCAATACCAATCGAATCTATAAATCCAGTGATTGATTTGATCCAGCTGTCAATGTCACTCTACTCTAAGTTGACAATTTCACTGTGGTAGGCCATAGTTCTTCACATTCATAGTTCTACGTATTTACGTCCATCATATTTAGCTGCAAGCATTCTATCCTTGGTTCTTCATCGATGATTTTTCTCTTTTCTATTTCCATTCAGTATTGTTTTCTAGAGACTGCTGTGTCGCAAAACGTGTCCAATGAGTTTTCCTTTCGAGCTAGTAAGAGCTCTCATTTCTCTCAAATTCTTCGTGAGACTTCTTCAACGGTGATTCTCTCAGCCATTTCGTCTTCACATTCCTTCGAATGCGCCGAAGTTCCCTTAATTCCAAACTCCTACGTTCTCCCGCACTCATTTCCAAATCACTCCACGGCCATATGAGCGCTCAAAATATGTGTTTTCATTAAGTGCTTGATAATTTCCAAGCCCTCCTAGTACGGTTGGCCGACGCGTCAGAACTCCTGAAAGCTGCAAAATATCCCTCGTCTTCGACGAAAACTTCATCAAAAAGTAATTAAACCCTGTGTTAATCTATTTCCCACAAGCTGAACCAACTCTGAAACCGAATTAGATAAAACGTATGGAACTAAAATCTCCCTCTCCACCGAGAATAAGTTTGTTTGCCACGAGTGTGAATATTGAAATTATAATGGCTGGTTAATCTGTAGAAAATAGGAAAGAACTCCCCCGAAGCAGACCTACCTGAATACCCTAACATGAGAAGTCAATTGTTTATTCAAATTCCTCTTTAATTACGCTTTATACCCGACCGACAATTTAACAGACTTAAGAGTTAAAAATGTATGAAATGGAAGGAAATAAAATGCCCGAGACGGATTCTTTCACCGCAGAGGGTAAACAACATATAGGATAGGGCTCCATCACCATTTTCGGGACAAAATACAGTCTAAGGCGAGAGATGTGGACAAGGGATATACAGTGAAGATGAATTCGTACAGTTAACCTGCAGCCTTCATGAAGTTTCCCACGGAAATTAAAATTATCATGAAAAATGAGGCGGTCCGATCTTCAAGCGAACGCTTCGAGCATTATCTATGACGGCTCTCAGGAGGGAGTGCGCCAAGACGGTGAAGTTAATAAATCAAGAGCGTCTCAAAAAGACGTTGAGATCTTTATTTCTCCCCTTAGTTAAAAGATCCCAGCCCGTAACTGACTAGGAGACATAGTTATTGACCAAAGTAGAGGCAAAAAATTTCCTTCTTCAGAACTTTCTCGAAGAGGTTCTGAATGAGGGGAAATGGATATGTATTTTTTTCCGTTTCCATTCCAAGACATCGAAAACCCTTCTGGCGGAAATTCGGTACGAATATCCTTTGACGTCATTTGTAAACAAAAAAGAATTCCAAGTTCCGCTCATTTTTTTTGGTCCATTTCAAATATATCGGGCAAGAATAAAAACACACAAAACATTTCTGCTCCAATTACTTCACTGTGGTCTCCTTGCGCAAACAAAGCGAGTGGCCTGATTTCAGAAACCCGTAATGCAGCAAGTAGAAATCTAGACTCTACTGCACGTTGGCACGTCCACAAAAATATTTAAACATCCACCATGTTATTCCCCTCGTGCCGTTTTTATATCACAAAGGAAGAGGCTCATTCGTACCCAGCGAACAAATGTGGTCTGTCCCTCACAGAGGCCCGCCCTAGGGTAGTTCTGACAAAGGGTCCCATGTATTTGGTTATATACTCACAGCTTCCAAATCAAGCCAATCTCCTTCCATCCGTCACACGCGGCATTCACGGTAACAAACGGAGATATTAATATGATGTTGCCAGCGCTCCACTCATTTCATATGCGTAAGTATTCAATATACCACAGTGCTATCAAATAAAAGTGTGGAACAGCCTCTAACATTCCATGACCAGCAAGTTAACTGATAGCAGTAACTTACCTCTTTTAAGCCATATAGCATACAACAAATAGAACATTGAGATTATTAGCGCAGACAAATTTAAATAAGACCGCTGAAATGGGAACTGAGGCAAAAGGCAAGCCTAGACGCTAAAAAAGCTATGGGAGGAATACCAATGACAAATACACATCACAAACTTTCATAAAGAGCACAACTGAGTAAAAAATGATCCCCTCGAGGTGGAAAAAATAGCATTTCTCAGCTGGTCACAGAGGAATAGTAAGTGTCCTCAAATAATTACGCAACCTATGAAATAAAGAAATGATTCGATTCGGGCAAGATTCCAAATTTAGTTCCAGCGTTTGGAACAGAGCACGATCCACTTGTCATCGAATGGCAAAACCATTAAAGATCGTGGTCGATATATAATCTGTGGTGCTTCACTGATTATCATTGGTTGTTCAATCCTAAGATTGGTTGACTGCAGCCGTCCACCCTCCCCTATCTAATGATAGCTCCCTTACCTCCTGGTATCGCTTCACTGATATTGACATAAAAAAGGAAGATGAGAAAGATATCGAATGATCAATAGTAAAAATTTAAACCGTTTTACTTTAATAGAATGGTCAGTTCCACGCATAAGCCATTCAGCCAATAAAGGGGAGCTAATGGTTGAAACCACGTCATGTGGTGAGTACAATATTTTCGCTCCCACGTCAAATTGGACTGAGTATAACTTCAGGTAAAAATGAAAATAAGAAGTTTCTAGCCACTGTCATGGCTCAATTTTCTCAGTTGGCTGTTCAACGAGGCACAAAAAGGATTAACTTAATTTGGAGCCAATTGTCGCAAGGTACAAAGAAATGAGACAAATACGGCAGAACAAAAGTGAGCGATGAAATGGGACTCGGGTTAAGACGATAAGAGCATTTTGCGGTATTTTCCTCTTTTCATATTTTAGGCTAATTAAATACGTCCAATATATTTTCAAAATTTCAGAACCCTATAATACATGTCAGAGCCCAGGGTTGGAAGCAATCGTCGATTCTGACTTTAAACCCAGCGGTCGGTAGATCTTCATTCTTATAAACTATATTTTAAGATATAAAAATTTACAACTTACCATTAAATCTTTAAAAATCTGGCTTTTCCTTGAAGACGGCAACACTGGTTTGGTTGCCTTCGGGAAGTAGGATGTGGAAAAACACAAACTGGTTTACGACCCAAGAACTATTCTTCTTATTTACCTGAAATTAAAATGCATATAGACAATTGAATATTAAAACTCACTAGGAATTTCAACTAAGCATAGCGGAGCGATTCACTATAAAAAATTAAACGCCATTAAGGATCCAAATATTATACAATTTTCACCTCCTGACCTACAAAGTTTGGCCCTCACCACAGCATTCCGTTTAAACACTATGATCTCAGCTCCGACCTATTCTCAGCATACTCTCGAGTAGCCTGAAATCCATATTTTCTGCCTCTACTTCCCTTCCAAATTCAACATTCATCGTTCTACGAGCATCCATGTCAGCCCCACTGTTTACACTCAGCGTTCTCTTTCAGCTTCCTTCAAATATCTCCCATAAAAAAGTATCCGGCATAATATTAACGCTCGCTTCCTTTTCAATGCAATATGTATCAGGGACCTAGTGCCCCGGTAAGGATTTTTTATTTTGAAGTGAGAAACAATGATGACCTCAATAAGCACGACAGGACAAATTCTGTGATTTTACAATTTACCTCACAAACGTTGCGTGAGATAAGCCGAGAAACTCGGGAAGAAACACCCAAACTAAGCAAAAGTCGAGAGGGAATCCCGGAATCCTACATGTTTGCACGGTTTGGATTTTAAGGAGGGTTGAGCAGTAGAAATCAGATGACAGACACTATGGTCCAGGCACCCCTGGCTCGGTGTGAGGTGTGGCACGCGGAATAATAATAACAATATATTAATGCTCCCATAATGTACATACATTAAAACAGCAACACATAATTTATGGAAGATTTAGGTTACACCAAAGATCAGAACCTGTGTGGTGATAACCAAAATACCGTGAAAAATTTATAGCACAAAAGAGTGATAAGGTTACAGCGTTAGACATGGTGCTATACAATAATTTACAGAAGTAATTTACAATTTCTCGTCACATGAAATAATTTCATGTACATTTTAAAATAATAATTCAATATCATCGTAATCGATCATCCATTTTTTAACTTGCTTTAAAAATAACATAACTTTTTTCCTTTTTAACATCCTCTAGCAGTAGTTAAAATATTTTTGGTGCTAAATAAACAAAACATATCTAACAAAAAAATACATGCGGAAAAGTTCACCCTTCTCATCACTGGCAAGTACCTCGATACCGTTTCGACAATTATGCAGAAAGCCCCGGATAAAACGATGGGCTGATGCAATTAGACAGGGCTGACTGTGAACCCAGGAAAAATGAAACTCGTATTGTTTACCAATAAGAGGAAAAGAGAAGGACTCATACTTCCTTCACTACAAGGAAGTTTCCTACAACCTTCAACAACAGTTAAGTACCTGAGAGTCCTTCTGGACTTCAAACCAACTGGGGAGCACACCTTGAGGAGAAAACCAAGAAAGCATGTGCCTCCCTATAGACATGCAGGAGAGCTCTAGGCAAAACCTGGGGACTTCAACCAAAGGCGATCAGTTGGATCTACTCTGCAGTAGTGAAACCCAGCTTTCTACACTGCTCAATAGTCTGGTGGAGGAAAACAAGGCAGAGGACTGCCAAGAAAAAACTTACCCACCTGCAAAGAGTGGCCAGCATAGGCATCACGGGGGCAATGAAAACTACCCCCACTTTGGCTCTGGAAACCCTACTGGGTCTTGCTCCACTGAATGTGGAAGTAGAAACCCAGTCCAGGACAGCAGCATATCGTCTAAAGAGACTGGAGCAGTGGAACGACAGGGGAAACCCATCCGGACACAGGAAAATATGGCTGGAGCTCAGAGAGTCGAGCCCTATCTTTGAGATGGGCTCAAGCACAACAACAGCTTCCCTAATCGATTCACCCCCACTTTCCAAAATCCACTTCCCGTAAAGGGAGTGGTGGGCAAAGGAAGGAGACAAAGACCTCCATAATGGGGCACAACTATGGTTCACCGACGGCTCCAGAAAGGAAGGGAAAGCAGGGGCTGGCATCTAATGCCGGCGCCCACATAAAAGGCTCGCCATCTCGTTGGGAGCAAACGCAACGGTCTTTCAGGCAGAGGTCAATGCTCTGCTGACCTGTGCCCACGCCGTAAAGGAAACAGGTCTCAAAGGCAGACCAACTCACATATGCACCGACAGCCAAGCTGCCCTAAAGGCCCTGGCGTCACCATGATGCAAGTCAATACTACTTCTTGAATGTCGCAACGCGCTCAATTCACTGAATAGTCTTGGAAAGGTAGAACTCTTCTGGGTCCCAGGACACATGGACATAATCGGAAATGAGATAGCGGATCAACTCGCTAAAGAAGGCTCAAACCACACACCGATGGGACCTGAGCATTTCATCCCAATTGCACCCTCAACAGGGACAACAGAGATCAAGAAGTGGGGCCTTGCCCGTCATTCTGAGATCTGGCAGAACATACAGGGGCTCAGACGAGCCAAGCTCCTGATTGAAGCACCCAAACCGGGACTGGCATGAAGACTCGTTTTGCTAAACAGAAGTCAACTAAGCACGATAGTGGGACTCCTAACTGATCACTATCAGGTCATGAGGCACCTCCCTCTTCAGAAGCTTGTGGACTCTGCCAGATGCAGATGTTGCGAAGAAGAGGACGAGACAACATCTCACGTTCTCTGTAACTGTACTGCCCTGATGAGGACTATAATTAGGCACCTGGGATCTCCCTTTCTGGAACCAGCTCAAGTTAGGGGCATCCCCATTAGGGCGGGTCGATTTTTTATTCTTTCTTTTTCCAAAAATGAGGGGGGTAAAAAAGTTGTGTATTGGTTAGCTATTCACAATTATATTCACAATAAATGGCAATTACATTGGTTTGCTTGGTAAATAGCTACTTCAAATTCGTGATATTTTCACGTTTCATGTAAAATTCGCAGCAAACTGTCACAGTCCTGAACAAGGTAGAAGAAAACTGGAAAAAGGTCAAATACATATCACTTGGCAGAGGAAAACTGGAAGTGAAAGAGGCTTTCATAGCAACGTTAGACAAGCTCTTTGACATCCTCAATTTCAAGTGTGAGATTAAGCTATGTTCAGAATTTGAGGGTCCATGTCCAGGTGGTGCTGACTGTAAACATGAAGTGCACATCTCCCGCTCTATTTCTAAGGATATGAAGTTCTCTGTAAAAGAACTAGTGTTTATTAAGAGTTAAAGAGAGAAGGTTGGATCTGTTGGACAGTATCAAATTGGATTACCATATCTACCTGAGCACGGAAGACAAATTAAAAAGCAGAGGAGGGAAGAAAATGATTTAAGAAGAATTTCTGAATGTAAGCAGAAAAGGAAGGAAGAGTTAATATTACAACCAAATGAAGTTCTTTTCTCCGACGAAGATGAAGAGCCAACTGATGTTTGGGTTGAAGTGCCTGAAGATCCTCTGCAGATTCCATGTGATGATTCTGATGTACCTTCTACGTCAAGTGCAATTCATTACAATACATTGCAATTGCCCAAAGTTGCATTGCAAAGTATTAGGTATGGTGTCGGTCTACGTGCTACAGCTGCCATTACAACAGCTGCAATTTTGGATGCTGGATTAATTACTGAAGGAAACAGGAGACTTATGGTTGTCACAAAGTTAAAAGGGCACTAGAAAAAGTCATGAAAGCACTTTATGACAAATTATGCCGGATAGGTAATGTCGAATGTATCTTCTTTGATGGACGCAAAGATTCCACAGAAGTTCTGTTACCAGCAGATAACTCAAGTCATCAGTTTCCTAGTATTGTGAAAGAAGAGCATTACACTGTTTGCAGTGAGCCAGGTGGAAGGTATCTTTGCCATTTTACTCCAGAAAGACTTAACAAAAAGGAAACCTGCTGAAGTCATTCCTAACCATCTTGTGGATTTCTTAAAGAAAAATAGCAGTGATAATAGTTTGCAGGCTATCGGTGGTGACTCAACGAATGTTAACACTGGTTGGGAAGGAGGAGTCATGCATTGTGTTGAGGCAAAGCTGAATTATGAACTCATATGGTTGGTTTGTGCTCTTCATACTAATGAGCTACCTTTGCGGCACTAGATCACAGATTTGGATGGAAAAACCTTGTCTAATAACAAGTGGAGTGGTACGATTAACAACATGCTTGATACTGCAACAGAAATTGAAATCAATGCCTCATTTGTCGGAATATCTTTTCCAGAGCCTTTGGTTCCATTGAGTGACACTGTTGTCAAAGATCTCTCAACAGATCAGGCTTATGGTTACAGAATAACTCAGGCCATAAGGACAGGTGTACTTCCAACTGATCTGGCATTATTAAAAATTGGTCCTGTCAGCCACTCTCGGTGGTTAACAACTGCAAACAGGATTTGTCGCATATGGGTTTCAAAACACGACCTTAAAAGGCAACAACTTGAAGGCGATAAAACTGCTTGTGGAATACATTGTTGGCGTTTACTATCCCTGCTGGTTTGAAATCAAATAGAAATTCTCTTTGGTGGAAGGACCTCGCCACATTCTTTATCAATTGAAGCTCCTAAAATCTCAGAAGAAGGCAGTAGCAGATATTGTTTTGCCAATAATCCAACGTGCATCGTGGTTCGCATTTAGTGAAATGGTGCTTCAGACACTTTTATGCTCGGAAAATCAAGAAGAAAGGAAAGCAGATGTCCAGAGGATAATTGAATTAAGGAATGAAGATGATGATACACCAGGAGACCTATTTGTTCGGCCTAGGATAACACCTGCAGTAAATCCAAAAGCAACTTCCCTTTTGGAACTGATAGACTGGTCAGAAAAAGCATATGAACCTCCACTTACTTGTAAACTCAAATATCAGAAATAAGAAATTTTGTTGAAGGGCCAACGAAAGTTCCAAAGTGGCCATGTCATGGACAGTCCATAGAGAGGTGTGTGAAACAAGTAACAGAGGCTTCTGGCAAAGTTTATACTCATTAGAAACGAGGATTCATTAGAGGCCAGGAAGCAAGCAGAGGATCAATGTCTAGGAATGAATCGAAGCAAGATATGATGAATATTTTTGGTTGAAACTTTTTACTTTTTTTTCATCTGTTTTTAGTGTTTAATAATAGAGACAAAATATATATAAAAGGGTTTGAGTTCATTAAACCACTTTTTAGCAAATTTTGTTGGAGTTTTTATTAAATTATCACGTTTTTTAGGAAATTTCAATATAAATTATAATCAAGCGCAAATTTACAAAGGTAAATGTTTATAAATAAGGAAAAGTCTTTAAATTAGGTTATTATACATCAAAAGGCAAATGTTTAGACCCCCTCATTCACAAAAATCACGAATTTTTATTTTTGCCCTCCAAATTGACACGCCCTATTTCCCCATAGAGGACATGCTGGCCTTCAGCAAGGCCATCAGTCTCTTTGGGTGATACAAATAAGGTGGTCAGCACAAAGGACCAATAGGTCTAGGTGCCTCAGGTCCTCCTCGGGGGACCTCCACCGCAATTCAATCTAATCTAATCTGACCCCTCACCCTATTCTCTCCTCTTTCGTAGCTGGTGTCCATAGACTCCTTCCCGCACTCATCCGCGGCGGCAATTTACAAGAAGTTCTCGTTCTTGACGAGTAGTTCGGCATACGTAGAATTGTACTTTACTCTAACACTAAAGAAATGTAACTTTATGCGTAACCTCTAGTAGCAATGCTCTTAATATGAGAATAATTTAAATCGCCTCTTGACTGTAAGCCGCTTTCGCAACTTATCAAAATGATCCAATCCATCAGAATTATTTAGGGTCTCGTTCGTTGATTCTACTGCGCAATAACCGAGGTTGAGATCTAATATCGGCAGAAACATGAATAAAAGGCCACAATGGCAGTCACCCTAGTTCCAACTATAAGAAGACCTTTAAAAAGTGATTTTATCTGGTATGGGGTGGGATCAGGGTTCTTCTTTCGCATTGCCGTTCTCGTTATCCAAAATGTATACAGCTCTAAAATGGAAACGGTAATTGTTACCGTCCTAGGAACACGAAATTAAATAACACTGGTGAATCAATGCACAGGATAAAGTTTGAAAGGTGAATATCTCTCTGTTGTTCTCACGAGCGCAACTTAAAAATAACGATAACGCGAGTGCACGCGTTACGGAGAACGGTGATCGAACCACTAATTTTGAGGGTTGATTCCAGTTATCAGGGCATACTCCACATCCTCGAGATTAAGAGTTCACCATGGAGTATCTCTACATATCGTATAGGTAATGTTCACTCAAGTCCGTTAGTCTGTAAGCAACTCCTGCAAATAAGACTTCCATGCGAGGATGAAATTCAGCAGGAATGCAAATCGTCCGACCGGAACCGACAACAACAATCGAGCAAACCGATTGGATAACTATAAAACTAGCGAATAACAATTTATAGGGCTTGTCATTACCCCATAATTGTCAGTTATTAGCCCCGTTAAGAAAGCACAGTATTAGGTGCAAGGATATCTTTTTTCGATTTTTAAGAGTTAAGTGCAATCACATTTAAAGGTTTATATTTTCTATATTAAATTCATTAATGACTGAAGATTTTGATCTCTTGCATTCACATTTATCACCGCTTCACTATTTCTGAAAACTGAGATTTTCTAACCATACTTTTCACATTATATTAACGATATAAAACTAAATTTCCTATTATACCTATGGGATATTATTCATGACATCTTTCTCCAAGTGTGACGGCTGCATGAAACATAGAGATTAAGTTGTTCTTCAAATCGATCTCAACTATTCAACAGTATGGATTTCCAGAAAGAAAGTAGAAAAGAAAAAGTTATTCCTCTCCATCATTTCGGAATTCAATATAAACGATCTTGAAGGATAAAACACGAAGCCTTCATTATGTTATACTGGAAGGATTCTTTTGAGGCTAGGCAAAAATTCAAAAATTTTCTTCCTTCTCATCGAACAGAGCCAATTATAATTTTGGTCGCATGAAGATGATACCGCTGTCCAACTGCATTGGTCACCATATCCTAGTGTCTGTTCTATGTCAGAATAATAAGAAATATGAGTAACATCCATATGATTCATTTTTATGGCCTATTTAGAACTGTTATTCTTTTTTATTCATGAGTTTCGGTCAAAGTGATTACTAATTATTTTATTTATTTCTCATTTACTAACATTTTGCATTCCAAGGATGTATCATCAGGGCTCTGAGAGAGTTTCTAATGAGTTCGAATAAAAATAAACATAGCATAATCCAAATTCAAAAGGAACTCTCTCTGAGGCCTTATTATCAACTGTTAAAATGAGATACATGAGCAAATGATAATAAAATAAAATTATAATTAATAACTTCGACTTTAACTCTACAGGAAAAATAATATTAATATGAGTAATAAGGAAAAGTCAATTTTTTCACAGTATCATGCAGTGTCTTCACCTAGCTAAGGCAAAAGCTCTTCATGAACTTCTCACCAACACGCACAGAAATACGGATATTTGCTTGTCTTAAGTTTAAGCACTCGGCTGTCTTCACACATTTACCGAGATAGTTCATACATCTCTCACTCTGTCCCAAATGAGTGCCTCACGTCAAATGCCGCGAGCGGCCGCGAGAGGGCCTCCTCCCGTTACGTATCCAGACTCCGAGGAACGAGAACCACTAATTACGAAGACGGAATAATGCTTGCTGCGCTCCAGTCGGAGACGCGTTATCGGCAAGCAAATTAGGCTCGGAGTGAGTCGCTTGGTTAAGCTCTCAGCGGGGCAGAGCGGAAACTCAGCGAGCGAAGACGCAACTATGGCTAAGGAAAGCTATGAGATGCATCAGTACCCCCAGAAAATAAACTCACGCATCTGACTAGCTTAATTAAGACACTTAGATTCATTAAGTGCCGAAATTGCAAGCTGCAGTAACAAGCAACATGAACTGAGGTTCTTTTTCGAGACTTTTTAACGGAAGATCGTTTGTCTTTGCCATAATTTAGCGTTTGATTAAGATTTAGCTCCACTAAGTATTTGAACATTACGTAAACACGAAGGTGTTTTGCCCTCATAGAGAAATTTAGCTTATAAGATGTATAATTATAACTACTTATCATTTTTAAAGTAATCAACCGGTTAAAGAAAGGTTTAGTTGAAAGTCAGAGTTAAATTCTTCCGATGTTCACAGGTGAAGGGTTTCGTCTCTATCATTTCTGCCTTCATCTCCGCGTACGTCGAACCCCTCTTCATTCTGTTCATTAAACCAATTCCGCTTCTTCCCCTTCTGCGCAAGCCCAACATCCTTCCCTCTATCACTTGAGTCTTGAGTAGCTTATCACTCCTCATCACCCTTTCAGCCATCTACCCAGCCTCCTCCCGATCCCATCCGAAAGTTTCCTCACCATAATAAGCACTTTATTGTTAGTCTTCCTATCCATCCACCGCACCTTCTCCGTCCTCCTCTACACCCACATTTCAAAAGGTCGCAGTCTATTCTCGTCGAACTATCCACTATGTATTAAACAGGAAATGGAGCAAGGGAACATAAGATGCTATGGGGCTGTGAAAGGTGAGATAGAGGGTAGGCGGGGACTTTTGGAATGATAGTAACAGGGTAATTAACAGTTTGGGAAATGAGCCAACGTGGGGTAACTAAGATATGGAATATTGAACTAGAGAAGAGGGTAGTAAACATTGAACAGGTGAGTGACAGGATACTGGTGGTAGAAACAAAGCACGCGTAACGAATTTCGCATTATTAAAGGTGTACATGTTTACTAGTAAAGATCGAGAGGAAGAGGTGGATGGAGTGTGCGAACAACTAGAATAGGTAGAGATACCCCGGGAAAGAAAAATCTGATAGTTATGGACGACTGGAATGCAGTGAAGAGGGAAAAATAGGGATAGATTCGAAGTGGAAAAGTATGGGATAGAGACAAGGGAATAACTTAAAGATTAGGAGAGAAGGCTGTTGCATTTTGTAGAAGAAATAGATTAGAAGTATCAAACACTTGTTTTCAACCTTACACATTGAAAATGCCGGCGGATAGCTAGCTATGAAACAGATTACACTATGGTGAGGCAGAGATTTACAAACAGCGCTTAAGTCCATTTGCTGGGGCTGCAGAAAATTTTACCTGCTCTTGAAGACCCGTGGAAGGGTTGACTCTCATTTAGCTGGACCAGAACTAGGAATCCAAGCCTCGACGTCGACCCCACACCAAACAGTGTCAAAAAATCGGGAAGCTATCTAGGAGCGGATGCGGACTTAGATCATAACTTGGATCTTAGATCATAACTTAGATAAGATGAACTGCTATTAAGGCTTTGTAAAAGTACCTGGTGAAAGAAGTGAAACGTGGAATAATTAATGCTGAGAAGGAGGGAATATCAGGAGCAAGCGAAAAGGAACATAGGTGACGCAAAGGAAATGGGAGCAGTAGAGGAAAGATTGAAGACTAAACATTCAGGCATATTGATAGCGGAAAAGATAACAATGGAGCCTGTAGATACGAGGGAGGTAAGAAAGAAGCTGGTTACGGAAGAGGTGATTAGGAAACTGGTGGAGAGAAGGAGGTGGAACGCGTCAGCAGCGATCCAAGCAAAAGGAAATATAAAGAGAGAAATAATAATCTACGGCGAGTGAGCAAAAGGGCGAAGGAAAACAGGTGGAAAGAACAATGTAAAGAAATAGTAAAGTAACAGGAAGAGGTGGAAGCCAAGGAAGCGAAGGAAGACACTTGAACATAAAGATATCCAGGATAAATGGAAAGAAAAAGTAGAGGAACTAAATAATGGCGAAAGTAGATCTGTAGACACAGATATAGAGAATGAGAGAACAATAGAAAAGGATAGACTCGGACCGGAGTTACAAGACTGCGAAATAGTGAGGGTAGTAAGAGAGATAAAGACAGAAAAAGCCGGGGAAATAGATAAAAATCCTTCAGAGTAACTAAAGAATTTAGGTTATAAGGAAAGACGATCATAGGGTTCATTGGTTCAAAAAGGGTTCTAGGCAAATGCGATGAGAAAGTACGAGAAGGAAGCTATTTTACACTTGTCAGGCCTCATTTAGAATATGCCGCTAGTATATGGGATCCGTACGAGGAAGTTTTGATGAAAGAATTAGAGCGTGTGCAAAGGAGATACTATCTTATTCGTAGAATCGAGCTATCGATTTGTAGGACGAGAAAGAAGTATAGCCAGAGGATTTCATGAAAACGGTCTTAATACCTATTCCGAAGAAGAAGAAAGCGTCATAATGCAAGTAGTTTCGAGTGAATATTCTAATTTCTCAAGTGGAAAAGTGTTGCTTAGAATAATTAATTAAAGGCTGGAGAACGGAGCAAACTACTACTAGGGCGATCATCAGTGGGGTTAAGAACGGGGAGGGTAATTCGGAATACGATTGCGGTGATGATAACCATTACAGAAAGAAACGTAGATTATTACCAGAATGTTTTTGCTTGCTTTGTGGATTTTGAAAAGGCGTTTGACCAAGTAAATAGGGAAAAACTATGTAGGTATTCGGGAAAATGGGAACTGATTGGTAATATAAGAGATTTATCAAAAAATTAAACTATATACATGACCCAGAGGGCACAGGTGAGGGTGCCTAAGGGCAAATTGGAATGGGCAGTTTTAGGTCGCGGGGTAAGAAAGTGCTACCGGTTGTCGCCTTTGCTTTTTAACATATATGCTGAGGAAACGGTAAGAGACGCATTGGATGAGCTAGATTTGGGAATGAAAGCAGGGTGACAGATGATAAAGTAGGTTAAATGTGGAGACGACAGGGTGTTGATTAGTCTATCCTCAAAGGGTCTGAAAGCGTTAGTAAATGCATTAAAAAGCAATGTAGGGTACACTGAATGTAGATAAAAAATAAGAAAACAACAATTATGAGATTCCCTAGGACAGAGAAAGTGAGGTTGGTCATAGAAGTGGGAGGCACACACTGGAGCATTTAGAGCATATTAACTATTTTGGTATTACGTTAGAAGAAAATGGGTATAGTAGCAAAGACAAGGAGGAGAATAGCGACGGCGAAGGAAGCTTTAAGTATTGGAGGAGAATTCTTCATTTGGACCTTAAGAAAGTATAGAATGAAGAGACTGGTGAAGAGCTAGATTTGGAGAGTATCGTTTCATAGGGTAGAAAAATGGATTCTGAGAAAGGGCGAGGAGAATAGACAGCAGGCTTTCGAGATGTGGGCGTGGAGGAGAATGGAGGTTTGGTGGTACGAAAGGAAGACAAACGAGTAAGTGTTCGGAATGGTGGGTGAGGAGAGGAAGCTTTAGAATGAAATTAGGAGATGGTTTAGGTAGCTGAATCAGGTGAATAGGGACGACGATGGACGGTCGCTTAAGTCCGTGATGAAGGGAATAGGGGATGCGGGGAAGGGGAAAAAAGAGAATAGGTGTCATTGGCAGGATGAAAATAGTTTGGACGAACTCGGAGATGAAAAAAGAAGTAATAGAGGGAGTTATAGCCCTTTAGGTGTGAAAATCTGGAAGATTTTCTATCTTTAAATAAAACCTACCATTAAACGGAGGGTTACAATAATAATATTGTCAAACTCACTTGCTACTTCGAAAATCGATTGGAAGAACCGTTAGTGGCAGAAGTTATCCTCATTGGTTTACTTCATAATACATCATGCTGAGACACTTTGTGATAATAAAGCAATAAAATTGTAAATATCAGAAGAGTTATAGCAGTAAAGATAACATTTGCCCTAAATGAGGTAAAAAAACAGAAAAGACAAACATTAAATAATCTTATAACCCGAAAACACTTCATTCAAAGTGATTTTTCACATATAATTGATGCCCTTCATTACAAAGTTAAAGTGTGAACTTTTTCAGTATCCCATATTCCAAAATGGAATAAAGAAGCTGGAAAAAGCGCAGGATTATTACCCGCAAAATGAGCACGTTATCAGGTGTGATCTTTATGACTAAATTATAAGGTACAATTACTAGGTTCTTGATTCCTAAAAACGAGCCCCTGTTAAGTTTTTATAGAGATATTTCATTATTTGCGAATGAATATATACATTTTGAAAGTGATTTACGACTAGTCTGACTATTGACAAGGATCTATAATATGTGTTGTTGGCACTGAATACGAATTCGGAAAGGCCATTGCTCTCATGGGCTCATCTAAAACCTCTTTAGTTGATATCCTCGGCTCACGTGAATCTGCTACTTTTCTAAGCATCTGCTACTTTTCTACATTGCCATTGTTCTGTTATTTCCTTGTTAATTTCAATTTTATGCTGAAATTTTCAAATACCTAATTCAAATAAAACAGAGAAAGTCTCCAAAAGCCGTAAACAATTGGCACCCTTCGTCAACAAACCCCAAACTTACTGTGTCGGTATGCTGGGAAACCACAGCAGCGACCAACCACAGCCTCTCAACCAAGAATACCCCCCTGTGTTGGTTTTCGGGAATGTTACTTCCTCGCCAGGGACCAAACACAGACGCACACACACAACCCAAATAGGATGCTTTGCAAAAGATAATGGGACACCGCTAAGGATGTTTGGGATATAACCTGGGATCCTTCACAGGGCTAATGAGACCCCGCTAAGGATGCCCGGTTATTTACACAAGCACACAAAATCACTCACTCACACACACAAATGGGCCCAACTTCTGGGAGAATCAGCTCAAAAAGAGCATGGTCAAATCAACACAACAGGGCGAGGGTGGGGGTCGAATACGCGTATTTCTGCAATAAAGTAGCCCTCTTCAGCGAACCGAAGGTAACGCGTCATTTCAATGCAAGGTTGAAGGGAGGAAGGGTCAAGACATCTGAGTTGTAAATAAAGGTAAACTGAGGAGGAGGGGGGGAAAGCTCTTCACCAGTCTCTTCATTATACACTTTCTTAAGGTCCAAATGAAGACTTCTCCAATACTTAAAGCTTCCTTCGCCGTCGCTATTCTTCTCCTTGTCTTCTGATCACAGATAAGAGCCAATAATGGTTACTGTCTTCGTAGTTACCGAAATTTCTATGAAAAATGCACTAATAATTGGTAATTACTCTACGGTACGCAATGAGCGTATTTCACGCTGCATTTTCGAGGCTTCTAATGGAAAATTCCGTTGACAGAAAGAACTGGGCGAGGTAAAACAGTTTTGAAAAAATAAAAGCATTAGAGTCACCACAAAAAAATATAATTCAGCTCCGAAGGTTAAAAATAAACTGTGAGCGAAAAGACGTAAAAATCAACGAATTGAAAACTTAGGGTAATCATAAATATCTCAAGACCACCAGGGAAAAAATAAGTTGAAATAATATTTCTATTTTTTTAGGAGGTGCCATCATCAGATCAGCATCTGGCGCAGAACGGAAGATATTACTTCACGTAGAAAAAGACCAAGCGGCCGACAGCGAGGCTAGCCTTTGAGGACGCCCAAAGCTCGGAATTGGAGCATATAAAATTCTCGTCATGCGCAGTTTACGTAATAAAACGAGAGCACATTAATTATTTAAGTTACTGACATGTTAGGAAAGTCACGAGAAGTTTAGTTTAGAGAATTGTCGAAATCTGCCGCCTAGATTGAACACCACTGCGGCGGTGTGCTTCAAAGTAGCCGACCCAGTCGAAAAATAAGGAAGTAAGAAGCGAAGAAAAATCCTCCTTATAACGTTTCCGCCAAAGTCATGAAATATGGAAAAGCTCATGTCTGTTCTTTCAAGGATGCCGGCGCTGCGAAGATTTAGTCGCTCGACCAATCGGATGACGGGGCTGAAGATACATCGCTCGCGGCGACATCCATTCAGCTTCATTTTCGGGCATTCGATTTTGCGTTTCCGCAAGCTTTGTAGCCAATCAGAGTTGAAATTTCCTCATTTTTTTCTTCTCCGTACCCGTCGGTTAACTGAAACCGAACTCATCCCGTGTCTTCGATAGTCAACGGCTGCGTTTCGGCTGACACGTTAACATCGACATCGCTAAGTTACGATGCTCGGCTGGAGCATCGACCTCGGGGTAAGAGACACGATATGATGAATATCATCATTTCAGACGGCTTTACACAAGAAAGCTGAAAGGAAGTAGCGAGAGCAGCAATATCTCGAATCGCTACGCTACATTCAGGGCATCGTTCTTATTACACATTACTACCGTTTTGTCCCAAATAAATGGATAGCGGAAATAAACAATAAATATTGTAACGTCAAAAATCGCCTGAATTTGACATTTGTTGTGTTCTCACATTGCTCCATTCTAACCACACAAGTATTCGCGGACTCAATTTATTTGAGTAAATTACATAAATTGTGCATTATATGACCATATAAAGTACGAGAACTGGGGATCGGGTTGGTGTGGTGGATAGAGTACTCGTCTACCACACGGGCGGCCATGGTTCAAATTTTCAGATGAAACTCGATCCCTACATGTGTGTCCTGTGGAGGGCACTTCAAGTACAGTACTCCGTCTGTCGGATGAGACGGGTCCCCTTGGCGCCTTTCGTTATGAGTAGGCTAATGCCGACGCCGGGTTTCTATCCACCCTTCCTCCCTTACCTGTCCCTTATGGCGCAAATGACCTTAGCCGTCGGTCGCCTCCCCAAATATCCAATCCAGGATGAGAACTGTAATAGTAATTACTTATATCAAGCATAAAAGTCACCAAGCTTACCTTCGAGCTCTTTAGCATTTAAAACATTTTCAAGTAAAAATAAATATTGAAAAATAAAAATAAAATAAACATGCGGCTCCTCCTACTACAATATCAGTTATTTTGCATTTTTAATCTCCGCTTGCAGTCATGTGACCAAGATTTCATCGGATGAGATTTTATCGCAAAGCTACTTGCATTATAGTAATCGTTTAGAAATAGAGGAGAGCTGATGACGGTGCCCTTAGGTAAGGATACTAAGCAGAAGCTGGCGGAGAGCTTGATGTGGAGTATAATGTGTTGCATGGGGCAGAAACGTTGACTCTGAGAAGAGAGGATGAGCATAGACAGCAGGCGTTGGAGATAAGTGTGCGGGTGTGGAGGAGGATATGGAGAAGGCGCGGAGGACAGAAAAGGAGACAAAGTGGGAGATATGGTGGGCGGGGAGAGGAAATTTATGGATGAGATTAGGAGGAGGCAGGGTAGGTGGCTGGAAGGGGAGGAAAGGGGTTATGGTTTGCTCAAGGCCGCGATAGAGGGATGTATGCTGGGCAAACACGGAAGGAGAAGAAAGTGAATAGGTTTTATGGACGGGATGAAGAAAGGTAGGACATACGCTGACATTAAAAAAGGAAATACTCGATGCAGAAGGCCCTGCAAGGGTAACAAACCTTGAGGATTTCCACTAACTTCCGATGAAACCAATCTTTAACCGGCAAAATAATATAATTGATGAATGATCGCGAAAAGCCCCACATTATCATTAAATATATCCATCGTTAATCGGAACGGGAGGAAATAGAAGCTCTTGGGTGAGATGAGGAGGAGGAGGTAGGGGTAGATGGCTGAAAATGGGTGATGAAAGGCGATGGATGGGTTGGGGCGAAGTGCGTGCTCGAGGGAAGAGTGTTCGGCAAGCGGGGAAGGGAAAGAAAAAGAACAGTGTCTATGGTACGGTATGAAGAAGGGTAGGACGTACGAGTGGGTGAAGAAAGAAATCATTGAGGCAGACAGAGCCTAACGTGTGTAAAATCTGGAGGATCGTTTCTGACTTTCAATAACAAAAACTCAAAATGGAAGATTACTTCAATGTAATACAAACCGTCAATATTAGCTACCCTTGTTGGATCGGAATCAATTGAGGAATTTAACTGAGGTCTTTGGCACCAATGAGGGCAAATGGGTAAAGCGGCACGCAAAGGATTTCACGGGGAAATGAAGTAAAGTGGGGAAAAATAGGTGATGGATTTAGCCTAATCTCGATGAAAGGTGCCAAGAGGCCCACAGATCATCCGATTGGGTGAATGTTAAAATCTTTCAATATCCAGTATTCAGCCAACAATGAAGAGGACAAGAACTACTACCAAGTTTAAATAACCATCATTGAAGTATTATTACATTACCGAACATTTTTATTATCATTACAATGTATTCTACCGGTAAAGGTAGGTTTTGTTGAATGTCAAATAATCTCCTGCCGGTCTTTTACACATTCAGGGGCCTATCTCCCTCTAGTATATCCTTTTTCGTCTCTGCATAAGATTTACCCTTCTTTATCCCCTCCATGAAATCTATTCTCTTTCTTCCCCTACCCCGCTTGCCCAACATCCTTCCCTCTATCACACTCTTCAGCAACCCATCACCCTTTATTACATCCTTCAGCCATCTACCCTGCCTTTCCCGGATTTTATTCAAAAGATTCCTTTCCTCGCCCACCATCTCCAGCACTTACTCGTTAGTCTTCCTTTCCGTCCATCTAACCTTCTCCATTCTTCTCCACACCCACATCTCAAATGCCTGCAGCCTATTCTCGTCCTCCTTTCTCAGGGTCCACATTTCTGCCCCATACAACGCTACGCTCCATATCAAACTCTTCACCAGCCTCTTCTTCACATCCTTACCCAGTGTCCCCGTCATCAGCTCTCATCTATTACTAAACGCCTCCTTAGCTAGCGCTATTCTCTTCCGTATGTCTTTACTACTATGCCCATTTTCCTCAAGCGTGCTACCTAAGTAATTAAACTGTTCTACTTGCTCTAGCTTGTGTCCTCCAACTTTAATCACAAGCTTCGCTTTCTTCGTCCTAGAGAATCTCATTACTTTTGTTTTCTTATGATTTATCTTTATTCCGAATATCCCGCACTGCATTTCTAAAGCATCTACCAAAGCTTGTAGTCTCTTCAAAGATCCACTAACTATTGCCGGATCGTCCGCGAATGTAACCGATTTTATAAGATACCCTCCCATTTACACTCCAACCTCAAGTTCTTCCTATGCCTGTCTTACCATTTCCTCAGCATATATGTTGAAAAGCAACGGCGACAACGGACACCCTTGCCTTACCCCGCGACCTAGAGTTGTCCACCCTGATTCACCATGAGCCACCCTCACCTGCGCCCTTTGCTTCATATATAAGTTTCGAAGAGTTAGTCTCCTGTCTCGCCAATCTATTCCTATTTCCCCTAGTATCTCCGTTAGTTTATTCCAATTTATTCTGTCGAAAGCCTTTCCAAATCAATAGAGCATGCGAAAACGTCCTGATTATACTCTATGTTTCTTTCTATAAGTGTTCTCATCACCACTATCGTATCCCGAGTTGACCTTCCCTTCCTGAACCCAAACTGGCCATCGCCTAAGTAGTTTTTGGCCTTACTCTCCAACCTTCCATTGATTATTCGAAATAAAACTTTGCTTGAGTGTGAAATTAAACTAATTGTTCTGTAGTCCTCGAATTCTGATGCATTCTTCTTTTTCGGGATAGGAATCAAGACTGTTTTCAGGAAGTCCTCTGGCCAAGCTCCTTCCTCGTAGATCTTACGTATAAGTTCGAAAAAAGCTTGCCTACCTTTACTTCCTAAACTCTTTAGCAATTCCGACCGAAACATTAGCTAAGAATATAAATTCCATTTCTCATTTCTGCCATTCATTCAACGAGAGGCATTTATAAATGAGTACACTAAAAAAATATTAGAAACTATAAAATTTTTCATTGTTAACCCACCGCCCGATACACACCGATTTTTCGCCGCAGCGCCACCTACAGGGGATGTATAGAAAGTCGTACGCCGCAGCGACCCGGCGCGACATGTTGAACGTGTTAAAATTCCTATTGAAATTATGACGCCAACGTGATAAGGTTAGCGGCATATGACTGTGATACTAATTGCTTTATTAATACCTGTACCTTTCCAAAATACATTCAGCACTCACGAACATACCATAACTCCAAGATTCTTCAGCAAGCCTGTATTATAAGGCCTTACATTTATATTTAAGCAGCATTCTCAGGCAACTGATCCCGGGTAGTGCAGGTTGATACGATGAAATCTATATAAAGCCAAGAGGAAACATGGCAAAAAAATTTCATTATTAATTCCAGGCCTGGAATGAATACCTTCACAGCCATTTTTTAGCACGAGTAAATATTTTCCTCAGGCATATTGCGCTCTATACATCGCCCGTGTTGACTTAAATTAATCCACACTGACATTGAAACACACCAACCGCCATTCAACGAGCTTTTCGGAGACGTAATGTCAGAAGATGTTTACCCAGGAGATACGAGCAACAGCCAGGTATCAGTTATTTGAACTCCCCGCATAAGAAACTCTCCCTTCAAGGGAGTTCCTTAGGTTTCCAGTGAAAGGGGAAACTTACGGAAGCCATATGGCTGTTTTTGGAAGGCTGTGCAACCAAAACCAACAGATTTAACGGCCCTCAAAATGAACACTTCCTGACCTACTCGCAGGATGAAACTTCGTCCGGATTATTTCCATTAAAATAACTGCGTCACGCTTTCGCACTGATCTCGGCGAATGAACACTACCAAGGATTCACATCCTCACAGAATTGCGTTGAAGAGGTTGTTTTCCAGGAAAATGAGTCACTTTAAAATTAAAATATAAACATGGAATACACTTGTCACAACAATCACATTACCTAAGTATTTCGGGTGCAATGGCACATTAGATTCTCATCGCATAATTGCGTATCGCCCTCCTATCTCATGATATCGCCATAATCTGTGAAAATGAATGCAGAATGCCCTCGCAGTGCAATATCGCACTGCAATAGACTCTTTGCAACAGTTTTGCATAACGAATCCGATATATTTCAAGATAGTATAGTGATACAAAAGAGGACTCCGTTTTATATTCAACACTCTACATCTACATAATACCCTGCGAGCCGCCGTATGGGTATGTGCAGGGGGTGTAAGGACACCAGCCGTGTAAAGATATAAGAGATAAGGTTTTGGGAGGTGAAATGGTACGTGATTTATGATAGTGTATTTAGCGGAGCTTAGTTTTGATCGTGGGGGCTTATTGCACGGGGAAAGAACGAGTTTTTGTACCTATCTGTTCGGCAGTGTATCTCTCTTATTTTATAGCTTTTGTCAGACCTACAGATATAGTGAGGCGTCATGATAATATTCTCTGTGTCGCTCTGGAACACACCAATTCTGAACTTCTCAAGCAAGCTAAGCCTAGCGCGTAGCCTCCGAGTCTCTAGGGGCTCCCACCTTTATCCCTCAAAATGTTGAACACTTAAAGAAAAAGAACACTTAGTCGCATACTAAAAAATGGTATTCATAGATCCTTTCTAGTGAGCTACTAGGAGCTACTAACTTAGTATGCTACTATCGCCACTATCGTAGCGGAGTACATAAGTGTAGGTAGCGACTGCCCTAGAAACAAAGAAGCAACGCTTGGCAACACTGCCACTGGCTTCATTGTATGTGAATCCGTATGTCATGCATCAATATTGGTACAATGGCGCTATCGTTAAATACTCTAATTCCCCCTATTTTAGCATTACCATCATCATTCCGACAAATCTTATATAAACATTGATTGTTATTGTATACAAAAATCGGGAATACATGCTTGTCATAAACTTTATTTTTTACCGCACGTAGTAATACACCACCAACTTGCACATATGGTTCATTAAATCATTTGGACACACTGCAGCTTCACCACATCAAAGTTGAACTAACTCCATCCAATCGCACCAAATTAGGGTATCAGATATATTCAAACAAACACAGGACTTTCTTGAGGTATCCACCGTTCCGTCAACATAAAAACACTCAAAATGGAAAATGTTTGCCTTTAGTTAATGGATAATAACTGGTATTGATATAGAAAATGTAACAGTACTCACATTCACACACTAACCATTATTTTGTGAACGAAAAACAAACATGCACACGCTACAGCGGACATTGTCACTATTTAATCTGAATACCTATTTGTCCCTTCACGAATCCTTTCTGAGCATAAAATAAAATAAAACTTATTCCACTTATCCACTTAGAAGATAAAACAAAATATGTTGCGATATACTGCTGAAGCTCTGGAAGAAGTTTCAATTACTCTGTGAGCCATAACAACGTTCTGCTACCAAAACAAATGCGAAACGAAATAGAAATTTACGGCAGAATATAAACAGACCAGCGCTATAATGTAAACAGACTCACAAACCTGTGCGAAATCATTATAATTCATTAAGACAACAATTGTACGTCAATATCAATATGAGGCATATTTATCTTTTTTTTATTTATATTTACTATTTTATCTATATTTATATTACGACAAAACAATCGTAATATGCTCGAGTTAATTACTCTGAAGCACCTCACTTGATGCAGTAGTCAAGATAACTGATATGCACTTGAAAATTGTTGACAAGGCTTCCTCCTGGACACATTCTTTAAAATGGGCTGTATTCTCCTAGAGTAATGATCTAAAACCACTAATTAACAGTACTAAGGCCAGAAGAATTTAATAATGCAATTGTTGCCCTCAAAAACAGTCAATACACACAATTATTTATGCACTTTACAATGCTGTGAGGCGTAGCACTGATGAGAATATATGATAGCCACCTTACGACGCTCGAAACCACAGTAATCATCTCACTAACTCACCACAGTAACCATCTCACTAACTCTTCCTTTTTCGTTGAATCGTTACTCATGAAGCACTATGGAGCACCACGACATGGTGTCGTAGACTAAGAACAAATAATAAAAATACTCAGTTTGATCCAGAAACAGTACTACACGTCGCATTCGCCAGACTTGAGAAAAGCAATTCCACCAGTATCTTTGGTATATGCGCCTAAAATCTTAGTTATGGCTTCAGGGTATCACCCGAGGTGAGCCACTTGTGACAGACCGCCATGTTTAGTAGCGCCTCTAAACAAGGCGAGAGAGTGTTTAAGAATCAGCTACTAAAATAGTAGCTCACTTGGCGCTGCGGAGCTTAGTAGCAGTCTATGAATACGATTTTGTTAGTTGGCGACTAGTTAGTGCGCTGCTAAGCCAATAGTGGCTCACTAAGGAATCTATGAATACGGCCGTATATGTCCCAAGAGCAAACGCAGTATTTCACTAATCGGGAGAGCGTGAAAACATTATTAAACCAACAAGGGAGAAAACCCACAATATTTCTATAGGTAGGGCTACACCTGATTATTTCATTCTTGTATGAAACCATGGCTGTTTAATGTATTTATGGATAAATGTGTTAGAGACGCATGTAGTGAAAACGACGGTATTTTGATTGGAAATGTAAACGTGCGAGTTCTTCTATATGCGGATGAAGCTGTTTTGATCTCAGACAGTCAACAGGGACTACAGAAGCTCCTAGATAAGTTTTGTGAATCAAGGGAGAGAATGGAATTGAAGGTAAATGCGTGCTAGACTAAAGTAGTAGTTTTTGATAAGGAGAATGGGGAGAATTACTGCATGATGAGGGCGAATGGTGAAGTAATTGAACAGGTGAATGATTTTGTGTACTTAGGTAAGATGTATGCGAAAGATGGAAGAATATATGAGGAGATAAAGAGACGTGCGAATGCTGGAAGGAAAGTGGTAGGTAGCATGTGGAGCATATCAAGGAATGAGTGCTTATCTAAGGAAGTGAAAATTGCCTTGTACAAAAGTGTACTTCTTCCCACTTTGCTATATGGTAGTGAAACATGGGTACGTCAGGATAGACATAAGAGTAGACTAAACGCCGTGGGTATGAGTTATCTGAGGAGTATTTGCGGCAAAAGTAGGATGGATAGGGTCAGGAATGAGTGGGTCATGAATGAATGTGGGTTGAATGCTCCAGTAATGGACGTGTATGAAAGGAGTGTGCTTCGTTGGTTTGGCCATGTGGAGTGAATGGATGAGAGCCGAATAACGAAACAGATATAAAAGAGTGGATTGAATGGTGCGAGAGGGAGAGGTAGGTCGATAAAGTTGTGGTTGAATGTGGTTGAAATTCTTAGGAGGAGGAATATTAGGAGTCTTAAAAACAGGAGGGCGTGCATGAAACAGTGTATGGGGGCAAATGAGGCAAAAGAGGTTTGCAAGGATAGGTCAGTATGGAGGAAATTATTGACGCAGAGTTAGGTGTACAATTATGTATTAATGAGTGAAACATTTTGAATGTGCCTACCCCGGAAGGGAACGGCCTGATGGGTATTATGTATGTATGTACGAAACAAATGTCATCATAATACTTGAAGATTCAATTAGTGACCACAACAATAAATCGCCAATAACCGATTAATGGCCGAAATGTCATTCTTTCATGAGGATACACATGACTATCGCTAATCCTAAAATCTGCTATTTTTCACTGGTGGAATGGAATTTGCAACTACGTAACGAAACCATCCTAAATCAAACGACACTAGCTGTCAGAGGACCTGGAGAAAAAGAATATCCATGAGCCATTAGCAAATTGAGCGCGTGTAAGACATTGTGACATTTCTCAGTTCCCAAAAAATTTAAAGCAGTTATTTATACACCTGATCACCAATGTGAGACACCCGCCAGCCATTTACGCTCTATATGGTACTCATGAATGACACCCGCACTCAACGTGTTAAGATTGATATCATTAGAAAATATTATTTTCAGCAAATTTTAAGCTATCCAGGACTAGCCACGGAGTTCCACTTTCACGGAGTACACCACCCGAAACACCGCTCGCACATTATTTTCGGCGTCCAAACTAAAAAAATCTCAGAAAGGTACGGAGAAACACTCATCCAGTGGTGATGACTCCTGTAAATCAATTCATTTGGACGTTCTAACGGGAGGAAGGATGTTGATCCATAATAATTTGTACAGATTAAACTACTTAAATTAATTTTCAACTCATTGGCTCATCACATACAAAACATTAGGAATGATCGAAATAAATTGAGGACTAAAATTATTAAAAACACTTTCCAAAAGCAATAAACAAAAGAAGGAAGATATCTGGTCAAAGGTTATAATGTTTTCAGCAAAAGTAAAACTCTTATCAAATGAAAATTGCGCTCTAGCCAATCAAAGAGCATGTCCTTAAGGCGCCAACACAAGAAATCGATAGAATAGCAAAGTTTACGGTTAGTCTCCATTTTCCAACTTAAACAGACCCAAAATCTTCTACGAATTTCCCTTCCTAGCTTCTGGACTATTAATTTCAAAGCACTTTCTCGCTATAGGCAAAACAAAAGCTAGGTCAAGTATAGTATCAGCTCACATAGCTTGTCTCATGAAGCTGTTACTAAATTAAAATGGAGAAAACGTATGGACATACGACACTCAACGCTAAGAGCTCCTTCGAGGCTTAAATGGACTCACTAAGAGGGCTTTGAGAAGGGTGAAGATTCAAAGAATTTTGCATGGAAAGGAGATAATGGGGAAGAGAAAATAATATGCTGATGTGCAAATGTGCTTTTAACCAAAGGGGGGCATGAGTATACAATTTCTTCCCATCATCCTCAAAAGCTACTACAGTTGGTGCTCGAAGACACTGACGGCAAATTAGATTTGAACGTTCAAAGCGATGTAGAGAAATAATTATGCCAAATAATCACTCTATGAGTCGATCTCCACTGAACATCTTTGTACTCGGATCTTTCAAAAATATACTACAAACAAAAAACTACTCAAATAGCTCAACCATATGTTCTTGTTTTGAACTAAGGATTATTCTCCTAGGAAATCAGATATTTTTCCCACGAAAAATTAAATCCTAGTTTTTTTCAGGGTCTCAGTTTTCCTGGGCAATACTTTAAGCAAGTGCATGAAATTGATAGCCTGAAGCTTTGCAAAAAATGCCGGTTTGTCCCTTTTTCCTCGCTGATTTTTCAGTTTGAATCAATGTAAAAGTTCGGCAGTGGTGATAATTTACTGATCTCCCATTGATGGCCAGGTTTCCACTTCCAATTAATTTCAGCAGCCGATTCATCTCTACAGTGGATTCGCATGAAAATTATTTCAGGGCAGTATATGTTCAACGGGATAGGAAGTTGAACCGCTAAGATTACCTTAAAGGAAAGACTCCAATAGTAAATAGTAGAGTTTATCCACTCTTCTTCTCTAAACTCTCTTCTATCTCTCTCTCTCTTCTATCTATTCTGTTCTCTAAACAATATTTCTGGCACTCAACAAGGTTTCTGCCAACAGCCTCCGCTCTAAATATTTCCAAAACACTAAGAAAAATTTCACTGTGAGAAAAGAATAACAATTGACTCATCAAGTTTTGTTTCCAGCTAGTATTTGCTATTCAATGCTGGTGAACTTTAACCCTAATTAGTAACACCTCAGTAGAATTGCATAACGGCAACACTGGGTTAAATTCACCCCAGAAGCGAAAAAGTGATAATTAGTTCTAAAAAAATTATTTAGGTATTGTTTAAGGATCGCAGAAAAAGGTGTCAAAATTTTCCAACCAAAATTAATCGTTTACGTATTGTAAAACTAATCGCCCAAACGAAGGTGGTGAAAAATCGTTTTTCTTCCGGAAAAATTGTTTTTTTACAAATTGATTTTGAGAAAAAAAACTATGAGAATCTATTCCTGAAATAGTATATTTTAATTAAAACAAAAAAATAAAAGGCCTTTATTTTGCAGGAATAATTAAAATGAAAGGAGTAATTATCATTCGTATAACACAAAAATATTATTCAAAATACGTAATATTATTGGTAGTATCAGGCGTAACTTGGTGGAATCAGTTAACATGTAATGACAACACTTGACTTTGTTTTTCCACATATTTATATTTTATTTGACCCGGGTTTCGACGGTCAGTGTCATCTTCAGAGACATTACCTGAAGATGACGTTGAACGTCGAAACCCGGGTCGTTTCAAATAAAAATATGTGAAAAAACAAAGTCTGGTGTTATCATTACAACGTTATATTATAATATTTTAATATACAAAATTGATGGGTTTTATTTAACCCCATGTGACCAATTAGGGTTAAACGAGTACCATGGACTTCACAGCCTTACCTGAAGTGAGAAAAATCACTTTAGAGACATTATAAAACGACAGATGAGGTACGTTGTTGAATTATTGGTACGGGAATAAGCTATAAGTTTCCCAAATATTTTCCTCTGGATAAAGTCAATAATACAAGAGTTAAGTGTGGTACTCAACAGCAACGAAATGACCACATGCCAAATAAATGTCTCCCACGAAGTAAACTAGAAGCAACTCAGTTGAGGACTTAAGAGAGAATCGGACCATTATTTGTCTAAAACTTTAGTCAAGGAGGACGCATGATGAACTAAAGAAAACAAGAAAAACGTGCCAAAAAAGTTATTTTACACCCGAAATTTATGGCTCGTAATCATTCAAACATGAGTAATAATAATCGATGCGTAACTGTCCTTGGCAGATGTTTCCTTTAATACGTAGCTACTATCGGAGAAACGCATCATCATTTCGAAAATGAGCATACACGCACACAAAGGGCAGGGCGTGGCAGCGCAGGAAATGAAGCCGAACAACCGCACGTTCAGCATCATCCCTCGCAAGGGAAGGCACAGTCTTTTGGTATGCCATCACAAGCAGTAATGGAGAGACCAAAACAGCAGTCGTGAAATAGCGAAACAAACCTGCACAAGTGCGGAGGAAATTGATATCACTCCGAATCCCATTAGGTACACAATGGCACCCCTTTATCTGTCATTAAAATGGCAAGAACTGGGGTAAGATCCATTCCCGCTGAAAGTTTTGTGATTACCTTACTTTTGCCCGTCACTTGATGGATATTTCAAGCTCGGCAAAAGATAGAGAGGGAGAAATACACCGAAGTGGTAGCACAAAAGATTAGATGCATAGGAGGAGGAGGAGGCCATATATATCAATCGGGAGCTGCTTTCATGTCAGCGAGCGCTGACAGGGAAAGATGGGAGGTTGATGGGCTCGGGCCTTAGACCAAGGCGAGTGAGTGAAATGAGGACGCAATATCTCAGGGTAGATATACAAAGGCTTTCGTAGATCTGAGTTCAGGAAGAGGGACAGGTTCGCCGTTGGAAAGACCCGACGGGATAAATTTAAAGGAAGGCCATGGTAAAGTCTGACACATTTCCTTCCTGTTACATTTCCCCCACGTGGATTTATTTCGACGCAATTTGGTCATTTCATTTCGAAACATTTCATCAATATCCAAACATTTACATTGAACCCGGAAAACACCTCAATAGTGTGTGGTAGGGGACAAGTTATCACCAACATGCATTTCAATGTACCCTAGTAAAGTTGCCGAAACTAAGACTAATAAGGCATTGGTGAGAACCTGCAGAAACTTGTGAAAAGGGGAACTTTTACCAAGAAGCAATACTCACTAGGTGTGCTAATAATGCTACAGAAACTATTGTAGTGAATCAAACTATGTATTTTCCACAGTTTTATTATTAAGGCCGCTTTACACGATACCTTTTAATGTACAAAACAAATGTATGAACTCTTGCATGAGGAGAATTGTACCGTGTAAAGCAAGAAATCGTATGATTGTCTGAATGACTGAACGGGAAATAGAAACTTTTCTAATTCCATTCCTTTTCTTGTACATTTTATGATACATTCGTTTCTACGATGAAATGTACCGTGTGAAGCGGCCTTTAATAATGTACCTGATGATGGCGTAACTGCCGAAACCGGTTATAATCTTAATAATAAAACTAGAGAAGACACGAAGTTTTATTAACTACAATGTCGATCTTCCACAGAGTGATACCCTCAACTATTCAGTCTACATAAACTATTTCTATTATTACATATAGCTAATACGTAAAGGATCTAAGATATAATAGTCACCGAGGAATTTTGCGAAATGTGATTTTAGTACCACGTTACAGATAAAGAAACAAGCATTAGGGAGCAAATCAACTAATTAGCAGCTCAACCGATCGATTAGCCTACTTTTAAGTCCCATTAGCAGCTATTATGATCTCTTAAGGTAGTTTGAGTGAAATATCATTTCACCAAGAAATCAATTAATTCAGTCCCATTTAAATGAAAAATATCTCACCCTTCCAAAGATAGCAAGACATCAGCCTTTTGCCATACTACTTTCCGAGATATTTGCCAAAAAACCAGCCATTTTACTATTTTAACTGTTGACGGCTCTACTTGGTGGAATAACATATCGTGGGAGAATTTTAAACACTTAGTAATATTCCACAAAGATTTATTTTCCCAACCGGTTTCAATTCTGACGCGTCATTTTCAAGGGTACAGTTCTCAAAGTTCTTAGGAGGTGCGCCACATATATGTATATCCAATTCTCAAAAGGGGGGTGGGGGAGGGGGGGAACGGGGGTATGGATAGGGAGGGAGGGTGAGGGTATTGCGAGGAAGCAACCGTCAAGGTGAGGGAAGGGGCTGTGGGTGTAGCACAGAGGTGAACGGAGAGTATTTAAAAACAGAACAGTCATTTAAAAGCACAACATCAGGGACACCTTGTCTCATACTAATTTCAAAATTCTCTACAAAGTCCAGTTTAAAACCTTTGTCATTAACATGTAAAACCTTAGGTTTAAAATTACATTGGTGACCAGTTTCAATTATATGCTTAGCAAAACCTGATTTTGGGTCATTATTAAATATATATTTCATATGTTCTTTCGCTCTGGTAGCAAATTTGCGACCAGTTTGACCCACATAAACATATGATAAACCCACATATGATAAACCGCCTAATATCCATCCCCCTATCAGACTCCTCCTATCAAGAGGACCTAAAAACAATAAAAACGATCACCGAAAGTAATGGCTATAGCTGTTCTCTTGTGCAAAAACTACTAGACAAGCAAATAAAACGGAAAACAATTTCTCTTTCGTCAACCCTCGACAGAATAAGCCTAGACAAACCCAATTAATGGTGCAACCTCCCATTTTTAGGGGCATTAACTCACAAAATAACGAGACACATCCAGGACGACAGGTTAAGAATAGGATACTATAACCCAGTGACGTTAGGAAAACTCCTTTTCAACTCCAAGAACAAGATGGACATTCTGGAAAAGTGTGGTGTGTACTCATTAGAGTGTGAAGGATGCAATGGTGTTTATGTGGGTCAAACTGGTCGCAAATTTGCTACCAGAGCGAAAGAACATATGAAATATATATTTAATAATGACCCAAAATCAGGTTTTGCTAAGCATATAATTGAAACTGGTCACCAATGTAATTTTAAACCTAAGGTTTTACATGTTAATGACAAAGGTTTTAAACTGGACTTTGTAGAGAATTTTGAAATTAGTATGAGACAAGGTGTCCCTGATGTTGTGCTTTTAAATGACTGTTCTGTTTTTAAATACTCTCCGTTCACCTCTGTGCTACACCCACAGCCCCTTCCCTCACCTTGACGGTTGCTTCCTCGCAATACCCTCACCCTCCCTCCCTATCCATACCCCCGTTCCCCCCCCTCCCTTTTTACTTAACCTCCCCTCTCCCACCCCCCTTTGAGAATTGGATATATTTATATATGTGTGGCGCACCTCCTAAGAACTTTGAGAATTGTACCCTTGAAAATGACGCGTCAGAATTGAAACCGGTTAGGAAAATAAATCTTTGTGGAATATTACTAAGTGTTTAAAATTCTCCCACCAGCCATTTTACATGGTATATGGTGCGTGTATGAAATCCAGAGAGACATTATTTTAAAAATGAGGAATTTCCCACAGCTCAAACTCGACAAAAAAACTAACAGAGTGTAGTTTTTCAGTTTTATCAAACACTTTTGAAAATAAATCATATTGTGACCAACGTAATTTGTTCGGAATCACCAAAAACCTTCCGTTTTTAAGGAGTTTTAAACAAACAGCGCGAAAAAAATGAGTCAAGTTAAAGACTTATAGAGATATTTATCATCAATTTATTAGTATTTCAGTCATATTGCACCATTAATAATGCAATATTTATTTCATGCTACCTGCAGCTGCTGAAATTAAGACGCAAAATTCGGAACTGGTTTCCATGATGACTGGGTGACTATCTCGCCAAATCTACCTAAAAGATCGCGGAAAAAATGACATACTAAACGTGCCCGTTCTGCAGTCTAGTTCCCTGAGTTTATTCTCATGATGAGATCGACCGTAGTATTCCGGCTTTAGCAAAATATTATTTGCGTCGTCGGAAAATTGTTTTAGAATTCACATAAAACATTAAGTCAACATTGTAACAGTAAGAAGCGTTTCCCACCCGTTTCTGCAAAAGGTCAGTTACACTAACGAGATTAGGGAATACTGATTATGCAGGTGAAGAATATAAATGCACGTACCACGCAATAGTTATGAAAGATAATCCACGATATATTGTAGATTGAGATGCAAATTCATTAAATCCACTGATCTTTCACATTCACCGTTTTCCAAACGCGAATTCTTGGTAATGATCCTTGTCATGATCAACGCATTAAAAAGAACAAACTGCTACTCTCATCATCCCACTTCAAAGAAAATCCCCCAGAGCAGAGCAAAAACTTGGTTGACCAAACTTGAAAATGGCGACGTTGGTACGCAAAGAGTACTACTAAAATATATGTTAAGTTTCCGATTAATAGGAAGTAGAGGTTGGAATTTCGGTTCATTTTGTGGATTCGGTTCATGGGATTTGATTCGTGGCAATGATTCGGTTCTTTAAATCGTTCATAAAGAACCGAAAGAACCAAATCCACGAGTGAACCTCGAATCCAAGTGAATCTCGAATCCATGTGAATCTCGAATCCATGTGAATCTCGAATCCATGTGAATCTTGAATCCATGTGAATCTCGAATTCATATGAACCTCGAATCCATGTAAATCTTGAATCCATGTGAATCGGTTGACTTACTGCATTTCAAATATTAGTGTGCGAAATATCAAACAAAAAAGTGAAGTGTGATGCTCCAATTCCGAAACACAAGACAATGTGTTTCAAGGGTATTTACAGGGTTCTTATTGAACGATTTGGATTTGGCGGATTCGGAGAATTGCTAGCAGAATCTTCCACACAAATCGTTCAATATGAACGATTTGGATTCGGCGAATTTGAATGTTCCACACAAATCGTTCATATTGAACGATTTGGATTCGGCGGATTTGAATCTTCCATCAAATCGTTCATTTTGAACGATTCGAGTGGAAAACGTAGATTCGATTCATTCGGTTCATGCCATTGAATCGTTCATTCTGAACGATTCATTCATGAACGACACAGCTCTAATAGGAAGGATAAGTTCACTGCCTACTTCTGTGACTAAAAGTTATTCAACGGCTAATTCCAAGCTCAAATCCGTTGCATACAAAATTAACTTTTTTGAATAGAAAATTAAAAATCAAAACTACGTGAAATGTGGAGACACCCACTAAAAACTTAACGTTTACTTGGGGCAGTACTCCCTTTGCGTGCCAAACCCGATTTTTCTCAAGGTTGATAAGCCAAATTGAAATTCTGCTCAGAAGAATTTTTCGTAGACTTGGAATGATGAGAGGAGTAGTTTGTTCTTTTGGATGCGACGATCATTATAGGGATTCCAAAAGTTAGCCGAGTTAGTCGCATGGTGTCAACAAGAGGATTGCCCTCGAAAGAGGTAGGATGAAGGAACCGAACGTCCATCCGTAAGACCCCACAGCGATCGTCAGGAATTTTAACTGAGAAATACCGGATGGTGACTATCTAAATGAAGCTTCGTGTTCAACCACCTACCATGTAAGACGTTTAAATGAGCTAAGAGAGGTATGTGTAAGACGAACCGGTGTTTTACATCAACATAAACGACTCATCAGGTTCAGCCTTTTCTGGCAAAGAAAAGGTAGCAACGCAGAGGTGATCGTAGAATGCAATTAGAGCGATAATCGATTAACAATGTCAACAATCCTAACAAACCTCATGCGAAACAAAAGATTTTTACTGAACTGTCCAAAGCGAGAACTGACTAACGGCATTTAATTTAAGAAAAAAGTATGCTTTATTATGTTGCAAGTCCACAGAAATAGATAGTGCGGTCATATATTCTAGGGAGATGTTCTATTCCCCGCGCGCCACGTTATCCAATAGGGAATAAGAATTCCTTTGACGTCATCAATGAGCAAAAGAGTGCAAAGTGGAGAGGCAAGGAGAGGGAGAGGCGGACGAGCTGAGCGTTCACCCGCATCGTATATACATTAAATAAAGGGAACGGTATGGAAACCTATGGAAACAGAGTACCCGAGATATATTGTTAAGGATTCGAACCAGTTATATTGGATTCCCAATCATCATCGCATCATTTCGCCGCGCACCTCCCCGCTGAATAAAAACAACATCGCTACAACTAAGAAATAGAACTCATCACAATCACAGCAAGTAATGTATTGTCCTGCATGAGTTTTGGCAAGAAGATAATAGAATAAATGTATTTTTATGCTAACATGGAACTTGGAAGATAAAGTATGACCGCCAGGTGGTTCAAGATGCACGAGTAATGACGTAAGGGACCTGGACAACCGAACATGAAAATCACCCGATGGTCAAAGATATTTCTAGTGAATCTACTTCTAGAATACACTGAAAAACTTATATCTTACAAACATCTGTATTAATTAACCGACCATATATAGCATGAATTTACCTATTCCGGCCAAAGTGGCAATTGTTGCACTTTACCCTTACAGTAAAACAATTGATAGTTAAATTTAACTAACTTTAATCCCAAAAAACGTTCTCTCCCTTCGTAAGCTTATCTTAAAAACTGCCAAACTGAACAAATGAGCCATATTAATTAGAGGAAAATATTCCAGAAGCATAAAGCATTCCATTTTACTCGATCTATATTTGAACAAGTTACTCACTCGAATTCAACGATGAATCTCATTCGTACACGGCCTAGAAACAAGTAATTTAGATATATCATACGGTAGGTTAAAATGATATCACATGAAATATAGCCAGGAAGCCAATAGGTATGTTCGCGCTCAATTTATACAGTTGTCGAAAGACAGTATTAGATATACCATGATAGTGAGTCAATTTAAAACGCTTAATAAAGTGTAAATATTCACAAGGAAAACCACTAATTTTAAGGATAGTGGAAAGGATAGTGAAAAGGTAGAGTAAGATAACCAGTATATAAAATGATACTAAAATAGTGATAATTTCAAGAATTGCAAGTCGAACACAATAATATCTCACAATAAATGCAGTACGGATTAACTAAGAGAGAAGAGGATAACCCGGAGGTAGGAGCTGACCGGTGTATTCTTAATACGATTTTTCACTGGCCGTAAACTAGCCAAAGGGGACGAGGTCAGTCCACACCGTTCAAAATTAGCGTTCCATTGAGCACTGCAGTTAATGAAAGGCTGCATTCAGCAATTCATCGGATCGATGGACTATTGATTGAAGGCTCATCGAGAGGTGAAGTTTTACCCTCTCCATATCAAACCAAAATAATGGTTGAGAGCAGTGGAAATTAGCCATCAAGTAAAATATTATGCAGCCGGCACATAAATCATTCAACGTGAGAGAGCTCTCATCAAGATAGTATTTACTTAATGATGGACAATATGGGGAATTTCCCGGCACTTGTCGCCGAAGTTCAGCGGAAGAAGGGCACGAGGGTGGGGGGGGGGGGTCAGCGGTTAGGGATCGTGGGGCACGACGCATGCGCTCTGACACCCGTCTCAACTCGCCACACGTCACTTCCCGAAGCACAGCACTCGACCTCACACAGGCGGACGATTTCCCGTTTTCAATTCACCCTTTTTCTATCACAAATTTGAAATTAGAGCCGCAGGGTTTCCGCGTTAACCGGCAGGCTGCCCTTTGTCCCTTTTTCACTCTTCTTTTGTCCAAAAGGAGGAAAAAGGTGCATTTGGGTGCATGTGTGGAATGCAAGAAAGGCGAGCAAAGCATGCTTTAGACATATAGGTCACCTTAAATTGCTGTGAAGCATAGAATCACCAAAATAAATAAAGGGACACTTGAAGCAGTCCCATTTGCAGAGCTACGGGCGGTCCCGCGTTCGTTTCTCGAGTCGAGGATTTCTATACCCTATCCTGCCATACACCAACTGAGATTATAGCACTATTAAAATATTTTATATTACTTGTTCGTATCTCGTAGTGAAACCATGTTGATGGTGGACGGCCAAATGGAAAAGTTGAAGATGACGTTTCTATATCAACATTCAATGAGAATAGACGTCCCACAATATAGACACAAAATTCGTTATGCAAAGGCAACTCAATACATTCTGAAGTTCAAAATATTTTAGAAAACTATAGTGGAGGATACAATGATTTGGAAGAACTACCAGGAAAACATAGGGATTAAATACAACAGTCAAACTATAAGGAAGACAAACAAAGATTAGTCAAAGAAAAACCATTATGTAAATTAAGAATTGAAGAGCTCCAGTAAACCTGTGTCGAGAGACGTTTGAGAAGAAAACTCACAAGATTATTATCATTGAACCTCCCAAATAGGAACTCGAGATGAAAATATGCACGTAGAATCTCTTGTAGAACTGTCTTTACTGATATGTTTTAAAGATGTAAAATACTTCGCTTCTCTAAAAGCTTGGCGACATTTCAAATTTTTAGTATCATAGCGCATTCATATTCATAACGCAAAGCATAGACACAAAGTTACTTCAACATCATTTTACAAATTACAGCAAAGTGCACATCTGAACGCAAAACGTTTACTGTCAGCTATTCACAGTGCCCGGTAAATAAAGGTGATGAAATTCTTTCGCAATTACAAATAAAGATCATAAAAATCTTGAATAAATCATATGAAACTATCATTTTAGAAAATGATTAATCAAGAGGACTGTCTTCATTTCAACTTAAAATGATTTCTTACATTGAGTGATAAACTGGCATTACTCATTCCCAAAGGATTAAAGCAGAAATAATACCCTTGATGAGAATCAATGGTTCAAAGGAGGATAGAGGTCGTAATCCGTCGTCTGAATTTCACGGGTCCTCGGCAGTCGCTCGGCAGGCCGTTTTACAACACCAAGAGTTGCGTTTTCGAATCCAGCATCGGGCACTGATGGAGTGTTCGCGAATTGACGGAAAAATTAAGGTTAGACAAAAATACATAACCTTGGAGGTTGGAGCCCTTTAAACCTGGCCTTAAGGGTTTAAAAATATAAAAAACTTGAATGAAGTTACTTAATAAACTTTCCCGTTGATTTATTGGGACCCAACGACTATCTCGATACGCTTTGTCACCGTCGACAGCAAAAAACTTATCTCGGAGGAAGACCCGAGAAGGCTTCCTCCATATTATTCGCCGGGAAAAAACTAAATCATAATCAACAAGTAGGTATTTACAACTGCAATAAATACTATTTACTCATTTACTTCATCCAAAAGTACAATTCGTAATTTTCAGAAAATGACATCTGGCACTTCTTCATATGTAAAACCCCATTTAACTACCTTTATTCACGCTTTGCACGTTATTTCATTAAAAAACATTAAGTTTAGGTAAAAAAACGATACTTTAGTATTATATACATGTATATTGAATATAGATCATGGAATAAGCAATTCATTGTCAGCAGCAACTTAAGGTCCTTGGCCTTGACATTTCAGCAATTCATTGCCATTATCGAGGTCTTTGAATATGAGATGAAATCGAAGATTACTTAGCGGTGGAGGGAAGGGATTTAACGAGTGATTTTACCCACATGATTCATTCGCAGATACAGCAACATAAATATACAGAAGGAAAATTTTGTCCAGCCCTCTCGACAGCATTCCACCTCCTTCGCTGAAACCTAAAACCACCCAGGATGATGACAGACGTCAAAGCGAAGCGAAAAGTGAATTCTTTTCGACTTTCCAAAGCCGCAGCCGATATGTAAACTTTCCGGTGCTCAAATCAACCGAGCACCTCAGGTGCCCAAATTGGAGCATACCAGAACCGCGGAAAAACACCCATCGGCCAATCCAGGCGCGGAGAAGACGAAACCCACCCCTTCAGAAATACCTACCCACCCAACATTCTCCACATGCACAAGTGTCCCTGATGCGTTTCCCCCCATTCACCCACCCTTCCCTCCCCTTTCCGCGCCTTGCATCCATCAGGGGCACTTCCGTGGCCCAAATTTCCACCCTTTTTCTCCACGTCCCTTCTTTCCCTCCGTACATATTGCGAGCACACCCAACTCCACCAGTCCCATTCCGTAAACATCTCAATCCTGCCGCAAAGGGCTTTTTTTTCATCCCACTCCACACATTCTCTCGCCATTCTCATCCATCGATCAATCTTCGGCTCAATTTCCTCCCAACACCTCCCTCCCGACACCCACCTACGACGCGGCGACCGACTCCCGCCCTTTTCCTTCCCTCTCCCCCCCCCCCACCCCCCCACAGCGCCTCCTCCTCCTCTCACAAAAGAGCCACACACTCCACCGAAATACTCCATCCTATATCACACACGCCCTTCTTCTTCTGTCCCCCTCCCCTCCCCCCCCCCCCCAAATCCCTCGGCCTCGACCTCCTCCTCCTTCCCCCCCCTCCCTCCCTCCACACGGCATTCATTGTCTCGTCATCTCGCCACCGCCACCGATGCCGAGTCAAAAGACTTATCGACGAGCCTGCAATGGAATGCTGACTCTCCCATGGCTCGAGCATTGACCATCGACTTCGGGGAAACAAGTGGCACGAGTCTGGAATCATTCGATAATAAGCAGGAATTTCTCCGCAACGGCGGAATTTTGAACTGCGTCATCCGCCCCATTCTGCTCGTTAGCCAATAATCAAGAATTAGCTTTTCTAACTTAAATATCGTAATGAATGTTTCCCTCGTCTACGAAGTAAACAAAATTGACCAATCGCTTGCGTCTCAAAGAAAAACGTATCAGTCACACTTTATCCAACATAGGAGAAACCAATCCATTGATTTTTACGACTTTTATGGGGCCAATCAGCACACATTCACTAATTATCCATACACGGAAAAAAAACAAAAAAATCAATAATGATCGCTCCAAAATAGTTAACCTGTGAAGCGGTTATTGCGCAATCCGCCATATTGCTGAGGAAATCGCACTCACATCCCAGACGTGCATTGGCATTCTTTATGTTTTCTTCGCCGTGCTGAGCTGAGACCGCTTGACTCACATAATACCTGGGGTGAGCGTAACGAATATTTATCGGCCAATGATAACAAGAATTTTAAGGGCTCTCTTCAAAATTTGCTGCAGCTGAAAATCTCCAAGAGACTAATGAACCCATCCTCCGTAGCGAAAAGAGTAATTTTAATTCGTCACGCAAGAAAGACTCGACAGTCGTTGTCTTGTCTTTCTTTTCTTAAAATGTGAACTTCCTCTATAACAGAAAATACTCCACAACTTTTTTTAAAGGTATTTATTGAAAACCTCACGCAATGTCTTTCATTCAAGAACATTTTTCGCGTTAAGGATAAATAAAATCCATTGCAAAGGTACAAAGGAAGGAACCCAGGCAGACAAATGGGGAGGACAGAGAGTGTAACTGTTAAATGTACTAAAATGGGATTCTTTACAAAGGAGAAAATAATAGTCACATTTTGGATTGTTTAACACACCAAAGTGAGAAAAAGCATAGGGGTGACAGAGAGAGAATGAGGAAAATACGGACTAGTAGTGAAGGTTTAAACGTACCGCGTAAAAATGAGTCAAGTTAAAGACTTATGTAGATAGAATATCAGTCACATAAAAGTATATTATTGCACATTTAATAATGCTATATATAATTCGTGCTTCCCACAGCTGCTAAAATTAAAACGTATAATTCGAATATGGACTGCATTATGACCATCGATGTACATTATTAACTGGATAGAGCGCTCTTTGTTAGGAAAACGAGCCGTTGCCTGCGGACTACGGCCATATTGTTGGAAGTATAAACTACGACATTCTTATCAGAGGCTACGCTTTATGTCCGTTTATTCCGTCTGCCATTTTTACCCCTAAAATATCCCCGAACGAAATGAAATACCAAGTGACCGACCTATAACCGAGTACATTAGCATTCATACCTAACATTTTCGTGTTAGCTGCGCACCTGTCTTCCCAAAACAACGATGAAAAGAGAGGGTGCGCGGATTATACGAAGTATTTGCATTTTACCCAGTGCGACTTTTTTCCTTATATGAAAGAAATATTTATGCAATACGAGTAACTTCAAAACTGTGAGTTCAAGTAGAGCAGATACTAACTTCAGTATGGTGTATTGTGGCATGGAATCTTTGAGCATACCTACGAAGTTTCTGTGAAATATTCCGTGACGAAATAACATTCCCTCTCGAGAGGCTGTTCACAGTCCAAGGTCCAGGGAGTAAATCAGTAATTAAATGCAACTATCAAGAAATATATTTATCATTTCAATGAAAGCGTTAGTTAATAGATTAATTTATTCAATTCTCAGAGTATTTTTGTAAAAAAAATCTTTCCTCAGTACATTGGGAGCCTAATATTATAAAATAAAATTGTTTCGGTTAGTTTTGGCCTCGTACTTGCTGCATTTCCCAGAATCCTGAGAGTCAGTGTTATGGCGTGTGAATGCAACCTAATTTTTATATACAATTTCGGCGATTTTTCGAATGAGCCGCGATTCGTCCTCAAAATAATGTTGGCCTCGATGGATGACAGAATTCCTGCCTCTTCCTTTTCATCTCTGGATAGGAGAAGTGTTCCAAAACATTATGCACAATGGTTTAAAATACCATTTCAGCTTTCATTACATTCTCTTGCATTGCAAAAAAACTGAGAGACGTGTAACAAGGCCTCCTCTGGTTACTAAATGGAGAATCGATTTGTTTGAATAGTTTTGGTACTGTTTCTTCGATGGCAAATAAACAGGTTTTGACTCGCATCGCCATGCAAGTTGAATAATATCTTATTTGCTACACATTTTACGATGTAGCCAACTATATTTTCAGCAATATCTGAGAGGGACTGAGAATCTATCAGGTAATCCAAAATTGTGTCCTCATGCATCTTCAAACCGGAAATCTCCACTGAACACCTTTTCGAAAACCTGAACTCAAACTCACTCCGATGAGGAAGTGGGACCAATAGGCTTGCAATTATCTCTCTCACACACTCCTGTGAAAAATTAGTTATTGGAGTTCCCATCGGAAGTGGTCTAAATTTGGATTATTATCATTACCCCTTCTTGCTCTATAAAACAGCTGAAGATGATCTTCCGAAAAAATGTACATGAGCAAATACTTCAAGGTTCTGCCAAAGTCTCTCACCAAAATTCCTGACATAAAATAGTGGGCACTTTTTATGCATTTAGCGAAACCTAGCGCAAAGGTTAATTTGGGGTGGTGCACTATGGCGGTTCCCTCCACTGTCAGAGATTTCAAATACGGAAATGATTCATCAAAAACCTTCTCCCATTACGTCCGGTTTTTCGTTTTCAATGGCTTCTTATAGCCAAATGACCAAATGGTCCCTGCTATTTAAAATATCAAATTGCCAATTTACCACTCTAATAAAATAAATAGTGACCTCACTGCCAATGAACTCTGGATGTTTCAACATTAGCAAATGCTTCAGGGCTCAGTCTGCCACTCCAGGACTCAATGTTTGAACCGCCAGCTTAACGTTTTGCTTTTTGTTCCAGTAGTTCACACGAGCTCCAGACAAGTGGTTATATTCTTCAAGGCGTTTTAGCAGCAGCCTTATGGTGAGGATGGAAATAAAATACTGTGCTCCCTTAGGAGTTTTATACCTGCTCCTGGCCGCACTTTCCCTGGAAAGTACACCATGATGTCTGCTATACTTGGTGATTTTCCAATTCTCCCTCCGTACAGCAGATATGTATTTCGCCAAAATTTCCGGATTCCTATGCGGAAATTTGAACCACAATTTCGTATCAACGCATCTATTTTTCCATGAATTTTCTTCATTTAAATTATTTCTTATATTTCAATATAGCAATATTTCTTAGTTGAGCCAAGGGAAATTTTTTATTGGCTTACTTATTTATGGAAATTCAAACTTCTATCACCCGATATTTGTTTGTTTTTGCATCCGTAGGACACACAGTATATGCTCATAGCCAAGTGTATAAACTTGGATTGTGCTTACGTAGTGCACTAGCTGTCACTAAATAACCAAACCAATATTCTTTGTAAAAACGGCGAAATAAGGCTCGAACACTCGTTCTCGCTTGCGCATTACGACGATGATAATACGTCCAACAATATGGCGGCGTTGGCTTCATTTTCCAGCTCTTTGTTGCACGGTAGCGCTCAATTCAGTTGTATATCGATATACATCGATGATTATGACAAGGGAACCATCTCGCTGCTACTGCCTTGAAACATTTTTCTGACTGACTTCCAAGGTATATTGTTAGACTACTTGAACAGAGCACTCGATTAATAGTATCTAGCGTTTGTACGATATAGCGCCTCTACTCTTCGCTAATATTGCACAATCATCCGCAAAAATGAGCACCGTCATTTGGCCACAATTTGTCTTTATTAACACATGAGAGTCTTTCGCCATCGGCCAGCCACTGCTCTAATCATTTTCCCATCACATCAAAGCGGCCTATCCAACACTTTCATTGAGTCACACCGTCGAATGCTTCCCTTTCCTTCACCCTCCTTCCACGCATCCGCCATGAATCCTCCCCTCATCACACCACCCACACTCCCTTCCTGCTATTTCGACACCGCATTGCACCTCAGATGCCTCTCGAAATTTCGCCGCCTTCTACCCACATGAAGGACAGAATGAAACATGCGGCCACATCAATTTTTTTCCGATGAGCAGCCACGGATGGGATATTCCATTTGCAATATCGGCCGTTGACGCAGTGATTGAAGTAGGGATGGTTTGCTGACATGAAGATAATTAAAAGGATATACATCGAAAATACTCTACTTCAAGAAAACTCACTGCTACAACCAACCAGAGAATGAAACACAGCAGATGGAAGCACTTCGTGGAGATATGCTACACACAAGACAAATATCACTAAATATTCAGTTCATGCGAGTTTCAGTGTGATAGGGAGGACAGTATTTTAGCCCCGCACATCTTTATAAATGCCATTAGCGACAAAATAAGAGAGGAAGATGCACTGCCGAACTGATAGGTACAAAAACTCTTCTTTTTTTATCATCATCAATGATGCACAGACACATTAGAGACTCCAAAAAAGTCCCTTCAACACAATGACACACTATTTATATTCAGCTCGCTTTCACTCATTCCCACTTCTTCCCAATTCTTATTCCACATTCCCAACAAGGCCTGTGTGCCAACCAATGCAAATGCCTCCGTGGCAGTTCGCACGGAGATATACAAATGGAATATTAACCACAACGGGTTTGAGAATTATTACACACAGTATCCACATCCTCATGAAAAGCAAGAAATCCCAAAATAAAAGAGTTGCTCTAACTGACCAAACGGACACTCTTCAACTATATATTCATTTATACTTTCATCATCGGATAAAATTCATAGCTGTCGCCCGATTAAGTTTAATTAAAACATTTGACGCAAGCCGTCAACTGCGCTTGGCCAGCACGTCGCAGTGGCCGACATTCGGGTTTTTTCTCAACAATACGCTACAAATTAAGACACTTCCCCAGACTTTTCATCTTATTCTTATGCTTTCCTCGCTTCCATGTTTAGTTCCCAGGTCCTGTTGAGCTTTTAGTAATTGCAATCTTCCATCGATAAACAGTGAAACCAGTCTTAAACGGAAACTGAGTTTAGCGGAAATCTGTGATATTCCAAAAAAATTTCCCAAAAGTCCTGGAAGGAATTCATAGAGTGTTCATGCATTATTTTCTCGTATTAAATGTCAAATGTTGACACGGAATCAATTCCTAGAAATGTAAACATGGGCTGAACTAAATTTTAAAAATTCCATCAAAATTTCAATGCTATACACTCAAATAAATAAATCAAGCGAGAAATATCGGAGGCTTTACGACTAAGTAGGCCTTAATCTGTATACAGGTAACTCCAATTCATAAAGTTAATTGACAGAGGAAATTGAAAAAAAAGCCTGCATTATACAGTAAAGAAAAAACCGGTCCAAAACCCAGAACATGTGCACAGTTTGTAAAACAATGTATAAGATTTTGAAAATTTATTACGCCAAATACGTAATTATCTCCTAGCTATTTCTTATGCTTTCCAACTATATGTAGGTTTTCAGCAAAGCAACGTAATCATCACAACTTATGGACGACATGCAATGGATCTCTGAAGTATTTTTTATTCCGACCCTGAAGTTAGGGAAAAGCATTCTTAACAAAAACATATCGCGAAAAAAGAGATTCCTGTTAAGACAGGTTTTACTATTTATCGCAAGGTCTTACCGAATGTGACCGCTGGCTGGTAGGTTATTAGCCGAGGTGATTAGTAACTGAGGTTAGTTATTGGCGCAATTAAGAGTGAGTGAAAAATGACATTTGGTGAACAAAGGCGGAGATAAACCAGGCGTCGGCAGTTGTCAACTCTTCACAAAATGAGCCATTTTAACCACAGGTTAATATTCTGTTCGAAGGACGGCGATAATGAGCTTGGATTCCATAAAAACAACTACACCACCGTAGATGTACGAACGCGGACCCTCGGGATGGTTGCTTCAGCTACCACCACAATGGCGAACCGCAAATTTAAGCGCCCCGGCTGGCTCACATAAAAGGATTACCACTACAGGAGTGTTTCCCCGAAAGATTTCCGAAAAAAGCGTTCATGCTTGCAAAACGAAAAAGTACTTTTTCCGGGGCGTAATCGGCTCAGCCCGATGGGCTGAAGTCGGCCACGCGGGGAACGAAAAGCAGCGGCGGCGAAAGAGGTCTTAAGAAGCGCGCGGAGTGAAAGGGAACGCAATCTTCTCGCCCGCGATCAGTCCGATGTCGTGGGCGACTTAAATTTTTGAAGGAGGGTGAATGACAGCAATAAAAATTGTTAACCACATTTCCAATGAACGGCAACCAGGAAGTGCGACAAGCAACTTTTTTTCTGAATAGGTACCCATTTTAATTTTCGAAGGAAGCATATTTAGGTAGTTCGCCAAATAATTGGTAGATTTTTGAGGTCTTCCCTCGAACTTCCTCATTTCTGGTTAGAATATGCTTGATGGGCTACAGCGAGTTTACAATTGATCTCCATAGTGGCAAGAGAAAAAATCCAGAAGTAAATTTCTGAGTTTTTTTAAGAGTGGAAATTTACCTCTGAGTTCTTTCTCTTATCATAATGGAGATTGAGCATTTCCAACAAGTAAATCCTTCAGCGCTTTCATGTCAAATAATGATATCCACTTAACCCATTAATCTCCAAAATGCTAATTACAATCATTTTAAATATATTATCATACATGAGATTGCACAGCGGACTCGATCTAATTCGACCATAACAAATTGAAGTAGGAGGGTCATTCAGAATATATTTTAGGTTCATTCACTTCCTTCAACACTTAAGCTGATCTTTAGTTTAAAGATAATATGTTTTTATGAAAATAATTCAGTTTTCGCCTAATAGGGAAAAAATAAAACTAAAAAACATAAGAATGAAATAATGACATGCCAACATATGTATTTACTCCGCAAGACAGCCGCAATCGTTTAGATGCCACAAACTCCCAATCATCAGAAAGACCATTCACAATGGCATTCTGGTAGCAGCAGAGAAAGTTGCAATTTTCTCAAGTAAATCACTTCAAAACCTAGAAAGCAAATGATTCGGCAATCAAAAACAACTTTTGATACCAGCGTCGTTATCGTATATTCATGAATCATTGTAAATATTCCGTCATATTAAGGCAATTAAAACTATACCACGAATTTGTGTAACTAAGCTTTGGTATACCAAATAATTTTAGCAATTCCATTCTTTGTCACTGCATTACTACAAGTCTCATTCAAGTAACGTAAGCATTAGATATCCTTTTCGCTCTATTTTTACCGATGGCACCACCATATTCCCTCCCACCATGGCCTTCGTAACACGATACCTCTAATTACCGATACATCCAACTACCACGCCAGCTTCTATTTAATTGTGGCAATAATTTCTCCTCTGACTTCCATTTCTCTGCGCCGCAGAGCATGATGCTGCTGGCGCCTTTTTTCAATACCACCATTGAAACTTTTCTTAACATTATTCCATCGTATGGCAACGATCAAAATAATAATTAAATGAAATCTCATTCATCAAGCCTTTAAAAATATCAAATATACAAGTATGAAGTCCAACACATTACAGAAACTAAAATTATCAAATGTCTGGCCATTGACAAGTATAACTCATTAAGGTCCTCACATTAAAACGCATAACTAACGGATAATGATTAAGTTAATAATTAAAATAATACCATTCATCAGCCTGTACCAACTACGATTAATAATTTATAAAACTGTTATCACTTCAAAAAACTAAGCCATTGAAGAAAGACCTGAGGCTTTCCCGGCGTATGAAGTCGCTGAATGTTATTCGGGTTATTTCCCACCGGCTTAAACTGGGCCGAGATGGAGAGTTTAGACCCGGTGGGAAACCCGAATAACCTTTAAGCCATTAAAGATAAAAATCAACCGGCAAGAGCAATTAAAACTCATTGATGGATAAAACAGTCTGTGGATGTCTGATTCATTCAGGTACGTAATACAGAAAAATACCAAGAAATGATAAAAATTTTAAATTTCCACCAAATTTCACAGTGATTAATAGTAGTTTCCAAAACCAAATTCAGCTATTCAATAGGAGGACATTAACTCAACTCAATTTTAATGAACATGAACTTCCTTAAGGTCAAGGCTTTCCCCAGAGAACTCAAAAAAGTGTATGCTATACCACTTCCCCTTTTACTCCAATACTACTCCTACTACTTACTCCAATATCGGACTAAAACGTCGATCATATGGCGTGAAAAATATCCCAGTTGTTTCGAATAAACCATTGCCTTCGGTTTACATGTGGCTCAAGATGCACATCATCATCAGCAGTCTTCGATCCGAATCGCCTCTGGCAGCTCTCCATTTCAAATCACCGAAAAATAACAGTGTTTTCCCTCAAAGTCTTTATTTCAACATCGCCAAAATTTTCCCGACTCATTCCATTCGTGCTGTTCCTCGGTAATACCTCCCATTCATTTGTCGTTCAATTACTACTATCAAGAAGTGTGTGTCACAAAATGTGTCCATTAAGATTTTCTTTCTTTCTTCTAGGATTTTCCACGACACATTTATCTTTTCGGAGGACTTCTTTCCTCGTGATTCTCGCCATATATTTGATCTACATCACAGTTCTCCAGAGCATTAAATTTCCATTGCTCTCAATCTCTTTTCTTTTGCAGCTGCACGCTTAACCAAAAATAAAAGCTGTAGCTTATTTGCGGCTCATAATATACGGCCCCGCTACTTCTCGGATCGCACATTTCTTCCATTCCCCTTGAGCCAAGATGTCGCGTCGGTAAAGAAGGAGAAAGCCGAACGTCGATCCCTTCTCTAGCGCTGCGAGCAACAAAGACGGATGCCTTCTCTCCCTCGGCCAAGAGAGCAGGAAATTACCGCTCATGCGGAGAAATGGCCTCGGATCAATCGCTTTCCTTCCACTAGGCCTCGGAGATACGCAACCCACAGCAAGAGCGAAATAGACACGGGGTGAAAAATTTTCATTAGGAATGTGCGAGCAGCTCGAAATTAGAGTCGAGTCTCGTTAAAAAAAAATAACTCGACTCGATCATTCTTACAAAACTCGAGTCGAGATGATAACGATTTTTAAGTTGCTGGGAAAATGATTTACCGTATCCGCCCGAATCTATGGGGATTTTTTTCCCTCTCAGACTTCCGAAGAAAAGTGAGTTCGTCTCACAATCGGAAGCAAAATCCTAGACTTCATTCGGATTGCAATATCTAAATATTTACACTCACCAGTGTAGATATGTACAGAGTTAAATTCTGTTTAAGTCAAAGTTTCATCAACATTACATTAACTCACAAAATTTTCACATTACCGGTTTCAATTCGACTGATGGGAATGTAAAAAGCAACAGCGCCGTCGTGGCATAAGCTGTAACGATTCGGCGCATTGGATTCACAGGAACGTTACGACCGAGTCTCAGTTCACCGCCGACTACATAGATATATTCTGTAATGATCACACCCTTATACAAAGTGTATTCAGGCCTGCCGTGAACAAATTGGTGGTGAAATACAATGAAATTTCCATGAGAAAAAATCAACCTCGATCGGGAATCGAATCGAGAACTTTTGACTTTCTGGGCCAATGCGCAGACCATTTAACTACCCAGGATTCCTAATGCACATGGCAATTTAGAAGGATACGTAACATCTAGTTCATATGGTTACACACTTATAAACTCACCCTTATGGTTATAATTTACTTAATTGGTTAGTAAAAAGCATAACGCCGTCTTCCAAGAGTTTCCTTCGCAGTTCTGTCGCCGCAAAAAATACCCCGGGCGGGGATCAACCACTCTGGCAAGAATAATTGTAGCTAAACTTCGGACGTTCTAAGCGATTAGTCTAGTCGGCATTATGAGTTCGGTAAGTGATCTCCTCATCGCGCATGCAGGCAGCAGCAAGAGCCTTTTGAAATAATGGAGAGCGTCCATCGGTGGCTCTGTCGTGATGTGCCAAAAACGCAACATGCGGTGTTTAATAATTCGTCGCTGGTCGCAAGCTTGACCCATACCGCAATGCTTGATGTCATTCGTTACCAATTGTATTCATCCTTCGATACCGACGAATATATAGAATGGAAAGACCCTAGTTTGACCGTCGTGGACCTCGCAGGACGATACTACTTTACGAGATTCGCTTTTTGCCCACTGGAATCGCGCGTTTGTCGTGGGGACAGAAACGGGGAGGAAACGCAAGGATGTCCATTGCTTCATGTCCACAATTTACCTAAAGTGGATTGTAAAAAGTATTTACGCCGGAGCGGTATTAGCTGCATACTACGTTGGATTCAGAGCATCGTTAGGATCTCGTCTTTGCTTTACGCTGATTAAGACTGGGAATTTCAGGCCTGAAAATAAAGAGCAACTTGTTTTCATGCATTACAATTTATAATAAGAGTGAAACTTCACAGAACCTTATAAATGAAAGGTAGTTTGATTCTAATACTCTTTCATATTTCATCGATTCATTTGATTTTATCGCGTATCTCATTTAGGTGTTGTTACATTGAAGAGATATTTTCTAGTGTTTTACTAAAAGTTAATTTTTGGCATTAGTTGTTGAATTTCACTAAATAAATGAACGAGGTGGAAGTTCATATGCTTACGAATTCCTGTTGTATTAGATAATATGGCCTGGAAAAGTGAAAGCCAGTTAACATCTTTAAAAAATGCCAATATTATTCATTTTATAGTTTCTTTCACGAAACAAATCTTTGGTTTAGAATCAGGAAAGTTGTCTATCAAAACTGAGTATTCTGCCTTATCGCTGACTGGAGAATGATGGGCAATTAATCTTGTATTAATAAGGATTTGAAGACTTGTTTTCTCTTAGAAATACGGAATGTAGCATTTATTCTCAAACTCGACTCGAAACTCGATGTAAAGCAATGATCGAATCTTACTCGCTTCGAGTTGAAAATCTGGTGTTCGCATATCCCTCATTTTCATCATTACATGTATTCAACCACATTAAGGTAGTTTGACCGAGTCTTAAAGGAGAGCTTATTTGAATTTTACGTTTTAATTTCTGCGCCTTTTGGGAGCATGATATAAATATCGTAATATTATAGGTGCAATAATATACTTTTACCGGACTAAATTTCTCAGTAATACAATTAATTCATCTACATAAGTCTTTAACTTGACTCATTCTTTTCACGCAGTACTTTTAAAACCTCCTTAACATCTGAAGGTTTTTTTGAGTTTCTACGAACATTATTGGACTGAGTATATGATTTATATTTAAAAATAGTGGAGAAAACATGCAAGCTACTCAATGGTAAATTTCCGACGATATCTGGGTGTTAGAAATTCCTCAATTATGAAATAGTCACTCAGGAGTGCATTCCCATACACATTTCCCATGTAAAATGCCTGAAGTTTGTCGGCAAATATCTCGCAAAGAATTGTGGTAACGCAATGAAAGATAGGGGGTGATATTTTGGCTTTTTTGGAAAAATATTATATTTATCTTTAAAATTAGACAAAATTCGATGAATTCTAGGCGGAATGGATCTCTCCAAAGCTACCTACGGGAAGGGTTAAAATTCTTCACATTTCAAGGGACTCTACTCAGGATTTTCGAGTTAAGAACCCAAAGAACTTAATCAGGTAGGACTTCACTTCGAAAATATAATAAACGACACTTCATAACCTCAACATATGTCCATGTTAAAAAATATATTTAATTTTTAAGGTTGCGACGCCAAAATTCGTCATTCATCGAGGCTTAATAATTTAGAGGCGTATCTGAATACTGAATCATAGCTCTAGCCACCAACCCGACCCTCAATTGAACAGTTCTTCATTTCTAACGTAAACATATTTGTGAAAAATCAAAAACAATCTCAATAAATGTTTTAAACAATAGTAATATTCCTCCGAAGGATGCACAGCGAGTTGAAATTGACTAAATTGTGAATGGCGAGAAGCATTATGAAGCTGAATTCTAAGATCCAAAAATTAGCCTAAGAAAGTTGTTTTGACAGTTTCAACATAATATTTCAGCAACATGATAATTCATTTGAATAGTAACGAAGATGTTAAATCTGAAGGGAAAGGTTAAATCTGCTTTACCTCCAAGAAATTTAAACGTAGACGATAGTCATTCTAGAAAACGAAACCTTTTCCCGGTTACATCAAAAGCAAGATACAAGTCCCACAGACAATGGATATGTTAGCATTATCAAAATCAGCAATCGATCGATTCTGGCGTATTATTGTGAAAAACAATAAACGGCCAATACAAACGAACAGGCATACACTCTTGTTCCACGCAATTTATTCCACATTCGCAAAACTCTACGGAGCATCAACCGAATTAATTTGATGTCCAAACGAGCAAATTTCAACCCTTGAGCGGCGTTTAATTGAATTTGTCAGCCGAAAAAACATCAAATTTGCCGTATATGTATCGTTTTTCTGCTCGAGCTTTTTTCTGATCTGCGGAAATGCATAAAAACTGGTTGATTTAAATGGAATTCCGTTCACCGCACACATCACTGGATAATTTCGCTTATAATTCTGGAAATTCGTTTATAAAACAACACTGAAATTCACCTTTACCAGCACATTTCTCTCTCAATTCACATGATTCTACCGTGACTCTGACTCTTGCATTGCTAATTACTACAACCAATAAATTCCCCATAAATTCAAATTACGAGCATTGAGGGATATTTGAAAGCGCTGTAAAAGACTCGGTCACGGAGAGTGCAATATTTCAACTAAGTTTCTTTCCATGTCAAAACAGCAGATTTTACACTAATTTAATTATCTTCACACTTAAAATATGCGTTTTAAAGAAAGTAGGAGGCAATTTTTCAAAGATTAGACTAACATTTGACAACAAAATACGATAGTTAATTCCATAACCTAATAATTTTACACTCCAGAAATGCCTACTCCTTCAGTTTAGTTTCAATAATATGAAAAAGGAACGATTTTATCAATTTGTTGGCACTTTGGATGTTCAGGCCTGAGTTATTCGATTTCCAAGTCCCTCCCCTACCAGTACAATGGAAACACAAGACATTGAAAATAAAGACTTGTCGGATATATTGGTCCATTAAAAAAATATAAAAGATACGCGAAGTGCTTTACATGCCGTTATGGTCACAACTGCATAAAAAAACAATCAACTTAATAGCCAGTATGCAAGATTATCTATTCATTTAAGTTAGTCAGGTACTAATCTAATAGTTAGAGAAGAAAAATCTATTACGAAATCTAAGAAGAAAATTAGATACCCCACAGGCATATATCTAAGTCCTTTCACTGCTCGCCTATAGTCTTTCACCAGCTTTTGTAGGAACTGAATTTTAAGTCTAACATAACCGATATATATTTCTATAAAAAGGATCAAAAATCAAATCGCCTTTCTTATAGCTAACAGTATTAGCGCGACACTATTTTCGAAAGGTATTCGTAATTTAGTAAGTGAATTCTCGTTAGACCACCTTGTTTTTCACAAAATACTCATTTCAACGGATACAGTTTCGACACGATGTCATTCTAAGCTGACCATTATGAAAATTACTCTCAGAGTTGAAAATATAGGAGATCAAAATGCTGAGTGAAAGATACACTGCAAATAAATGGAAAATTGCCAAGATAAGGTATGGAAAAATCTTCGGGTAATTTAAAATCAAATGTGTGCCTTCTTTTACGCAGGGGAAGTTTCATCGCTCATCCGCAAAATATATACAACGGAATACGCCTAATATTCATGGAGAAGGTGCTAAACTCGAAACCTCAGATGAATATTAAGCAATCAGAGTATAATTCCAATATTACATCATCATGCACCACACCCATCTGTAGAACTTTAACCTATTCCTCCAAAGGAATTCCCATTACTCCTGATGGGACTCCCGACTTATCATCCCAAATAGGTCGAGACAGGTTTGGAGACGAATGGTATTGCGCGCATCGTCTGAACCTCCGTGAGGCGGCGGCTGCAAAAGACGTTTGACCCCCGAGGAACGATTTCCCATACGATGGTGTCACGTGAAAAGAAACATTCGGGTAACCAAGAATCTTGACTAAAACATCTTGGAATTTTGGACGGATCTTAAAGCGAAAACAAACCCTGCCAATCATAGGCCAAGTGTCGCGCCCAGCAGGGGTTTAAGCAAAGCCCCTTCTGTCGTCATCACACGAAACCCTTGCTCGGAAGTAGAGGCAAATGCTGCAGCTGAGGAAAAAAGGATACAGAATAGGAACGCAAAGATCATGATAGACACGTGGAATCGTATGACTACGCTAAGGGCTATTAGGACAATACTGAGCAAGCTATGAGAAAGTGGGAGCAGGCATTACGGACATAGGCGAAGTAAGATGGAAATACAGTGGGGACTATAGAAGCGATGACTACAGAGTGGTATGCAGCGGATGGAATGAAAGGCAGCACTGGGTTGCATATGTAATGAACAGGAAACTTAGTGGAAAATCAATCAGGCAACATAGAGAATAAAAATCTTTCAGCTGAAGGTAATCCGACGAATTTATTCATAATCCAGGTTAGACACTTTGGCGACCCTACAACTAAGTAAATAAACAAATTAACCAGCCTATACTCTAACTGCTTTCGGCGCCAATAAACTCAGTATAAGGCGGTCTCCCAAAATAAAAACCAACCAGAAAAGGCCATCAGTAAATGAAGTATATACTAATATCCATATCTAATATTACCAGGATTGTCATAGGCGATTTCCATTATGGATCCAAAAGCAAATAACTATGTCATGGCTTAATGCTTGAGGTAATACGAGAGAAAGTACGACATACAATAAATATCACCCATAAGAAAGGCAAAGAAGGATGAAAATTAACGAATGCTACGCTACAACATAGAATCAGTCAGATTCATGGGAATAGGGAAAGCGGAGGAACACGGAGATCCGGAGGAATTGGAAAACAAAAAGGCGTTCAGTAAAGGGAAATCCGAAAATGATAAAAAGTCCCATCGATCCAATCTCGCCCTCTAATACAGGGAAGTGCCCTCGAGTTTCATGCCTCACAAAAGTAAAAGCACGTTTTAGGTTTTACATTCTCATCAAAAAAGAAGATAATATTCGCACAGGAAAACCAATATTGAAAAGCCACATAGCATTAAAGCTTAAAGAATGAAAATACTCTGCAGAGAAGAAAACTGGAAAACCGTTCCATGATAGAAAATAATAATAAAAAGCACTTGCGAAAATATTAATAGCCATAAAGCTATAAAGTTATCACCATTGACTAGTCTCTAATGAGGGCATTGTTAAACATGGGCATCTTTTTATCTGCTAAGCCGTAAAATTGAAAAAAAACTGTAGAAACTCTATGAAGTAAAAGAAAAGAAAAACTTAGACTGAGTCCACTATATACGTTTTCGTTGACTATGCAAACCAAGGTTTCGACTTTCACAGTGATTTCTCGGAAGCCTAGATATCAAGGAAGTGATATCAAGGGTGCTTTGATAGCACTTCCTTGATACTCTCAGTTCCTCACTTGGCTGCAAAGTCGAGAAAAAATTCATAACTGGCTATACTAAGTTTTCCTTTCACTTCATAGCGGAACAGTACCACAAAATGACGCCTGAAACAATTAATTGTGCAGCACCTCTTAGTGCAGAGCCTGTGGCTTTCCACACTGTGGCTGTAGAACTGCAAGTTCTTCCTGAGTTCAGTTTCACTGCAGTTAATTACAATATAATTCTAAATATTGCATTTAGCACCAATACTTTTCACGAGGCCCCCTGAAAAGTGACAAGATATGAGCATGCCTTTCTAAACCACTGCTCTGCTGAAGCTTTACGCCTCCAAACATATTTTCCTGCTCAGCGCTTCACATTTCTCACTAACTCTATACTGCAGCGAAAGTCGATTAAATCCGATGCTTCAGCTGCTTGAGCTGAAAAGTCATGTGCCATATTTCTCATATCACCGCTTTAAACATACTACCGCATTATTCTCTCCGCAAGGGCTTGCTCTTTTACATATCTGCAACAGTAGTAATAGTCACGCTACGCAATTATAACCATGACGGTTAATCAGAGAATAGTTAATCATTTAAAAATGTGCCAAAATGCCACCGTGGAAATTAATTATTTTTAAAAAAATTGCTATTTTACTTTTACTTCCAGGTCAAGAAATATATTTTTTCTTCATAAAAGCAACCTTTTTTAGATTTGTTCAAAAATTGAGATAAAAAAGGATTCAGGCGGGAATACCGTACTTTAAAAGCTTTTCTTATTACAATGCACAATTCCTACGTAGAAACGAGAGCCTGGAAAATGCTCTCATATAACTCTCAACCTCCCTGGAGATTCTAATGATGTATCTACTACGTGATCTTTTCCCCTCAATACCTGGGATCACGACACAACGTCCCACAGCTACCTGCGTGCGCTTTACATCATCGGAGCATGATAAAAAGTGGTCTCTTGCGAAAGGATTACCCCATTCAAAACTCAAGGGACCTTCTGTGGGAAACCAGAGGATATTACATAAAGCCCTCGGGATCTAGGATGAAAAATCGACATAACAAGGAAACTAAGTCGTTTCTCTGCACACTGCATGCTACTTTTTGTAGTCCTGCCTCCTGATTGGTTGGTCTATGGAGCTCCTAATTGGTAATAATTACTTCTATAAAGTGATTAAAGTTACTCTGTATCAGTGCTTAATGAACTTTTCTCACCAACATGTTTTCTCTGAATCGTCACTCACTAGTTATTCGCACTTTCTGCACAGCTTTTAAGCCGTAAAAAAGTCCTTTTTCCTTCCTCCTTCCACCAAATTTGCCCCATATTCTTCTTTAATCATTACCTTCAAAGTGCTCTCACCTATCTGTAGTCCCTCGATCGATTTTCGCAGACTCCTCCGACCATCTGTAACCAACTTACATTCCTCTCGCACCTTTCCCAGCACTTCCATCTTTTGTCTCCCTCGCAACACTTTTTACCCACTCCACTCTTCACCACACTCACATCTAAAAAAAGTTTCCAAACGTCGCATATCTTTCACAGAAATTCAGGTTCCGAACCACATTCGGCCAAACCCTATCTTGAAAAGCTTAACATTTATGCACTTGCCGAAAACTTTATGAAATTGTAAACAAATAAATGAAGAAAAAATAAGCAGTGAATTTTCAAAATAGGATTTGTTTAGTAACGCTAGAAAGGTTTACAGCAGGCAGGCCAACGATTCGATCATTCACAAGGGACTACTAACATGCAAATTGAGCAGTATGTACACAGGAAATTAACGTAGCGACCATTATACTGCGATCAAGAACAACACATATTTTTACAACAGTGAAGTTTGGCCTCATTCTCAAGTTCTAGAGGGCAAAATCAGGTTTCATAAACAGGTTGCAATAGCCAGCCAAGTTAGATTGTTAAAGGGGTGAAAATCTGCACCTCGGCCGGGATTCAAACACACATCCTAAAGGATTAGTATCACAGAGGGTTTGAACCGTTCGAGATTATTGCGATCACGAAACTAAGGTTTTACCTGAAGCAACAACGAAGTATTTGTGTAAATCTCACGCCGCCTTCCCAATCGAGTTTGCCCAGCGAGAATATCGTAAGCAGAGACGCAATGAGCAGCATACGGGACGCTCAAGAGCACGACCATCCAAGTGTTTAAAAAATCGCCAAAATCTCGAACTGCTTGTTGTTTTATCACATGACTCCTTAATTACGCCTTAAGAATGATCTCGGAATGTTTAAAAAACAACCCCTATGGATGGAAAGCCCACGTACTTCACCCAATGCATCAACTCCACACCCTTAATGAGGGCACCTCTCACCATTTCCCTTCCACCGTTAAATTCAGAGAGCGCGGGGCCGACTGACGCGACGCTACGGACGGTTACGACCAAAATTCTGGGTAAGGATTCCCGTCCCCATAACGTATACATTGAGCCAACCCGGCATAATCTAACTCACGCCCCACGAGCAAAAACTTTTTCGCCACGGTCCATTCACCACCAAGATACCTTTCGCTCCATTCATCGGCTGCTGACGCGCTGCGGTGTTCCGGGAAACGAGGACGAATTCCTCGTAGTGTTCACCTCTCTCTCTCTCGGGCTCTTTCTTGTTTTAAATTCCCAGAACAGGTGAGAGAGAAACACACACAGTGGGTGTTAGTAGTTGGGGGTTGGAAAATGGGGTTGGGATTGGTGGAGAGTCGCTGGGAGGGGGACTGCACGAGGGTCAGCCGCGACATCAAAAGTTGCTCGTTCGTCGAGAACCTAACTCAGCTCACCTCTCTCATAAAATTGGAAGCCTTCTCCGATCCTATCTCAACCCTTATAATATTTTTTTAATGCACCCACCCTGAACGCAGCCCAGAATAGCAATCAGTTTGAGCAGAGCAACGCCATAGGAATACAATTAAGGGTTTTAATATGACAGGGACGTCGTTTTATAACGAGTTTCCAGGAACCTTCGAAACTCAACAAGAGTTCATTTTAAATAAAGTGCCGGGATTTTCGCGGAGGAGAAACTTTCTTCGGCGCGAGAGATTGTGCAAAGACTCGAGTTTTATTCGCGGGAACGACGCTCTAAATAACAGTTACTGAAATAAGAATCAAAGGGAGATGAAATACTTTCCAGTAATTCATGAATTTTTCGGAGAAAAGCAAATTTTTGAAGACTTTACACGACCCCAACAAATTGAAGTTTGGCATCTTTTTTCGAAAAAAAAGAACCAATCCCGAATCGTTTTCTTGCTAACACCGAGTTAACGAAGAAAAAGAGGATTCAAATAAAGTGTAACCTTTAACCTTAACTGATACTCTCTCAATGCCTCGTCCTCACTCAATTCTCTGTCTAAAAACAGTCATCTATACTGTGTCCTACATTTTATTCTCAACCAAAAAGTTATGATTGTCTTAAAAAAACATGATATGTCCCTGTGTTATCCCGATAAACGTAGCATTAATGGTTCAGGTAAGTAATAATAATGTAACCGTCATACTTGCAACCCGCGTCACACAAATTGTCTCCCAAGACAGCGTGAAGAGGCTCTTCCAACCAGAATGAATGATATCCTGGATGACTCGAAAAATTTAGTGACGTGAAAACCAGGAGGCCAACCTTCGATTGGATTGAAATATTTATATTAGTGTATTTATAACAGGCTGTTCATAACCCACGTAGACAAAAATAGGCTACTTTTTGACCCCCCCACCCTTCCCCATCGTGGACACTCGTAGACCTCATCCGGACCCCCCGTCCCCCTCTGTTGTCCGCGTAGACTTATCTTATTTTGCGGAAAAAGCTGTGAAACGGGTTATTAATTGATTGTTATGGACTACCAGTAATTTAAGGCTGATTTTAAGGAAAGGTAAGTAAAAGAAAAACTACTCCTGTAGCTATGATAATCAGTCACTTCCTATAAACTGTATGGTGTCGACCATTGTTTAAGTACATATCCCTCCAACCCCCCACCGTGGACCTTCGCTGACAACCTTCGTACCCCCCACCCCTGTTTGGTGTCTACGTGGATTATTGACAGCCCCTAAAGGACTCATTCATTTGGAACGTGTATGAAAAACTCGTTTTCACAAGTCTACTAACGTTGCCTCTTTTTTCAGCCACGGCATAAACCGTTCTTTATTGCAAATAAACAAACAAAAATAGCAGAAATCATAGTGATTATCGGGAAAGGGGCTGTATTTAAAATATAAAAAAGCATAAAATGCCTGTTCTCAATTATCTAAATTTATATCGAACACAGGAAAGCCCAAATTGAACGCTAGACAAGAAAATTGGAACTTCGTCGCGCGATAAAATTTAGGTCTCACTGTCTAATGTCGACTAAATAAAATTTTGAGCACAAAATAAAAATCTTTACTTGGTGTCCTCGTTGAACATCAGTGACAACATGGTTCGGTAAGGGAATATTTTCTAGTATCATAATCGATCATTTAATTAGCTTATCCCGAAGATCATACCTTGGATAACGGATTTCTTGTAACTAAAACGCTCCATTTATGTTGTCAAAAACAAAAATTTGAACCATTTCCAAGAAACATCTACGTATACACACATTTTTATCATACGTTTAAGAGCATAAGACTCCTTCATCGGCGCAACTTAAGGATATTTCGTCCGATCCTCTACGATATTTGAACATAGTGAAACAAAAGGCACCTATAGCAACAGGATCAACAGCTGTCCGTCAAAAGTAAATATATGTATTTCCAGAAATCTGCAATCTTGAAGATCAGGCAATGGCAGCCAGGCTCAACATTTTCACGGTCTCGTGCAATAATCCTCCACAAAAATTCAAATTTAGGCAATTTATCAGAATTCCAGAATTGCCTGTTGAATCCTGATGCCAACATTATCAAGTTAAGATTCGGCTTTGGTCAAAGGAGCGTTTTTTACAGCTTAAACCTTTTTTTACCAAACTTGCCCATCGTTAGGGTCATTCAAAACCGGAATTCATGTATAAGTTCCACATGGCATAAACCCTGACGAGATCAATAGGGCTATCGAAAGAGGGAAAGAGATTGAATATGTTATTTCCTAGGAGTTTAAGTTCAAAGAATTTACTTGCTCCAGTTTTTCATCGATAATTCAAAGTATATGTTAGGATAAAAACTGGACAAATCATAGTCATAAATAAATAAAGGCAGACTAAGTTTAATACTTGCATTCTAAATTAAATGCAATTAAAATTTGCATATTTGCATTTAATTCGAAGAAGAAAACAAAAAAACAAACAAAAGAGTTTTTATACTTTCCCAGAAAATGCTTAGCATGAATTCATCTCGGGAATTCCACCAGGATAAATTTCTTGTCGGCTACAGGCCAAGATAACTTGCCGTTCCAACAGTTCAAGCGATAAGCTATCAAAGGAAGCCATTGAGATCCGGGTAAAAAGCGATAGTTTCAACAGTGACACTGTTTTTCACCTCAGTATTTTTGGAACCCAATTTTTAAAAAATAGGCATTAACGAACGAATACTCTACCAATCCGTCGTAATTGTCAAATTTCTCCATCCGACCGATCAGGAGTCACCTGATTGTACCCGGAATATATATATATATATATATATATATATATATATATATATATATATATATATATATAAAAGCCTGTAGTACTTGAACTCCGAGACATTTATCTTTCCCGTTGTCAATGGACAAGCTGCCAATAAAAACTCAGCATTATTTACCCATTTAACCCGGAGCAATTAGAGAAGAATGTACGCATAAACACCAGCTTTACACCGTAAAACGTGGTTAATCTTCCTTCACAAAGATAGCTGACGACTTCACCAACATTAAGTTTGTATAATGGGTATTTCTCTCAGTGCCGTTCTGCTTACTTGTGCCGAAGAAAAAGTTGGAAAAGTAAGGAATATATTCCAAGGCACATGAGGATGTGCATATATTGTCCTTCCAACCCCATGCAAAACTAAGAAGGGTATAAGGAAAGTTTTGTTGCGCTTATTAGAAGAATACTGGCTGGAAGTATTGAAGGCTGGATTTCATTTAAGATAAAACGTTTCACAGATCAAAATTCCTAATGCCAGCGGGGTACTTCCATGTCAAGACGACCAAAATAGACCCAAAATTCCCTATGGTCTCTTAAAATTTGACCAAATTTATAGGACGTATTCCATTTCACGAAATTGTTGACTTGCACAATTGTTTTGAAAATCAAGCAAAATAAAAAACTTGCGAAGTTATACTTACGACCAAAGTATGCAAATAGGAAATATATAAGTCTTTAACAGTTTAAGGGAAAGTTTGAATTCGTTTCACGATGTACCTAAGAAGCTCAGGAATATGACTTTCTTTGAAAATTATTACTAATGCTAAAATCCAGTAAGCGCCTATATTTCCAAATATGCAGCCCTATTTACTTTTAAAATTGGAATTTAAATTAACGTGAAATATTATCTTGTGTGATTGTAAAAGGTTGTTGACCATGGATTATATTAGCAAGTTGTGAAATTAAATTAATAAAAACTCTCAAAGCGAACGAGAGTAATGAAGAATATCTGCGATGTAATGTATTGTATCTGTCATTTTTGCTAGGAAAACCAAAACCTGTGTTAAATGGAAAAGGGAATGTTTTCCATTTTACAAGAAAAAATCAGGTGAAGCCCTTTCTGATAAAGCAGAAATCATAATAAGGGCTTTTAAAAATAATAATTCAGGATTGTTACCCGGGAAATATCCAGAGTGTGTTTAGGAGAGGTCGAAGAACTATATAAGAGACTTTCTTTGCTCACTTACCACAAAAATATGCCAACTCGAATGAAAAAAGGGCTTCAAGAAATTTTCCAACATTTTAACTCTAGAATACGTAGGTAGTAGTCGGGGCTTCAAGTATGAAGTGTGCGATCGCATTCTTTAGTATTACTTGAAATTGCAACTTCGTGGAGGTAAGCTAAATATTATTTTGCGAAGAGAATTTAACTAGAACTATCTCAATCGTGAAATTACTTAGGGACGGCTTCTATCAGAACATGTCCTTCGAGCAGCTTACAGTGGTATGCTTCATTCGACTACACGAACAAAGTAGCAGATAGGATACAGAGAACTTGAAGAACAGTTCTTAAATGTAATGGCAGAGATACAGTGGACCTCGGAAAATTTGGGTGACCATTTCATGAACTTCTAATCCAGACAACAAAAGGGTCATCAATTACCGACGTATTGACAATCCACCTCTTTAAGGCCATTTTCACTAGGTGCTACAGGCGCTTCACGATAACATTAGCTCTTCGCAGAGCATACGCAGTACGGAGTTTCAGTGGAGCAGGCCATTGAGTTTGCCCAAGAATATGAACTTCTCTATCATGGAAAATATGCTAGGCAAGTATATATGCAGGCCAAAATAAAATGGCTCTTCCGTCGAAAAATAGAGTTGCATATAAGTTACAGGGAAGAAAGTTAGAGAAAGCACATCTATACACGGAGACTTGAGTGCTCGAGTTGAATGAAATGATCACAGGCTTCATTTATTGATAGTCGAGTATTTGCATTGATTATAAATACTGCAGCAACATGATGATGCACACACTAAATGCAATCTGCAACATAACAGCCGGTTTACATGTGTAGAAACTACCTACTGGCGGGTTCACGAATACGCGTAACCTCAGCGCATTCATGTACTTACACCTCGCTGAACAAGTAATTCACCAGTTATTGCGATACATGATTATTGCATACAGGAGGAATATCCACGAGCCCTCCATTCGATGAGTGATTTTGTTAACAAAGTCTCTACTGCTGACTTCGAATTAAAGTTAATGGCGTTGATGGCAATGGCTGAGTCAGTCATAGAAATGTCGAGAGCACAATCACTCAGCCGTGATTTTACTTGATTCAACCGCCGAAAAAACACCAACAGAAATTAGCACTACCTGGCAACTTGCCCAAAAATCTTAATCTTTTCCTCCCTCACCCTGCTTTCCTGGCATTCCATCAGTAATAAGGTCTTCAGGATTCTTTCATAGTCAGTTACTTTCCCCAATCACAAGCTCCGCCTCCAACTTATTTCGACCAGATAACAACCCAACCGTTCAAGTAACTCTTCATTTCCCTGTCGTTCTGTCAAAAGAATCTTCTCCATCGTCCTCCAAACCTAAAACTCAATCACCAACAATCTCTTCTCATCAGTTGTACCAGGGTCCTCATTCTCCTTCCATGCAACGCAGTGCCCTATATCATGTTCATTATATCTTTATTTCCCATACGATTTTTTCACGCATAGCCTCTCCCCATTCTCGGGCCATTAAGCATAAGAAAAGTACGTATTCTCATGAATGAACGTAATTTCCCGCCGCAAACAAGAATATACGAGACTATTGTAAGTGAAACATATGTACCTGTAAGACTACGGCTGCGATATATCATTTGCTTGCCTACCTGACAAGCAGTGGTAAGATAGAATGCCATGGCCTGTGGGGATGCTAGGCTAGGAATGAGGACAAACAAGAAAAGCTGAGAATGGGAAACGGGTTTCCACATTCTAGTGTTTCCATTTTCCTCAACTACGGTTATAAAGACCCATGGTGCCTCTTCATTATTCTCGTATGCTTTGAGAGTTTATATCAATTTAATTTCACTATTTGCTAATATAATCCATGATATAACACCTTTTACAATTACACTAGATATAATTTCACGTTAATATAAATTCCAAATTTAAAAACAAATAGGGCTGTAACTTTTTGAAAAATAGGAGTTGTCATTATTTATGCAAAAGTGGTATTTATGCATCAGTGTCAGGGGACTCGGATACGACAGCCAGGAATACCTTCAAGGATAATTTCCAGAGTCCCATGATGCTCATTTCTGCGCAAGGCTCAATACTTTCCGCACACTGCTCTGAGACGTTCAATGCTTAAAGAATGTTAAAAAAATCTCTAATAATGGAAGTACATTACCGTCTGTTCATCATATTAAAAAGAAGAAAGGTTACATGCATAGCATAATCAGAGCCTCATCTCCTGTCTCCGAATACACGATGAAATTCAGGTCTTGATAATATGCTTATGTGGTCATGTTAACTCAAAGGGTCGATCAAACTATTTTAGAGAATGTCTTCCTATCCTTAATAATTATATCCATTACATGTTGAAGTCGCTAGTCCATCTCTGACCCGATCTACGAAGGCTTCCCTTTCCTCTACTCATTCTCATCTAAATAAAAAGAGCTTGCTCAATAAATGATCAAAATGTGCACTCAAACACCCACGATTACCGCTCCACCCAACTCAAAACACTATCCAATCCAACATTCACCGGTAGTCTACCCCTAATAATCGCTTCCACTATCCTTATACAAACTATGAACGTTAGCTATCATTTTGACTATAATAGCAGTAATGTAGACTTCAATGCTCCATTGAGTTCCCTTTACGTTATTTCAATCATCCACGAACTTTCTTCGTTTCTGTATAACACCATCCTTCCTGTCAGGTGAGTCGCGAAAGAAATGTTCAACTTTTCCATTGGTTCACAGACACAAAACTACCAAAAAAAATACCATCTTCGGGTTCTAGTAATTTTTTTCCAAACCTGGTGTCTTTAGCAAACCGTTTACACTTTGGCGGACCATGTCCCCATGTAAAAATTTGTTTTCGGGACGATTCCGTGTCAATTCCTTAAAAAACAGCGTTTCAGCTCGCGTGCTCGATCCTTCTAGAGAGTTGGTTGAAGAAGTCTCAGGCAGGGGACAAGAAACATCAGTTTACTAAAACCAGTATCCTGACTTCATCACATGAAAAATGTACTTCGTGGCCAATGCCCCAACCAAACACTTCAAAATTTGACACTATCATCCCGAATGACAATCGATTCCGGATCAGAATGACGGCTAAGAGATAAGGAAGGCCAAGCGTCCATTCCAGGCAAGATGATAGACAACCGGAAAGCTCCCCACTGCGCGTCTCCTGAAAAAGAGAACAGGGCTGGACCGATATTCGCATCGACCCGATACTGCCGATAATCCACGGCATTGGACGATCCAATATTATGGGATATACGAGTTGATACATCAGTGCTATGAATTTTAAGACAAAAGCGAAGACACTTAGCTAGTTCACTAAATAACGAACTCTGTGGGTGACAACGTGGTGCGACATAGATTTAGCGAAATTCTTTGACTAGGAGTCGTGTCACTCTTTTTATAGTTAATACACACTCCTAAATCTTTCTCAACACACTTAATAATGTCTGGCACTAGCGGAGCTTGTTCCTTTGTCATTACAATCAACCAGTCATCAAGATACGCTATCATATACGCAATAAACTTATCAAACACTTCTTTCGCCACCGCCCTGGCCCACATAATAGCTGGGTGCCAGGGCGTGGCCCATGAGCAATCTGGCCCAACAGTAGTATTCTTTATCAATGTTTATTCCGTAGAGCTTACGGTGTAGTTTGTTGATAGACAGTTGCCAGAACGCATCTTAAAAATCACGCTCCACCGTGACACTTTGAAAAGGGATTGTTATAAGGGCTTTAGCTGCGTCCTTAAGTGTGAACTTCGGCTCCCAAAAAAACATAGTCCATGTGGACAGGTCATGAACTACTCTCTGTCCTCCCGACGCTTTAGGTATGAGGACTACAGGGAACGCACACATTCGTTTCATCATCACAAGTATTTGGTGTAGCACTAGAATGTAAATCCACTTGGTCATAGAGGGTCACATTCTGTTGGGAGGAACACATTTGAGGCTTCCTATGGCTTGGGTATATTGGCCCCGAAGTATTAGCTAGTTCGTAAAACAACGAACTAGTTAAGCCTGCGCACTAAGTCCAATTTCTCTCCCATTTTAGAGGATTACAAATAGAAACTGAGTTAGCATCTAATAGTTAGATTCTTTCAGATGTTATAATGCATTTATAAAATTTCTTAATGTATAAATGAAATATGCAATATGCTTATCCTTTCGTAGGCTGGGAGTACGGCAGGAAGTCCTTACAACTAATGTTAGACCACCCTGAATAATATTGAATGGATTGAGATAAAAAGAAAATTATGCCAAAATGCTCACCATGGAGGGTAAAATTTTAATGTCACATGTCGCCTACATCTGCATAATACCCTACTAGCCACCTCGAGGGTGTTTCACAGGGGAAGAGTTATCACTAGCAAGTACTTACTTCACAGTAATCCAGTAGGACTAATAAAACTATTACACTAATGGCGCATTAGAAAAACAATCAAATACGTGCCAGAAGATAACTCGTCACCAACAAGCATTACACCATAAGCATGCTAACAATGCTAGAGAAAATATTTGTATCAATTCATTTTGCAACTATATTAAGATCACGATATCGGAAAGTTATGTATCGTAAACGAATTGGATGGATAAAATATGATAATTATAAAGTTCTAGATGAGGGGATAATGGGTAAGCTCATGTCTTTACCCTAGTATACGTACGCCTGTGGCGGACACAACGTGTACGTTACCGACAAGCTGGTTACGACATTGGAGGATCAAGAGAAAAAATAAACACGGGAAATAACCAAGTTTAGACGGACCCGGACATCCCATGAAAATCCCCAGACTGTAATCTCAGCTAGTTTTATAAGGGTTGAAATGAAGGAAGTAACATGGAACATAAATTGTTCGCCATTTTTATACCGCTCGTGAGCCTTAAGGGGACCGAGTCGTAGAGGGAGGCAAGGAGGAAAAGCTCCTACGGTTATTAATACCTCTAAAAACCGTCTTTGTTTACCTTATTGACGATTTTTTCACTTTCACCTAAAATTACTCGTTCCAGGGTTTAGTGAAATCCCCTTCCACGTCAATATACCTATCCTCATTCCTTCATAATCGCTTGGTGAGTGGAAACGCTGTAACGCCAAGGAAAAAAAATAAAGCTCCAAAAATAATTTCGTAAAACCACGAGGTATTTATTCGCGCGAAAGCTATTAGCATCAAAAGTGCAAACTTCGATCAAGGCCCGCTTAATAGATTTTTTCTGACGGATGAAATTGGATTATAATTGATTTTGCGAGGGGTAATACGGTGTATCCCAATGGAAATTGGATAGGGGAACGTGAGACTTGGATCATCGAATATTGCTCGCCGGAAAGGTCTACGGCGGAACCCCCGATTAAGGCATTAGTGACGTATCATTTACTTCTCCGGAACGCTCTGGAAAAGCGATACGCGGCCAAGAGTAAAGCATTAACCGTAGCCATCGAGACCATGGAATTTTGAGGGACGTAAATACCTATAAAATCATAATTTATTCTACTTTATCCCACTCTCATTATCCTAGAAAAAGCAATTCATAAAGTGAACTGAAATAGAATACTGAGAGCGTAAAAGTGTCATTTAGCTTCCGAAGTACAATGCAATACAGCCTGTATTAGGAATACATGACGAAAACTAATGAGACTGCTATGCAAAAAGGAGTTAGAAAGGATGAGCCTAATCACCCTTTATCTTCCATACTCCACTATAAAAGCTATAAAGGAAATAAAATTTAAAAAGTGAACTTTGAATGAAGAAAATGTATACCATGGCGTGGTTATGGCAGAGCATTTGGTCAGAGTGACAGGAATGCTCAAATGCGCGGAAAACTGACTATCAGTACAACTTAAAAATTAGAGCAGAGAAAACCAAATTAATTTTTGTGGACGAAAACAAGACGACAAGGCAACCATTAGACTAGAATTAATAAACAAGCAATGAGCGGAATAATTTCATACGAAAGGGATGCAGGATTACTGTAGAAAAAAAATGACGATTAAGGGAGCAGGGGAGCCCGAACAAGTATGCATCCTATCATATTGAATATTGATAGACGACGTAACCGGAAATATAAGAAGCAAATGTGAATTAGTGTTAGCGGTGACTGACAAAGATCAAGTGAACAGCGAGAATTACCGATGAGGAAATCCTTCAAAGGGTGGGAGAAAAATAAGTTGATGGAAAATTCTGTGGGGTGAAAGGTACAACATATTGGAGGGGGTGGAGTAGAGCAGTAAAACAATCTTAGATTGATTATTGCTGTTGATAACGATTCCACATGCACGCACATTAATTCTCAACATAAAATTCCTGACAAATTCTGAAAAACAATGTGAAATGTCGAACACCAATGACGGTCAGGCTACAGAATGCACCATTAGTTTATATTTGAATGACGAATTCTAGCCAACATGGCTGGGCTACAACCTCGTTTGATTAAAGCAACTATTTTTCCCACCTGAACTTGCGGCGCGAATAATACTTAATCCAAAATGTCGGAAAGTATTTTAGACGGCATACATATATAGTCTCATGATCATAAAAACAACTGGTTTAGATATTTTACAGAACACTGAGGCAGCATTGTGTTAATATCCTTTAAATCCATGGCTTAGTGAACGAGAGAATTTGCATCACGCCGCAGGCAGATATATGAGTTGAGACACATTGAAATATGCATTTGCATCCGGTGAAATTAAGTTTCTCTGGACGCAAAACAATGCCTGCGTCGCTATTTTATTCATCGATGTCCCTAAAAAGCGAATTTTCTCCTCTTTGAGCAATAAAATTACAGTAAAGGGATAAAATTTCCTGTATTAAAAAGCTTTTTATTTTAAAGATAACAATTTTTTGCAATTTAATATTGTGGCTAAGTGAGACTCGGACAGGAAACACAAAGACTTCATTTATCTACGTAACCATGACAAATTACAAGCCACGCTTGACCAATTGCAAAATATTTCTGCCAAAACCTCTGCGCAAAAAAGAAAATTTGTCTTAATATGGATAAATAATGGATCTTGTTCTTGGTGATTTGAAGTATTCTTGTGTCTTTCCATACATTGATGATCTCTGTGTTTATTCGAGGGATTTAAAGCAGCATCTGTTGGACGTCGAGGCCGTCCTTTCCAGATTGAGAGACGCCGGGCTAACGGTGCATCCTGAAAAAATGAACCTGGCGCAAAACTCAGTCGCTTTCTTGGGCCACAGAATTTCCCATGGGACACTGATGGTCGATGAGGAAAGGATTTCGACCGTCAAAAACTTTCCTACTCCGAGGTCGGTAAAGGAAGTTGCAAGATTTCTCGGTATGTGTGGATTTTGTTCAAAATTTATTCCGAATTTGGCAGACCTTTAAATCGCTTAAAACGCAAGGGTGCAGTTTTCAACTGGTCCTCCGAGTTCCAGAACTCATTTCTTAAGTTAAAGCAGTGCTTAGCTAATCCACCAGTCCTTATTTTGATACGGAATTTCACTTGTATGTTGATGCTAGCCAGATTGCCTTGGGAGCAGTATTGAATCGGTCCTGTGATGGTCAGATGAAGCCAGTTGCTTATGCTAGGCGAGTCCTTAATGAACATGAAAAGCGTTTGCCCTCTTATGAACTAGAGAACTGTTTAAGTTGTTGTTGGGCAGTTGAGAAATTTCACCCTTATTTGCAGTTCAAATCGTTCCATTTATATATTGATAATAATGCTTTGACGTGGTTATTCAAGCACCCTAAGCAATTAGATAAGATTGGGCGAATGGTGTTAAGTTATCTACTTTCCGCTTTGTCATTCATCATTTTAAAGGCCAGGAAAATCGTGTTGCTGACTGTTTGTCTCGCCCGAATGATTCTCAGGCAATTAGCCCTCAGTGCTCACTGTCTCTCAATTTAGTCCCCCTTTCTTTTGTAAACATTCGCGAGCATCAATGCTCAAATCCCAAACTTAAATCTATTATTGAGGATTTGCAAAGAGAACCCTTATCACACCCAGGCTGGATCTTGAGAGATCACCTTCTATGCCATGTCCAGGGTAGGGCCACTAAGCCAAAGTTGTTGTCCCTCCTGCAGTGAGGCCTATGATATTTAAATATTTCCATACTCTCCCTTCGGCTGGTCACATGGGTATTGATAAAACCTGTGAAAAAATTGGGCGTCAATTCTGGTGGGAGAATTGGAGGGGAGAAGTCTCTGATATGGTTAAACGGTGTCATTTGTGCCAAGTGTCAAAGCCATTAAACAGTCTCCCTCAGGGTAATATGTGTTCTGTTCCCCCTACTTATCCTTGGGAGAGAATTTCTGTTGATTTTGTGGGGCCTCTGCCTCGAAGTAATAATGGCAATGAATATGCACTCACTATTATAGATGGGTTTTCCAAGTTCACATTCATAGAACTCATGAGAAATGCGGGTGCCTCTTTGTTGGTAAATTTGTTGTCAAGGAAGATTTTTCCTAAATTTGGTTATCATAAATTCCTTGTATCAGACAATGGCCCTGCATTTAAGGCTAAAGCATTTCATGACATGATTTTTAAGCTTGGTATTCGTCATGTGTTCACTTCTCCTTACTATCCCAAGGAAAACCAAGCAGAGTGTGTCCACAGAAATCGGATATGTGCACTGTCTGCCCTTTGTGGCACTGCTCACAACAAGTGGGAAGACTTCCTTCCTGATCTGTGCTTTGCCTTCAATTCCGCAATGCACTACAGTATTGGCCATTCACCGACCAAGATTTTTCTGGGTCGTGAACTCCCACATCCACTTAACAATGTCTGGGAAATCCCAAATAACTTGATTAATGATGATGTCAATATCAAAGAAATGTCCTCCTCGTGGTCTGATGTATTAAATCACTTAAAAACTGCACACCAGAGACAATCTTTAAAATATAATAAGCTCCATTCTGAAGTCAAATTTAAAGTTGGAGACAAGGTACTTGTGAAAGCTCACAATTTGAGCTATAAATACAAAAAGCAAACTGCTAAATTGTTCCCCAAATGGGAAGGGGCTTATGCCATTGTTAAAATGCTAACTCCCGTTACCGTAGTGTTGAAGGTATAGTCTAAAAGGGAGAAAATAGCTCATGTCTCTCATCTAAAGGAATACCATGAATAATGTTAGGTATTGTCTGTCGAGAACAAAAATTTTCTTCCATGTAAATTTGTATAGATTTAAAAGGGCAATAATATGCTAAATGATCAATTATTGGATTATGTCAATATCCACCTTCTTAATAATTGTTGATAATTAATGATATATTGTTTCAATTGCTATTTTATGTTATATAATTGAATAAATACTGAATATCTACATAATTACGTCAATATTACTTACTATTTACTGTATAATGTTATTCTGCCACTGCAAGGGTCTCCAGACATTAGTTTGTATAATAATTATTTCTATAAATTTGGAATGTACTGCATCTTGGGGTCAGTAAACCCAGTTCTGATTGGGAGATTTGAGCTGATGCAGCTGTCATCAATATTTCTCACTGTTGAAATTCTGGACCTAGAGGTCCAACCCAAGTCTGTGGGTTTTTCTAATTTTAGGGGTTCTAATATTGATTGAGAGGCTTAACCCAAGCAGCCTACGAACCCAACTCTGTTGATTTTTGAAACTTATGTGTCCTAATTTGAGCCTAAGTGCTAAAACCCAAGGAGAACATGAACCCAAGGGGTCCTAGAACCCAAGTGGTGGTCCAACCCAAGTCAGCTGATTGCTTGGTGAAATTGAAATGTTGTTCTGTGCTGATAGCCTGAACTCTTGTGATATCCCATTAGTGGGTGTCACCCCGTGATGAAACTGTTTTCCTCACGGGTTTTGAGGATTGATTCTTTCAATCCACCTTCCGGCGTAGGGGTGCGATCCCATCGCCCGGCAATTGCCGCAGTCAGCACCCAGCTTTAATAGCTGTTTCGGGGGTCGTCCCCCAAGTACTATAAGTATTCATTGGATGAAAAACATTCGTGTGGCCATCTAAATTAGTTCTTCCATTTTTTACTTTCATTAACGGGTTTGGCATTAACCGGCCCTGGACCAAATTGACCCTCTGTTTAGAGGTCAATCCATTACGTATGATGAAACTTTTCCATTGAAATTCTTAATGGCTTAACCGTGCATTCTCTTGCACGAAGAAAATTTAACTAGGTTTAAGGATTTAATTAAATTGGGGATTTTTCTATACTTGATAAACTAATGTCTCACACCTACATGCTTCCTATTGTCTTAATATTAATTCTTAATGCTTGATATTCATGATGATGCAATATTTTCCATTTTCCACACTTAATCCATCAATGGGCAAATCCTAATCAATTTCTATGCCACTTGGCTTTGTGTAGTGCCTCACTGGAGACGTGCAGTGGATTTATTTTGGTATTTATGCTTCTGTGGACAGGAATTCTATTTTTAAGACGCTTTTTTCATATCTCTGCCCATTTAGTGGTAAATCTATTGGTTGGTATTACATTTTTTTATATGGGATGATTAGTCTTGATTATGGTGCCACCCATGAATGGAATTCTCTCACTCTTTTCAAGTAACGTTGAATTTGATTGCATATTTTCATGGGCAGTTGTTCTTTGGTTTATTTTGACACGATTAAATAGCCTGACAGGGTGATCTCTACCTAAATGCTTAGTTGATCACTTGCTGTCGTTCTACTGTAATTTATCTAGTGGTGTTATATTTCTATGTATAAAGCCATATTGTGTGGAATATCAATGTTGTTATTTTTGGGCGGTAAGATGTGGGCCATGAAAAGATTTTTTTAAAATAATGATAATAATAATACAATAAAATAATAAATAATAATGAAATAAATTTACTCCAAGAAAACAAAGGATAAAAAAATATTACTGATTAATAAAAAACAATATATATATAAACAAAAATTGAATATGGACGAAAAAATATCTAAGGCCCACTCTCGCCTATTTCTATTATGTTTACATGTATAATCATTAAGTTTATAATTATAGCTTGTAAATTCGTTGTCAATCTACCTTGTGTTCTTAGTTTGATTTGGTCTGTCACTTCTTTGGTGATCACACAAATAATTTTTCTCTGGGCAGAGATACAAGTATCAAAGACTGGTATTCATGTGTGTCTCAGTGCTAATATTGTTCCTATGTATGGTTGTTTAAACCTCAAACAAGTTATTCATCGATGGAAGCATGCCAGAAACTTTCTGTGATTGTGTCAGTGCTGTGCAATTCTCCAGTTTCCTTTTCCAAAAAATTTCCCCCAGTGGATGTGTCGAATTTTCGGCACAAATTTGGCCATAATTTCGCCGCGGACATTTTCGCTCGCGGACATCGTCGCGAACCGGACATAACGCGAGATGTTCTAAGTGGGGCAGGGAGATTTCAAAGTGCGCACTGTCGGCGATATTGCGCGACAAGAACAAGGTGCTCTACTTCAATAGTGAATTCGCATCTGTCGTCCTCTTTTCGGAACTTTGTGGCAATAGTGCTCCTCTACGCCGCCGTCTCAACCAATGGCTGGACGAACAGTTCCCCTACTACCCCCAACTCCTGCATCGGTCAGCTGACTCCCCTCAATCGCCAGCCGCATCGACACAGCGCAGCGCTCGCCCTCTTTGAGCCTATCACCGGGGAAGGGCGTATCTCCTTGGTTCCAGTTGTGACTTGTGTTCGTCTTGTATAGACCAAGTTAACGGTATTTAGCGTACGGGCTTGCTTTCTATTGTAATATTTGTGGTTATATAAATGCTGTTACTTGAAGTTAATCAAACTGGCAAAGGTTGTTGTCATTTTTCTCTCGTTTTCCGCCCACCACTCGCCGTCAATTCACTCGCGACGTCAAGTTTCAGTGGCTTGTGTTGCATATTTAAGTTATTCTGTACTAATGGGCAATCACGTTTTGGTCTTCAGGTGTAAAAAACAACAGTAAGGAACGCTGATTTTCGTATCGGAAAAATATTCCACAAAATATTAATTTCCGATTACAATATTAATCGCAGGGACGAATCATTAAATCGGAAATTACAAATATAAAGAAGGTACCAGAAACACCATTAATATCATGTTCCAACTGATGGTCTCCGTCGCATTTTGAATTCATAAGACAATCTCCACCGTCTACGCCCACAGTCAATTCTTTCAATTTCCTTTTTGCGAGAACCGGAAATTTCCAGCAACGAATCCAATTTACTCAAAAAAAAATGAGCTCCTTTCCCATTTTAAATCACCACGGACATAAGTATTCGAACAATTGAATGGTGGATGAGGGGATACACTGGGATATTTTCACAAATATCTTCTCTCATTGGTATTCTTCAATGGTACCTTCTCAAGATATGGTTCTCCAAAAGTCTGGCTTACATATCCATTTCCATAACTAAATTGATAAAGATAATTATAAAAACATTATTTACGTAACTTATCTCTAAACCTGCCATTCATTATGGTAGCAGCAAGGAGGGAAAGAAGTACATTAAAGGCCAGTTAATTTGTGGACTGCGGCCGGGAATAAAATAAAAACCCCGACTTGATCGAGACCTGATCTTCGACCTTCCAATTCTGCAAGATTCAAGAGGTTCACATTCACAGTTATGAAGGACCCATTTTGATCATACACCAATACAGAGAAGGAAATAACTTTGAAGATGTTCCATAAATGGCCAGCTGTAAATTCCAAAACAACTCACTCATCGACTCTGAACAAAAACAGAGAAGATACCTGCACTACGGTTTCGTGTTTTATATTAAAGTTTTTAGTTTCATTGTTTGATCATATAACTCCGCCTTCATTTTCAGTGAAGTGTGGTACCAGGTTTCGGGGTTGCCAAGTGTAGTGAGTAATGTGGGCGCCGGAAATAAACCAATTAAGAGCCCACCTGACCCTCGGCCCAGGAGTAGGTATAGATATCGGACTCAAGTCCTGCATTCGCCCCTAAACTGGAAGACGAATGCAGAGTAAGCTACCCAAGTGTCTTGGCTAAAGTTAAAAAGCAAACAGATACGGAAACTAGAGTTCCTGCTCTTCAGTATAAATATATCCTTGGATACAAGCATAGTAAATAAAAGACGACAGAGGCGTGTTTTATATCAGAGCTGATATCGCCACGTTTTGGAACCGAAACAAGGCTTCAAATACCGAAAGCCATTCTTTTACCTTCAATTAGAATACAGATCCCCGGTGAGGTTGGGCAATCTCGCAGGGCACAGTGAGATGAATAGGCATAGCAGTCAGCAAGTGTACCCAAGACGTTTTGACAACTTCTCAGTGGATGTAATCGGTGGAAGGCACTCATCAAGGGAAAATCATAAAATACTCTTATAAATAATTGGATCCTCATTCTCATAGAAACCAAAAGAAAAAAAAAGGTTTAGCATGAATGCCCAAAATGCTGGGACCCTTACAAAAGATTGATGGTAGGCGGCGGAAATTGAAGCAACTGAGAAACCAGAATGAAGCAGCCGAGAAAATGGAAATTGGCAAAACTTGCTACTAAAACTTTCGCAAAAAATAAAAATTCGAAATACGATTCATCTAATCAATTGGCAAGTAAATAAAATTACAAGTGAGAAAATAAAAATTAACAATAGCTGGCGGTAGAAGATAACTTCAATACGCATTGGCTCTTGAGAAGGCTCGATATCACGAAAGTTCCGCGGAATTGATATGATTTGATGTTCGGAAAGAAAAACCACAATTTGACGACACCATAATCTCAATCGTCAGGACCATTTATCATTTCGAAAAACAGCAAATCTCCCTAATGAGTCATGACGGTAAGTTAGATAAGCCACTAATCACAGCAAGAATATCAGCATTATAGAGTATAAATATGAATATAAAGTATTAACACATTAACAATTAAGACAATGGACGAGTCTTCCGTTGAAATATTGGTACTTTTTATCCATTTGATCCGGTGGAATTCCAGAGGAGAATTTACGCGAAGTAATCGCCAAGAAAGTATTCAATAGTTTTGCAGTATAATCAGACAACCAGAGCGTGATGGAAGTCAAAGGATATGCAGTTTTTTTTAGTTTTAAATACCTGTTTCGGCCAGAAACAAATGAGGAAGCAAATAAACATCCAAGTACCGTAGTTTACCGATGAAGACCTTAGCACGTGAAAATATGCCAAATACCATACCCCGCAAGGGCAGGAATTCCCCTGTATTGTTGAGAGGGTGCACGGTAGCCGAGGCAGCCGATGTTTACTTCGAGCACTGAAGACCTCAAGCGAAATAGAACAAAGATTCTTACGAATATCGAGCAGTATAGTACAATCGTAAGATCGGTTTTAATGTTAGGACCGATAATGGTCAGTTTGGTGCTGAGGCACCCAAAACAAACATGGAAAACATCCTCCACAGGCATCAAGTTACGTGACCGAATCGCAAATTTCCCGCAGTGCCAGCTGACCCGAAACCTCTTTCGATAGATCTCGAGAGGCGGGCTGGTGGCAGAGGAAATTGGAGATGAATGTATATTTCTCTCCAGAGAGCACAAAATATCCTGACCTTACCCCGCAGAAAAGAAAAATTTTCTCCGCAACGGGATGGATGTTCCCAACAATATCCTCCGCCGTCTCCAGTCCCCAATAACCTCCAAGGAAGAATGAGGAAGGACGGAGAGAAAAGGCGAGTGAAAAGAAAAAGAGGGCATAAATGTATAGGAGAACGCGCTGGCATGAAAGAAATGAGCATCATCTTTGCTCTCTCTCCACACGACCGACCTACCCACCCGCACCACCCTCACTCCTCCTCGTTTCGACCAACTACCATTCCCACCCTCTCTACCCTCCCCCACCCCCCAAAAAGCTTTCTTTCTTTCTTCCGAGAGAAGACTCCACCGCCCACCCCGAGCTCACCACGGAGGACGGCGAAGAGCACTCACTCCGAGACTAAGTTTCCGAAATTAGCGAGAGGAGAATTTTAAAAAATAATGCAGCGAGAAGTAAAAAATGAGGAGGAGGACAAAAATTCTTGAAAAATTAATGAAAAAAATTCAGCCACTCGCGGTGAAAAGTTGTCTTCTTGAACCTCATCCCTCCCGAACCATCCATCTCTGCACACCTCTCTCACCCCCTCCCTGCATCCCTCCCTCCCTCTCTCTCGCAAAGCTCAAACCAGGTCCCTTCCTCTCTACTTCTCTCACTCCCTTCAGCCTGTTGGTTAAGGATACTAGTAGTGCCCTTTTGGACTGCAACCTGTGGCAGGCAGCAGCCAGCCGCGAGGACACTCCTGACAGAGGATGCCTCAAACTCGCTCCCTTCCCTCTCTCTCCTTCCCCTCGACAGCAGCAGCAGAGGTGGATGGACGTGGGCGGCGTGTGAGGGGAAGGTCATGAGAGCCGAAAGCACGAAGGGGGAGGAGGAGGGGCGGGAGTCAAATCTAGCTGGAACAGCGGGAGGGGAGAGGGAAAGGGGGGGGGGGGAGAAAAAGGAAAGAGGTGGGGGAACCGCAGCAGCTCCTCCCCTCCTTCCCCCCCCCCTCCTCAACCCTCCGATAAACTCCCCTTCCCCAAACCTCGACCTCCCAGGCAACTCACCTTGGTTAAGTAACCGTAGCAAGTTTGCCCTCCCTAGTGATATGCGGCTCGAAAATAAAATATTTAAAAAGGGACACTTAAAACAGTTTTGTTTCTCTAATAATTTCGATATAATTGTTTTTCACACTAAATCAGTGCCAAAAACATTTATTTTCAAAGTTCCAAATGAAGCATTAATTCCGAAAAATTTTTTGCTAGTTCTCAGGAATTTCGTACCTTATACAATGTGCAAACCACACACCTGAAAACAGGCTCTAATTGCAATAGCAGAACCAAAAATGCTCTCCTGATAAGCCATTGCCTTTAGCCTTATATAATAGGTAAACTTCAAATTCGTGGACGAAGACTACTTTTTCGAGCATGCCGAGCGAGTGATCGACGGGGTTAGCAGCTATCGGATTTGATCTTCCTCAAAAACCTAAAAAGAAATTAACAATCTCGAGTATCGAGATAGCTCCTAAGGCAACTAGGAAATAAAGCATCGGAGGCCGTGAGTTGGTTCTCACTGAATGCAATTTCGCCCAACACTAGACCCTCCTCCCAAATGCCTTCACCTCGTCTGAGAGAGTTGACTTCTGTAAACCATGTTACGGGTGTCATGGGCATAGAAATGAAAAGCATCTCCTGAAGTAGCAAGTACATTCAGAACAGAGCAAGGAAGATCTTCTGTTAATTGTCATTGATAACGGTGCAGCAGTCACGTCCGGTTAAAATGCAAACCAAGCAGTTTGTTTCTGAAAACAAAGGAACGTATTTTTCATAAGCCATAATATGTCTCATATTCCCTCGCCCTATATCCTCTTCCTCGAATTAAAAAAAACTTCCATCACTGACAAATCATCCCCACCCCGCTTACTATGAGAGTCCCCCCCCCCTCGCCCTATATATCTTACCCGCCCCTCTCACTCCCCTCCCTCCTTCCAGCCCTGCATATCGATCCCTGCCTCGCCCCTCCCCGCTTCCCTCATGGGATTCCCTCCCCCCCCCCTGCCACCCCCACCACCCCTTTCACCCGCCGAGAATACCCCCACTCCGCTCCTTTCCCACCCCCACTCCCTCCTTCCCCCCCCGCCTCTCACAAAAAGTTTCATGGATTAGTTTTCTATTCCACATCACCCTCGATTCCCACCCACCACTGTTTCCGCGGCCCACCCTCGCTCCATTTACGTCGACCACATTTGCAAAATTACCGTATGTAAAAGCTATGACCGATTGTGAAATAAACGAGATCAATATAAGGGTCAGAATTAATTTATTAATCGAAACGAAATGGTATCATCTAATGTCATAATTAAAATAAAACGCGTTCTTCAGAAACTTCAAAGCATTCTATCCCTAACAAATTTATAATTGGTGCAACCTTTAACAAACCACACGATGACCCAAACTTCACGACCCAGGTTTAAATTCTCAAGCGTCAAAACCTGTAGATGATGCTTGCGCATTTAAAACCTGAAGATTATGCCGAATCGTGAAGTTGAGGGTATCTTCTGGTTTGTAAAATTTTCCACCTGAAAATAAATTTTAGCCTTTCCTTGTGCCATAAGTACCCCTAAGTCTCAGTCAATTTTGCAATTCGTGCAATGAAGCCTTCGTCACTCCACATCTAACCGGCCGCGGCAGACGACGGGTAGGTGTAATGCACCAGCCTTTGGATAACGGTACAATCAAACCTTGGCAGTTGAAGTACCAAACGCCCTGAGTCGAATATGGTGACTTGAAAACTATTTCCATTGTTCTAATTGTAAGTTTTTCTTTAACTCCCGTTTATTTGTAATTTATCAGAATCCACTTCTGACTTGAATTGAAGGCACCGATCAGTCGATATGCACCAAAATAGGGAAATACTCCCTACCACCGCAGATAAGTTCATCACCCCCTTCAACCACCGTGGTTACATACTCGTATTGGGTATCATCACATCAGAGTACGAAGAGATTTTTTTCCGAAAGAGTATCGAAACACAGTTTGAGTTGGACCGCTAACTGTTGACATCATTGAAATACAGAAATATGCTATCTCCAGCCTCACATTTAAAAAAAATCACGGAATACTTTCGAATTCACGCTTCTCCCTGTTACCTGTGTCCCACGAGTTCCTTCGCCACATCGAGAAAGAATATTTATGCGCTCCATTGCATATGGGCTCCCTAATGGCCCTTTTACTTCCTGGTAGCTCACTCCATAGGTATCGCGATGTATATTATTAGGAGTAATTAAAACCTATGAATGAATGTATGTAAACAGTGGTCAAGTACGGAGTAATGCGATCGAGTTATTGGCAACGATTATAATGACCAATAATAATATTAATAAACTGCTAAAGAATTATTTATACCGGCTAATTTTCAGATTCTTGGAGAAATTCGCATAACTTAGTAATACTGATTAATTAAATAGATGTATAAACGTAACCGAATAATGTGAAAGCCTGTTAAATTACAATGGTCTCATTTTAATTTCATTTATTTATGTACGTCTTCTTGACGTTACCATGAACAAGCTGCGGACTAATATTCAAAAGTCAATGTCATCGACGTGTGATTGTACTTGACGCTAACATTTACACATCCTTATCCCTCACGAAAGACGAAATTCGAATCACAGAGCTGAAAGTTTTGGTACCTGTTGGTATCTCTTCACCTGCCTCAGCCTACGACTATTCCACTCCATGAAGTATTTCAATCACATATCCCCTAATCCAGATCATCATTTCCCACAGGACGCTTTCGTAACAGAACTATGCTAAATATTTCCGAATAGCGTCCTCTGAACAACACTTCAAAAGTGTTAGAGCCTTAGCAATCCCTTGAGCTGGATTATATAGTATGATATTTAGCATTGGAGATCAAAGCATGTATTCAGTTGAAGCGAATGGAAATAGATATAACATATTCCATTAACAGAACGGACAATGAACAGCCCACTGTCATCTGCCTTCCTATTATATAACCACATACCTACTTCTTTGGAGGCCATTAAGACGTAGGATCTGAGTCTTTCCCGGCGAATGCTTAGTATGGAGAGTTCCCGGGTTTCCAGCCGGGTGCTAATGGTGTTAAACTTCACCGACGTTACGATGACGTAGTCTGCCATCGTCTTCAGGGTGAATGATTTTTCGCCAGAATGGTCCGATATTTATATAGTGACATTTGGTCATTTTCCCTCCATTTTTGTCAGGTAGGCTCCGATTGGTCGGATTTTTCCCGTCGTTTTTCCAGCATTCTCAGAGCAGGTTTCCAAGCGTTGCTGATTTGGAAACCTTTGTCCCGGTTGAAATTATTTCTCTCCAGCCTGATCTCCACGGCTTCCTTAACAATGCGATCCCATTACTATTACCCGGCTGGAAACCCGAGAACTCTTCATGCCATTAAGACGTTTCGAGTGTGTATGATGATATTCGAGTTATTTACTTGAGAATGCATCTAAATTGTACATTACATCCATCCCGATCATTTTATTAATAATAATATGGCAGTACCACGGTAATTATTTTAGTGTAAATTACAATGCATCTCTTCTCTACTTTTTATTTTTACGAGTCCCATATTTATACTTTCAAATCGCTAAATAAAATTGATATTGCTATTATTTTTATCCCAAATTACGTATAGTCATACGTGCCTGTACTGTGTCTTCGGTGTCTGTACAACCAAATGTTCAATTACTGAGTAAAGGTAGTTGGTTACCTTCAAACCATTAGGTCTTAATGGCTAAAAAAATATCACCAACAGGAAACATCGATCCGAAATAGGACAGCAGCTGCTCTCCGCTCTGACCCCTGGCAAGTACCACTTCAAGCGAACACCGAAGCGCTAAACATAATCCAGGCTCGACGCGATTTTTGCGATCTTACTCAGAACAAAGAGTTAGAGAATAATTTAATCAGCAGAGAAAAGGATGGAACGTACGATCTATCGCAGGAAAAGCCCAATCGAATTTTAAGCTGACATCGGAAGCAACGTAAAATTAGACTTATTAGCAAGCGTTTACAAATTCAGAGCTAAGCGAGTTGTTAATTTTCCGGAAATACTTAACCGGCAACATGAAAGACCATTCCTGGACTTCTCTGCTTCGCTCACATTAGTACGGAAACAGAAATCGTTTCTCTCTTAACACACGCCCAAAATTGTATTCAGGAGGGCCTACAAGTGCGTTTTCAGAAGAGGTCTTCAATCCCTAAAGTCATGGATGTATCGAAGAATATTATGGCCGCTTTACATGGTACATTCTATTGTACAAACAAATGTATGATATCTTTCATGAGGAAAATTGTACCCTGTAAAACGGAAAATTGTTTGACTGTCCGAATTACTGAACTTGAAATAGAGCCTGCTCGAATTCCGTTCATTTTCTTGAACAATCTGTGATAATTTCGTTTTTTCAATAAAATATACCGCATCAAACGGCCTTTACAAAATATATGTTCACGCTCGTATATATTATGAGGAGTATATACAATGATTACGAACGGTGTGAGAGGAGGAGGCAGACCGCGTAAATCATAGGTGAATGTGATAGAGGACTCTAATGGAGAGGAATATTAGAAGTCATTAAAATAGGAGTATGAAGTAATGCACAAGTTTAAGGTGAACGGAAGAGGTTCGTAAGAATATGACACTAAATTAAACGGATAAAATTATTACAGGCAAGTCATTTTTATGGCAATAATTAAATTCTTTGACACAGGAAATGGTTGTAGACTTTACTTTGGGGAAGTTATATATTATGGCAAAGTAAAATAACTCTGTTAGCTACACATGAGATTTGTTTACGCGACCCAAGTTTCGACGCTTTGTGTCGTCTTCAGACCTGAAGATAACATTAAGTGCCGAAGCCCGGGTCGTGTTAATACATTTCAATTGCAGTTAACAGATTTATTTTATTTTTCCGTAAATTCTTTGACTTTGCCTACCCCAGGAGGGACTGGCGTTATGGGTACCGTAAGATGGGCAAATTTTGCACCAGTTTTTCCTTCATTAATACCTGAAACGTCGAACAGTAATATCCCGTGAGTATTCTTTAAACTTAGTGGCAATTTCCTACTATTCTATTTTCAAATCTATTTAGGCACATATTCAAACAATGGTTAATCTGTCAATGTAATTTCTTAGTAGTGCGAAGTATTCTCCAAAAGACGATAGTGAAGTAAAGAGGAGTCACTTTTTATATATTTCACAGCTGCAAAATTATGACCGCCATCAAGAATCCTGTAGCATTGAATGGAAATTACTGCTTATTGGACTAAGTGCTAATTATAGCACCAACAGATGGAATGGTTAGGTTTACTCAAGCGATTCATAATTCGGCTTATAGATAAATTTAATCATTGCCGGAAAGGTGCAAATATGCCCCTCGTGAGACAAAATAACCCCGCTTAAGGGTATGTGTTTATGTATGTATACAGTGAGAGCAGCGCATACACACGCACAAGCGTGCCATCGTCCCTCTCTCTTATCTCGAGCACCATGAGCATGAGCACCGCGAAAGGTCGCATTCGCATTTCCCTCACGTGCATCGCCACTCCCCACTCCCTTGCCTCCTCGCACCGCTCCCCTCGCTCCGCACGAAAGAATTTCCCGCGCGCCCCGAACACAATGGAGGGAAAATAATTGAATTACTCCGCTGCGCCTTCTCCTCACCTCCTCCCGCGAATTGCACCGAACCCTTTCCCGCCACACCCTGCCCATCCTCCATGCCATCAAAAGAAATAAGATCCCATCGAGATAGGAATTAGATTCACAGTCTGAGAGCATTCATTTTCGAAATCTTCTGAAATTCACGTTAAAACATTTTTACGCTCCGCAAAATAAATGCCACACGGTATTTCAGGGTTCATTTATATTTTCCGACGCCATATTTGTGTTCAGCCAACAAAACCACCGGCAGCGTGGGTGGGTGCCTGAAATATTAAAAATTTGCTCGCTTTGATTTTTCCCAAGAGGCGAAAATAATTACCCACGAAATCATTCTCCGAGAAACAACTCCATAGTTGCAACAAAATCAAATAAAGTTGATACATTTCATTAATATATGTATAGCTAAAGAATCCATTTGCCTCTTTACTATCAACATAGGTATGACTCCTAAAGGAAGGATTCCGACAGGAAGAGATATCCCTTCTGGCACAGCAAAATAAATTTGACATGTCATTCATGTAAAATTATACTCGGAAATGTAGCAATAGTTGTCCTATTTTTTCAACGTTTTTTGTTGAAATGAGCATTCTCTAAGTTGCCAAGATTATTTTCGTGACCATGCATCCTGTACTATGATGGTGCCCCAAATAAAGGCGCTATGTGATACCTAAAGCTTCAGACTCTATTTTTTATATTGCTTTTTAAGTTGTACTATTTAGCTTGTGTCAATATTCGTAACTACGGTGACATTGCGTGAATATATTATGTATTTTTTCTTACATTAATATCAATATCGGAGCAATTAATTCATAATAAAGTGAGGAAAAACTGAAGAACAAAGTTAAAAAGAGACACAACAATAAGGTTATCACAAAATTGATTAAGAAACCTTCGCATTTGTTCGCCAACAAGGGATAAAGAGGTTCCTTCCAGCCTAGCTCGATGTTTTATTTTCCTTTACTGATTTACAAATAATAGACGAATATCCGTTGATTTCTTCGCATTTTTCAACGTAAACGTAATGAAACTCCTAATGCGTCCCGAAAAAGTCCTCCGTACTACAATAAGATGAATAAAATGAGTCCTTGAAATGAGGAATTCTAAATAAACATGCTTCAGCAACTATTACAAATTTAGCAAACCTAACTTCAAAATATTTCTGTTAATATACTCTCCGTCAACGAGGACAATAAATCAAACTGGATGAATGGATAGAGTTATTTGAGGATATTCATCTACAGCAATGGGAATTACCGAAAAGAGTATAAATAATCAGAGACTTAAGGTGGCTGTGGCTTGACTACGTGGATCAAGACAAATACCAATCTACACGGTTTTATTAATTCAGTTTAAAAATATTTCGCTTCCGCTGATGAAATGGGTCACTTATTAAAAAACAGAATCAAGGTACAAAATATGCTGTTTCCCGAAATTATTTTTAATGACCACATTTTTATTCTGTAGTTATTAAATCCTTTTTGTAACCCATTTGTCCAGCCTGAGGTGGGGACTGCAGCGCTATTTTCATGGAACTACCGCATTATGACTACAATTATGACGGTAATTTGCAGATAACTTTAATAAATAGGAGGTAAGATGCCTCTACTTTATTGATATTCAATTTACCTGGACTATTCGCTTTTTAAAGACTGTTTTAATTATTAGTTTGAATAAGCTTTCAAAGTTCGAATCATTTTTCCGCTGTAATTTGAGCCATCCCCATAAGAGCCTATGCCGAAATCTCCACGTTCAAGGTTGTATTATAGCAGAAGTATATAGGAAATCCGGAACCAATACCTCCTGCCTTTTCTACGTCGACAAGAATAATCACATTGGAATTGACCTGGCACATTTTACGACTCGAACAAAATTAGTCTTCACTAGAAAATGCAAAGGGCGAAGGGAGCCGTTTGTGATTAAATGATAATCGTTGTTATATTTTAAATTCGCCAACGATTAAACGAAAGGATACTGGTTTTTCCCGTTCTTCTTAGCTTCTCGTATTTCGTGTCAGGACCGAAGTCTTCAAAAAGTGAACTTGAATGATGCAGAATGTGGATGATGAATAATTAAGGGCGAATACTTTGGTCGTTGGTGGAGTTTAAAAGATTGAGGTACAATCCATTCAAATTTTAATATGTGATTGGGGTTGATGCATAACTTCTGAAGCCCTGACTATTACTGCATTTTTGACTCGGAATCGAACTACAATAGCGGGCAGTTTTTATAAATGCATTATGAGTCAAATTTTCTGGTAGCGATGCAGAAATGATTACAATGCACGAGACAAATGTCGATATCGTAAAATTTCGATATAAACTCATAGCAGCGAAAATTTTTCCACTTCCATTTTCATCGCAATACCACCGATATCAAGATATCACATCAAGATCACCCACTTTTGAGTAATTGTGGTATTTAATTTGGGTATAATTATCCATCGAAAAACATACGCTCTGAACCAAAATTGGCCACGAAAAGGCTCATACGACCGCACACATAGACCCAATTAGTAGGATATGAAATCATATAATAGAAACAGAAAAATTACGAAGAGAGGGCTAAATAGGATTTCACTACAATTAGTCACACTACAGAAGTTTCCAGGTTATAAGGTCAAGGCGCCGACGGATCCAACTACCCAGAAAATAACAGGGTTTTTCGAGACTGAGATGTAAAACTTTAGTCTTTGAAGAGGCGGAAAAATCTAAGCTACTTCGTGAACAATTTCCCCCTAGGTACGTGATTTATCGGGTTTTTCGACTATCCTGCTTTTTTTCTCCATAAAAGTAATATTTACGAGAGAACCAATTTGCACCTTAAAACTTCCCGAGGCCTTGAGAGTGTGGGAGAGAAAACAAAGACCGCAAAACCAGCGACTCAGCCAGTCCTAGCTTCTGGTGTGCCGTCACGGAGAAGTGAACCGGATAAGTAGACGCTCCTAGTTTTTTCTTTCCTTTTATCCTTAAATTATTCTATTGCGTTCATCGGTTTACCTTCCGGTCTTTGTCTTTCATTGGACGTGCTAATATATTACCACCTTATTCATTTCTTTATCTATTACTCAATTACAAGCTTTGGTAGATGCTTTAGATATGCAGTGCGGGATATTCGGAATAAAGATAAATCATAAGAAAACAAAAGTAATGAGATTCTCTAGGACGAAGAAAGCGAAGCTTGTGACTAAAGTTGGAGGACACGAACTCGAGCAAGTAGAGCAGTTTAATTACTTAGGTAGCACGCTTGAGGAAAATGGGCATAGTAGTAAAGACATACGGAAGAGAATAGCGCTAGCTAAGGAGGCGTTTAGTAATAGAAGAGAGCTGATGACGGGGACACTGGGTAAGGATGTGAAGAAGAGGCTGGTGAAGAGTTTGATATGGAGCGTAGCGTTGTATGGGGCAGAAATGTGGACCCTGAGAAAGGAGGACGAGAATAGGCTGCAGGCATTTGAGATGTGGGTGTGGAGAAGAATGGAGAAGGTTAGATGGACGGAAAGGAAGACTAACGAGTAAGTGCTGGAGATGGTGGGCGAGGAAAGGAATCTTTTGAATAAAATCCGGGAAAGGCAGGGTAGATGGCTGAAGGATGTAATAAGGGGTGATGGGTTGCTGAAGAGTGTGATAGAGGGAAGGATGTTGGGCAAGCGGGGTAGGGGAAGAAAGAGAATAGGTTTCATGGACAGGATGAAGAAGGGCAGATCTTATGCAGAGGCGAAAAAGGATATATTAGAGGGAGATAGGACCCGGAATGTGTAGAAGACCGAAGGCGGATTCTCTGACATTCAACAAAACCTACCTTTACCGGCAGAATACCTAATAAAATAAATTTTACTAGTGTATTAGCGGCGAATTCCTAGCCTCTCGTCAACCTCTCCAGTTTGAATGGAGGATAGGGGAGCCCCGAGAGGTGGTGGACCTCTGCGGGGAAAACCTTTTGTAAAAGAAGGAAATAAAGGCAGTCTCGCTTGACTTCCCGTGCGAACAAGTTGTTTTCCTTACCAACCCTTGACTTCTCCAGCGAACCGGCGCTACATTGGCGCAGTCGGTGGGATCGCGCTCCCATCCGGGAATTTTCGCATGCGGTTCGGCGGCGGCAACCACGATGAGCGCGTTGATGCCGGAGAAGTATAGTGGAGCAGGGGACTGGGAAGACTGGATATTTTAATTCGAGACGGTAGCAGAGATGAACAAGTGGCCCAAGGAGAAGAAGACGCTATACTTGGGGCTATGTCTCGTGGGAAACGCTCTCGCCGCGTTTCGAGATCTTTCAGAGGAAAGCCAGACGGATTTTGTGAAGGCGCGGGAGGCATTAGGGCGGCGTTTCAGCACGACAGAAGCGAGTGAAAATTTGCGACTCACCCAAAGGACGCGGAATCCCGGGGATGACATCGCCGCCTTTGCAGCGGATCTCGGGCGCCTAACTCGGCGTGAATATCTCTCCTGGCCCGAGGAAGCGAGGAAAGTCGTGGTGCGCGACCGTTTCTTGGACGGACTAGACGGGAAATCCGAGTGTTGGTGAAAAAGGCGAGACCCGCAAGCCTCGAGGACGCTATCAGCGTGGCCACCGAGATGGAAGCGGTCCGAGCGAGGAGTCCTACACCAGGGGAGTGAATTCGCGGGCGGTGGCGACGCTCACCACGGGGCCGCGAGCGGTGGGCATGCAGAGCCGAGGATGGGATCGCGAGGACAGAGTGGAAGCCGCGTTGAGACGGAGTACGGAGATGTTGAAAGAAGTGCTTGATTTTCTCCGGGGATTGGCTGTTTCGGGTGGTGTCGCCCGCGGCCCCGCTCTTGAGTCGCGGCGCTCAACAGTGCGGGTGACGCGTGAAGATCGTGGAACACATTGCTGGATGTGCGGCGAGAGGGGTCGCTTGAGACCCCAATGCCCTCGCCCGTCCTGTCAAGACAACGGAGAGAGGCCGAGGAGGAGAGGCGAAGCTGAGAGGGCTCCGCTTTTGCATCCGCGGGATGCTGCTGCAGCGAAAGTGATTATGCCGCCTCGTCGCCAAATGTTGGGGGATCGATTGACAGAACATAATTGTGCAGTGGTGCATCGGCTGGGAAAAAGTATTGTAATGCCGATGAATTGTCTCGTGCCGTGAGTGAACAGTGCGGCTTGAGGAAGGGGGAACCGGTGTCGATGGAAATTGACACGGTGCTGGAGGCTCCCAGGGAAGGCGCGAGGGAAAGACAGAAGGAAGACCCTGTTGTAAAAGGGGTAGTGGATGCACTGGAGGACGGAATTCGGCCACCCGATAGTGAGAGGCAGAGGCCGGCTAACCGCCTTCAAAATGATCGCTGCGACCGCAGGTGTAATGGCACCCCCTTTGAGGATGGGGAGATGGTGTGGGTTCAAGTGTTCGCTGCAAACGTCAAACGTAAAAGATTTCATCGCCCCGGGGTTGGCCCTTTTTTAATTGTAAGAAGACTGTCCGATGTCACCTAGAGGGTGAGAAAGACGGACAATCCTCGACATCATTTCTTGGTGCACGTTAATCACCTTAAAAGGTGGGAAGAGAGACCGAGGGAAGGCGAGAGAAAGGGAGAAGCGACGATGGAACGGGACGGTGAGACAATAGCCGGGCCCAGACAGAAACCCAAGCCGAGGAAGAAAGACTACTTGTAGGGACTGCCAGCGAGGGTGGTTGGAGGACAATCTCCATGCTTCCCCCCAGAGTCGGACAAATATTCCGAACGCGGACCCTGCAAGAATAAATCCTCGGTGAATTACTAGATGAAAACCCCAAGTTATTCTGGTCTTACGCGAGAGATCTCATAGGCGAATCTTCCACAGTAGAGTCTTTATTGGATACAAACGGTAAAATGGTCTCCAACAGCATCGATAAAGCCAAATTATTAAACCAATACTTCGAAAGTGTATTTATTAAGGATGACACAATACACACTGTAGACATTCCTGGCTTTAACGAGCAGATGGCGGACATAACTATTCAGCGTGATGGAATAATTAAATGACTGCGTTCGATTAAAAGTATCAAGTCCCCAGGTCCAGAAGGAATACCCTCACGCGTGCTCGAGGAGTTAGCGCCACAGATTGCACCATTCTTACAAATTATATTTAGCAAACCATTATCCGAAGGCAAGGTGCCCCAAGACTGGAAAATAGCCAACGTCACACCGATATTCAAAATAGGAAATAAAAGTGACCGAGGAAATTACCGGTCTATATCGCTAACATCACTTTTATGCAAGATCCTCGAACACATTGTCGATAGCAATATCATGGCATTCCTGGATAATCGTAACCTCTTACACAGCAGTCAGCATAACTTGCGTAAGGGTAGGTCCGGCGAAACACAGCTTGCGCTCTTGCTTCATGATATCCTAAAATCAGGCGAATCGAAAAAGCAAGTTCACGCGATATTCCTTGATTTCAAGAAGGCACAATACACAATACACAATAAAAGCACAATAAGCGACCACAATAAAAATTGAGCTCCTCTACATACACTCCCACAATACATGTCACCATTTCATCTCCCAAAAACTGACATCTTTACACGGCTGGTGACCTACCACCCCCCGCCACACGCCCATGCGGCGGATCACAGGGTAGTATGTAGATGTAGAAAGGCAAATATTCGCGAGGGACGTCAATCTATCTTTAGTTTGACAGTACAGAGTATAAGAGTCCTTGGAAGAATGATAACAACTGAACATGGCGTATGGACTGGAATACGCAGGGCACTCTGCGCTCGACATTTTGGAACGAAGAGAGCTTTAGGAGCGCATGCGGTCGTTTGCCCACCGTTGGAGCGTCCAGATCAAGAAATATAAAGTAGTTTGAGCGAAATAGTTTCCTAGTGATAACTGAGACCATTTTGGAATCATACGTTTTAATTTCCGCAGCTGTAGGAAGCATAAATTAAAAATTGCACAATGAATGGTGCAATAATTTACTTTTATATTGCTGAAATTCGAAGTAAATGAATAAAAATATCTATATAAGTCTTTTAACTTGACTCATTTATTTCACGCAGGACGTTTAAAGTCCTTCACAATGGAAGTATATCTTTGATCATGAAAAAATTTCCACGGAGGCAATATGATTTATTTTCCAAAATAGTTGAGAAAATATACAAACTACAGTTTGTTAATACTTTGACGAGATCTAGGTGTTATAAATGATTCATTCTTTAAATAAGGACTCTCTGGAGTGATGGCGCGTACTTCCTACTTACTCCTAGTTACTTCCTACAAGGAAATTACTTATATCCTTCTTATCTCCCAAACGGACACAAACACAATGAACCTGAGAGGCGAAAAACTCCCCTACCCGACACTATACGACGACCCGTATTATTGTCATCAGCTACAATATTTCTGTACTGAAGAATTGGAAATAGTAGCTGACGTCCCTGTGTAAATGAGTTAAATTAAAATCAACAAGAGAAACTTTTACTTTAACAACACAGTGCAACATTTATTACCGTCTTCATTCACGTATTGCTGGCCTGAGCAACTGTAACCCTGATGGAAACAGTGACCTAATGAAGACAGATCTTACACTTTCCCGGCAAATAAATTTGGTTAATTTCTCTCCGGCTTCACACCGGTTTAAATAAGTTAGTACTGCCGACGTTTCGGGCAGCGACTCGTCACCCATCCTCAAGGCAAGAATAAGGATGGGTGACGAGTCGTCGCCCGAAACGTCGGCAGTACTAACTTATTTATACCGGTGTGAAGCCCGAGAGAAATTTACCAAGTCGCCTAATGGGTTAATACGTTCTAATATCTACATCTACGTAATACCCTGCGAGCCACCATGAGGGTGTGTGGCAGGGGGTGAAGATCACCAAACATGCATAATTGCCATGCAAGTAGGATATTTAAGGGAAACATGCTAGAGAACAGGGTCACATGCAGCTAGGTGGTTAGTATCTACATAATAAGGAAGGGATTATTGGTTGTTATTACATGCATCATGCACTACAGACTACTCTAACTATATTTCACCTACCTATCCCTTTGCTACGCTGCCTATTTATCTCTCTTATAGTACGCGGAATAAATGACATTGTAAATCTATCGGTGCGACAATCTATCTCTCTAATCTTGTTAATATGATTAAACCTAGCATAATACGCAGAGGTTCTCAATATATATCTAACGACATCTGTGAACAAATCGGTTTCGAATTTACTTAAAAGGTTTAACCTAAATTTGAACCTGCGTTCTGATAGTAATTCCAATCCTAGTTCTTCTATTAAACTCGTAACACTTGTACGGATCCCATATACTAGCGGCATATTCTAAATGAGGCCTGACAAGTGTAAAATAGCTTCTTTCTCGTACTCTCTCACCGCATTTGCCTAGAACCCTTTTTACGAATCCTAATCTACGGTTTGCTACACTAGTTATTTCCCTGATGTGTTTCCCCCATGACATGTCTTCAGTGATGGTGACGCTCAAGTATTTAATAGATTCTACGTTATATATTTTATTTTCTTTGATGCAATAACTATTCCAGGGAAAGCCATTCTTTTTCCAAAAGTTCATTATCGCGCATTTCTTGAAATTTAATTCTAGCTGTCAACTATCACACCAATCATCAATCGCATCTAAATCCTCAGCTAAAGACTGCCAGTCCTCTTCATTTCTAATTTCCTTATACACTACTGCATCATCGGAAAAAAGACGGGGGTTGCTATTTTTTACAACTGTATTCAAGTCATTTACGTAGAGAAGAAATAAAATTGGACCTATCACGCTTCCCTGGGGAACACCCGATGTAACTTTTACTTCGCCTGAGCTGACACCATCTAATACCACCCTTTGTACGCGTTCATGTAAGAAGTCTCCTATCCAGCTTACTATATTATTGTCTATCCCGTATGATGCTAACTTCGCGAGTAACTTACAGCGGGGAACCTTGTCAAAAGCTTTTCTAAAGTCAAGAAACACTGCGTCTACCTGTACGTTACCTTCTCCGGAAACTAAAATATCATGAACAAAAAGACCTAATTGAGTTTCGCAAGACCGTCCTTTTCTGAACCCATGCTGGTTTGTTATTAATAAATCCTGGCTGTCGAGGTGTCCCATTATTGATGTAACTATCATATGCTCGATTATTTTACATGATAGTGACGTTAATGATATTGGTCTATAATTACATGGCTGTTCCCTATCGCCGATTTTATAAATTGGGGTCACGTTTGTTATCTTCCAGTCTTTAGGAACCGCGTGTTCTTCGAGGGATTTGTTAAATACTACTTTAAGATACGAAGCCATATCGAGAGCTAATTCTTTATACACACGAGCTGGAATTTCATCCGGACCTGAGGACTTGTTCGGGCTAATGTTACTTAGTAAGAATACGATTCTGCTACAAGATATATTGATCGGGAGCATTGGTTGTTGAAATCGGTCTGGTATGGTTTCGCGCAAACTATGCTTAGATTGATTAAAAACGCTCTGAAAAAAATAGTTCTACAAATTAGCCTTATCTATACTGGAAGTTGCTATTTCGCCTCAATCGTTTTTCATGGAATTAACCGTTGACTTTTTAGTTCCCCGTACTTTCCTAACATATGACCAAAATGCTTTCGGATTTCCCTCTAGTTGTTCTCCAGTACTTTTCTCTTCAATTCACTAAACGCTTTTCTAAGGGCTGTTTTTGCGGCCGCTTTACAAATTTTATAATGTTCGATGGTATTTTTTAGGTCGCTGTTACCTACATTTTTCTTCCTTTTTCTTAGTTTCGCGTGGCGAACTCGTTGGCGTTTTAAACATTTTCTAACCTCCGCGTTGTGCCACCTTGGTTCCCTATTCTCGCTCTTATACTTATGAGGTATATATCTGTTGACAAGTGACCGCGTAATTTGGAGGAACTCTTTCCATGTACTGTCTGTGTCACTATTTTTGCTAATATTCACGAATTTTTCAAAAGAAGTCTTTAAGTCACGCCTAAATCCGTTCAAATCTGCTTTACTAAAAAGGTAAATCTTTCTTTTTAATTTAAAATTTTTTTCAGCATTGAGGGAAAATTTTACGTATACTACCTTGTGGTCGCTTATTCCATCAACATTTTCAACTTTAATAACTTTTTCAGGGATGTTTGTGGCAAGTAAATCGAGAACATTCTCCCCTTTATTAGGCAAATTTACTATTTGATGTAGTGCGTATGATGCGAACAGGTTAAGCAATGACTCGCAGATTTCTTTGCCTCTACCCCCAGATTTATGACTGCATGTTTCCCAATCCATCGATGGTGTATTGAAATCTCCACCTACAATTATCTGTCGTTCCTTACTGTGGGAATTAATGGACCTGATCTGTTTCTCGAGTTCTAATACTGAGTGTACATCGGAATGGGGTGGTCTTTAGTAGGCACAAACGTATATTACTTTCGAATTAGCACATTGAATGGAACACCATACACTTTCTATTATATTATCGGGAATCACTTCTATTTTGCTGACTATTGTGTTGTTAACTGCGATAAATACTCCCCCTCCCGGTCGACCCTCTCGATCTCTCCTGTATACCCTAAAATTTACTGGAAAAATTTCACTATCAGCAATATCGCTTGTTAACCAACTTTCCGTTCCTACAATTATATCAGAATTAGTACTCACTGTAAGGTGATGGAATTCAGGTATCTTGCTTCTTAAACTACGACAATTAACTACCACTACTGAAAATTCCTCTATTTTAATATGTCTGCTTATTGTATTTCTGGGGTTTCTGTTTTCTAAATTATTGGGAAAGTTACAGTTTGGAAATTCATGAGTGTTGTTTTGATTTTAATTTGAATATCCTGCTACGTTTAGAACAGTTGCTACCACGTATAACCTCCGATTGACAACTACTAACAGTATTCAATTTTTCGTTAAGTTCTCGATCGTAAACGACAGCGAATAAAATTTTGAAACTGACTTTACCGATGAGCGACACGAGTACTGCCAGCGTAGCACAGAAGTGAGAATTAGCCATATGTAAAAAGGCTTGGCACCCAATCCAGCTATATTGGCAGCTATCACCTTGTTTATTCCTCCTTATTCGCCACCGAGTACGTAAAAACGAGTAAGCATCCATATTAATTCATTACAAAAGAATACTACCCTAAAGACGTAATTTAAACGCTATCGACAGCGACCCTGGGAAGGATCTTGTCATGAAATTGGGCAGCCTAGCGAGGGTATGAGAAGAAGACTTCGAAAGAGAAGAGCATGACCACAAACAGAAGAGAACTATATCTGGCATAAGGATGTCAAGTAAAGGTCCGCGGAGAACATAGAATAATTAGATACAATTCAGATAAGGGTGCGGAGGAAAATGGAGAAGTGCGATGGATTTAGAGGAAGACATTACGAATAGGGAGACAAGAGGCTGGAGGAGAATAGGAGGATGTAGAATGGGTGGTTGGAACGGGTGATGAGGTGACAGGGGATGCTGAAGGCCTCGATACAAGGACGGATGTCTATTGAACGCGGAAGAGGAAGAATAAAGCGGATAGGATACATGAATGGGATGAAATGTGACAGGGTATGCGTGGAGTTGAGATGATAGCTGGAAATAAATCTCCTAATACTTGAATATAACTGACTCGATATAACAAATACAAACACAAAGTAACTCAACGAAAAACGTCCACTGAGCGACTTTACTGAGTACCGAATTCAACTAAGATATCCAGTATACTGATTAAGAACTGAACTGGTGAGCGCAAAATAGTAATAGCGGCTAGAAGCGCAACAAACAAAGCTTGTGCGATAGGTTGCATGCACAGAAACGCCCAACAACAGAGCTACTCTGCTAAAAGCTGCGCGGCTTACGTTCGCTCAGTTGCGGGGAGAGGTGACTCATTTTTGTCGGCTGCGCAGCTGTGTTTAGCTATACTGCTTTCCACCTACTGTAATAACTCCCATTGGTTTCAATGGCCCTCAACGAGTTGGTCTGTTAGCTGCTCTGCTAGTTAGTTGCTCTTCTCCTCGCTAAAGGTAGAGGGCTAACTCCAATTATTAATTTGGCAACAATTGACAACTATCGATGATGATCGATATCAATAGTAAGGGTGAGTTTACGTATGGAAGTCACTTCCATGAAATAGCCTTGCAAGTCGCATAGAATCGATACTTCTACGAATAGGTACGGACGTCCATGGTAGTAGGGGTCGATAGAGGTAAAAATCGACGGAGCTCGCTCTTGCAAGGAAAATAGACTGGCTTCTATTTTGCCTGCATGTAGCATATCGACTCTGCGTTAAAATCCCATCGTATCCGGTTGAATCTTCGCCACATAACTGCAAACGAATATTATAAATGTAAGCAACGAATAAATTGGTAGGATGACTCATTGCTGCATAAGTAAATATTTATTTGCACTTGAAATATTTTAAATGCCAAAGAATCCTTACGGTATGCTTTATGACTTATCTCTTATTTGGTAGTAATAATTATTGTCATAATGCTCCTACTTGATACGATGCACAATTAACGTAATTAATACACATTTATTAAACCCACGAATGGCTATGGGACTCAAACAGCCATGTACGAAGGTCAACAATGCCAAATTTGGGCGATTTTCGAAATGGCCATATTCATTGCCTATTTCCGTCATTCATTTTTCTGGAAAAGGCCGGAAGTTATTCGTAAACAAAACGATGCCCTGCAAGTGGCGATACGATTCGAGATATCTCGCTACTTCCATGACAGTCAACTTCCATGGGCAAAACTGCCCTAATAATAGACGAGGTTTCCGAATTCCAATTGCAATTATCGTCATCAACAAGCAGGCGATATAATTTTTATAATAACAGATGACAGCAACACTCGGACAATCCAAAAGACCTAGTATATTCCACAGCGACAATAGCAATTCCATAGAAGTTGAGGATGGAATTTCACTTCTCCTGGAATGACGGATATCTTAACTACAGCTTAACCCAGAAGGTTCTTTAACGCCTTCGGGGTGTGACAGAAGCAAAGCAATGAGAGATTTTAAAACTCGGCGAAAAGATTCCGTCACTCTCATTTTTCAGCAAAGAAAGAACACGCCTCCAGGTAACAACTGGAGAAGAAAGAGCTCCGGAAGATGATGGATAAGAGACGAAAGTGACCGAGAGGACAAACGAAACGGTTTCGCGGATGAAGGAAAGTGGATAGGAAGAAGCACAACAAGATGATCGTCTCGAGGAGAGCAAGGTGGTCGCAGAAAAACAAAGACTTTGGAGAATAGGGCCCGTCGAGTGCAAAACCCTCAAGAGCCTCATGAGGACAAAAGGAATTATGTACTGTTCAGGGGAGCCTGGAGACCTGCCAATTGCAAGAGGAGAAAGATCGTCCTTTTCTTTCAAGAGTCACCAACACGCCTCCGGGGGCTCAAGGAATCTTAAGAGTGCCTGCCAAAAATGCCCTCTGGGTGGGCAGTCATGCCCACTCGAGGCCCGCCAACAGTCTCGAGAGATATATACACGCACCCCGTCCTCTCCAAGTTGGGCGTGACGTCAAGGGTTGAAATGACAACACTGCGTTTCTCCACCAATGAGAGTGAGCCAGAAAGAGAGGAAAAAAGAATAATTCGAGGCGATTTCTCATCCGCGCTTGCCTTTCACTACCATCCATAAGCACAACGCGGCTGGAGTCACGAGGGCACTCTTGCACCAAGACCAATCGATATCTGACGTACGTTTTTTCGCCCAAGAGACGCGACACCTGCTGAAAACATTCCAAAGGAATCAGCTTCCTTACACATACCCATCACGACATTTCATTTCGGGGTGGGTAAAGGGGAAGACTTTAGCTACTGCCATTGGCCCATTAAAAATGACTCCCTTTCAATAATTTACTCCACAATTCCCTTTCCTTACAAACCACCTATGTTTCTCCTACACTTATACGTTGCTTCATTCACGGTCTCCTCATTTTAAGACTCCTAATACCGTATTTACTCGTGAAGGCCGCGCACCTTTTTTCCAGAAATGCCGGTGAAAAAATGGGGGTGCGGGGCTTACACGAATCCTCCAGATTTTCATGTAAGCCGCGCACCATTTTACCTCAAATTCTTGTCGTTAGTTTCCTCCAAGCCGTTTGTTTCTCCAAAGTGAATATATCGATGTGAATTGGTAAGTATGGTGTGGTAGTAAACCCATAAAGTACTTTAAAGTAATTAGAAATAAAAATCATCGTTTATCAAAGTCTGAGCGTACAAAGCGTACGTAGCTACGTACGTACAGAGCGTACGATACTTCAAGAAAGGATATATCAGAAACACCACGTGACAAAGCACTTACCGTGTATAGATCGTACGTAAGATAACATATTTTAGGGCTGATATGTATTCAAATCTGTATCAACATTGTATCCTGTAAGCTGCCGCAAGGGGGTGTGGCGCCTTTACGTCTTTTCAAAATCGTAATCGGAGTTTTTTTCGGTATCACGTGTCTGTAGCAATATTTCTCACATAATACATAGCCACTTTTGCGTACACATTAAAGCTATATTGTAAAAACACGACAAAGTATTTGTTACGTAGTGGCAAGACTCGTATGCTCAGAGTTTCACCTTCTTACTATTTGTGCTATTCTGTCCGTACTATCCGCTCCATGCGTGAGAGGAGTAAACGAGTTCGAGTCATTTGGCATTTTAAAATAATTTGCAGTTACCACCCTAAAAATGAATTCTGAAGTGGAGTTGCGATCGTATCCTGTGCGTACAAAACCACATATTATAAGCGATGCTGAAAAAATAGGAAATCGAGCTGCAGGAAGGAAATATGGTGTATCTGAATCGTGCATCAGAGACTGGAGGAAGATGAAGGAAAAACTGCAATCTGCAAAAATAAGTATGAGAGCTTTTAGGGGTAAAAGTGCAAAATATCCTGAACTAGAAAAGTGACTGGCTTCATACATCTTTGATCGACAACAGTATGCGTAAGCAGTGTCAACAGAAATTTGCCAGGTGAAAGCAAGAGAAATAGCGAGAGAATTAGGGGTTGCTCCGGCAGACTTTACGGCGAGCAGAGGATGGTTAAACGATTTTTTATCAGAAACGGACTATCAATTAGGAGGACGACGATTTTCCAGCGCTTACCTGATGCACGTGAAGATAAGCTGGAGAGCTTTCAGAGGTATGTAATTCAGCTGAGGGAAAAACATTGCTACTTATTGGGACAAATTGGAAATGCAGACCAAACACCGGTGTACTTCGAGATGGCGTCAGAAACAACTGTGAATGAAATTGGCCAGAAGTCTGTGCAAGTACGAAGCGGTGGTTATGAAAAACAGCGTTGAACAGTGATGTTGACAGTAATGGCAGATGGGAAAAAACTCCCACCTTATGTTATTTTTAAACGACAAACTCTACCCAAGACAGTGATATTTCCAGCCGGTATAATAGTAAGGGCGCAAGAAAATGGTTGGATGGACTGTAACATGGTCTTAGATTTGATTAAATGTGTGTGGGAATCCCGTCCTGGTGCCTTACTACGGCTGCGGAGCATGTTAGTACTCGACAGTTTTCGTGGGCATCTTAAGGTACCTGTAAAACAAAGGCTGCAAGAGGGAAAGACTGACCAGGTGACAATTCCAGCACTATACATGAAGAAACTCCCACGGGAAAAATAAAGAAAACAGAGTTGACGCAGATTTGTCAATTGATTTTGGCATCATGGAAGATGATTCCAGAGGATTTAGTCGTAAAAAGCATTGAGAAACGCTGCATTTCATATGACATGGACGGTAACGAAGACAGTGAGGTGTAGGACAGTGAAAGTGAGGACGTGATTTTCTCAGATCTTAGTAGCAGTGACGAAAACTATAAATGAGAACTATTATGATATAAATATTCATTAGTGACTCACGATTCTATTTCTACGAATGTTTGCGCGATTTTTGCTTCCTAATTCAAACACTCATTCCTAGATATAGATTCCACACACTCCTACGACTTTCCTACCGGTATTCGCAAACCTTATTATCTCTACATCTATCCTTCCATCTTCAACATATATTCGGCCAAGATAAGCACAATCGTCTGCTTGTTCAATCATTTCATCATTAAACCTCATCCTGCAATATTTTCATATCACTCCCTCGATCAAAAAAAATCTACTTTGGAATTTGACGCAATTCTCCTCAAACTCGTCTACTTGTTCAATTATCTGACTACACAGTAAAATCTACTGCTGTCAGTCGGAAAAACAAATCTCATGAAAAGCAGAGGGGCTAAATCCACCTATTAGTACCCATGAAGATCCAAGGGCTATGGGGCAGGTGATTCGGCTCACGCCGCAGGATTACAACTTCCGCCCTGGTGTCAAGCTTTCGCTTATGACCTGGGCTAGGAAGAGGTGGAAGGAAAGGATGGGTAGGGGAAGGATAGCGGAACCGCAGCCCCTTCGAGGCCGACACCAATGAGGCGGATAGAGGTCAAAAGGACCTCTATTGGGCCTCCGCCTCCCCGAAGTGCTCGTGTTAGTTTGGTTCCCCCAAACAACAGAGACGAGTAACCGTCGGCTCCGCTTTCGCAAAAGCCTACCGCACATCTCTGCGAACCGAGAGAGCCCGTTGCCCAAATATTTGGGATGGGGTGTCTCTCTGGCCCACTTTACTTTGGGGCAATGCCCAAAGCCAATATCCAGTGGCGTAGCCAGGTTTTCGGTCTAGGGGGGGCAGAAAGTTTTCAGGGGGCGCCGATTCATATCTCGCCAACAATAATCTGCAATGCCTCATTAGCCAAGGCTTGAATGATGTCATTTTGTATAGACGGGCTTAAGTTTCATTATTTTGAGCTCTCAGGATGGTTAGCCATTGTTGTATCGTATTTCGCAAAAACACAATCTCTAAAAAATTTCCCTCCTTACTCTCGACGTTTTGTCGTAAACCAAATTCTCGATGGCCACGTAAAGGTAGACCTTGTTTCGAGAGATACATAATAATATCAATTAATCGTTTCAGTATTTCTGTTTTTTTTTTAAATCGTTTCATTTTGCGCCTGATTAAGCCTTACCTCGATTGTACAATGTTTTTTGAATCTGTACCATGTAATTAAAAATATGTTTTCTGATTGGCGATGGCCTTGGGTTTCTTCGTGCCATTTTATTTTCTCTGCCCCTTTCTAAAACTTCTAGACACCCATGTTTGGATCTGACCAATTATCATTTTGCCTGACTTGTTTATCTTCAAACAGCCAACATGTAAAACATAACATGATATTACCCCTGGGCGAACCAGTATCTATTGACTTCTTTACCCGATGGAAGTTTCTTTTTATACCATTCGTTGTAGAATCGCCTATGACTGGCGTAGTAGTCAAAAGAATCGAAAGTGTCACTAATCCCAGGTTGACACAGGACCTATTTCTAACAAAGTTCGAACTTTAGACGGGCCAATCGAAATGTTACGAAACAGAAATGGGCAGATGGGTAATCAAAATTGATATTTTCAATAGAATTATTACTGTCAGACAAGAGTCCACTTTCATCTCCGCCTGGTAAATCGTATCTCTTCTCTTCGGATAGCCCAAGGTTTTCGCAAACGCCTGCCGAAGTCCTTCCCCCACTGGTGTTGCAGTCATTATCGCCGATTGCGATTGCAGAGTTATTCCTGCAAAGGCCTGACCCTGACGCCGTCGGCGAAACTGGATGCTCTGAGTGCGTCGTGTCATTCATATAGTAATAGAAATAATCCAATAATAATAATTTTTAATGTGCTGAGTTTAAAGCAATACAATTTGCAGAATTGTCTGTGTACGCAGGCACTGTACAGACAGTCCGTAGCGATGCGGTCTCAAGAAGTGTATTTAAATTACAACAAAAACTTATCATGTATGTACATTGTACATGAAACTGATACTTACTATTTGTTGACACAGTAGTTTACGTTTGAATCGGGAGGCGAAGTTGTTGTTGCAGATGATACCAATAAAGACTCAACTAGTTGCTAATTATCAGGTACGGAATTTTGTGATGACCTAGCGATTGAATTGACATCAGGTAATGCTGATGTTAAATTTGCACACGTCTTAGCAATGTTTCGTTCATCTAAATCTGCTTTAGCTTTGCGCCCTCCCACTGGATACGCTACTGCCAATATCACCTCCGTCGGTTTGTGCGGCTAGCTATTCTAGGTAGCCAGAGTATTCTCCTCGCTCAGGATGGCAACCAGATTTAATCAATGTAACAACTTCTAAATTAGAACAATCAGAAATCGAATCTAATTGACAGGACCCTTCCAATAAATGCTGCAAAATAGGCTGCAGTATTTTTCCTAGCTTTCTCGGATCTGTTGCAACGGAGAAAATCACTCCCATGCCAGTGATTGGGAGACTTTTTTTACACAACTTGCAGTTCGATCGAGCGACAGTAATGTCAGTTGAAAGGCAAAACCTTTTTGTGCCTATTACGCAACGGCATTATAAGACACTGGCTTTAGCAAATTCGGCGAGTAAATTTGTTTAGGTAAGAAAGCCTATTGGAACACCTTAATGACGAACTGACATTGAACTCAGATTATCCACGTGGATACAAGATAATATTTTACTCACGAATAGCCAATAATGCTTAGCGAATTATACCAATTAGGCATTTGGATAATTAGACCATATATAGAGAAAAGGCAAGAATAGCTCAGACAGAATTCTTGTATTGGCACAAGTCACTTCAAAAAAGTTATTAGTTGGGGTGGAAAATTATAATACATAGGTTTGCGATGGGTTCATATTTCCAACATGAGACCACTTCTGTAGGCCTTCAAGAATTCAAATAGTTCGAGTATAAAATAAATTATATTTTAAAAATTTACCATGTTTCATAAAATGTCATCATGAATATAATATATGTTTTATATAATCTTACATACGTCCTCGAGATGAAAACAAAACAATTACTAAAAATTACAGGTGAATTAGTTAAAATAGGTGGAAAATGTATGAAGAAAGAATTATGTAACGAGCAGATGTACAAATATTTCATTAATGCAGTGAAACCAATCGCAGAAGTTACGCAGTATTGCATTAACAGCTATAGTGATTAATATGGAATATGGGGGTTCCAAGTCCAGGCGAATGATTTCTCGATTTCCAGTTCATGCAAATACTTGTTTCGCACAGTGAATTGCACACTAGGGTGCCTCGTTTTGCCACTTTTTTCTAGGAGCGAATCGTAATACCCGGCAAAAGTTGCGTACCCGGATGGGTATTACAAATATGATTTTTTTTCCAAATCGGTTAATATCTTCTGTTCGCATTTTTGCCTTAAAATTTCGAACTTTTTTACGAAAAATGTTAACATTGTAAATAATTTAAATTTAGTCTGAGCGAGCACTCTTTTTTTGCAATGGGGTATAACTTAGGACTTAAATTGATATTTTAGACCAAATACGTCAGCTATATTGCTTTTAATTATCGAGAAAATGACCTTTTATGGTGTCCCCGAAAGCACTTTTGTGGGATAGGCAACCCGCAACACGCCGACTCATTTTATGCTATGCATGACAAAACCGCCATAACAAAAACAAAAGCGCCATGCAATAAATGACGCGAAAAAGAGATTTTTTCAGTCCAAAACGTCGAAATCATGTCTGAAAATGTCAAGGGTAGTCACAATGATAAGAGGTTCCCTAATTATGACATACATTGTCTCCTCGATGGCAGCAAAAATGGTCAATTTAGTGTAATAGTTTTGTAGCTCTTTCCATTCTTGTTTTTTCCTTCGCCTGGTGGGTCGTAACAGTAGCGGAACATACAATGTCTTCAGCTCACAGCAATATTGCATTTAAAGTTTACCGACTCCTGAATCATGCACCTGCACACTGCAAGTTTCGCCCTTCCCCAATTTTCTCAGTCACCTTTGCATTGTGAGACGAGCTGAACGATTGAAGTTCTTGATTTACCCATTCACATTTATCACTACAGTTCGCTTGCAACTCATTTCGCTTCTTTAGTGTGCCTGTTTTAGTGGATGTTCTGGTGTGCTTCTATTGTAGTTACAAGTGATATTTGACTCGCTCATCTCTGGCCGTCTTGATGAGACAAAAACACCCACAGGCACCGTCAGGGAAGAGCATAAATCACTTGTGGCTGAACCTAATGCGCAATACGTAGGCCACGTCGCTCCATCTTCCGGCTCTGCACATGATGAGGCTACAGCAATTTTCGAGTTCATCATCAGTCAACTCAGTGGTGGATTTGATGAAATCGATGTTCTTCGCTGTGACGGGACGAACACCAATACGGGTTGGAAGGGCGGCGTCCTGCGAAAATTAGAAGAAATGTCGGGAAAACCTATGCAATGGGCTATTTACCTTTTGCATTTCATCGAGTTGCCGTTCCGAGCTCTCTTCACCCACACTGACGGCGCTTGTTCAAGCCCGTATTCATTTACAGGTGACATAGGTTCAAAACTGCCAGAATGTGAAAAGCTCCCAGTTTTCATTTCATCCCATAAATTGTGACTTGCCAAACCACAGCCCAGATGAAATCTCAAACCTTAATAAGGACCTGAAGTACTTACTCAAGATATCCCAAGCCATTGCGTCTGGAACATGTCCAGAAGGGCTAGTCACTATGATGCCTGGAAAACTAAATAAAGCCCGTTGATTGACCACAGCTAACAGAATTCTTAGGTTACATATTTCGACTAAGAAACCTACCAAGAAATTCATCGAAATAGTGACATTCATGCTAAAAGTCTATGTAGTGATGCAATGCAGGATCAGGACACATTCTTCTATCGCCGATGGTGCTCGTCACGTCTTTGAGACCATTCGTAGATGTAGATACTTGCCAAGGAAATACCAAGCAGTAGTTTATTCATCCATCCAAACAAATGCGTTCTTCTCACTTCCAGAAAATATTCTTCTTGCAATAATGACTGATCGTCGACTTACTGTCCGTCAGGAGGCACTAAATAAAATTCTTAGTGCTAGAGAAGACGAAGCAGATAATTTACATAATTGCATTAGATGCAACATTGTCCCCCATTCGAATTTTGCGAAGCCATGGATTACGGAAAAATGATTCATTGGGAAAGCACCAATGTGTCTATTACCGTGCCACCAGTTGTGAGGAATATATCAAATGAAGAACTCGTTGAAAAATTGTCTCTTCCTGAAAATACTTCGCCAGAATGGTCATTCACCATATTTCCCTGCCACACAGTGGCAGTGGAACGGACAGTGAAGTTAGTCACCGAAGCAGCCTCCCGTGTATGCGGCGGTGACGCCAGGGATGGCGTCATCAGATCCACTTTGATTTCACAGCAAGTTCTGCCAAAATTTCAATCAAAATCTCAATTTTTGACAATATTTCCGAACGGTGACGATTCAGATAAAATAAACTGGTCTGCATTATTATGGTTGGTTGGTTGGGTAGAGGAGGCGGAGGAGCCCAAGGTGCAGCCACCTCCACGTGGTGGGCACTGGGTCGCTTGGCTAGCTTCGCTGGCTAGGTGAGCGAGGAGCTGCACATTTGCTTGATCATACTAAAATAAACCCCTTTTCCGACCGCAGAGGAGGTAAATTTGACCCTTGAGGGACATATAACCGGCATATTGAATCCCGAATGATGGTTTCCATTCTCAGTGATATCTTCTTTCCCGAAAATAAAGTCAATATAGTCGGCGATGGCATAAAATAGCGTGCTCCCATCGTTGTGACTACCCTTGACATTTTCAGAGATGATTTCCACGTTTTGGACTGAAAAAATCTCTTTTTCGCGTCATTTATTTCATGCCTAGCGTAAAATGAAGTGGTGTGTTGCGGGTTGCCTATCCCACAAAAGTGCTTTCGGGGACACCATAAAAGGTCATTTTCTCGATAATTAAAAGCAATATAGCTGACGTATTTGGTCTAAAATATCAATTTAAGTCCTAAGTTATACCCCATTGCAAAAAAAGAGTGCTCGCTCAGACTAAATTTAAATTATTTACAATGTTAACATTTTTCGTAAAAAAGTTCGAAATTTTAAGGCAAAAATGCGAACAGAAGATATTAACCGATTTGGAAAAAAAATCATATTTGTAATACCCATCCGGGTACGCAACTTTTGCCGGGTATTACGATTCGCTCCTAGAAAAAAGTGGCAAAACGAGGCACCCTATTGCACACTCCACTGAATAGTTCTCCATACCACGATGGGTGAAATATTCACACTGAAGGTAATATTTAGATAATTCCGAAGATCTTGTCCGTATTCCATGCAAGATAGCCAAACAAATACCGCTGGAACTTTTGATATGCAAAAACAACAACATTTAAATATCAATCAGAAAGAAAAGTTAGAGAGTTCACCAAATGAAACAGTTGACCGTCACTCGATCTCGTATGTACGTATTCCCCTGCACCCAGAAACTCGAATATATAGTTTTAACAACGCTAAATTAACCGATTAACTTCTTTCACCGATATGCTTCGACAGAAAGCTTGCTTTGTCTCAATGGAAATCATGGATCGCAAATAATGCTGACTCCTTAACAAGTGTCTGCTCATTATAAACAACTTAACTCGGTGAAAACTTGTCTAGATAGGTTGAGAGAGGCTGGGACTAATTTCTTAACATTTGTTTAGACCACTGGTTCATGTTTATGGAAGTATGTTCAGTCATCATTTAAATTCCAAATAACAGTAAGTATCGGCGTCAGGAAGGAAAATTGAAAAATGAAACGTGATGTTTAAAGTACGACACAATATGAAGCATGTAAATTGCGCTACTGTCGAAATCCAAGAATATTGACTTTGACTGACCGTACAATACAAACACTTTTTCTCCAAATACAAAACACATCCATTCACTCAACGTCATCACCAACTTTTCCTCGACTCTCATGTCGTCTTGGCCAAAAAATGATACATAGTTACTTACAGGGAGTCCTCAATGGATGACCCCATATTTTTTGTCTTCTCCGGAGTGAAGTAATACTGATGTGGCCAGTTTTTGACGTATATACATGGATCGCACAACAATTCTGAGCTTTCACAAAAATAGTATACTTCTAAAGATCGCGTTGTCATAAAATGGCCGTTTTGCCAACTCTCACACTGGGCGGCACGGTAGGATAGGGTGGGGGGTGAGGAAGATGAGGCGTAGGAATAGTTATACCACCAGCCTCTAGCCGATGCATTAGGTAAAAAGTGTGCATGTTCAATGGGCTCTGCATGTTGCCCACATAAGCTAAACCACTGAGTTTATTGTTATCACTCAATGGCTAAACTAATCTTCCACATACTTAAATGGAAACGCGAATTGCCAGGCTTAACTGCTTGAATGTATCAGAAGAGAGACAACAAGGGCTATGGGACCATGACAAAGAGAATGGATTTTCTCTTCAAACTACTATTATTGCACCTTTCGCAGTCATTTACACTATACATGGTTAGAAATAATGGGACCATATGGACGATATGGAACACCATAGAGAAAAGAGGAACCAGATGGATTGGACACACCCTGAGACACAATGGGTTTGCGAGGAACATAATTGAAGGTAAAATAGAGGGAAAAGTCCCCAGAGGAAGACCCAGGAATAAGTTCATGGACCAAATAAAGAGGAAAGTACATAGGAAGAGATACCAGGAGATAAGGGAACTAGCATTGGATAGGGAAGGGTGGAGGGCTGCAGTCAACCAATCTTAGGATTGAACAACCAATTATGAAATGATGAGGGTTAGAAAATCGCCATAAAAAGTTCATAGCTGTATAGCGTGTGATGATATCGATAAGGTCCGCTATTTTGTCCTATTTAAAGAGCAAATATCCCTCTACGTCATTTATAATTACGACATGTCTAAGACAAAGGTTTTTTACTTTGAAATGATAAAACTTTTGATTTCTTTAAGCTTCTACAAAAGCTTTTGCAGCCTCTTCAATTTGGAGATTTTCGGTGAAAACTGAATTCCTGTTTTTTTTTGCATATTTAGTTCAACTTTAAGCCGATGCATATTGTTAATACCCAAGAAATACGAAGATGAAACCACACATGTCATGCACCAATAAAAAAAGAGTCACCATGCCAAATTATAAATTCCAGACTGAAAAAAATCCCTTTTTGGAATTTTGGCCCCAGCTTCGATTTCAGCCCTAACTGTGGGCTGCCGGCCGGTTCAAAATGTTTAAGTTAATTAAGTAATTAGAGCTACGATAAATGGAGTAACGATTCACTATAAGAAAAGATACCGTGAGGCCGTGACTTCAGCCGTAACCAGACATTGTACAACTGGCCTTCAGTGAGTCCCTTTGGTAACACAAAATACGTCTTCAGGTAGTCGACACTTCATTTCCTTGCGGGTGCGCCCCAACATATTTTAAGTAGTGACTCAGATTGCCTCCATAATCGTGGCAGGGAGGTCACCGAAGTCTCGCACTTTCGAGGCGCTAACTGTGAACTTAAAGCAGATCAACAAAAAGAAATCCTACGGAGTGATTTCTGGGGAACGTGGAGGCTAATCCGTCAGTCTGTCTCTACCCACACACTACCCAGAAAAATTTGCACAGCTCGCCGCACCAAGAGTAACCAGTGTAATCGATTTTATTACCATCCTGTACGGAAAGTACGTTGGCGCTCAAGGCGGGACACGAGAGAAGCGGTTAGAATTCTGGCGGAAACTTAAACGAATACATACAACAGAAAAACCAGCAAAACTGAGAAAAATCTATTCACTGAATATTAACACCCAACGAAATCTGGGCGTTCCATTCAGGACACCCCGTACTTTGGAGTCGCCGCATCTCCAAGACATCAGTGCCAGTCGAGGGGAACTGCAGCAAAGTACGGTGGATCCATTGTCAGATCCGCGCTAACCATTCTGAGTTCTGAGATATTAGTGGAAAAGGGTTGCCCCATCAAGGTCTCGCCCCTCCCGTGAAGACGCCACACCTGAATCACTGACCGTAAGATCTTCCTTATCCCCTCTTTTTACTCATCCGAACGACTCCTCAGCTGAATGGTTGTTTTTAATCCTTCCCACACCAAGTGTTTCACAATGAACACGAGTCGTGCGAACAGTCGCTTACCTATCTCGGAACGTCTCAACGCAGTTTTTAACATGGTTCCTTCGACCACTGACTTAGAATATACGGACGAATGGATGTTTCACGAGTCATCGAGCGAGTCATCTGTTCCTTTGGTAACTCTTCAGCGCTCGTTTTCAACCATATGCTTCAGAGTTACAGCGATTTGCTTGTAATCAAGCGAACTCTGTGAACGTTGGTCATTAATATGACCCTTCGTGGTCGTTCATACGGTCATGGTCGCAAACTTCAAATAATACCTTAATTCATCAGCATGGTGTAACAAATATATCCATGTTTATCAAAGCACATGAGTAAAGAGTACGAGAGAACTGTTCTTCACGTGAAAAGCTCATTTCGCCTAACTGCTCGAAGAAATTGTATTGACCTGCTCGGTTCTTTATTACCCACTTATAATATCCTCGTTAATAGCCATAGAGTAAGTATATACTTACACTACGATATGGCCCTCAGTAATTTAAATAAAACATATTGCAGTAATGGAAACATCAACAAAACCTAACCACTATTCCTACACGTGCATCAACACAACTTCAAGATGATGATAAAACACATTCCCAACGTGACAGCCCTCAACAGCACATGAAATCCACGTGATTTCACCACACTAACTCTCCATTATCAGTACCAACTGGTTCCATTGTTGAATCCAACTTGAAAAATAATTCAATGGTGAGCTCGTGAGTGTCCAACAACAGCAAATACTTGTATGGAAACAAAGGGGCAGTTGGACACGCCGTTTTGCGACAAAGCCAACTAGCCGCAAAATATGTTCATCTTTAACCTTTAAACTGTAGTTTCATTTTATTCGTTAAATGGCACTTAGGAAGAGAGATTTTTTTTGCATTTTTATTACGACGGCATGCGTTCCAAGCAGTCTGGCACTCCTAAACCTATATCATTTCATAATTCTCAATTTGTTTTCTAGGAATTATGAAATGAATTCGCATTTCATTTTGATGGTTCTTTTATACGCGTGACTATTTACTTTTAGTGTCACCTTTACCTTAGAGCAATAAATAGAATTATTCTGTACCAATTAGATAATGTGGAAACTCGACAGACACAAACTTTTAGCTTAAAAATTATAATTAAACTAAACGAATTGCCAATCTAGGTAGCCTAGCAGTAAAGGGATCTAAGACCCCGACTAAAAAAACAATCAACGAAGGTACAAAACAGATAAAGCGAATCCATCTCCTCAACCGTATTGCGACTGTGAGGCCCGCTCTTCTCTTGAACCGATGACAACATGCAGAAAAAGACTCACCACTGGAAACTCCAAACGTTAAAAAAATGAAACATTAATTCCACGCGTGCTCCTTTCATATTTCAACTGGCGGAAGCCTTATCTCCGGAGCTGAATCAGTAGGCCCACATGAGAGGGCGCACAGATATTTCGAGTGAGCTCGTGCTCAAAACAGGGCGAGGTTATTCCCCGAGGCGAGGTTATAAGTGCTCCCATTTCCAAAAGGAATCCTAAAGGAATCGTGTTTCCCTCTATAGTCATACTAAAAAACGTAGAAGTGGGCCTTCCCATTCTCTTCCCTGGTTTTAGGTTGCTATCACAACAATCAATAAATAAATCTTATGTAAACAAGGGAACATGACGATGTAGTAAACTTCGAAACGCTATATACTCAATGAGTAATTGTGGACAAGTGCGAAGTATTTCTAAATATGGATCATAAAAAAGAAAGAGTTGATCAAATAATTGCTTAGGTAAAGTTAAAAACATATCTGTTAGTTTTTTCATTCAAACGAAAAATCTAACATATAACAGATCTAAGAGAATAACCTAACAGATAACTTTCTCTACGAAAAAGAAATAACTTGAGCATTTCAAAAACATACAACATGTTTGTTCCCCACGGACGAAGAGTTCAATACAGATCAAGATACCCACACTCCCTTTTCATTAATCGCGCCTACAAATATCCTCGATCACCAGATCCCGTAATTCTAAAACCATTTCCCTCGAAAGCTTTTCATAGGCTGCACATTTCAACGCTTATTCTCTCTGTGATAGATTACTGCTGTCTTGTTTACAATGACCTAAATGAAGAAGATAATCTCAAACTCCACAGAGCCTTAAACTCCTGCCTTAGGTTCATTTTTGACCTTCGCAGAGACGTCCACATTACGCCGTATTATAAACAACTAAGGTGGCTCAATGTCAAATCCCGTAGAGATTACTTTCTGGGATCTTGTTTGTTCTGTTTAAAAATAACTGACCTAAGTACCTGAATGATTTGTTCCTCAGTTGACCCTCAGTATCTACAATGTCCACTAGGTTTGGTCCCAATCGATTGTGTCCCCCAGGTCATCGCACTACTGTTTATAGTAAGTCATTTCTTGTAACAGCTTGCCACGTATGGAACAACATGCCTACTCAAATTAAAAACTGCACATCTGTTAAAACATTTAAAATGAAATGCCATGATTACTTATTTTCCCGGGAATAACATAATTTACTTTCTTTTTTGTCAAATTTGTTTTCATGTCATTATGATTTCTTTATTACTGTATCATTTTGTTATTTGTAAAGAATGGAACACAGAAGTTTTTGTGCTGTGATATATCTCATCAATTTTTTGTAATAATTATTTCGCCTGTAAACTGTATTTACAACAATTTTTTGTTCTTACGGATGTTTTCCTGAACAATATGTGTTTTTCTTTTCTTTCTTTCTTCACTTCACGCCGTCCGAAATTTCTCCTATTCCTCCCTTCGCCTCGTCTGCTCATCACATCAATTACCAACGTCAACTCGTATGCCTCCTAATCTGTCCACCACATCCTCCTCCTTCTTCTTCTAAGTTACCATGTCCACGACCAATTACCCACAACTTCCAACACTTCTGTGCCCGGGCAACTATCTACAAGTTAGTTCATCCGTTCTCTGGAGCCAATGTCACTCCGCACAAGCCTTCTTGAAAGTTTATCTCTAACGATGACCTAAACAAACTATTACAACGGCAAGTGGGTATGTGTGGCATATGACTTGCATGATTTTTCGTACGTAATATCAAAGAGTAAAGAATACTACGCTTATGTCCAATTGGATGTGAGTCCAACTTTAGGATGAGTACTATTTGTTCTTTAAGTCTTTATTCTACTAAAAATCACATTTTATGTACGAAACCGATAACAATTATTGGGAACTAAACTATAAACAATAACATATTTATTAGGTTGACTATTTTATTCCATTTAGCAAATGTTCCTCATAAGCCTTGGAGCAGCTTATTTCTCCATACATGCTTCCAAAATAATCGAAGCCATATTAATTGTCGGGGCCGAGGAAGGAATTATGCGCCGAACTCACTTGAGAGTAAATAAAAGCCTTATGGAGGATTGCTACGATTTTTCTCTCTGAGTTCTTCCCGCCAATGGATTGAACGGCAAGAATTATCATGGAAGAGTTAGCGATATCTCGTGGAAGATGAACTTACGCTGTGGCACATGGCCTTAAACAAGCAACTCGAAGGCCTACGATCTACGATCGTAGCAATGAAAGTATTGGGTTTAAGCAGGTTTAAGTTACTCCCACAAGCAAGAATACCGTCCGTATTCAACACCCGCAACCGATGCCGTACTATCATTGATACCCTCAACCCAAGGTGGCTGGAACGCGAATCGTGAGGCGTTGAGTGCACACTTAACTTTTCAACTAAGTAGAAAAAAAAACCATGGACCACACGTCACTTGAGTACATCTATCTATGCGTCGGAAACAACCAAACTTGTCATGTCAACGATACAAGAAATATGTTTTCAAATTTTCGTCTCAATTAAAGCATTGTTTTGACTTGAGTTTACGACGCTGAATTCAAAATTTTAGCAACAATCGTATGTGTATACTAATTTTTTAACTCGGAATACTACCTAGATATTTATTAGTAACCGTTAAAACCATATTAAATGTATGTTATCGAGTTTAGGAGAAAATCTGTACACACGCCAGCGAATCAGTTCGAAATATAAGTCAAAAACCATAAGCAATAAGGCTACGTGTTAATAAAAAGAGCTGCTATACTTCCGAAATACTAGTTACCTGATGATGATGATGTAGTGCATCGAAACAGGTCGCATTAAAGTTTATAATGTGGAAAATTGCCCATTTATTTAATTTAGCTACCTATTTTAATAGCATTAAATTGCCAAGAAAACAAATCGGAAACAGCAATTATTTTCACTTTTACCAATACATGTTACCAATACGTATCAATAGTGCATGTTTGGTGATCTTCACCCCCTGCCACACACCCTCGTGGTGGCTCGCAGGGTATCACGTAGATGTAGATGTACGTGCACGAATACAAAGTTTCACGTAAATCCGTACATAAACGAAAATCGCTCCAACCACCTACCCTCGCCCTACCAGGCTACCCTAACCCTTCAGCGTGACCCGGTAACCGTCGAACACTTTCCCCAAGAATCAAACTTCCTGACTATATAACGCTATGTTTACACATTTATGGGAGCTGTATACCACAGGACCGAAAACGCTCTCGCAGACGTCTATGCGGTTTTATTTTTCGACTCTGTTTTTCTAATTAAAGCAACCCCAGTTGGCGCGGGCCTCAGGATTAACATTTTGCACAAGTCTTGCAACTTTTAGCTTGTTCCTTCCTCCGTAATTATTTCGATAGAGGAAGAAACTTTAATTTTTGACGCGTGCGACGTATATTTCTCAAATATCTTTGTATTTACTCGAAATGGGAATCCTTCAACTCAATGTCGGACTATTATTTTGATGCACGTTGAATATTATAACGTTACAATGAACATCTTCGAGAACTAATTCGATGCATTTTCCACTGAGTCATCAGTGGCGCTGTGGTCCACGGCGGAGAGAGATTGGAGTGGAAGGCGAAGACCTCCCCTAGGCTGCAGCAGATGCCAGGGCTAATTAAGGGAGTTTTCAGCCGAGGTATACAGCCCCCTAAAGTACTTCACTTATCTACTAATCTTGACCATCAGTTTTCCTCTTCGATGTATTTCCCTTTACAATACTTTCAAACTCATTTATTGCCTGTGGTATAAACAATTACATCCATTTTCCTTCCAAATAAATCCCAGATACGAGAGCTATTCGTTTGAAGGCAGACTTAATAAATATTCCACCGGCCTGGGTGTATCACGAGGGAGGAGACATGCTTATGGGAGTGGAAAAGGAAGGAGGAGGAAAGCCGAGGTCACGTGACGACATTCATGAAATTCGTTCTCCAGTTCAAGGGGGAGGGGTGTCGACGACTCTTGGGGAAATGCAGATGAGAGAGCGTCCCTCAACAATAAACCTTCGCTCGTTGCGCCCTCCTATCTTACCCCAAAGGGGGCGTTGGCTGCGAAGAAGGGGGTCTCTGTTCAAATGGAAGGGTAGGTATCTTGCCTTCGCCCTCCGGGGAATACGGGGACACCGCAGGTTTTCCTCCCCCCATTTAGCGCCGAAAACAAATTTCGGTGAGCCCATTGCAATGGACTTAAAGAGAGAGCACCCACGATCTTTTAAAAGGATATTTCAACTATAGGGACAGATAGAGAACGTTTAGGTGCGAAAATCAACCATAGATTGTGGTAATGAGACTCTTCCGAAATAGGAAGGCTTAAATAGTAGTGGGAGCATTTTGGGAGAGAATGCGCAGAGTTGTACAGAGGACACGAGTCTAATGATATTGTGAGCGAACTGAGCACTTAGGATGATACGGAAGTGAACGGAGGAAATTAGGCATCAAGATTAAGCTCTCTATGTAAATCTACATACTGCCCTGCGAGTTTCCACGGAGGCATTTTGCAGGGAGTGTCAATAGAAAAGCCATGAACAAAGGATAGAATAGGAGAGAGATTGGTAAAGAGATTGGAGAGGAAATTGAATTGAGTGTCAACGGAGTGGCTCAGAGTCCCGTTATAGGATTGTTGTAGTCAATAATAGTTGTGGAGAAGGGCTAAAGGATTTTTTTATATGCACCCATCAGATCCACAGAGTATCTCTCTCACTTTGTCACTTCTACCAGTTCAAAATATATATTCCGGGATTACAGTAATGCCCTCCGCGTCAAACTGAAAATCACCTGGCTTTAATTTTACAAGTGATCTAGTATGTAATCTCCAACTCCCAACCAACAGGGTGTCCCCAATTGAACGCCCTTATTTCTCAGCGTTCTCAGGAGAGGATAATATGGATATATGGCCGGTTTTTTATGTGTTAAAGTAGCATAAAACTCCAAGTTTTTTAAAGAAATCACTATACTTCTAAGTGAGCCCCTTAGGTAACACGTAATATGCCTACCAGTAATGTTTACTCCATTCAATTCCATCCAAGTGCGTCCAATATTCCCCAGAAACGGTTCACATTGCTTTCATTATCCTGGTATGGACGACAATTAAAGTCTCGTACTTTCGTTACGCTAACTACCCACAAAACAAAATCCAACGGGTGACTTCCGGGGAACATGGAGGCTAATCCGTCGGCCTGTCTCCTCCTACTCATCGCCCTGAAAAAGAAGCATCCATAGCCTGCCGCACAATGAGTGACCAGCGAGGGGTTTAAAGTTCATTTCTTTTGGTAAAGGACCTTCGCGCTCCAGATGGGGATCGAGAGAAGCGGTGACAATTCTGGCGGAAACTTAAACGAATACATAGCATATAAAATCCAATAGAACTAAGAAAATTCCTGTTATCGAATTTCACGAAACCCAAACGATACGGTGTTCCATTCCGGGCGCCCCGTATCCCATCCACCAATTGAGCCGCATCTCTCTTTGCTCACAGCAGTTTTTCGCGAAGCTTAATTTATTTGTACATATGTTGAATTAGAGAATTATATCTTCCTTCACACCCTTTCCGCGGACTACAACCTTGACGTGGTGGAAGGGCTTCCGCGTTCCAATGACCCCTAGAGCTGGACTGACGGGTGCAATACAAATTGCTCCCGGTAGGGCCACCCATGCCAGATAGGTCGAAGGGTAAGAGCCAGACGAAAGGTAGTCCCGTGAGAGTGTCACGTGAAACACACTGTTGGGAAGCGGGGGTGGGAGTCCCCTCTCCACTATTATACTACCTAGAAATATGAATGTCGCACAAAGAGAATTGAATCCTGGCAACTATGGGACGCCGCCCAATGGGGCCCAATGTCGGGCCCGGCATCGGGGGAGGCAAAGCCCCCGACGTCGTCATCACACGAAATCCTTGCACAACACAGTCATCACAGGATACAAGGACCAAGGAAGATAAGAAGAAAAGGAAGGTACCGATTAAAATAGGAACTTGGAACGTTAGGACAATGATGAGCGCTGGGAAGCTGGAAAGCATTAAACGGGAAATGGATAGGGGGAAAATGGATGCCTTGGGGCTGTGCGTGGTGAGATGGAAGGACAGAGGGGACTACTGGAGTGATAGTTACAGGGTAATCTATAGTGGTGGGGATGAGGAGTCAACGTGGGGTAGCCATAGTATTGAACGCAAAATTGGGGAGGAGGGTAGTGAATATTGAACAGGTGAGCGACAGGATACTAGTTGTAGAAATAAAAGCACGCCCTACAAATTTCGTATTGGTCCAGGTGTACATGCCTACTAGCAATCATAGGGAGGAAGAGGTGGATGAGGTGTATGAACAGATAGAGGAGATAATCAGAGAAGTGCCGGACAAGAAAAATCTAATAGAAATGGGCGACTGGAACGCAGTAGTGGGGGAAGGGAGAGATGGGTATGAAGTGGGAGGGTTTGGATTAGGAACGAGAAATGATCGCGGAGAGAAGGCAGTTGAATCTTTGTAAGAGAAATAAATTTATAGTTACAAACACTTGGTTTAAACACCATTACAGGAGGAGATACACGTGGAAAATGCAGGAGACACTGGGAGATACCAAATTGACTATATCATGGTTAGACAAAAATTTAGGAACAGTGTGAAGAACTCGCGGAGTTATCCGGGAGCTGATGCAGACTCGGATCATAATTTAGTGATGATGAATTGTGAGATTAGATTCAAAAAGCAAAATAAAAGTAGGAGGATGAAGAGATGGAACCTGAAAGCGTTGAAGGGGGAGAAAAGGAGGGAATACCATGAGATAGTGGATGAGAACATAGGAGAAGCCAAAGAAGCAGGAACAATCGAGGAAAAGTGGGAGAATATAAAAACAAGCATTGTAAGAGCGGCTGAGAAAACAATAGGAGCGGCGGAAATGAGGAGGGTAAAGAAGCTGTGGGTTACGGAAGAAATGATTAGGAAAATGGAGGAGAGAAGGAATTGGAAAAATGTCAACACCGACCAGGGTAGGGCGAAGTACAAGGAGCTAAATAATCAACTACGGCGAATAACCAATCGGGCGAAGGAAAATTGGTGGAGAAGGCAATGCGAGGAAATGGAGAAACTGCAAAAGGAAGGGGAAGTGGGTGCGTTACACGCCAGGGTAAAATTGAGATCGGGAGGTAAGAGAGGGCAAACGGTACCAAAGATTAAGGACAAGAGACGTATAATGTTAACCGAGCAGGAAGATATCCTAGAAAGATGGCGAGAATACGTGGAGGAGCTATATGACAGGGATAGTAGACCAACTAGTTTAGATGTAGAGGATGAGGGAAACCTAGATGAAGATAACCTCGGGCCAAAAATTCTCGATAGTGAAATAGAGAAAGCTTTGAAAGAGATGAAGGCAAGAAAAGCTGTAGGAGTAGATAACATACCCTCGGAATTGCTAAAGAATCTAGGAAGTAAAGGTAGGCAAGCTGTTTTCGAACTCATACACAGGATCTACGAAGAAGGAGAATGGCCAGAGGACATTGTGAAAACAGTATTGATTCCTATCCCGAAAAAGAAGAATGCATCAGAATGCGAGGACTAAAGAACAATTAGTATAATTTCACACGCAGCCAAAGTTTTACTTCGAATTATCAATAGAAGGTTGGAGAGTAAGGCCAAAAACTGCTTAGGCAATGACCAGTTTGGGTTCACGAAGGGAAGGTCAACTCGGGATGCGATAGCGGTGATGAGAACACTTATAGAAAGAAACATAGAGTATAATCAGGACGTTTTCGCATGCTTTATTGATTTTGAAAAGGCTTTCAATAGAGTAAATTGGAATAAACTAACGGAGATACTAGAGAAAACGGGAATAGATTGGCGAGACATGAGACTAATTCGAAACTTATATATGACGCAAAGGGCGCATGTGAGGGTGGCTGATGGTGAATCAGGGTGAACAACTCTAGGTCGCGGGGTAAGGCAAGGGTGTCCGTTGTCGCCGTTGCTTTTCAACATATATGCTGAGGAAATGGTAAGACAGGCATAGGAAGAACTTGAGGTTGGAGTGTAAATGGGAGGGTATCTTATAAAATCGGTTACATTCGCGGACGATCCGGCAATAGTTAGTGGAGCTTCGAAGAGACTACAAGCTTTGGTAGATGCTTTAGAAATGCAGTGCGGGATATTCGGAATGAAGATAAATCATAAGAAAACAAAAGTAATGAGATTCTCTAGGACGAAGAAAGCGAAGCTTGTGACTAAAGTTGGAGGACACGAACTCGAGCAAGTAGAGCAGTTTAATTACTTAGGTAGCACGCTAGAGGAAAATGGGCATCGTAGTAAAGACATACGGAAGAGAATAGCGCTAGCTAAGGAGGCGTTTAGTAATAGAAGAGAGCTGATGACGGGGACACTGGGTAAGGATGTGAAGAAGAGGCTGGTGAAGAGTTTGATATGGAGCGTAGCGTTGTATGGGGCAGAAACGTGGACCCTGAGAAAGGAGGACGAGAATAGGCTGCAGGCATTTGAGATGTGGGTGTGGAGAAGAATGGAGAAGGTTAGATGGACGGAAAGGAAGACTAACGAGCAAGTGCTGGAGATGGTGGGCGAGGAAAGGAATATCTTTTGAATAAAATCCGGGAAAGGCAGGGTAGATGGCTGAAGGATGTAATAAAGGGTGATGGGTTGCTGAAGAGTGTGATAGAGGGAAGGATGTTGGGCAAGCGGGGTAGGGGAAGAAAGAGAATAGGTTTCATGGACGGGATGAAGAAGGGCAGATCTTATGCAGAGGCGAAAAAGGATATATTAGAGGGAGATAGGTCCCGGAATGTGTAGAAGACTGGGAGCGGATTCTCTGACATTCAACAAAACCTACTTTTACCGGTAGAATACCTAATAATAATCTTCCTTCACAGGAACTGGAATGCTCGCGGCGTAGTCGAGATACGGCCTCAGGAAAGCGAAGTAGTTACTCTTTCACGTTTTCATCCGAGGATCTTCCAACTACTCAGTTGAGAAATCATAGCCCCTAGAAGGTTAAAAAGCCCGACATCGAGCACACTGCAGTATGGTTCACAAAATAGGTCGCAACAGAGGGAGCGTGAGCGCAGACTACGGAGTATAGCGTGGCCTTTCGGGACGGAGACGGAGGAATAGGACGCACAGAGTAACATGGGCGGAGAGAAAAGCGCATTCAAAGACGTTGGACATGGTGGGATAGGGTAGGAATCTGATGGACGAAACAAGACGAAGGCAGAAATATTAGACAGAGGTAATAGGATCCTTTCCTTCCAAGCTCTAATCACGACTAATTTAAGCATTTCCAAGCACAATCCTCACCAGGAAAATTATACCTAAAAGTTGGTACTTGACGAATGTGATAATAATGATTAATCCTCGATTTCCCATAAAAAAATTTTGCAGCCATATACCATCACCAGGAATTCCTCCACCTTCTTCTGCACAAAGACAAGATTTTTCATTCCTCACAAATATTTCTCTGATTAGTCTTGAAAAGCCAGAATTTTCAGTCTCTCCAACAGAAACTATTCTGACTTGAAATCCAAATCTATCAAAATCCGGAACAGTAATTACTGTTTAATTACAGATTAATCCATATCAAATTTACTTGGATGTCCAACCACATGGATTTAAAAGTCCTTCACTCTTCATCCAGGCTCATTCTAGACACTGAATAATACATGATTACCAAAAACCTATCATCACGGATAGTTAAAATAATCATTAATGGTACACCACCTGCATGCATACAAAATTGATTACAATCACACAAGAAAAGAGATCTCAGGTTCTGAACTTAGGAGAGGCAACTCTCATGTTAGATGTGAGGGAAGATTGATTAGCAACTATCTTAACATTCCTAGGTTTAATTTTTGAGCTTCTAAGGAGGGGCAGCTGCCCACATTGTCCTCCAACAAATATTCTCATGATATCAGAGGTTACAACAAAGATGCAGGTTTTCCTCTCTCAATTTCCACTCTATATGGGCTAGTACTCTAGCCAAAGAGAGCATAAGAGCTTCCAGAGGGGAGACGAAGACATTAGCAGGGACTGGGAGGTACTCTAACAGCACTAATATGGGAAGTCATGCATCAAACAACTCTCATTTCATCACCTGCTGTTCTAACAACTGATTTGTAGGTCTTCAGACAAGCATTACCTAAAATTACTGCATGGCAGGGTCATTACTACACCTTTCCAATAGCACTACATGGTGTACACTGCAAACATGTTTAGCTTCTATTATCTACTGCTCCCCTTAGCATCATACAAAATTCCTTTTCTTCTCCTTCCTCTCCTGTGCTTACCCTGAATTCTCCCTTCTGTTCCTCCCTTCTTCTGCATGGCCACACACCTTATTGCTTCAGCAATCCATCTTTGATACCAAATGAAAACCTCTCCAAACATGTTTACCCCCTCTTCTACAACCTTCAAAACTTGTCCTTTTGTCCTCCTTCTCACTAAGCTCATCCCCTCCATTCCCCTTCATGTCCACAGCTGAAAATCCTCTAGTCTATGCCAATCTGCTTCCCACAAAGACCAAGTTTCCATGCCATACAATTCCACACTGCATGTTGTCGGCCTCGGTGGCGGCAGGGTTAAGTCCTCCTCACCTGTCATTCTGAGGGTCGCGGGTTCGAGTCCCGCCTGGGTGGTTTTTCACTACTCAGGACATGGTTGTTGTTGTTCGTCTATTGTTAATTGTCAATTACCCGATGTAAGAGGCCTTTGTTGTGCTGTTTTCAGGAGTGTGAGTATAAATAAAAATAAAAATGTATCAGCTATCTTATTCAGTATTTACTCAAAGAGTCCTCATCTTCAATTACCGTCTCAGTTAAAATGCTTCCTAAATTGCTCTATATTCAAAATTATACACATTTCAGGTTTTTAACTAATGGTCCCAAGAGACTTTTATACAAGAGGAAAGGCAACTTAACCCACCCTAGCCTCATTTCAACTCATTCCCATATTTTTAACATACCCTTGAGACTTCAAAATGTTCCATTACCCTGGTAAGACATCTGACCACAAGACAATCAATAAATTTTAACTTTTACCAAAATTGCCTTATAAAATGAAAACTCTGCCGTCATTAGAAGGTCCGAGGCAAAGGACATACAATGGGGAAGTAGCAAGCTTTGTTCTCATGAGAATAAGGGAACAATGCAATTTCTCCATTAGATAATGAGTACAACTGAATAAAACTTTAATCTCATTTACAAATTAATTCAATCAAATTCACATTCTTTAAAATAATATCAGCAAAGTAGATGAAATGGATTCCATGAATTGTTGGTCACATGGTTACACTGAATAAAATACTTAAGCAAAAGTTTTGGGTAGGAAGCATTTCATATTGCATTATAGCATGAAACTTTTAATTAAGTCAGTGCAAATAATTTAAATCTATATTGTTTCCAAGCTAAAATTTATAAACACAAATGAAAGCTTGAATTAATGGCTCAGAGCAGTGTGTCATCGATCATTGATCATGAATGAGGAACCCAGATAGCATGTAAGCTTACGTCAACCTTGGTTTTCCCTTGCCACGTCAAGCTTCATTTTCGCAAGCTTGATTCAAGCCTGTCTCAAGCAATGCAAGCCAAGCTACTGACCGAGCGCTTGATTCAAGCCAGTTTCAAGCTTACTGCCACCTTGATGCACGCGCAGGCGTAACTGTACTTCTTGTCAATGCACGACGCCACTCTCACCGATCAAGACTGACTGGACTAATATCTACCTTGGTAAGTCTTACAGTTTTTTTTCCTATATTTCAACCAGCTATGCATATTAAATCAGAGTTAATTGAATTTACTTATGTAGGCATGTAGACATAGCGTGCGTGCAAACTTCAATGCTACTGAGAGGTACTACTACTACAAGGAAAATTTTAGGTATATATGCACGAGGCACGTACCGCAAATTTTGTAAGTGTATTTAATGTTGTGATTAGGTGTTGATACGTCAGGAATTTATATGAATACATGAATTAATTAATTTATGTTCAATAATTAAAATTTTTTATTAGTTTTAACTCTGTCACACATTCCCCTGCCACACACCATCGAGGTGGCTTGCAGGGTATAAAGTAGAACTGGATGGAACTTGGAAGATATTGTCGTTATTTAACTTTTTCCAGCACTCCATCGTGTGAAAACCGTTACTGCTGGTAGCCCTGCAGAAATGGGGCATTTCGATTAAGTGGGGAAAAAATTAGTGGGTCAAGTTCCGTCCGGTTTCAGTAGATGTTGATGGAAAGACTATATTTGTATCTGATTGTAGATGTAAAGACTGTATTTATCCTTGGCTTCAGCTGGCAAAACATCGTATCGCAAGAAGATATAGTAGAAGTAGGTATTGGTCTCCGAATTTACTGTATGCGAAATAACATAATTTCCCTTTTCATAAGATAACACTTGTAATTCCAACAAACTTTTATCTGAGGGACAATTTGGTTCTATTCTTGTCCCAAACATGTCTGTGGAAATGGATTAAGTACTGCATTAAATTACCTGCACTAATGTTGCTATGCATGATACATAATCAGAATGAAAACAAAGGCATTAATTATTATATGCAAAATTTGTAGAATACTCGTGCTAAAAGGTAGTGAGAGAAGAACATAATTAAAACACTTGATATGTTACATCCTTGAATATGCCTCTTTAAAGAGGCATTTTCTAAGAAATTAGAAACAAAAATTGCCATGGCGCTACTGATAAATGCAAACTTCATTCATGTTGGAACTATTACAGTTTTGTTAGTTGTCAAATAAATATTTCATTTGCATTCTGTTAGTGAAGTGACTCTTGTTATCTTCATTTTTCCGAAAGTAGCTGTTATCATAATGCTACCCTGGTTGGACATGGTTCCACTGGATATTTTCAATATATGGTCATATAGTAGTTCAATACCAGGTTTCTTTAAGAAAGCTTAATTTATCACAATAAATGTGTTTTTAAATAAATTTTCATGTGTTCATTGTTATTATTTAATGTATCTCTTGACTTTAATTACTTTCCTAATGCTTCCTTTAAGGAAATTTTGATGATTTCATTTCCCATTTTACATACCGTAAAAGTCATTTCTTGCATAAATCCTGCTAGATTCAGACTTGCTGGTGAGGGAGAAGTCAACCTTGATTCAAGCTGAAACATTATGCTTGAATCAAACTGGAAAATCAAGCTTGATTCAAGCTACACTGTCAAGGTTGCAGAAAGCTTGACTGCTGGAGACTAGCTTGCTTGATTCAAGCTTGAAATAAGCTGAATAGCTTGAATTGTCAAGCTGGATGCAAGCTTGGTAGCTTGTATAGTCAAGCTTAAATCAAGCTTCATTTAAGCTTACTTTGCTATCTGGGAACGTGCTGAAATGTGTGCACTCATCACCCTGTGAGACAGATCAGAGTTGAAAATGAATCAATTTACCTCTTATCAAAGCTAGTGAAAATTCAAAGAGCTGATTTTTTTATCGAGTAAATTCTATCTGACATCTAAGAAGGACTCAACGACTTCTAACTAAGGTAATAATTGCCCATAAAAAGAATAAAACCAAAACCAAAAGGAATGAAGTATATTCAAATGTTGAGGATTTTGATCAGCAGCAGGTTGACATGGTAATAAGATGGTCATTGTAACTTCAACAGTTTATTTTGGAATGTAAAACAGCAGTTATGACATCTTCAGGCATACAACTTATTGAAGTCGTTGTTGCACAGTTCTACATTCTAAAAATAAACTGCAGGGGTTACAAAACTCATCTCATTACCAAGAAATGGAGTATTTGAGAGTAAGCCTTTAGCCTCTCTCACATACGTCAAATTTTCCATGGGAGCATTCTAATTCTTTTGTGGTTACATTGACTATAATTAACCTGAACCAGAAAGCACTTTGGCCTTTAAGAGCCAACGGAAAGAGAACAAAAGACATTCATCATCCAACCATATTTTAGATGGCATCTAAAATAATACTAGGTGAAAACTTGAGGCAGAGGATTGCCTTATGAAAACTTGTATCATTATTAAACTCCCTATGTTCATATCATTACCCAACTACATCTTATCGTAAATATTTACCGTCAGTTACAGCTCATGAGACAGTATCCAGAGTATGATAAATCTTATTTGGAGCTATCATCTTATGTCATTGATTAACAAAAAATATGATAAAATCACTTATTAGTGCTACCATTAGGCCATTGGCTGCACCGGCAAATTGAATTGCTGTCGTATTTATTTGGAAATCCGATCAGATACTTCAAAGTTTGTTACATTTTCGTCATCCGTTCCCATCCTAAAACCGCTATTACTACACTCCCTGACCACCTACAGCAGTTGTTTTGCCCAATTTTTCACGGTTAAGGACTCGCATTTATTGATATAGTACATTTTTCCCGTTTTTAAGCATATTTGCCCATGTCATCTAACTCATACCAAGTCATTTAATCAGGATACTAATAGAATTTGTGGCATTGCGAGTCACTATCATCGACATCAGCCTTAAATGAGAATGTATTTCTTTCCCCTCTTGAGACCAATAACCAACGGTATTAATCCCAATTCTTATTGCCACTAAATATAACAAATAAGATTGAACTATGTTACGATAAAATGAACAGAAAATCCTAGCATATCCCACATGCAACGGATAAAAAGTATCATTGAAAAAAATGAGAACGGGCAAAAGGATTTATTGTACCACCGACATCAAACGCAATCAATAATCAGAAAAAATACAACTACCAGTTTTATATTATTTTTACGCATTCTCAACAAATTCCAGTATTCACTGTTTCCATAAGTCAATTATGAAATTACAACCACATAATTATTTAAACGAATTCCAAACCCCCGCCAATAATACCGTGCTGCCATTAGCAATGAACAACTGCATTTCACTCTCTAGCAGACAAGAATATAAATACAAACAGAAAACGACTTACCAAAGGCTTCATAATATAAATCGTGGAAGACTAATAGTTATCGGCTATGTATCTTCATCGTTGGCAGAATATTCGTTGTCTGTCGGCGATAACAGCAAATGATATATTGAGCAAATGTTTGCTGTCTTTCCGGTAGCCATTTATGAAAAACGGTGCAAAACAGAATTATCAAGAAATGACGGTCGACTTGCGCACTAGTGCGCATTTTCATCCGGCATGGTGTTTTAAATGTCGTGTAGTATGTGATGAAGGTTGTGGTACGCTTAATTCACACATTCAAACTTGCCCGAATACTGTCAATGAATTACTACCGTTTGGATTTTCCTCGAAAGTTGAATTTGTAAATGCCACTATTCTTCGGCGAGGTTTTTGCTGCATTATTTTCATGATAATTAAACTTTAATTCCATACCGTACCTGCTCCGAAGTTAATGTGATTTTTGACGCGCTAACATGTTTAAGTATTCTCAGTAGATTATGTTTAGTACAGAAGAAGATTTAATTCATCGCACAGGAAAAAATGGTGTGCCTCGGCGACCATTCCTTCAGGAGTTGGTGAATGAATTCCAAGATACTGAATCGGAAGGTAACTGAATTGGTTCGTTTTTCCTCACAATTATGCATGGAACTTGTCTGTTGGTTTCGGAATTGTTGAGTATATTATTGCTGTAACCCAGCAATGTTTTTACCTTGTAGAAGCGAAAGAGCAAGTCCTTGCAAATTTAGCCAACTTTGCATATGACCCGATCAACTACAAATATTTTCGAGAATTGATGGTGATTGATTTATTTTTGGACCAAATTACTGAGGGGACGGAAACTTTAACTCACTTTGCTCTGGCTGGACTATGCAACTTATGCTTGGGTAAGTCGAGTTTTGTGACCATTGTACTGCTTTCAAAATAACGGAATCATCTAAATGACTGTTTGTTTTAGATCCAGAAAATAAAGAATATATCCTTGGTTGTGGAGGAGTGAAAATTGTTGCCTCCTGCTTGTCAACTAAGAACGTCGAAACACTACTTAATGCTATAACTACCTTACTGTACCTTATCACACCAGAGTCAAAAGCAGGTGAGCCTGTGACTGTAAACTATGGATCAATGAAACTGCATGGAAATATGCCATCGGATGGTGTATTGATTTTATGGCGGAAAAGGAACATTTTGTGCGCAGGAGTAATCTTTGAAGATCCCCTGTGGTCAGCTTTCAGCTTGCAATTACATATTTTTTAAATCATTAATTTTCTTTGCAGAAATCACTAGTCCTGAAATAGTCGATTGCATGCTGAGGCTTTCCACTAGCAAGAATCCTCGCATAAAAAACTTGGCTGTGATATTTCTTGAAGATTATTGCTCGCCTGGACAGCAAAATCGACTAGCCAATAACAACAATGTTGCATCTTCACCTTCCACTTCTAGTTTGAAGTATAGCTGAAATGAATTTTGTAGGTACAATGGGTAATATTCATCAAAATTGCCATCATGTTAACTTTAATATGTGCTTTCGTGGATTTAAAGAAATGATTTTTTGAGTCATTATTCCATGCTCAATAAACCTAGGAATTCATTTTCATGGTAGTGGTACCACCATGGGAATATTACTCTGCTTTAATATTTTCCTGGCCATGTCATTTTAATGAATTAAATTTACCTTTTCCTTTATTCCTGGCCCTAAAAACCAATCCAGGTTACTCAGCACTAGTATGGTTTTGGCCATGTCATATGGAAGATTTTCCCTGTGGTTATTGCTCATCAGTTAATTCTGTCAATGCTTTATTGAAGCTCTTTTAATAAAGTCTTGGGATAATCTATAGAAGTATAAAAGAACTCTTAAAGTTTGAAACTATGAGGCTGGGTATTCCCTGGCATCAGCATAGAGAAGACTCACTGGTATATAGGCTGCCATTATAATTGAAACTCCCATCTGCTCCAGAATATGTCCCGAAATAGTTTGTCAAGATGATTTATCTCTAAATTCTCATATTCATTTGTTATCCTGGAATGGCCCGTATAAGCCTCTTGTTGTAATTCTAGCAATGACACAGATGCTTTGTGTGATTAGATTTGTGGGATTATCACATCCCACAGTAACCACACAATGATTTTTATTTTAATGAAATCAAAGCTTTGGCCATGACTTTAATGCTCTATGTTGGTTGGCATTCGAAAATTTTCACTTTCACCTCAAAATTTTATTTTTCTGTTGCTGTTTTAGCATTGTTCTTACCTGCCAATTTAACCACCTTGGTTTCTAACCTCTTGTATTTGCTTATACTTATTGTAGTCAACTATTTTCATGTTTGTTACATCTAAAAATAACTCCAAGGTGTGTGTTTTCTCTTCAAGTGTTCAAGTTTCGGTTGTTAACCCACCAAATTTATATTATTTCAGCATAGCAAATAAAATGTTGAGGCATACTTTCCACTATCCCTTAAATATCTAGCACTCTTAGTTTTTCTACAAAACTGAAGTTATGGTCACTAATTCCCACAGTGGAGTGTTAAAGCTTTTTATTGTATTCTATGAATCATGAGTAAAAATGTAGTTTACTGTCATAGACTGAAAAGGTGAATTTAATTATTTTGTTCCATATTTGTCTAAATGCAACTTAACATGGTAGCAATCTTTACTAAGAATTGGGTTCAAAAATATGCAACAATGACTAAATATTGAAAACCATTCAACGGTGATTACTCAGTATAATTGGTAAAAGATGTAATCCTAAACTCTTGCTGCCTGTTTGCAAAATTATTTTAGGGCTGATTAACTCAATTTTGTTGGTAATTATTGCAAATCTTTGCATGGCTTTTTCAATCAAGGCACTCAGATTGGAAGATTTTTTATGTTTAGTACCATAGCTATTCTTTAGAGTCATACCTTCTTCAATGCAACATTCTGTCATGCTATTACTGAATGACATTGAATGTTTATTACCATTATGTATTTTACGAAACACAGACAATGACCAGGGCACCAGTGGAGGGAGAGACTACAGGTGGGCATATGGCCGTGAAAAATCTCGTGGGGTCCCTCAGGTCCCCCTAGGTCATTGGGCCACCTCTAGTACCTTAGTAACCCTTATTGAGCATTATTTAGAATCTTAGAACTAGAAAAGCATTACATTTTTTACTCCATTTTTTGGCCGCATGATTACCCCTGCCTATCCCACCCTGCTCCCTGGATATCTGCTTCTGCACTATCACAGCTAGGATCCTCTTCATATTTCAGGCCTTTGAAGTGAGTATATTTCATCTATGTATTTTTAGTGAGTGGGTAACCTAAAAGATTCAATTCTAGACTTCCCCCATAGAAAAGGCCACCTCACTTCTGTGATGCCTGTCATGTCTCTCATTATTTGGTTATGTGGGTTGTTAACTTGTAGTGTAAACAACAACAGCTTAGAATGGGTGTAACAAATAACTGTTGATACGCAGTTTGAACAATAAGTGCCTTTCAAGCATACAACAGTATAGAGGCAATCTCCATTGGTCTACAGGGAGCTCTGGCACTTGCGCTTAACTGTAGTTTCTTTAATTTTTGGAGCAGGGACTTGAACGTATTGCTGCTTTGGTTTCATTGTCTTAACATAATGACGAAACACGTGTTCAGGACTGTCCACGGAAAGACCAAGATAATTGCCTAAAATTAAAAAATGTTTACCAAAGTTGAAATCTAAAGCTTACCATCAATGATCATCTTTGTGAAGGCAGTTGTTACTTCCTCATTCTTTCTCATTCATATTCTAAGACATTGCATTTGCTCTTTTTAAAGCAAAACGAAAGTTAACACTAAGTATTCAAACTGCTAATCGCCTCTCTTTAAATGAATAGTTTGTAAAAAGTCAAATTTCCTCATTTTAACTCCTTAAAATCGAACACATTAAGACTTCTAACTCTACTCACACTGCATAATATTTAGCTTTGAAATACTAAAAAGCAGGCTAAACCCATGTACTAAACCTCGAGAGTCAAAAGCAATCGGGCGGGGATCAAACCCTTGATCCACTGGCTCCAGTGCAATCACACTATAGTCATTCCGCCACCCACGCTCTGGCCATTACACTCTTGCTCAACATCTAATTCTCGTTGCATAAATCAAGTGTTGCTAGATCTCGGTAACCTGCAACTTTGTATGTAAAATTCCAAAAATCATCCACCCTGCAGCTAAAAACTAACACATTATCAAAGTAATTACCATAAACATTGACTCTTTCGCTACATCTCAAGTCTGTGCTCAGCCAATGCCCATATACTATAATGGATGGATCGCCCACATGTAATCTTTAGGAAGGAAGACATTTCACTATGCTTGCATTTGTTGTTATTGGCTGCCTTCATTTCCATTTACTGCACCAGAAGGGGCAGCCTTTAGTGCCTCAGGAACAGTCATTTATGTCTCACCTTGATGCTGAAAACGCATGAATTACCCTGGGTCCATCTATAAGCTCTGGACACAATCAAGCAAGTGCCATTTCAATCACAATCTGAGCTCTGTTTAAGTTCATTGCTTGTATTTTTCTCTCTTGTTTCAGTGAATAATCAAGGAAAAAAAGAATCAGAATGGTTGTCCATTGCAGCTTGAGACTCTTTTCAAAGTGGTTCAAGTGCCACAGTGTGAGGTATCTAGTTTGTCCATTTTATACTTATCCTCCATATCTTGCCTCAGTTAAAAAGGGAATGAACAGAACAAGGGACTGTTCTAGAGCCCTCAGCTCAAGTTTCTGCTGGCATAGGGAAGGCCAAGTTTGGTCTGAAAATTGTGAAAGAAAATTTTCTTCTAGACCTGTGCCACCACTGTGTGTTGGAGCAAAAGCTGTTGTGAACGTCACAGTAACAGAAGATATGGTGAAATGCTTTGCTCAAGCTACTGGAGACTGGAATCCTATACACTTTGATGCATCTAAGACTGAAAGTGAAGAAACTGGTGATGTTGAGAGCAAAAGTTATCAAATGAACAAAACTCCTATTGTCCACGGAGCATTGTTGAATGGTATTGTCTCCGGAGTAATTGGAATTCAGCTCCCTGGGCCTGGAACCATTGTCATCTCTCAGGCTTTTCAATTCCCAGCCCCTCTCCCTGTTGACACCCTGGTTGCAGTTGAGGTTGAAGTTCTAGATTTGAGGAGGAGGGAAGTGAATGTTAAGTACAAAATAGTATCTGTCCCCGGTGGAATTGTGGTGATGGATGGAACTGCAAGATTAATGGTTCCCAGAGGGAGAATCGCAAAAGTTAGCTAAATGTTTTTTTTCTCTCGTGGTACCACTGCATGTATGTTTGTCATAAGTTTCAGCAAATAATGTTGTTTATGTGTTAGTTAAAATAATGAAATCATGATGAAATTGCCCATCTCATGATTATTTCATCAATGATTGTTGGTAATTTATACTAATGACGAGTTTTTAACAAGATGTGCAGAAACAATTCAATTATAACCCTCTCATGCCATTACTTCTGCCTGCAAAGTGGAACCTGTGTACAAACTTCATTGCTGGATAATGGTGGGTTAAATGACCGTGCAAGTAAGGCTCATACATGCCTATGTCATTTCACCCTCAAGGTTGTACTCACAACTTATTTCTACAAGAGGTAAGATTTCTGGAATAACTTTATGAAATTGGCACTAGTAACAAAATGAATTTGTACTTTGTATGTAGCACACTTTTATTTCTGACCCTGTTTTTGACAGTGATTATTGGTGTGGTAATAATTGGCTATGGTTGTTGGAACAATACCATGGAGAGATTCCAGTCAGATCAATCAAAATTAATAAATTTTTGACCTCACAATTTCAGATATTAATGAAATTTGGTACGCAAATGGATACGAAAGATATTTAATTCTGCCAATTATTAGATATTTTTAAAATTGTCCAATATAATAATAATGATAAATTTATTTATTATTCTATGAGTTTTACTCCAGTTGAACAAAGGTTTGTTTACACTATATTGAACAACAGTAAGAAAAAGGAATATGCGGTATTTACTCTTCCAGTAACAAAAAAACTGTTAAGAAAATAATGAGATAAACTCATGAGAATATTTCTGATTACATATTTGAGTAGTTACATAATGAAATGGCTGAATTGCTTCTTTCTGATGTGAGCATGGGCAGCAGACATAAAATTAATATCGTAATCAAACAAGTAATATGAAAAAACTAAGTTGCATCTTCTGACATGAAAAAGAACAGCTAAGATATCAATAAATGAATAACATGATCACAGATCAAGAATCATTGGATATTGAACGTCTGAAAAGTTTTCTCTTAAATATTTCAAGCGATGCACTGTCTTTCACTTGTTTCAGCAAGTCATTCCACAACTTTGAGGCAACAACTGCGAAGGATTTTTGAAATGTGGATGTCCAGAACTGGGGGGCATGCAAAAAACACTGGTCTTGTCTTGTTACTACATTCATGTATTTACTGCAAGGAGGAAAAAGATTAAATAAATATGGTGGTCTCCCATTTTTTATAGATTGAACATAAAGCAAGCCGTATGATATTTTCTCTTTAATTTGATATGAAGCCATGAGAGTTTTTTTAAATAAGGGGTAATATGTTCATTTCGCCATTGATTAAAAATAAATCTCATGCAGGAGTTCATCAGATACTCCTGCTTAATGTTCAACTCCTTAGTTAAGCCATCGTATACAAGACTGCATTAGTCTAAGAAGGGAAGAATTAATGAGGTGACTAATTTCTTGGAGGGGAATGAATTTTTATGGATATTTAATTGGTGCAAGGTTGCATTTATTTTGTTAGATATGCTCATCATATGATCTTACCAAGAGAGATTCATGGGTAATGTAATCCCTAAATTTTTCACGCTATTATTATTGAACAGTATGCTCACTTCTTGGACCATTATTGTAGGCTGTACTGTAAAATTTAGTTTCGATAATACCTTGGTGTTACCAATGAAAATGGATTTACTGTTTAATGAGCTACATGAGGAAATTTTGTTTGGCCCAAGATGCAATGGTGGATGGTCTTCATTTACCTTTTTATGGTATCACTGAGTTTATTTGGAAGACAATGGCAATATATCTGCAGATTTTCTGCATAGATCATGTTTTTACATTGAACGATACAATTAGGAAGATTTCGAATATACAACGAGAGCAACAGTGGCCTTAGGGCAGAACCTTGTGGTACTCCACATGATATTATCATCCAGTTTGTCAAGTTTCCTTTAGAATCTTTCACCAATTCCCGACGTCTGTTCAGGTAGGAAAAGAACCAGTTTAGAGATGAACTTGAGATATTGAGGTTTTGCATTTTTTGCAGGAGAAGAGCATTGTTTACACTGTCAAAAACTTTATTTAAGTCGAACATGACCAATATAGTCACCATCTTTTTTGCGATGACGTACCTCATGTCTTTGGTGACTTTAAATAGGGCTTTCAGTGTTGTGTAGTTTGAAAACCAGACTGATACAGATCTAATAGTTGATGAGTGGTTCAATAATCTACTACCTGTTCATGAACTATCTTATCTAGACATTTTGAAGTGGTACACACATGTGAAGTGGTATAGGTCAATGATGATCTGGATGAGTAGGAGTTTTAACTTTCTTGATTGGTTGAATCAGATATGACTTCCAAATTGAGGGATGTATGCTAGATATTAGGGACAAGTTAAAATATCAATTTGAGCAGGAGTCAGCTGCAGATGAGGCTTTCAGGTATTTATCTGAAATTTCATCAAACCCAACAGAATTTGAAATGGCATTATGTGGAACATTCTGCAAAACATCAGGGGTAATGTAGTTAAAGCAGAAATTTTTGTCATCAAACTGAACAAAAGCTTCTATGGATTGGATGTTGGGGATATGGACATCACTATCATTTGCTGAGGAAGAGCCACTCAATGTGAAGTACTTGTTCATGGCATAAGTGAAAGTATGAGATTTTATCAGTCTATTTTACTAATCCAAGATTTCTTAGCTCTCTCCAGAGGTCATTTGGATTCATGAGGTTAGAGAGAGTAGTAGTGTAGTTCAGCTCTTTTGACTTGATCACTAAATGTTTAATGAAATTGCATTGCCTTACAAGTAATTGATATATGAAATTGGTTTTTGAATAGAGGTAATTCTTAGTCTAGCTCTCATTTGTGTCTTTAATTCTGGTGTAATCCATAGGGCTATCGGTCTCTTGGATTTTTTGTTTTGGAGTCTGACAATCAAAGCAAAGTTTTAAAGGTTGAAATCAAATCTTACAAGTAATGGTGCACTAATATTTTTATTATTTATGACCTGGGTCTTGTCACGTAATGACATCTTCAGGTACAATTATTATTCCACATGGGTATATATACAAAATCAGGTGCAGTGGAAGGAAGGGAAGGGGGGAGAAGGAAAAACCGTTGGAGTATGGTGTAATGGATAAGGGGCAGGGGAGGGGGGAAGCATTGGGCTGATTGGAGAAAATACCGGGCGGCGGGGAGGTGTGGGAAGCAGCAGCGTAGCTAGGGGGGGGGGGGGTGGTCCGCCCCGGGCGCGCACTTTTAAGGGGGCGGCACTGTGGGGTCTGCAGAAGGCTATTATACTATTAAATTTTTAATTCACTGAAGCATTCTTTTGCTACACTTGAGTTTTTTCTTTATGTTTTATTTGTCAAAACAGAGTAGAATTTGTGGCATGTCACTTGTATCACAAATCTTGTGATATTAAGCTTCATCAGTCATCACTTGGATCTAATTTTTTCATTTTTTTTTAACCTGCTGTATGAATTTTTCTCTAAAAGACAAGTATTTTATATCTTTAACAGACTATCGCCCTATTTTCAGATGAAGCGAGTTAAAGAAAGTGGTGCTGATATCAGATTAAACTATGAAGCTAGTTTTCGGCATGATATGTTAAAAGTCACTAATATAGTGCCATTAGTTTTATGAGTCTTCTGCAGCAACTAAGATGGGAGATGCTCTCAGATCGACTGTGCAAATTTAGACTTTATGTTTTATATAAATATCAAGACGATCTATTCGGATGGAGAAGATGATGATATCATTTGGACGATAAACTATGTTCGTGCAATGAAGGAAGCATTCAATGTATAGTTCATATGTTATTCAATCATTCCACTCTTTATGTTGAGTGAGACTTGAAATGATAATGACGTGACATGGTTTGGTAGACATCTCTGTGTTTCTCTTTTATTACTCGTTATATTTTCGATGGGCACACTTGGCAACACTGGTACATAAGGGGACTGCCCCTGCGAATGACCTTGGCGGTGACTGTCGGGGTGGTTCAAAATCTAGATAATGATTTTGGTGAAGTAATTCGTCAAGGTGTATAAACCAAAGGACGAGCTAGAAAACTAACTCGCGAGTGGTTTTTTAAAACTCTGACTAATGGCAAAAAATATTGAGATCTTGGATGGTGTACTCCCCTTCCAAGGAAGCTCTTTACTGCTTTTGTTGCAAACTGTTTTCAGAAAGAATTAACTCAAAATTTAATTCTGAGGACGAATTCAACATATTGTGGAAACTGAATCCTAGAATATCCGACCATGAGTCCAGTGTAGATCACGTTAGAAATTTCACACAATGGAAGGAATTGGAAATTAGGATTGCTGGTGGAGCAACAATTGATAAAAAAGAACAAGAAGTTGTTGAAAGCCAGGTGAAGAAGTGGAAGGCAATCCTTACAAGATTGCTTGATATTATTAGATTCATAGCTAAACAGAATTTGGCTTTAGGAGGCCATCGAGAAGGAGTCAATCATAAGAAAAACGAGTGTGATGTTGAACTTGAAGCAACAGAAAGTAGAGGAAATTTTTTAGAGCTAGTGCATTTGTTGGCAAAATATGATCCAGTGCTATGTGAACATCTTCTAAGAATCCAGCTGGGAAAAAAGTTAGCTACATCCTATCTATCTCCTACTACTCCGAACGAGTTTATAGAAATTTTGGGAGAAAATGTAAGAAGCAAAATCATCAATAATGTAAAAAAAGCCAAGTACCTTTCCATGATATTTGACATCACTGCTGATATTTTACATAAGGATCAAACGAGCTAAGTTTTACACTATGTTGTGATCGATGGAGATGAAGTGAAGGTTGTGGAATCATTTGTCGATTTCATTGAACCGAAGGGTAAAACTGCCGAGAATATTTCAATGATGATTTTAGAAAAATTAGAGAAAGACGGAGTTGATATCCAAAATTGTAGAAGGCAAGCACATGATAACGCTGCGGTGATGGCTGGTCTGCATACTGGTGTTCAGAAACGCATCAAGGAAATTAATAAAAAAGCAGAATTTGTCGCTTGTACAAATCACTCGCTGAATTTGTCTGGTGTTCTTGCAGCTTCTATTGGTGTGAATTCTGTTACCTTTTTTTGGATGTGTGGAACGTTTGTTTGTATTTTTTTCTTCATCAACACATCGCTGGGAAGTTCTGACTTCAGTCACTGGTCAAGTGTGAAGCGCATAATAGAAACTCTGTGGAGTGCGAGGGGAGAAGCTGTAAGTGTTGTAAAGAAACATTACTCAAAAATCTCAAGTGCCCTAGAAATGTTAACTAGTGATGCATAAAATACAACTACAAGGGCAGATGCTGGTGTTCTACTTGGAGCATTGCAATCATTTTCCTTTTCGTGCTTTCTTGGCCTGTGGGGACCCATCCTTCTAGAAATGAACGAGAGACAGACTTATCTCCAAACCAAAGGATTGAACATACAAAAATGTGATGTAAAACTCAGGGCATTAAAAATATTTCCATCTGAAAACAGGGACAAGCTAGTGAATAATGGTCTTAACTACGCCAAAGAAATTTGCAACGACCTAGGAATAGTCAAGGAGCGTCAGCGTCGACCCAAAAAGAAGAAACAAATGTTGGTGAAGGATCACAGGATACTGAATTACCATACGACATAGAACTAAGGACAGAAATGTTTTCTTCACTGGACAGAGTGATCCAAGAATTAACTTCGAGATTTCAACAGCTGCATGCACTTGCTGAGAAATATGCCTTTCTTACCCCGTCGAATCTTTTGGATGATGAATATAAATGTCAAATAGATCACGATCACGATGACATTGATAAAGAGCAGTTCCATGATGAGAGAAAAAGACTTGAGCATTTTATTATTGCTGTTGCTGATATTGAAGAAGGAATAAAGATGAGGAAAGAAGGCCCCCTTGAACTTCTGCAGTTTATTCCAAAGTATAACCTTGGGAATTCGGATCCAAATGTAGAAATAATGCTGCGGATTTTCCTCACAATTGCTGTTAGTGTTGCTACCTGTGAGAGGAGTTTTTCAAACTAAAACTGATCAAGAATTACCTAAGATCTACTATGAGCACCTTGCGTTAGAGAAATCTTGCCATACTGTCTATAGAGCAACAATTATGACAGACAAAATAAATTTTGACAGGGCCAATGAAGAATTTGCAAACAAAAAGGCAAGAAAAATTTCTTTGTAGACATTTGTAGTTTTAATTTTGGAATTAAAGATTATATTCATTTTGTACAACTTTTTACTATTTTCCTCTCTATTTTTGTTAAACACTGTTACCTCTAAAGTGCGCGAATGTTGGGTGTGTATTTAAAGCATAATACATTTAGCATGTGAAAATAATATCATAATTCATTAATTAAATTAATTAAAAAATTAATTAAATATCATAATATAATAAATAGTCGGCCCCGGTGTCAGCGGGGTAAAGTCCTCGCCTTCTAACCCGAGGGTCGCGGGTTCGAGTCCCGCCTGGGTTAGATTATTCAATGCCCAGGACATGGGTGTTTGTGTTCGTCTAATGATGTATTAAAACACTTGTAATTGGGGAAACCTGTAAGTCTTAAAGAAATTATTATTATTATTGTACACAAACTAGTTAATGTATATAAAACTTAAAGAGTGTGTCACCGTGCAAAATGTATTTCTTAGCGGGGGCGCCAAACTCAAGGACCGCCCCGGGTGGCACACGCACTAGCTACGCCACTGGTGGGAGGGCAAAAATAGGAATAACGAACATACATTTTTCTAAGAATTTTAAAAATACAATGTATACACAGGTCAATGGTGATTAGCAAGTCCAGGCTATTGATGAGAGTACAGTTCAAATGGAGTGGATGACTCTTTGTTGATGCTCATGATGGTTTAATTACTGAGAAAACCTTGAAGAGGTAAAAGATTATATACAATGTATTCACAAGTTACTGAGATTAGCAGCTCGGGCTATTGATGCGGGTGAGTTCCAATTGGAGGGGAAAGCACTAGGGAACTTTGGATAAAGGTTTCTCGGGTTTTCCACTGGGTGAGCAGGTCCATGGGGCCCAACGTTTCGGAGAACGACTTGTCCTCCATCATCGGGAAATGACACCACATTTGTTGCTTCCGAAAGCTGATATCCCCCTGATGATGGAGGACAAGTCGTTCTCTGAAACGTTGGGCCCCATGGACCTGCTCACCCGGTGGAAAACCCGAGAAACCTTGATCCATCAGATACGCCGGGAAAACCTGAGATCCTTCACTAGGGAACTTTTTTTATGGCAACTGATGATCACTTACTGGGAAAACCATTGAGACTGGGAAGACCGTTGAAGGGGGGGGGGGTGGAGTGAGAAGCACTGTTGTCACTGAGGAAATAGTTCATTTAGTGGGATAAAGAATAAGGGGAGTGGGAAGGAAACAATTGCTCATTCGCCAGGGGCACGTTGTTCTTGGAGTGCTGGATGATCTCCAGCGATTCCAAGGCGTCGAGTCTCCTCCAATTTCTTTCTGAGTGAAGGATCACCGATATGAAGTCACTCCTATGCTTGTGGTCCAGCAGGCGCTTGGCAAAATTCGACTGCACTTTCTTCTTATCAAAACAATTTTTATGCTCATTCACTCTTATTTGAACATTTCTTTCTGTTTTCCCTATTTATATGACACCACATTTGTTGCACTTAAGAGAATACACACCACTTTTTTTGAACGGGTGGGAAGGGGTCTTTGGCGTTCAAAAGAATGTTTTTAAGTGTTGATGGAGTATAGAATGCAATTCTGTAATTATCCTTTGGGAAACAAGATGTGATATTATGTGAAATCTTCCCTAAAAAAGGTAACCTGCACCACTTCTTCGGATTGTTGATAGGGGACAGTGAAGTCAAAATTTATATATCCTGTTTCTTGCAGGATTTATCTATAATATTTACTATGATTTCTGGTCGGTAACCATTTGCTTTGGCGATGTGATTAATAATGTCCCATTCCTTTGCGTAGTTTTCTTTGCTGAGAGGGATTTTAATAAGCGTATTAATTAGTGCATAAAAAGCTGCGGTCTTGTGTTGGAAGGGGTGGCATGAATGGGCCGGAATAATTACATCTGTGGAAGTAGGTTTGCGGTAGATGTCAAAATAGTGTTTCGCTTTCTTCACCTGAATGTTCAGACCTAGGTAGTTGATGGAATGGTTCCCTATTTCCATAGTGAATTTGATTGTACTGTTGAGTGAGTTAATAAATGTGAGGAGCAAGTCCAACTGCGTAGTAGTGCCTGTCCAACAACACAATACATCGTCAACATATCTGTACCAGTAGTGAACATGTTTGATTATCTCTAGGCCTGAATTAAACAATTTAGATTCAAAATCATCCAAAAACATCTCAGCGAGTAATGGGGAAAGTGGCGACCCCATGGCAAGTCCTTCTAATTGTTGGAAATACTTATTATTGAACAGGAAGTAATTTTGACTGAGACATGTATTGGTGAGTTCCAGTATTTCATTTATAATTACCGGATTGACATTCCTGTCTTGAAGAAGACCTGTGATTATTGTTGGCACTTCACTCTTCGGAACATTTGTGAATAAATTTTTCACATCAAAAGACACCAATTTTGCATTTAGTGATGGATTTGAATATTTTAGTTTATCAATCAAGTCTAATGAATTTTGGATGCCGTGTTTAGGAATGAATTTTGTGTAATCTTTGATTAAATAGTTCAGTTTTGATGCTAATTTGTGTGTTGGTGAAAAAATGCTAGAAATCACTAGCCTGATTGGACAATCAGCCTTGTATAATTTAATTAATCCGTATAACTGGGATATAAGGGGGTTCTTCTGTAGCAGCCAGCTTTTCTCTCTGAAACTGAACAATCCATTACTCTTGTGGATCCTGCGTGCGTTTCTTTATGAAATGATCTCGGGGGGTCTTTCGGTAATTGTTGACATTCATTGCTATTAATGTACTCTTGGCATTTTTCAACATAGTCTTTCCTGTCCATTTTCACCTTAGAATTCCCTTTGTCTGATTTTTTAATCACAAGATTTTCACTTTTAACTGATTCTACTATGCTATGGATGGAGGAGATGGGTACACTGCAATGTTTCTGAGAGTTGATTGTATATTCTTACTGAGGGTGTCTGCTACAATTTGTTTGGTTGTAGTTTTTTCTCTCCTTTGCGAAATTTCACAATCCACTATTGAACTTTTCGCAAGGGCGTGGGACAATGGTCTGTGCAGTGTGAATTTCATACCTTTCTTCAGGACTTCCTCTTCTGTGGTCGTGAAGTTGTGGCTGGATAGGTTCACCACTCTGGGACGAAACTTGAAATCCATCTTGGGCACTACTGATGTCGCTGCTGGGTCAGCATGGTTCCGACCCCGGCACAGTTGGTCTAACTTGTTCCTGATTGTGGTCATTTTCTTTGAAGTGATGTCGCTGGCTTGCGTGCGGACTAGGTCTTTGAGGAGATCCATATCCACGTTGTGTAGTTTCCAGCTCAGCTCCATATGCAGCGGGTAGAGGTAATGGGACATTGCTGCTCTTTTGCTGAACCAGGACTTCAGCTCCATTTGTTCCCAAATCCTTTCCGCTTTCTTCACTGCGTATCGGGCTGATGATGATGATGTACTAATTTTAATAGATAGGTATTTGGGCATAACTCCTAGTTTCAAGAATTTGTTGTTGAAAAATATATTTAACGAAGCTATACGGTATTTGATGAAAAGTTTGAAATACAACTTTGCCTGCTCTGCCTCACTGGCTTCCAAAATGTAACTAATAAATTTAGGCTTCACAAAAAAAAAATTTTAGTGGACCATTACTTGAAAGTTTTGATTTCCGATATGGAGAGGTTCCACAAAGTGAGGCCTGAATTTATTAGTAATATAAAGTTGAGTTGAAACGTTCCACTTTCGAGTCAACGCGGTGGAGCCAAGCATGTTTCAGTCTGTTTCAAGCAATTATCTCCAGAAACTGTCGGTGTCAAAATATTTTTTAGATCTAAACACAAGATTGAATGAATTTGTTACAGGTATAGTGAATTTGTATGTCAAGGCAATCTTCTCATGAGCTGAGAGGAAGGGAACTGGTGATTGTTCTGAGGAGGAAACCTCGTGAGTCAACAATGCAAAGGTCGAGATGGGTATTTGGTGTGATGAGTAGCATTTAAAGGAAGCAGATGAAGATCATTTGAGTATATAAAGTAATGTAAAAATGAACTATAATAATTATCATGGAACATATCGGTCTTAAAGTCTCTGACAATGACTATATTTTTAAAGGTTGGACTAAATTTTATAAATACATTTTCAATATCCGAGATATGACTGACCTTTGGGGGTCAATGACAATCGACAATAAAAGTTATGAGAGATAAACTCCTGCTATTTCCATAACAATGATTTCAGGTCTTGACTCATAAGTAGGTGCCAATGTCGCAAGGACTGTTGAGTGGAGCCGATCATGGACGAAGACTCTAACCCCTCCACCAACTTTACCGATTCTATATTGACGATGGTGCTGATGCAAGTGGAACGCTCTAAACCTCCTCTTCCAGAATGCTTCTTCAGGTGTGATTCTTGCCCTGGTATAGCACACTTTATGGAACAAATAAGTAGCATCTTCATCATGAATGTGTTTGATGAGATCTTATATAAATTGTGGACAACAACTGATCGCACAGCACTTCTAACAGTATGTAACACTGTAGAAGAATTCCTTGGGACATTCAAAGTAAAAGTGAAATTGCTTTTGTAACATTCTTTCATAGCTATTTAGCAGTCATCCTTTGTCAAATTTGAAAGAAAATCTTGATAATTATCAGTGTGTAGTTATGTACAATTTTGCTGAGAAATATTCCTTTATACTGCAAGATGCTGTCTAATGTCCATTGGAACAATTCCCAAGCTACTATTCACCCAGTTGTCGTGTACTACAAAAGTTCATGCACACTTCAGTTTGATCATGTTTCTTTTGTTGTCATCTCAGAATGTCTCAAGCATGACACTGTCAGTGTTCGCCTTTTCCAGAGCCAATTTTTGCAGTTTATATCATCACAATTTGGCAAGAAAGTAGAATACATCTATTACTTCTCAGATGGCACAGCTTCACTATATAAGAACAGGATGAATTTTGTTGATTTGTGTCATCATGATGTAGATGTTGGTGGCACAGCTGAGTGAGTATTTCTTTGCCACCTTACATCAAAAGTGGCCAGGTGATGGTGTGGCAGGCACCATTAAGAGATTAGCTGCTCGTGCCAGCCGTCAGTTTTCATACAAAGACCGAATTATGACACAGCAACAGCTGAATGAATGGGCTTCCAGAAACATTCCTTCTTACCAGACCTTGCCTTCACGTTACTACTAGACCAATTCCTGGTACTCAAAAACTTTGCTGTGTACTACCAGTATGCCACACAGCTCTTAAAACCAGGATGTATTCAAAGTCAGCTGAATACAAGGTTGAGTCTGTGTTGCTAAATCCATTAGAACTGGATATGGAGGATATTTGTGGATATGTCATTGTTGTGTGTCAAGGGCGGATCCAGGATTTTTTTCTGGGGGGGGCACAAGGGTCTGACGGGCAAACGGTCTTCTCATATTTGGGATTAAAAAACAATATACAACAATTACTGTACGAAATATACTCTTTATTTTAATATAAAGGTTATTAATATGAAAATATCATTAAGTTCCATGTGTAATAACGACAGTTTTCTTTTATGTTTCCTGCTGAAGATGTCCAGTACTTCATTAACGTTCATTTTAATGTTTTGATGGATATGCATTAAAGCCAGTCCATTCAAACGATCTTCTGTCATTCTGCTGCGAAGATATGTTTTTAATCGGCGTAAGGTGGAGAAAGGTCGCTCGGCAGTGCAAGTAGTCACAGGAAACGTGCACAACAATTGACATAGTGTTCTAATATTTGGCAGCGCCGTTGCTGTTTTGTAGGCATCTGCTGGAGACTTTGGCATAATATTTTCTCTCATCTCTTGCCAAATTTTTAGCTCTCCCTTCAAAACTAAAAAACAAGGAAGGTCCTCTTTATATACTTCAGCACCTTGCAAAACATCCTCAATATCTTCGTTACTGAAGTTATGTGACAGCAGCTTTTGCAACTGTCCGATTTTTTGCAGCTGAGCGTTAGGGAACCTGGATGGTATTTCCTTTAACAAATAATCTAGAAAAGGAATATATATTGTAAGGCGGTAATACTCTTCAATAGACTCAGTCTGAATATTCGACCTATTTGTTTGACGGCCGGTAATTCTGCAGACCGTGATTTCTGTACCCATTTCCTTTGCAAGGGCCTCAGCCATATTGAAATGTTTTTTGAATGCATCCGTGCTAGTTTCACGTTGCCTCTGCAGACTGGCTGTGGTTGTATTGATAAGCTGAACTGCAGAAAGTATATCAATTTCAATGGCTTGTAATGATCGAGATAAAGGCAGCGTGATTCCTAAAATATCAGCGAGGATTACCAAACTTACAAGAAATTCTGACGACATAATAGCTTGGAGCAGCGAAAATGCAGGTGTAGCACTTCTAACCCCTTCTTCAGCCATTTTTTGCAAAATTCCAGGAAGACATGGCAAGACGTCCAAAAATGTCAAAACAGCTTCATGCCTTTCCACCCATCTGGTCTCACACATTTTTTAAAATTATATTTTGTTTTTCCTCTGGCAGATGAACTTGCATTTCTTCCCTGAGGAGATTTATTCGTTGAGCTGACTCACGAAAGAAAGTTGCTACACTTGAGATAACCCCTACGGCATTTCTTATGCTGGGTACGGTACAGGCAGTACTGATAGCTAAGTTGAGTCGGTGGCTTGCACAATGAGTAAAAAAGGCTAACGGCTGTATGCTAGATATGCATGCCTGAACACCTTTTATTTTACCACTCATGTTGGCTCCTCCATCGTATGCTTGACCCCGGCACAATGTCATATCCAGGTTAAGGTTTTCGATCGCCTTCAAAATATGCTGAGCAATGATTTCACCAGTAAGTTTATCAACTTCGACAAACATGAGAAAGTCTTCTTGGATTTCATCTTTATCTACATCGAAATAGCGAATACAAATGGTCAGTTGCTCAGAAACAGATACATCTGTGGTCTCATCAGCTATAATTGTAAAATATTTGGCCTTTTTAATTTTGTTTGTTATTTTGGTTGTGATTAATTCCCCACAGCACTCAATCAAGTCATTTTGTGTCGACTTGCTTATGTAGGAAGCGTTTTTAGCACACTTTTTTACGTGTTCATGCAGTATCTCATCTCCAGCATCGATTCGGAACTTCAACAACGCTCTAAAGTTGTCTTCTCCGTAGGAACTTTCCGATTATAAATCACCATCATCCCTGTGACCTCTTAATGGTATATTTTGCATTCCACATAATATAATTGTCTTTATAATGGGTATAAGTTTTTTACGATTCTCTTCAATAGTTTTCATTTCCTGGGTTCTCATTTGAACAACAACGTCCATTGATTTTCCCTACATTACCATGCAAAAATTTTGAGATTTTACCATGTTCGCCTGGTGATATTTCGTGCCCTCGTGGTGTCTGATCGTTTCAATGGCCTTTTTATATGTTTTCAGTGGTTCCGACACCAACTTTCCCAGCTTCACATTATTTGTACCCGCCTCACACCGACCAAAAAGAATGCACATTTTGCACAATCCGCCACCAGCAATTTTGCTATATGCTAGCCATTCATGTCCTTTTAACCAGCTCATTTGAAAAGACCGCTTTTTTTCCCCTCACTCCCCAGTGGAAACTTAAAGTCTGTCGTAGGTTGCCAAGTATTTTTCAACCACTGGTACTTTTCTTCATCTGTAAGAACTGAACTGTCCTGCTGGTTTGTAAGTAGTTTAGCTGTAAGTAAATATACAAATAAAAGACTAAATTTGTTGTCATTTTTATGTAAGTAAGACAAATAATTACTTGAACAAAGAATTGAATGTCTCTACGGCTGTAAGCAATACAAAGGAAGAAAAATATCTCCAAAGCCGTACTCCCGAAAAAAGTCCTCTGACTTCCTCTTCCTCGAAAAAATTCCCTGAACACTGTATGTATGTGAATGTGTGAAGGAGAATCACGAGGGTGACTGTGTATTGTATGCAAACCCACGTGAATGAGTGCTTGAAAGTTATTATCAATTTTATTTTACTTACTTAGTTATTTGTTTTCCTTTTTATCCCCCACTTTTATTTTTATTCTTATCTTGTGTGCATGAAGGGTCACTGGCGTTGGAGAAATCCTTGTAAACCCTGCTTGTGTGTGTGATTGAACTCACGAAGGTTACTGTATTTTGTATACAAACCTGGGTGAGTGAGTGATTGTGTGAGTCACTGTTCGTTTTTATTTTTTTACCTTGATTCCCTTAATTTTGAGTGTTACCGTTGTTTGTAACGTTGTGAGTGAGTGTGGGAATGTCATTTACTGCCATTTAAATTGCTTTGTATGCTTGATTTTGTACGAGTGATTGAGAGCTCCCTTACACTGTATATACTCCTTCCTTCCCCCTCTCCCCCTTACTTTGTATATACTCCTTCCTTCCCCCTCTCCCCCTTACTTTGTATATACTCCTTCCTTCCCCACCTCCCCTTTTGATTCCTCTGCCCCATTATGAGTAAGGCTTTGGAGATATTTTTCTTCATTTGTAAATAATTACTTCATTGGTTAATTAAAGTTTAAGACTATAACCCGACGTAAGAAACTATAGCTGTTAAGTATATTGAATTTCGACAATTAATTTTATTATTATTAGTTTAGTAGTCTAATGTTTGTGCCTCTCTTGTGGGCAAGACAAATCTAACGACAGCGCCAAATAAGTATTACCAAGAAAATATCAAAATCGATACCTACCTATGTCACGTTCCTGCAGCTTGTAACTAGCGGTGGCTGACGCTGCCGATGGATGTGTTGACATTGACGTAGTTGCCGCAAGCGAGGATGGATGCTCATAAGAACCATCACATTCAATCCCTTTACCAGTCTCTGTAACTGCATCGTCCGTTTTTTGTATAGAAATACGCACTTAATTTATTTTGTCTTTTTCTATCTTTGTCACCCATTTATAAATAATATCACTCGTTACGCACTAAATTATGTAATCGTAGCAGAAACAAACACTAGAGACTAGCTTGGCCGGACGTTCGTGACTGACTGCATAGAAGTCGAACCCTCGGCCCTCCCCTCGCCCCGTCTTCTCACACACGCGTCTACGCTTATTCTTCTATCGTAATTTAATTTTAATACATTGACGTCGCCGTCCTTATAGACTACGTCCCTAGAAACATTGTCTTCGTCCTCCTCATCGTCAACTTCGCGGTCTTCGTCTCAGATAAAATCCCAGAGAAAAGGAACACACAGCACGAGTAGTTGCGACAATGTAGCGATCTATTCAAAGGGTGCATCTAGCACGGCGGCAGAGCACCAGCGGTAGAAATCAGCGAATGAGGCGTCCGACTGATGGGCGGTCTTACCTCGCATTCTGCCGCCACAGATATTCTCACGAGCTGATTTTGTCGCGGCAAGCAGACGAAGCCCAGGTGTTTTGAAGTGCACTACAAAGCTCACGGTCCCCCCACGAGCCTCCTTCCCACTTGGGCGATGTTTTTTTTCGAGCGCTGACTAGCGAATGACCAATGACCGGCAAATCTGTCTTCTTGACTTGGGCTCAAGGCTGAAATGATTGAGGCTCCACAATACACAAAACTAAACGAACGTAATTATAACGGGACCGTATTAAAAATCTTTTCTATTTTTTAAGCTTCTGGGGGGGGGGGGCACGTGCCCCCGTCCCCCCCCCCCCTAAATCCGCCTATGTTGTGTGTGATAGCCAGTGGTGGGTTGGGTGTGTTTTGGATTGAGCATTTGTACAGAACAAGTTAATTCATCACCCAAATGGACCATCACTGTCATTCACATACCCACAGCAGCCAGATGTATCATAAGTGGATAAAACAGCAGTCATTACAAAGGTTGATCTACGAACAGCAACAGGTCGGACATACTTCATGGAGCCAAGTGAAATGGAGATGATCACAACAAAGATGGCATCACTTTCCTAAGCTTTACAACCATATCATTAACCAAGCACTTCACTTGCATGTGCACTGATATATTTCTTGTAATTGTAAAAGTGCAATGTTGTGGCAGTAGTATGTATATTTTGCATTATATTTAACACCACAAGTATAACCTGTGACACATATTGTAAAATTATCACTTATGTGCATCTCGAAAACATTATTACTCTACATGCATGTTTGTGCCTTACCTGCAGGGCATGTACCCCATTTATCCTGCACTGCCTTGCCATTGCGGTGCCAGCTTACTCTTGGTACATGGGTAGAAGAATGTTGAGGCAATAAAATATATTTTTCATAATTTTTTGAGATGGCATGTTTTTGGGTATTCAAGGTCAAAATCAGAGTAAATGACCTTGAACCTATTATCTGTCATAAAAGGTCTTTTCGAGTATCAATATTAAGCTCTATTCCTTAGCTTTTCAACTGTGCTTGAGTTGTCACTCTACTACAATTGGGGGGAAAATTGCAGTCATTTGTATGTATGTAACTTCTTCATTTTCTACAAAAATAAGGAATAATGTATGTATCTTGGAAAATTTTCACAATAAAAATCTAAAACTTGGCAGAATTACATATCTTGTTGTGTGTCTATCATACCAAATTTCATAATATCCCAACTGGTGAGGTAAAAACTGTGATTGATCTGACACGGAATTACTCCATTGTCAGAAATAAAATGAGTAGAATCTTAGTACTTAGAACAAATCAATGTAGTGACCTCAACACCACAACTAAGCAAGTCTGAATCAAGCTGCTCAGATTCTATGCAAGAAGTGACTTATTCATTTTTGTACAATGTGTGATCCACACAACTACGTATTTTACCAAGGCTACATTCTCCAAATGAACAAAAGCAGATTAATGAAGAATAATTTCCAAAACTAATTGTTTGAGGCAAATTGAATATCACTTCTCTTTCACAACATTGAAATGCAAGTATTGCAGGCCTTTAAAAAAATTTCTCACACAATTTTAACACTGTATGACTTCACTGGACATAAGACGAACTATAGTTATACCAGTGCGTGTATCAAGGTGTCGGTAAGATTGAAACGCTTTAATCAAGTGCTCGGTCTGTTGCTTGGAATGGACTACTTGAGGAACGCTTCAATAAAGCTTGTGAAAATCAACCTTGATGTGGCAGAGGAAAATCAAGCTAAGCAAAAGCTTGCAAGCTATCTGGGACCACACATTTTAACCATTCCCATTCACTAGGGGCCAAAGAGTTTCCTTGGGTGGGTCAGCAATATATTCATTTCATTATATATCATGGGTAACTGGAGAGGCATTTTTCAACTGGAAAAGTGAAGGAGAAGTTAAGAATGAGTATATGCAGGAGAATGGTGGTAGTAATAAGGGGTATGGTTTCTCGAATAAAAAAGAGAGCTCTAATTTTGCATTATTCATGTTGAGTAATTTACCAGAATGGGTAGGTATTCTGGAAGTCAATAAAAATCCCCAGGATGATGATATTTTTAAGTTGGAAGATTCATTTATCTCTTATGGTTATAGGGTGAAAAGTGAGAGAGATAAAATGCAAGCCTAAATGAAAAATGAGGAATTTACTGACATTTGATGAAAGAAGGTAGGGTGATATCACTTATTTGGTAGGTTGACAGCTACGTTTCCAATGCTTACCAAAACATATATAGTTGGAGCTCTTCTCTCCTGGCTCTACAGTCCACAAGTGATGAAACTGAAAGGATTACATAATAGATAATTCCTTGACCATTCCAGGCCATATATGTAATTATTTTGCCCATTCTTGTAGCCTGGTGCAAACTGTTTCTAATTTTTGGAGGCCTACAGTTTTCTGTTTGTTCATAAATTTCTGGTGAAATGATGTTATTTCATTCGTTTTAAGTTAGTTAAACTTTAAATTATATACTTTTAAACTTAGTTTATGAATATAAATAAAATCTGAATTAAGGTGAATAAGTAGTATATCAAGCGAAATACATTGAGCGATGATCAATGCTGCACTTAGAGCAAAAAAAGTACTTACAAGTGAAGTTTTGTTTTGGAATCTAAAAAGGTTAATTTTAATGTTCTAGAACTATCTTAATTAGGTATTCTTCCAGTTGGTATTTAAAAAATATGAAGTTTTCTTTTCATTCAAAAACATTCTTTATTAAAAATATGGTTTTGAGAAGAAATGAATGATACATAATATAACATGATTTCACAATATAAGTGTAAAGTTTTTACTCATGATTTAAAAAAATAAATTACTAACTTCTCAAAGCCACGTCATCTCTATTTTTCTTTGAGTTGAATCGGGGAGTTCATGTCAAATGACCTAGGACTGGGTAGAGTGGGTCTCAAACAACTTGGTTGCCAAGGGTTTCATCCAATTGAATGAGATTTGGAGAGAGAACGACATGATATTGAACACAGCATTAGGTATGGTTAGTCACAATCTTTGTTTCCAACCAGATCAATGGTCTTGGATTGTCAATTGATTATGGTAGAGTTAGTGACCAGTAAACTAATAGATATTAATGTTTATGTTTCACCAAATGATGCTTGCCAGATTTAACTTATTAATGAGGGAAAAGGTATGATTTCTAATTACTGGTTAATAAATATCTTTCCTAAAACGTTTTCCTGGCCAAAAATAATTTTAGAGACACCAGCAATATGGTAACTCTGATCGTGAATTCCAAGCATAGCTATCTAAAGGTGACCTCTTATGCACTGCAAATATCCCTAAACTTCAGCATTAATAATTTTTGCATAATTTATTCACTCAACATATCAAACACATTTTGAAAATGAGACTCAAAATTAGGTTGCACTTCAATACAACAACATTTAAAAATCACTGCACAGCCTTATCAAACATAAGAAAATAAATTATATTGATAAAATTTTTCAAAAATAAAAATAATTCCCTACATTATACAAATGATGGCCAAAAATACAGAGGTTGTTTTGCACGTACATGAAAAAATGAAATATTTACATGACACTAACAGATAATATTTACATGTCCAGCTTAAGTAATAACAAATTAGCTTATGTACCTACATGAATTCCTTTCTGAAGCCCTTTTAACATTAAGCAAGAAGTATTGGGGGACCAAGCTTTGATTGGTACACCCATTGTCATAATTATTATTACAATAAAAAAATGTTATTTAATTCAAAATTATAACCATTTTTATATTTTATCAAGAATAAAGATGTCATAATTAATGACCGAAATAGTTTTTTCTCGAAAATATACAGTTGTGACAGATACAGTCCAGATGCCATGATCTTACAATAAAAGATGTTCACTTTCCACAGAGTTTATTCACACTGACCAAGGTTTCAATGTAAGCTATGTTTTTGTGTTTCAGGGTACAATTTGCAAATAATGCAAGCTTATATATGTTTTTGAATGGGTCTGGAGGGGGGTGGGGGAAGGTGGAGGGTAGGGGGATGGGATGATGTAAAAGGTATAGAGAAATGACGTAATCAGAGGGGTGAAGGTTTTTTTGGAACAGGCTGTCACTCAATGGATGAGTCAAGTAACATTGATGAAATCAGGAATGAATAGTCAGTATATAAATAATGGTTAACGTTTATTTCTTGTGAGATCATGGCATCTGAACTCCATTCCCACAAAATATCGCCTGATACGCTTAACTTAATTCACAGTTCACTTAACTGCTTTCCTGTACTTTAATTCAATTGCAGCATGAACCATTATTCCATGGCTTGCTCTAGTCAGAACCATGTGTGAACTGTAATTTTATTTTGATAATACATAATACACGGAAAGTGTTTTTGTAACCAAATCCACTGAGAATCTCTTCTTTTAGATTCATTTCATTCCATTATAACCCTTGATATACTACACAGTTGTATGCATAATACAATGATTCACAGTGATTCAATGGAATTAAAAAACTGCTACTATTTATATGTGAGACAGAGGTAATACCACACTAAAGTATTAGATTCATGAATCTATAATCTTACCTGATGAAAAAAATCTCCTTGTTAGTACGATACTTCTGTGCAAAGGCTGATATCATTGCTAGAGTGTTTTACATAAGTTGTGACAATAGCCTCATTAATATAAATCGACATGTTATTTGAAAATTAATCCCTATCTAATCAGTAAATTCTAAGCCCGCAGCGGTTTAATGGCGGTAAACTTAGCCCAATGGATTCCTCATAACCTAAAGCCCTTAAATACCCACTCTCAGAGGAATAGGTTCCATAGTTTTCGAGATCATTCATGAGACAATCCATAAAACACCCAAGCCATTTATAGCCATTGCTCGGGTTGGCGAGGAAATTTGCTTTAGTTGAAATTGGAGAAAATTTTATGATTTCACCATTGAGAACATAATTTTTAGTCAAAAGCAAAGTGTACAACATAATCAATTGCAAGAATTAAATACTTCATTCTTTTAGCCATCCAATAGTGAAAATTTAATCCTATATCTTGATTGTAAGTGTAAGTGACTAAGATTGTAAGTAAGAAGTAAGTAAAAAAGCAAAAAAAAAAGAAATCTCTGCACTGATTCTGAGTAAAATAGGGGCACATTTTGGGTGGCTTAGGGCCTTTGCAGACCTGAGGCCTTTCGTCCAATGGATTTCTCACACCCAAAAACCCTCACACACTTTCAGGAAAATTGGTTTGGTACCTTTTGAGAAAAGAGTAACATACCTATTTAAATATAAACATATATACATACAAGAATTGATCATTTAATAGTATAAGATACTTTGTAAATTTAACCATAGCAAATAATTAATATTCTTTGTTTAATTAATCATGTTTAGGATTCACTGCACCTTTTTCAATGCTCTCTCCAAACTGTGCTTCAAACAATAACTGCATAATTTTAATTTTAACTGCAGCACTCATTTTTGGAGAAAGTTTCTTCATCGTTGCTCCTATGATTCGGCAGAAGTTTTCATCTTCATCAAAACTGGAATATTTTTTCTCTGCCTCAGCTTCATTAAGCCTCTTGATAAGGTAACTCTGTACATCACATGATGCTGAAGCAATGCCTGCCAAAAAATTTCATAATCGACAAAGTTTAAATTCACCATTACTAATATAACACACCTAGTTATTATCACACTCCTAATTCTGGCAAGAAAGGGAAAATTTTTATCTAAAAAGTTGATTTCTGATGATGGAGTAGGCTATGCGATTATGAGACTAATCTTATACATTTATAATATACCTTAAATTTCATTTTTTAATTCTTTTTTGTCTCACCCAAGTCTATATCTGATACATGCTATATACATATATAATATATATAATAATATATATAATAATATATATACATACCATATATATTATATATACTATACCGACTACAGCCTGTCTCTATACCCAGTGGGGAAGTCTCACTTTTCCATCTTTCAGATAAAAAGCCTATCTGACAGGGGTTGACTTAACAATATGGCCAAGAGGCAATGTCAGCCCAAGTTTTACTGTATTCTGAAGGAGACGTACCTGAAGGAGTTCATTCATTATCAAGTGACCTCCTGTATGAAGTTTATCCGCTCTGATAACAAAATAACTGTGGAGTTAGAAAAGAAAATTTCATTTGGGAAACAGAAATGTAGCAAGTGAGACAACTTTGACCCCAAGAATCACAGGTTACATCATGTTAGATCATTTTTTTAATCAGTATTCTACCGGTTAAGGTAGGTTTTATTGAATGTCAGAGAATCTCCTCCCATTTTCAACACTTTCAGGGTCCAATCTTGCTCTAGTATATCCTTTTTCGCCTCAGCATATAATCTACCCTTCATCATCCCGTCCCTGAAACCTATCCTCTTTCTTCCCCTTCCCCGCTTGCCCAACACCCATCCCTCCATCACACTCTTCAGTAACCCATCGCCCATTATTACATCCTCCAGCTACCTACTCTACCAACACCACATGTGTTCTAATCTCCTTATTACATCCTCCAGCCACCTACTCTGCCGATCTCGAATTTCATTTAGAAGTTTCCATCCCTTGCCCACCATCTCAAGCACTTCCTCGTTAGTCTTCCTTTCCGTCCACCTCAACTTCTCCATCCTTCTCCACACCCACATCTCAAATGCCTGCAGCCTATTCTCATCCTCCTTTCTCAGGGTCCACGTTTCTGCCCTTACAATGGTATGCTCCATATCAAGCTCATAAGATAATTAGCATACATATAGTAAAACTTTTTTATATTTCTCCAAGACATGTAATTCTAGTAGTTCACTGATTGAATTACTTTAGGTTGCAGAGTGGTGGTGCATTACCAATGAATTCATACTCAATTAGTCCCAATTCTCACATGCTTAACCTACCTTCATATTTCTGTAACATTTCAATCACCAATGGTCTCTCACTTCCTAATGTCTCATATCCATTGCTATCTCCTAGATCCTATCGTATCAATGTATTTATCTCTAAAATCCATCAACAGTTTGATTTTCCTCCAATAACTTTTCCTTTCATACATTGCACGAATCTTTTTCATTTGATTTTCTTCTCATCCGTCAGTTATAACCATCCTAATCCATTTTCATTTCTCCCTGGGTTCATGCGTCATCTCAGCAAAAACTCTGCTTCACCATGCCATAGCATACCATGGTCAAAGTCTTAATTATAATTTTTCACATTCTACCACAAACCCAGTCATTTACTGTTTCATATTCTAAAATCCCCTTACCTACATTACAACAATAGTACCCTGGGAAAGCCAGAAAACTAAGTTGACGCCGAGTTCACAGAATATGTGACCGCATACCTTGTGGGAAATTTAATGCATGCTTTTAAATATGTACCTTAAACACTTTGACCAGTCAAAGTAGCTGACATCACTGAGCTTGTTTAGGAAAGCTAATACATGCCACATTAGAGAAAAATCTATCTTTTCTACAGCATTAAGCCACCATTCTCCCATGTGTATGAACCCAATGCATAACAACTTCTACTGACATCTAGAGTAAAATTTGAAACTTTGGAGACTCCCTTGGTACTCAAGGGGGTGCTCACCACTTGGCTGCAGTGATTATGGTAGGTATACTTATTTATTACAAATATTATAGCAAACCTGCTAATATACTAGCTAACCAAAGAAAATTTCATCAAGTGAACCTTGATGTGTCGTATTCATCTAGTTACAAAATCAATTCACTCATTATTTAGATTCAGACTCATAAGGTATGCCCCCAAAAAGTTTATGAGTTCACCACCTCATTTTACAGGCAATATTGTTTTCATTGTATGATCAAACTTTTTCTATAACTCGTGCCATAGAATCATTCATAGAAGCCTGGAAATAAGCCAATTTCACAAGTGGTATGCAACATTCTTGAATACACATATTATGAGCACCATTTTAGAGCAAGGTGATATCATATTATGCTAAGCCTATCATCATGAACTATTTGGACAAATTTTTGAAGACTAAGAATAATTTTACTGCGTGAATAGTCTTCTGCTTCATGTAAGCTGATACCTTCACACAAATTTAAGTAGGTAATATGTGAGGAAATATGGATAATGCTACCCTAAAGACTGCTGCCAATATGCTAGGACAATGAAATTAGAGCTTCAATAGGAACTGAAAGTACAATTGGAATTGCACACATCTCAGCTTGAAAGAGGATGTTTCTTGGACAGTTTTTGGATAACACCTGTGCTTGGTTTCAAAACTATTATTGCAGGGTATTGTATAAGCAAATCTGAGCCTGCATACACTTTGGTGGAAAATGATAAAAAATGAAACAGCATTGGCATAAAATAAAACATACCATTTAAAATACAAAGGATATGTACAGTTTTGTATGTAGAGCAAGAGAATCAGCATTAATAAACTGATGGTAAAATTTAAAAGGCCAGTTATTATTTGAAAAATACTTTCCAACAAAACCCTAGCTGTGTGGCAATTAAGGTATGGCCGATGGGTGATTCTCCTGCTGAGTATCATTTGAAATTTACACTCTGAAATATTACAGAGTGGAAAAAGCAATTGGACTTGGATCTACCATGGTCCAAACCTTACTTCAAGGATACAAAACAAGGGACATGATACTTATGGACTGGTTTAGAGTGTTTACCTATATGAGTGTCTTAGGTTGAAAAAAAACTGGTGCTTGAGGCACAGTTCCTGTGAATAGGAAAGGCCGGCCACCTGAAGTAAAAAACATTTAAATGAAATGGGGTGCCAGTGGTGAGGCATAATAGGGATGACACTGTTGGCATACCTGAGAGGACCCACCATGCCTCCCTTACCATTTCTTCAGAATATGCAACCTACAGGGACCTTTACAATGATAAGGATAGCTCTTACGGCTGGACAAATAACAAAAAATAGGGAGTCTTGTTTACGGCTACTGGAGACTCCCTATTTTTTGCTACAGAGACCTATTTCATTATCATTGAGCTCTTTCCTTCCACCTCTGGTGGTTGATTAAAATTAATGCAAAAATTCATATCAGTTGAAGAACTTTTACGATAAATACCAGAGAATTCAGACTTCCATGCACCCTGGAAATTGATTCATACTTTATATGATGCGTAAATTTATTTTTAATCTATTATATTTACCACCAACCTGAAGGCAGTCTCTTGAGCCTATACATTTGGTGTGTTGTTATCAATAGTATAGGATATTCATTAACAATCATGTCCTGGGAGATAAGAAATCAACATATGTGGGACTCAAACCAGTAACCCCAGGGCTGCCCAGGTGACTTTGCCTCAATGCCACAGGCTAACAAGGTTGTTAGATATTTTTGTCATTCAAGGTAGTTATATATTTATGTAAAGCTGGCCAAAATGATTCTTTAGGTAGGAATGACAGATTGAGTGAACATGTAAACATAAAGTGGTCACTGCTTAATCTCCTCCAAATCTCCATCGATGCCCTTTACTCCTCCAAATCACCAAATATGTAATTCATTATTTATTCTACTGCCCCTCCTACACACCCAATCTATTTACATCCCCTACATACCTACATACATGTTCAACTTTTTGCTTACTCACAATGTTATATTCTTCATTGCAGCATTAACAAATCATTTCTCAACATCTCTACTAAGAAGGTCATCATCCATTCTCCCCTGCCAATGGATGCCTCTTACCCTAACTTGATTATCTTTCTTGCATCCCCAGAACTGATTCCATTTTCACTGCAAGTTTCGTCCAATAACTATGTAAATATGATCCACATTTACATTCTACATCACATATTTCATTTTGGGTTTACGACAGTCAGTGTTAGAACTCCAGCCATGAATGATGTGGGAGGGAATCTAGAGAATGAACCTAAAGGAGTGAGGGATGAAAGAGCATTTTATGTTAAATAAATATCTTCAGTGCTTTTCTGTCTTCATTGTAATCATACATAGTGCATGACCTGAAGGAATTTTTGTAATTATAAGTGTGACAGTGTAACTTTGTCACATTATTGCTTAGTTGTCACTTCTATAGTGATATAAATCAAAGCTATACCTATTTTGTCCTGCAACTATGTTCTACATTTATCCCAGGATCCTTTTCCTTAAAAATTCATCACTTTTGTTATCTTCTGACTTACCTCAGAACCATTTCAATAGCATCAGTTTTAACAGTTCTCATAATACCTGCCATTGACAAATGGGATAGTAAGTATTTGGTTATCCACAAAACTATGTAAGGTCCTAAATTAACTTTATAATTTTCCACGCTTCCTCAAGTTCCCTGAATGCTTCTTGCACCATTCCTCTGAATGCATACTGAAGAGCACTGTTGATTATAAGCAACCCTACATTACACCCTGACCTACAGAGATGTCCTCACGGATTCACCATTTGCAACCATCACTTGGACTTTCTTGACAATACATTTTGAATCTAATAACAATAATTTTGGACCAAATAAAAATGACTTTGTTAACTTCACTTGAGGTTTATTAGCACGACCTGGGTTTTGACACTTCGTGTTATCTTCAGGGAACCTCTTCGAAACCTGAGTCATGCTAATAAACCTCAAGTGGAGTTAACAAAGTAATTTTTATTTGGTCCATAATGGATAGCTTCCACAAAGTAAAGCCTGCAACCATTTCCTTTGTAACAATAATTTACTTGTTTTGATGGTAGCTAATTTTCAAACAAAGCATACCAAAACTTGCGCTGGATTCACTACAAGGGTTACTACTACTCAGAGATCCCAAGACTATCATTATACCGATTATCAAAAATATATGTCCTTGAGCACAAACTTTAACAGTTACTTTCAAACTAATTACCCTTTACATTTACACATAGCAACTTAAATGACCTTTCCCTGTAGGACAATAATGGCCTACTGCAGGGGGTTAGAAACCTCTGATTATTCTTCTCTTATTTAGGACGTCTATATATTTTCTGAATACTTTTAATCAATTAAACTTATCATTATTATCTTTTCCACAGAGTCATTTTCTTTTCAGCTGAAGTTTCATTTCTAAATACAATGGGAGAGCTAGGTTTGGTGAGTAAGGGGGTTAGAGATCTCACTAGCTTGTTTTTAGCAGAAGATTACATGACCATGAGCAATACGTGGGCCGAGGTGTGGTCTTCATGTGAAACCCAGTCTTTACTGTATCACATTTTGAAACTAAAGAACCTCCCACTAGTCTATTTAAAAACACCACAAAACTTCCTCATGGTTATTTCGACAGACAGCTGAGTCATAGGGCACAATGCATTATTAAAAAATTTGTGGGCGATCATCGCCAGAGATGATGGTGGACCTGGCTATTTGCTGTCTTAAACTCTCAGCCCCCTTAAAAGTACTACAACAATTCAAATGTTCATGCCCACGTAAGATCTTGATCACTAAAGCCTTCCAGAAACTGCATATCAGCTCCATTTTCCACCAATTTAATGCTAAGTTATGGTTCATTGACGCCCAAAGATCTGCTATTCCATAGATCTCTGAGAGACAAAGGCATTACTGTAAACAAGCCATTCTAATCCCTACTCACAAGTTTTCAAAAGGGCATGGCATTCCAAAATGCTATAATATGATTGCACTCCATGGCAGGATTCCATCAGTCCATGCTCTATGTTCAGTTTCGTAACTTTTGGGAAGCACCTCATATTTGCACTAAACATGAAATTGTGTAGCATAAGGTTCAACATATCATATTTCTCAGACCATTAGACACACTGAAATTATTGGGGTCAGATTTTAGAGAAAAGTAATAAATGAACCATCTAATAAAACACCGTCCCATTTTAAGTCACATTTTCGATTTAAAGAAGTATGTCCTATTTGGCCTGGAAATATGGTATTAGTAATTACAAAAGGTGTACTGCATCAAGTACAGTAACCATGTATACATAGGTCCAGGCAACTAGATGTTGCCTATCACCACATAAATGTCCATCTAGCCAGCATCATCCAAAGTTCCGCATGGCATCCAATAAATTCCATGTGTGTGTTCATCCTTATATCTTTCTTAATTCAAGAAAAATGTGTATTACTCATCTTAAGAAAAATTTTCATTATTCCTAATCCTGAAAATTTTAATTTACAACAGGGAAAATGATAGTTAATCATGCATTGTTCAAATATTGCTCACATTCTGTACTAAATGATACACTCACAGCACCTACCTCATCCAAATAGGGGCTAACAAGCCATGCTTTGAGAAGCTAGAAATTCGGGGATGTGAATAATATAAGAAATGAAGCAGTTTAGACCAATAATATTTCATTAGTAATGTCAGCATTGCAGTTGATATCAAGTACTGTATGCCTGATAATGAGTTCTTTGAGAATGAGATACCCCAGATAGCATGTAAGTTTACGTCAACCTTGGTTTTCCCTTGCCACGTCAAGCTTCATTTTCGCAAGCTTGATTCAAGCCTGTCTCAAGCAATGCGAGCCATGCTACCGACCGAGCGCTTGATTCAAGCCAGTTTCAAGCTTACTGCCACCTTGATGCACGCACAGGCGTAACTGTACTTCTTGTCAATGCACGACGCCACTCTCACCGATCAAGATTGACTGGATTAATATCTACCTTGGTAAGTATTAGTTTTTTTTCCTATATTTCAACCAGCTATGCATATTAAATCAGAGTTAATTGAATTTACTAATGTAGGCATGTAGACATAGCGTGCGCGCAAACTTCAATGCTACTGAGAGGTATAATACTACTACTACGAGGAAAATTTTAGGTATATATGCACGAGGCACGTACCGCAAATTTTGTAAGTGTATTTAATGTTGTGATTAGGTGTTGATACGTCAGGAATTTATATGAATACATGAATTAATTAATTTCGGTGGCGGCGGGGTAAAGTCCTTGCCTGCCAACCTGAGGGTCGCGGGTTCAAGTCCCGCCTGGGTAAAATATTTTCTGCCCAGGACATGGGTGTTTGTGTCTCGTACGTTGTTACTGTTATTCACCCGACGTAAACTGGCCCATTGTGCTGTATTCGGGGTAGTAAAGATAAATAAATAAATAAAATAAATAAATTTATGTTCAATAATTAAAAATTTTGATTAGTTTTAACTGTGTCACACATTCCCCTGCCACACACCATCGAGGTGGCTTGCAGGGTATAAAGTAGAACTGGACGGAACTTGGAAGATATTGTGTGAAAACCGTTACTGCTGGTAGCCCTGCAGAAATGGGGCATTTCGCTTTAGTGGGGAAAAAATTAGTGGGTCAAGTTCCGTCCGGTTTCAGTAGATGTAGATGTAAAGGCTGTATTTGTATTTGATTGTAGATGTAAATACTGTATTTATCTTTGGCTTCAGCTGGCAAAACATCATATCGCAAGAAGGTATAGTAGAAGTATTGGTCTCCGAATTTACTGTATGCGAAATTACTTCATTTCCCTTTTCATGAGATAACACTTGTAATTCCAACAAACTTTTATCTGAGGGACAATTTGGTTCTATTCTTGTCCCAAACCTGTCTGTGGAAATGGATTAAGTACTGCATTAAATTACCTGCACTAATGTTGCTATGCATGATACATAATCAGAATGAAAACAAAGGCATTAATTATTATATGCAAAATTTGTAGAATACTCGTGCTAAAAGGTAGTGAGAGAAGAACATAATTAAAACACTTGATATGTTACATCCTTGAATATGCCTCTTTAAAGAGGCATTTTCTAAGAAATTAGAAACAAAAATTGCCATGGCGCTACTGATAAATGCAAACTTCATTCATGTTGGAACTATTACAGTTTTGTTAGTTGTCAAATAAATATTTCATTTGCATTCTGTTAGTGAAGTGACTCTTGTTATCTTCATTTTTCCGAAAGTAGCTGTTATCATAATGCTACCCTGGTTGGACATGGTTCCACTGGATATTTTCAATATATGGTCATATAGTAGTTCAATACCAGGTTTCTTTAAGAAAGCTTAATTTATCACAATAAATGTGTTTTTAAATAAATTTTCATGTGTTCATTGTTATTATTTAATGTATCTCTTGACTTTAATTACTTTCCTAATGCTTCCTTTAAGGAAATTTTGATGATTTCATTTCCCATTTTACATACCGTAAAAGTCATTTCTTGCATAAATCCTGCTAGATTCAGACTTGCTGGTGAGGGAGAAGTCAACCTTGATTCAAGCTGAAACATTATGCTTGAATCAAACTGGAAAATCAAGCTTGATTCAAGCTACACTGTCAAGGTTGCAGAAAGCTTGACTGCTGGAGACTAGCTTGCTTGATTCAAGCTTGAAATAAGCTGAATAGCTTGAATTGTCAAGCTGGATGCAAGCTTGGTAGCTTGTATAGTCAAGCTTAAATCAAGCTTCATTTAAGCTTACTTTGCTATCTGGGACCAGAGCCCTATGGCAGAGTCGCCCCATTGAAGATACTTTAAAATGTCTCACAACTTAGTGCATGCTAAGGTAATAAATTGCTCACGCAATTGGATCTAGAAATGTCCTTACACCTTTAACTGACTTACTTGCAATTTTAATTTGTTGAATATCATTAACGGATTTTGGTTGACATTTCTCTGGTATAGACTCTTCACTTGGATCTTCAGTTGACTCACAGTCAACTGGCATTGTCCACGGCTCATCTTCTAGGCATTCTTCAATTTTTGTCTCAGAAGTCTCAATGTCGGCTCCATCAGGGGTTAACGGCTCCCTAGTAATGTTTATTCAGAAAAAGGCACAGCATGGTTAACGTAAATGAGTGAAATGCTTATTTTTAAATTTCTCTGACATTTGACACAAAGAACGTTTTTAACATTACACGACCGATAGACATAAACTGACACTCTTGTTTTTTATCCATAACCATCCAAGAACCGCCTGCGATGACGTTCAATTTGGCGCCTATTTTCATACCTCCAATCAACACATTTTACTACCCTAGTATATTTTTCGGATGTTTATACTTAATAGAAAGAGGTGCAAAAATTTCAACATTTTGCTATTTACTGTCACACATTGTATTAAAAAGTAATACTATTACAAGATATTAGACGTGATACTTATGAGGAAATTCTTACCTGTCGCGAATGTTTGAGCTAGAATATTTGTCAGCTTCTGACAATTCGCAAGCTGTTTTCAAGGAAACATGACGGGCTCTTAAATGACCCCAGAGAGCCGATGTGCTCCCTTTCTTTTGCAAAATTGCTTTACAGATTTTGCACTGCGCCTCGTGATCACCCAACTTGTTGAAATAGTGCCACACTTCACTACGTACAGCCATTTTCCTAGGAAATGTTTAACTTCATTAGCGACCCTAATCGGCTTTAAAATGATTATAATAAGTGATATTCGTTTCCCAAAATATGATTGCAAGATGATTGATACCATGCATGGCACTAGTTCACTCCATAATATCTGAAATTATTAGTGCTGAAGGTATCCGACTTATCACATCGCGACCACCACGACATTTTGACTGATTTTGACTCTCGATATGGACATGTCAGTCGAAAAACCAAATGAAGAATACTGTACACACTGGCTCAGGCCGAGTGATTGGCTTCATTATATTAATAGAATTTTTAAACCTCTTCTTGTCGATATGCTACGGTAGTTAGCTTTGCGTTTCGCTTTGTATTTAGTAGCTGCACATAGATGGCGCTCATTTTGAGATTAAAATCTAAAAAAAGGTGATCGTGATCATCGATTACTCTTTCATTTATTTCGCACCACTTATCATGAGTACTCTACATTTCTCTTTCTAATATTTTGTATAAAAGCCTTATTTAGTAATTCCTAAATTGTGAGTGCATGTAGATATTTTTATCTATAACCTAAGTAATATAATTAATATTTTTGAATATTTATTGCTCATTTTTTTACGTTTCATTAATGTGTCTACGTCTAAGCATGGTTGACAATATTGTCTACCATGCTTAGGCATAGTATGCATGTCTTTATGCTTTCGCTGTAATTAATATAGTATGCATAGCAAAGTCAAGCCAAATGTTGTGAAGTTCTCAGTTAAGGAGATATAAAATATGGCGACATGAAGTTGGCACACGCTAACAGCACACAATAAGGAATCGAGAAAACACACCACCATACGGTTTAAAAGCCGGGCATTTGCATAGGTTATTCTACGTCTATGTAAAGAGAAATAACAACTGCATTAACATACCGAAGGTAAATGAGCTGGGATAATGAGGTCACCTAGTCATTAGCCTCAGAAACCAAGTATTCAGGAGGGACCTTAACTAACGGTAGTATTTCCAGCACACGGTAAAGTAGCGGGGCATTTGCACTTACTTTCTTCATGTCATTCTGCAGAGAAGAAGATTTTCTACTGGCATATCGATTTATAATAGACTCTGATTCCTAGTTAACTAGAAATCAAGTGTCAAAAATTACTTATTTCCAGAGGAACCCCGACTTCCTGGTAGTATTTCCATCAAAGGGATAAAAGTCGGGCATTTGCACTATATTTCTGTGTGGCAGTATGTGAATGGAAACTAAATCTACCTACCATAATCCGAAATGGATACCTTGGATACCTAGTTCACAAGTAATTTTGTCTCAAAGTCAGATATTGCACCACGGAATCAGGTTTCGCCGGCATAGCGACCTCAATGATGTATTTCCATCACACGGTATGGAAGCCACGCATTTGCACTATGTTTCTCTACATCAATTAAAGCATAAAGGTAGAACTATAAGCACACCGAATTACAATAGGCCATAATACCTAGTTCACCTAGATTTTAGCCTCAGAATCAGAAATTTCCGGCTCCGCTGGAAATAAATAATATTTGACTCTTGATTTCTAGTAAACTAGGTATCAGAGTCTATTATAAATCGACATGCCAGTAGAAATTCTTCTTCTCTGTAGGATGACATGAATAAAGTAAGTGCAAATGCCCGGCTTCTTTACCGTGTGTTGGAAATACTACAGTTCGGTCGGGTTCCGGCCGGAAATTTCTCATTCTGAAGCTAAAGCTAGGTGAACTAGGTATCATTGCCCATTAAAATTTGGTGTGCTTGTAACACTACCTTTATGCTATACATTGACGTAGTGAAACATAGTGCAAATGCGTGGCTTCCATACCGTGTGATGGAAATACTTCATTGAGGTCGCTTTGCCGGCAAAACCTGATTCCGCGGTGCAATATCTGACTTTGAGGCAAAATTACTAGTGAACTAGGTATCCTAGGGTATTGAAATTTTGGATTATAGTAGATATAGTGTCATTCCACATACCTATGTGAAGAAATATAGTGCAAATGCCCGACTTTTATCCCTTTGATGGAAATACTACCAGGAAGTCGGGGTTCCTCTGGAAATAAGTAGTTTTTGACACTTGATTTATAGTTAACTAGGAATCAGAGTCTATTATAAATCGATATGCCAGTAGAAAATCTTCTTCTCTGCAGGATGACATGAAGAAAGTAAGTGCAAATGCCCGGCTTCTTTACCGTGTGTTGGAAATAATACGGTTCAGTCGGGTTCCGGCCGGAAATATCTGATTCTGAGGCTAAAATCTAGGTGAACTAGGTATCATGGACCATGGAAATTCCGTGTGTTTATAGTTCTACGCTTATCCTTTACATTGACGTAGAGAAACATAGTGCAAATGCCCGGATTTTTATTCATTTGATGGATAATATTCCCGTATTACGCTCTCCAAACGGAACAGCACCACTTTGCGGCTTAATGGAGAACTTGCAAGTTTTTTTACAGGTGTTTTAACTCATGCATCATATAGATAACTAAAAATTTTTCCAACATATTCTTTCCTTTCATCTGAGCGACCCATATTTATTGAACTACAGTCAGTGGAAAAGATGATGTCGTTTCAAACGCTGCTTTTTGCGCGCCATTTTCTAAGTGATACGTGACGTCACACCTGCCGTCTACCGTACGTGACCGGCGAATAGATAGACCGGAGATACCGGCGAATAGTTCGGCGAGTATCACCGTTCAATTATCTTTAGCCTCGTGATATTTCGTTGAAATATTGCGTCTGAGTTTCGGAAAGGAAATATGTATTTTGGTGTACAATACTTTAACGATTTATTAATGTTTCATCAGCATGGAAGTTTGTGCCAACTCAGACAATCTGCCTATGAAGTCGACGCTCTAGTGATGATGGAGTACTTATAATGAGATGCGACATGTAGACATACAGTCAGTAGTGTGCCGAATCGGGGTTGACCGATTCGACACATTCGAAGAACGCGCTGGAGCTGAAGGCCAGGTTCGGCGCGTTAACAAGAGGAGGCGCGGACAGCAGTTCGTCGTCCAGGGACTGAAGAGTACCCACCACGGAGTAGGATACTCCGTGGTACCCACCAAGGCGAGAGGGGGCAGAAAGTGACGAGGCTCGAAAGGAGAAGGATCTCCTTTGTACTGTACATTTGTGAAATTATAAGTCTGTTTACTGAAAGAAACCTGGGTGCTTCTTTATTTCCCGTCCTCACGTCACAGTAGACATAGTCGGAAATACAAACTGTTAAATCACTTCGTTAATTATTTACTGTGATTTTCTCGATAAATTAATACATTAATTGTTTGAAATTTCTATTGCAGTATTTCGGCATTATTAGAAATGTGATCTTTTCAAAAAGTTCTATTGTAATTTTATTTTTTTTTTAATTGCATTATTGCATTAGATATTATTGCAGTTCCATGAAGAAGTATGACATCGATAGTGTAATAGGATGCGTTCGATAGCAAATATTGAAAAATGTATGCCCAGTGAAGTGCAAAATATTCCAGGAACATAAAGTAACGGCAAAAAATTGTGAGTCTAGCCTTATGATCAGCGAAGAGTCTCACGAGGAGACATCGCGAGACCTACGGTGAGGCGAGGTGACGCCAAAGATTTAATTTTTTTGCGACTGGTGATAGATGTAGAAAAGGGGTCACTGCTTTTTCTCCCATAGGCCCGGGTTCGCGAGAGAATTGTAGGTAACTCGAGAATTTGTCTCATCTTCAATTCGTCGCATTAAGACATGTTCACACGATGCATGTCCTTGCAAGTATAGGTATACGTTGATAGATAGATGCATGGGCAAATTATCCGTATCATATAACAGGAGCTTTTTTATGCCCACGAGTTCATGCATTGGCGCAATTTTGGGTGTAAAAACGATGCAATTTTAATGGTGACTGTTTACGCATCTGCTCATGCGTAATTAACAACAGTTTTACGCTCGTAACATAATTATTTGCCGTGGTAGTGTGGGTGCACAGGACTCCAGTGTAGTAAAGGATCGTGGCCATACCAGCCATACTGCGTAATTTATTTTTCGGTTTAATATGTTTCAGAAATAAAGTAGAATTCCCAATGCCGAACAGGTACAATCTTTACTGCATCATTTTTAATCTTCTAACTATTACTTGGATCTTCAACTAACCCTTCAAAGAGAGTACAACTAGTAGCAAGTTTTGGGATTCTATATTTTGCCTGGGTTTACACTTAATAGGTGGAAGGTGTGTCGTTGGCCGCACATTTTTTAATCCGAGGATACATTTTAGGGAAGAGAGAGAGAGAGCTCCGATCGGTCATGAGTCTATTTGAAGTGTTAACAAGAGACAAAGATGTAATTTTTATCGTAAAGCGACGTTTTCACTTTGAATTCCTAGCAATTATACTCGAATGCTGATGTTTGTTAATCAACTTTTCGCTCACCGTGAAGAATTTTCTGACTTGAAAGAGTTAATAACAGGGTATGTAAAAGCAGAGGTTTGGAAAGAGGTTCATTTAAAACGGCGTATTTAATGTAAGCGAAACGTGGATCGAAGGATCATGGAGTGTTTTCCTTGCACAATCAACCAACGCGGTTGAAAACCCGGAAGACTTTATGTTCGACAACATACAAAAATGGTCGTAAATTATGTTACCCACACGAACAGCGTTCGTGAAGATGCAAAGCATCTGGTGATAACTTTATTAAATGTGCTTATTGTGGAGTCATTTTTTAGTTAACATATCATTAGTGATATCATTTGAAATCATGCCGCATTACGCCGTGAACGTAAGATGAAATCCCTGGAGTTGCAATACGCATAACAAGGTAAAGAAAATATTGTGTTATCATGCCCTACGTTTGTAATTAACTGGAATGTCTTAACTTTCTCTCTCCCGAGGTCCCCGTCTCGATTCCTCAAAATATTACAAAAATAAATGCAATGACAGGTAAAATAGTGGAAAGAAATCCTATAGTTGTAATTTTATCGCGAACCCAGGCGTATGGGAAAAAAAAATCTTACACTTTTCCCACGTTTCTCTCCTGTTTCAGGAAAAAGTTGTGTCGTTAGCAGTCTAAACCAGTCTCTACAGTGTAAGAAGTTCTGACAATGCCGATGACATGCGACTTTAAATTAATGTATATTGTTAAACTTCGCTTCGGTTCCGTTACTTTGGAAGCGTAATTTCCATCGCTGATAGCAGCTAGATGTTTGCGTGCTTGAATCCATTGAATACTCCACCGTTCTAGGCGTAGCGCTCCTGCCCTTAGGCCGTTTTCGAACTTGGCAAACGCCTAGTTAACTTGATATCAAGTTAACTTGATCCCAAGACCGACCGGGTAGAATCTTGACTTGACACTTTCGTAGCCCTTTTACGGTGGAAGAGACACCATGCGGCCTTAATTTCGTAAAATATACGAAAAGCGCTATCCATGTCCATAATTATTGTGGGTGATTGAAGTGGATTACTTTTTTAAAATGCTTCCCAACCTTATACGGCAAAGTAACCGAGAATATTATTTAAAAAATCTTATTGATTATGAATAAAATAATTCTCATATACCATAGTATGGTGATTAACTAATATGCTTCGATTACTTGGGGCTGCGAAAGTGGACGACATATCGCTCACTGTATTTCACCTCAATCAACGTCTTTGTGCAAAAAAGGCATCATAATATTTTTTGCCTGTATGAAAAAACACGTAACAATATATTAATGCATTACACTCCGAACTAACTACCTATGATCTCTGACTGTTGACTGATTAATACGCGCGTTTCAACTAACATAATTAAGCTGAAAACAAATTACATTTACTCTATACAGTCCCATTTCTTTGATGAATGCTGTGAAAACCTCTCCAATGTTAACGTTATTAACAATTATTATGTTCGTTAGCTAACAATAATGCTGCCAATGAAATTATGGCTACCTTAGAGTACTTTCCATCGGACCATAATTCTTTCATATAATTTCTTTCATCATTATTTCATTTCTTTTCCTTCCACAGTAAGGAAGATAGATTTTGTAGGTTCAATGAAGTAAACAAGGACGGTACATTTACAATGTATGGAATTATTCACACAACTATTAGGTCTTACTACAACACGCATAAACAACTATCTTTTATCAGTATATTCACATTTGAAAAGCCTTTAAATATAACGAATTCATCAATTTTTCCGCAAAAAAATAATAAATATCACACAATTATACGTAGTAATGATAAAATAGTATCCATTTGAAAGTTTCTTCACTTCTATCTTCCGTACAAGCCCATATTATCACACCCCGAGTTCGAACTTAAAACCTAGCAAGTCTCCTTTTTCGTTGACTTGGTATCTTTCCTCGATAGCTAGTGAACAAGCGCTTGGTGATGACTTGTCCATGACGTCATAGCTTTCGATGCGTACTAGGTTTCAAGGCAAGATATGGGCCTTATTCTGAATCTGGGTCGCTATATGAAGCTCGCGCTATTCCAAGGCTCAGAACAGCGCGGAACGGTATTCTGAATGGAGGTGGGCAACATATTACCCAGTTCAGAGTCGCTATAAGAAAGCCCGCCCCTTCCTGTATGACAGCTTCTTCAGTCATATCCAACTTAAAATTCAGCAGCCAATGAGATGCAAGCTTGCGGTTATTTCTCTCTCCCTTTGATGAATTATTATTTCCCGATTGTAATGTAGGACTTTTTTCAACTCATAAATACATTAAATTATAACTAAAATACTTATTACGTATTATAAGCTGTAAAATAAGCATTAATGCACAAAGTCATATATTCTGATAAATGACTGACGAAATTAATATTGCGGAACGGAGAATGTAATCATCAAGGTAAACATGCAAGCGTGAGACCATTGATGGTGTGAGATTTGCATTAAAATTTGTTTTTAAAATGTTAATTATGTCTGCTATCCTTATGATTAAATAACATATGAAGTGATCCTTTTCTGTGTTAGTTTTGGGAAAGCAGTGTCCCTTATTCGATACCTTTCGTCGCGTCGACTTATGCACTTTATCTGCAGACACTGTTTTACATGCAAATTTGTCAGTTTTCCTTCGATAGAGGACTACCAGTAATGCGATGCATTATTCCACTCAGTGATGATGTTTTGTGTTGGCAGTAATGGGCTGGGAGGTCTCAACAGTCTCACTGCATATCGTTAAAGCTTATAATGGGATGAACGTCAATGAGAGCGAGAGGTGGGCATAGAAAGTTCTTATCTTCGGCCTCGTTTATAATGGGAGGGAAACTAATATACTGCATTTTTAACTCTAAGAGATTGACTATTTAGTACATTCCAAAAGTGTTTGTATTGGATGACACTATATGATTCATATGACATTACGGGTAACGCTATTTTTCGTGACTTTCATACGTCTCGCTGGGCTTCATTGTACTTGTTACGTGTTGTTTTTACTCACCGTTATCATTAAAATACGTGGTTAGCACAGCAAGTTCATCTGAATTGGAGTACTCCTTGAAATTCAACCCTTGTGTATTTATTGTGCGTACATACGTGCTTGTAAATATCTAGCATATAGCCGAGGTGAATTGTATCTATTTACTTATATAACTAGCGATGTTATACTTGCCCCTTGCAAGCAAATTTCATAATAGTATGAAATAATTGCTTTTCAAAGTGATATCATCCAGTGGCCAGAGGAAAATAATAGATTTAGTTCATTTTTTGTATAACACGCATCTACGCACATAAACGATTGTGATCTCAATTACATATCATTATGGCGCCATAGAATCGATTTTGGGTCCTTAATTAATTGAAAGTTTTTCATTTAAACACTGAAAAATGCTTTAAATCATTACGAAATGCGGAAATTCTGCCGAGTGCATGAGAACTAGCCGTCGCTATTCAGAATTGCCCGGTCTCCGTGACCGTTCTATACAATTGCGACCCGGCCGGTCGCTATTCACCGTTCAGAATACCGAATTGCGACCGCGCTTTAAATTTCGACTTCCGGTGGCCATTATAAATATTCAGTATACCGAATAGCGACTGGGTCGCAATTACCATGGAAACAGCGCGCTGGGTCGAAATTCTGGCATATAGCGCGGTCTCAATTCCGTTCAGAATAAGGCCCTATATTGCCCACCTCCATTCAGAATACCGATTCGCGCTGTTCTGAGCCTTGGAATAGCGCGAGCTTCGTATAGCGACCCAGATTCAGAAAAAGGCCCTCAATGTCAAATGGGTGCTTTCACATAAAGTTAAGTGAATAATTGGTTATTATAATATATCTATTATATCTATAGATATTTTTATTTCATAATATTTAGCTATTTGGGAATGTAATACCTTCAGAAAGTGTGGATGATTTTTCCTGTGTTCTTCATCTATTGCGATGCATCTTAAGTACTGAAGAATGTCATCATTGGTCAGTCAGTCCTAAGATTGATTGACTGAAGCCCTCCACCCTTCCCTATCTAATGCTAGTTCCCTTACCTCATGGTATCTTTCCCTACCCTGGTGAAAATAAAGCATGATAGACTGTGACAGAAGTGTGTTGCACACTGTACGAGGGTATCAATCACAGTGTATGCACACTGTTCGCACATTATATCCAGTGTAAAGTGTGATGGACAGTGTGACAAATGTGTGCACACTGTACGAGGGCATCAGTCACACTGTACACACACTTCGCACATTTTGTTCTGTGTAAAGCGTGACAGAAATGTTTGCACATTGTGCTGGGGTATCAGTCACAATGTACACACACTGTTTGCACATTGTGTTCCATAGGGCTGTTTTTCTTGTAAAAAGGTGGTGGAATTCAGTTGTCCATAAGATTTATGTTGTCCACAAGAGTTACAGTTTAGGCAATATACGTCAACAAAAAAAGGTGCCGGAACGCAGTTCCACCGCGTACCGCCAGAAAAAAAAGCACTGGTGTTCCGTGCAAAGCATGACAAATAGTGTAACTGTTGCAACACACACATACAGTACGTATATGTACTGTACATATGTACTGTGTACTGGTCCATGAACTTATTCATGGATCTTCCTCTGGGGACTTTTCCCTCCATTTTACCTTCAGTTATGTTCTGCACAAACCCATTTTTCCTTAGGGTGTGTCCAATCCATCTTGTTTTTTTTCTGTATGGTGTTCCATATATGGTCCTTTTGTCTTCTGCTCTTCTGTACACTTCATCATTTCTTATTTTATCCATCCATTTTATCTCCAGCACTCTCCTCCAGTACCAGGTTTCGAAGGCTACTATTCTTTTCTGGTCAGCTTTTCCAATGGTCCATGATTCCGATCCATAGAGTGCCTCAGTCTACACGAAGGTTTTCACATACTGTTTCCTTGTTTGTAGCCCTATCTTCTTTGATCAGAGCAGTTGTCTTTTGTCCATGGATGCCTTCTTAGCTTGTGCTATCTCCACTTGATGCCCATTGTACTTCTTCCATCCCTTGTGATGGCTGAAGAAGTGTTTGCTCTCTATTTGCTGAAAACTAATTTGCATTGTAGCTTTATGATACAACTTCATAAATTTCAGTCTATCAGTATAGAAGCCATCTTACCAACAGCAACTCTAGAATAGTCCTACATGGAATACTTTCAGGTTGCCCAACAATGAGACTCAGCAATTTCTTACCACCCAACCCCTTAGGTATCAACAACACATTCATTTACAAAACATTTGCTACAGAATCAGATATTAACTAGTAATAATATGAAGCATGATAATTACTACCACTATATCAACCTGTATATCACCCCATTTGAGGTTTTAGATCAAGCTGGATAGTACCTGCTTGTCTGTTGCTACTCTGCACCCAGTATGGTGTCTGCACACACTGTTTATGGTGTCCTCACGGTATGTGCAAGTTTCGGCTCAGTTTGCACATTGTGTCTGCACACTGTATGCATGGTGTCTTCATACTGTACAGGCACACTATCTGGCACTCTCATGTGTATGATGTCCTCATGTTTTACGCATGGTGTTGTTATGCTATGTATGCACAGTGTCCTCACAGAGGAGACACGGTGTCCTCAACTTGCATGCTCAGTGGTGTCCTTTCTCTGAGCACACATGGTATCCTCAACTATGCATGGTGTGCTCACATTGTTTGTATGGTGTCCTCATACTGTGTCCACAGTGTCATCATGCTGTGTGCATGGTGTTAGCAGAGTGTATGCATGGCTTCTGCATACTGTACACACAGTGGCCCCTCACTGTACCGTCACTGTCTGGCATACTTTCTGAATGCTTTTGAGCCTCAATTGATGCTTTTGGCACAGTGTAGTCACAGCATACGCACACTGCACCACACGGTCTTGTCATGCTCTATGCACATTGTGCACAGGTTTTTGTCATACTTTGCATCATGGTTTATTTTCACCAGAGTGAGTCAGTGATGTTGCACTGAACTATATACATCTTCCTTATGGTGTCTTCAAGGGCAGAGTCTGTACCGAGTCCCCTTGCTGTGTTCAAGTTCCCTCATGCTGTGCACAGTAGCTGACAAAAAAGCATTTTCAAAGTGGAGGGATCTGAGAAGAGATGTAAAGAAAATGCTGGTGGAAACTCTAATTTGTGGTGCTTTCTGGGACGGAAACTAGGTCAGTGGAAAGGGAGGATGTACTGAGACACTAGATGTTAGAGAAGTGAATTTGGAGGATAGAAAGGGTAAGTAAGAAGAATGAATATGGAGGTATTCATGGATGTGGTTGGAGAGGAGAGGAAGCTTATCAGCAGAGGTTCAGAGTGGCTGGAGGGGTAGTTGGAGGGCATTTTAAAACTTCCAGCCTCAGCCCTATTAAATGCCAATATTCCTAGAAAACTAGCATTTCTGAGTATTTCTCATTCTGTCATATTTTATGCTAATAAAATAATACAGTACTTATATTTTTTTAATTGTATAGTACATGGCTTCGTTAATCAAGGAAAGTCAGATATATACTAAACACAAATCCATATCTTAGCTATGGTTTTATTATTAAAATCATGCATCTATAAATAGTAGGTGAAATATGGGTTGGGTGCCCAAGTTACACTCAGGTTTGGGCAAGAAGAGATTCTACACTGCCTAGCCTATGTTTGGGCTTGGTACTGAAAGTGTTGAAAGGGGAGGGAATGTTGAAGTGGGCAAAGAGGAGGGAACTTTGGGAAAGTGCAGAAGAGGATTGGAATTTTAGATGAAGTTAAAAGAGGGAGATGATATGAGGAATTTAAGAGAGATTTATATCTTTGTTTTTTCCTATTTTAGAATTCATATTTCCTAGGATTACCATTTATTTTCTTTGAAGAATCCCCATGGTTACTCCTGCTAGCTCATTTTTTAATTCATCCATCATGGAGGCTTTAGAATCATCATTTGAAGTGTAAACTACTTCAACTACTTATGTATAAGGCAAGATTTCTATTTATGTTTTATTATCCTTTTGCTTATTTAATTTCAGTTTATTATTTAGTTCTTCCATTTTTTGTGCTCTGCAATTCATACTCTAGAACTTGCTCCATTGACTTTTCCATTCCACTATAAAAATACAGTTTCCTCATATTTTATTTCCAGTTATTTATTTTTTGTCTTGGTCAGTAGATCTCTCTCTTCCATATTTTTCAAATTGTTCAAATACTTGCTTGATTTTTGTTTTAAGACTTTGTACATTACACGTCTCAATATTCAAGGTCATTTTCTGTCCGTTTTTCAGTTGTCCTTTTTCCTTATGTTTTCTGAGCCTTTAAGTAAGGATTTGTCCTTATTTGGAATCTTTCTGAGTGATGGGTTGCAGGCCCATTGCTTCATCGCCTTAGCGGGAGGACCAGGATTTCTTCATCTAGGTATGTAAACCCCCTTGGGTGGATTACTTTCACTTCACCTAAGGATTGACACCTCTCCCACCCTTTTGGTCCTTCAGTGCTAATTAAGTTCCCACCAATCTAGCAGGATACAGGCTCCTGAGGGCTTCCCCCTCTCAATCACCAGGAGATCTGTTCACCAGGGTTTTAAGGCTCCCCCAAAAGATAGAACATTATAATAATAATAGTATTATTAGAAGTATAATTTTTATGTAAGATAGTAATTCTTGAGGAAAAATTAATTTCTAAGTACAAGGCTTTAGTTTTTATCTTCTCTGCTTCTATTCTCGAGGGACTACTTTCTCATCTGACTGTAATGCTACCTAACAATCTTCATTGCATGTTTACAAAACAGGAATTAAATATAGACAAGATAACATGGAGAGGTATACACATGACTTATTCAAAAATATGCAATAGGAGCTTTGCATTTGGAAGAAAGAGTGAAAGAGAAGGGTCAGTCTCAGATTGAAGAGACATCCATGACTCAATTTAACCATTCCCATTTGCAAGGGGCCAAAGAGTTCTTTCCTTGGGTGGGTCAGCAATACCTGTATTTCATTATATATCATTGGGTAACTGGAGAGGTATTTTTCAACTGGAAAAGTGAAGGAGAAGTTAAGAATGAGTATGTGCAGGAGAATGGTGGTAGTAAAAAGGAAGGATAAAAAGGGATAAAGTTTCTTGAATAAAAAAGAGAGCTGTAATTTTGCATTATTAAAGTTGAGTAATCTACCAGAATGTGTAGGTTTACTTACTGGAAGTCATTAAAAATCCCCTGGATGATGATATTTTAAACTTGGAAGATTCATAGATCTCTTACGGTTATAGGGTGAAAAGTGAAAGAGAAAAAGTGAACCTAAAAGTAAAATTTCAAAATGAGCAATTGCCTGACATTAAATTAAAGAACTTAGGGTGATGCCACTTATTGGTAGATTGCGACATTTCCAATGCTTACTAATTGTAAGACATGCATACTTGGAGCTCTTCTTCTCTCCAGGTTCTACTGCCAACAAGTGTTGAAACTGAAGAGTTAATAGATAATTCCTTGACCCTTCCAGGCCATATAATTATTTTGCCCATTCTTGTAGCCTGAGACAAACTGTTTCTAATTTTTGAAGGCCTACAATTTTCTGTTTGTTCAAAAATTTCAGGTAAAATGATGTTATTTCATTTGTTTTAAGTTAGTTGAACTTTAAATTATGTACTTTCAACTAATACTTTTAAACTTATTTCATGAATATAATTTAAATCTGAATTAAGGTGAATAAGTAGTATATCAAACGAAATGCATTGAGTGATGATCAATGCTGCACTTAGAGCAAAAACAGTACTTACGAGTGAATTTTTGTTTTGGAATCTAAAAGATTAATATTAATGTTCTATGACTGTCTTACTTAGGAATTCTTGCAGTTGGTATTGAAAAAATATGAAGTTTTAAAAACATTCTTTATTAAAAATATGGTTTTGAGAAGAAATGAATAATACATAATATAACACGATTTCACAATATAAATGTAAAGTTTTGACTCATGATTTAAAAAAATAAATTACTAATTTATCAAAGCCACATCACATCTATTTTTCTGTTGGATATATCCCTCTTTTAAGGGATTGGAATATGTTGAGGCATATCAAGTATCAAATTCTTTAAAGATGTTGAGTTGGGGAGCTCATGTCAAATGACCTAGGACTGGGTAGAGTGGGTCTCAAACAACTTGGTTGCCAAGGGTTTCATCCAATTGAATGAGATGTGGAGAGAGAACGACATGATATTGAACACATCATTAGTTATGGTTAGTCACAATCTTTGTTTCCAACCAGATCAATGGACTTGGATTGTCCATTAATTATGGTAGAGTTAGTGACCAGTAAACTAATAGATATTAATGTTTATGTTTCACCAAATGATGCTTGCCAGATTTAACTTATGAGGAAGTAAAATTGTATTTACCCGCAAACCGTTCCATGGAATGAAATTTTAAGGGCATAGATGAGCCAGTGCTCACTTCACTGAGGTTATGACATGAAATCTTATGCCAAATGTAAAAATAATGGGGGAAGAGGTATGATTTCTAATTACTGGTTAATACATATCTTTACCAAAACATTTTCCTGGCCGAAAATAATTTTAGAGACACCAGCAATATGGTAACTCTGATCGTGAAATCCAAGCATAGCTGTCCAAAGGTGACTGTTTATGCTCTGCAAATATCCCCAAACCTCAGCATTAATAATTTAATAATTTATTCACTCAACATATCAAACACATTTTGAAAATAAGACTTAAAATTAAGGTGCACTTAATGTGGATACCATGGAATTTTGTTGGATACTTGATTCTCATTTGGAAATTTTGTGGGTGCTTCATTATTTTAGCTTCTATGCATTTATATAATTTGAAGTATAAATAACCTGCCTCTGTTTTGCATCAATAAGGTTTGTAAGTTGGTGAGCCCTTATCAACCTTTGCATTGTGATGCTTTTTACCATTGCCATGTCTCTTGAAGGTTGTACAAATGAATATGATGACAAGATATTCTCATTAAATGCATACCAACATAGGCAACCCATTATAACACATGGGTACTTTCTACTTGCTATTAAAGGCTCAATAGGAATCATGGAATAGAATGGGAAGAAAGCACTGCAATTGTCTGTCTTGTTGCTAGTCCTAAACATGTTCAGTGCTAACTGTGTTGCACATCACTATCTTTCTGGCCTGTGGGCTGCCACAGTATGTTGCTTTCCACTCTCATACTTTCAAAGGGCCTGGCTCTGTTTTTTCTCAGCAACCCAACCCAGCAGAGTACCCCAGCAGTGAACATGTTATGGAATAATTTTCAGGAATATCCTCAGGCATTGGCATTTTTCATTAACTCAATAAATCATCCCGGAGAGTTAGATAACCGAAAAATTTCAAGCACAGGTTCACTAGGTGAATGATAGTTCTACTGGTTCTCTCATAGGTTGACTGCATTTTATCTTGAGCAAAATCTATATGTATGTCCATATCACATGAACATGTCTAATGTTTTACATACCTTTAAGGATAATTTTTCCGATGATAATCATTTTATATGCATGATATAAGTTATGAGCTTTATACTAAGTTACTTCTCCTGTGAATTGCTGCCAATCCTGCAGCTCTGTAAAAAATATACATAATATGCATTTCCAAAGAAAGTGTCTTCCTTCTCTCTCTCACATTGTGAAACTCATCATGATGAAACTTTGTACAAACTTCAAAGAGGAGCTTCCATAATTTGTTTAATTTTTAATTATACCTCAGTTGGGTATATAAAAATATCTATATGAATTCTGCTGAAAGTTTTAATTAATAAAGAACAGAAGGAAAGGGATTTAAGGTTCTCCTCTTTGATTTGAAGGGTGCGTTTTTGATGATAAGCATTTTGCTGCTGATGTTGATGGGATGTCTTTGATGAGATGACTATGTTCTCGCTCCCTCCTTGATGACAGTCTTCTTGTAAACTCCAAAAGAAATTTACGCAGAATTAATTCCATTGTCCTGTGAGTAGAAAAAAAACTCTCCATTAATTATAATGTAATATATGTCTATACTTAATTAAAGATTTATAGATTATGCATATGACATAGGTTATAAATATGACATATTTTACACATGATGCCCTTCTTCAAAGTCATATGTATAACGTGAAAATTAAAGGTGGTGATGGGCTACAGTCAATATTTAACAGCTGCCCAAAATTAAGTAATTTATCTCTTTTCTTAGGCAAAAATTTTGTGTGATACAATGATATTAACTGATATATATTTTTCTGCACATAATGAAGATGAAATTATGGAAGAAAAATACAAATTTCAAGAAATTTCAAATGACTTTTGAGAGACGTGGGAAAAACTCGGGAAATAATTATACTAGGAGGCATGAATGCAAGAATAGACAGACAACAGAAACTCCCGGTAGTCGGAAAATATGGAGAGGATCACATAAACAACAACGGCCAGAGATTGATCGACATCTGCGATATACATGCATTAAAAATTATGAATGGATGGTTTGAACACAAACCAAAACATAAATACACATGGCGAGAAGAAAACCGACAACTATATTCCATAATAGACTACGTTATTATGAAACAAGAGACCAGACTGAAAGCGCAAGACATTCGAGTATACAGAGGTGTGGACTGTGGAAGTGATCATTACTTTTTAAAAGCAATAATTTTGTGTCCACAGATAGTAAAGGACAGAAGTAATAAACACAAACACGAAACCCCTGAAAAAGCTCTTACAGCACAATATAATTTAGAAATTCTGAATCATGAAAGTGTGCGAACCTTGTACCGAAACAGATTAGACAATATACTAAATATGGATATGACAAATAAATCCACAGAAGAGTTACATGGGCATCTTGTGAAAGCTATTCACACGTCAGCTAAAGAAGCTTTGGGAATGAAAGTGAAATATACCAAAGCTGGTGGAATGAAGAATTAGAAAGTTTAAAACAAGTCAAACAAGAGCTTTACAAGAAATGGATTAACTCAAATGGGACTGAAGATAGAATGCGGTATAAGGAAGCCCAGGCAAAATTTAGAACACAGGTATTGCGAAATAAAAATGAAAAGTGGAACTAAGTATGCAAAAGAATAGATAGCTATGTAGGAGGGAAATAATCAAGGGAGGCATGGAAGGTACCAAAAAACCTACGAAAACAGAAGAGGAATGGACATTTTTTAAGCATTATACCAACAGTAAGTTTAATCGGGTACTACCAACATTTGCTCCAAGAAAATAGACCACAATACAAGGAAACAATAAGAAAAACCTATCAAACTCATGAAGAAAAATTAGAAATCTCCGGGGAAGACGTACTGAAGGCAATAAGAAAAAGGAAGACTGGTACCTCCCCTGGACTGAAAAATATTTCCATTGAGTTGGTGAAAGAACCATCAAAAAATTTACTGTATCTACTAATGACGTTAATACATAAATATTTAAACGGAGAAAACCCCCCAAATGACTGGAAAAAATCATGGATAGTATCAATTCAAAAGAAAGGCCCAAAAGACCAGCCCAAGAACTATAGGGGAATAGCAATTACCAGCACAGACCATTCTAAGCAGACTATATGGTAGAATATTGACGCAGCTCATTGATGAAGAATAAAGACAATTTGAAAGTGAAGAACTATCCGGATTTTGGGCAGGACGCTCAACAATAGATAACACTTTTTGCTTGATGCAAATAATAGGAAAAAGGAGAGCTACTGACCGAGAAGTGCATTTCATATTCATTGATATCACAAAAGCTTATGACAGTGC